>JAESUZ010003350.1:452500-1052500 GCA_017311185.1 Proteles cristata cristata | reverse complement strand
TAATTATTTCTGAAAGAGAGAGACAGTGTGAACACAGGAGGGTCAGAGAGAAAGGGAGACACAGAATCTGAAACAGGCTCCAGGCTCTGAGCTAGCGGTCAGAAGAAAGCCTGATGCGGGGCCTGAACTCACGAATAAAGTGTGGAATTTTAACTCCTAGGAAGTATTGTCCAAGGTTTTCTAACTGAAAATAAAGCATTTTTTTTCTAACTTCTTTTCATGACTCGATGCTGTGGATCTATCTTTAAAAAATTCTATTCTGTTGTTGCTTTTGTAACACTACTTTTTTTCTTTTCTGTTTCTTATGTTCACCTTTGCTGTCTTCTCCTCCTCTGGCATCTTAAACATTATGAATTTTTGGTAATATTGGGGCACCTGGGTGGCTTAGTCGGTTAAGCGTCCGACTTTCGCTTAAGTCATGATCTCGTGGTTGGTGGATTCAAGTCCCGCGTCGGGCTCTGTGCTGACTGCCAGCTCAGAGCCTGGAGCCTGTTTAAGAGTCTGTGTCTCCCTCTCTCTCTGACCCTCCCCTGCTCATGCTGTCTCTCTCTCTCTTAGAAATAAATAAAAAATATTGAAAAATAAGTAAGTTTTTGGTAATATTTCTGTATTCTTCTCTTCCCTTAATGCTCTCCCTTTTGCAATCTCAGTCATTCTTATAGCTTCAAGTGTTGCCTGGAATGAATGGCAACATGTATATGAGGGGAAGACAAATGGGTTTAGTGTTACTTATGGCTTAAATTCCAGCACTACTATTTCCTAACTGCAAAAGTTTTAATTTGTTTTATGGCCTCTGAGCATCAATTTCCTCAATAAAAAATATATATGAATGTAGTATAATCCTTTCGGGGATTTTATGAGAACCCAAAGTGTACTTAGTTGGCTTGACAATCAACAAAAGATTTCTCTATTCTAACTCTTCAACCTAGAGCTCCAATGGATTTCAAATCTGCGTATCTAGCTAGATTTTTGACATCTCATCTGGGTGGACAGATTATCACTCAACAGCTTTTTTCAAACTAACCCCTCTTTTGGGATTTTTGTCTTACTGAATTGCACCCTTATTTCACAACTCGCTTCAAGTTGCCCAAATCAGAAACCTGAAAGATATCTTTATTTAATTGGTCACACCCAAGCTTAGTCTGTCACCTTGTCTTATGAAGTCATTGCCTGCATGTATTTCCAATCCAATTCCATTGTCTTGATGTTTTTTGCACCGTCAAAACAGTCATTACCCTGTTCCTGATCAGTCTCCAGACTAATTTACTTCTTCTAGGAATATTATTTTCCAAGCTCCATTATTTAATGCTGCCAGAGTCATACTTCTGCAAAATTAAATGTGTTACTTTGCTGAAAAGTCTGCCCTTAAGATTTTAAGCCAGGCCCTTTGAGGGGCACCTGGGTAGCTCAGTTGGTTAAGCATCTGACTTCAGCTTAGGTCATGATCTCATGTCTCAGGAGTTCATGACCTTTAAGGGGGGTGGTGCTGACACTTGGAGCCTGTGTCAGTTTCTGTGTCTCCTCTCTCTGCCCCTCCCCAGCTCATGCTTTGTCTCTCAAATATTAAAAAAAAAATTCTTAGAAAATAAAAAAAAATTCTTTAAAAATGTCTTTTTCTTTAAACGTTAAAAAAATTTCTTTTCAAGATTCTAAGCCAGTCCCTTTGAAGTCTTAGTTTTTGCCTAACTTTACTATCTCAGCTCCCTTAATGTTATCTCCAGATATACTGAAATATATGCAGTTCCCACATTACAGTGTAGATTTTTAAGCCTGTTTTTTTTTTCTGTCTAGATCACCCCCCTAGCCCTAGCTCTACTCCCACCCATTTAGGATTCAAATGTCACATTTCTCTGACTCACCCCCATCCTGGATAAGGTTCAGCCCACTCCATCTCTTTAACAATTAGATGATTCTGCACTGCCATCATGTCCTTATAAGTTGTTTTGTTTTCTCTCACTTGCCTATGCTGCTCTTCAGGTTTTGTGAATCCCTTGTATTGTTCTAGGAACATACCAGAATCAAGAGTGTGTTCTTGAATGAATGAATGAATGAATGAATGAACAATGTGTTAACTTTTCTAAAAACAACCCCCCCCCAAAAAAAACAGAACCCAAAACAGTATAACATTCTTACAATTGTATTTTTTCATGTTAGAGTATTTCTTCCTTTCATTAATTTATTTTTATCAAGTAAGAGTAAAAACCCTGATGTCTGAACGCCTAGAAGCAAACCACAGCCTCGCCATTGACTAGATGTGAGACTTGTCAAGATATGTAATTTTTAGAGGTCTCAGTCTCCTTATGTATATAGAATATTAATAAGCTCATAGATGTACTGTGTAAATGTTTTATAAATGTTTTGAGGAAAAGATATAAACAATGATATTGAATATTACCACCTTCAATACTGTTACTAACAAAGAAGATCCTAAAAGTAATGCTGTCCATGGGGTGTCTGGGTGGCTCAGTCAGTTAAGGGTCCTACTTTGGCTCAGGTCATGATCTCATGGTTCACAGGTTTGAGCGCTGAGTCGAGTTCTGAGCTGACAGCCAAAGCCCCGAGCCTGCTTCAGATCCTGTATCTCCCTCTCTCTCTGCTCATCTCCCATTTGCATGGTCTTTCTCTCTGTGTCAGAAATAAACATTTTTTTAAAGTAATGCTGTCCCTCAAATCCATTTTCACCTAAATTCCAAATACACTTGATAGATTCTTGTCCACAAAATAAAAGGTGTATGTGAATATCTAGACTCTATCTATTTTCACATGGAAGGATTCAGGACTCTTGAGAATATTTTTAAAATATATCAAGTGCTACAGAATTCCAGTCAAAGAATTTTCTGTCATAAAAAGGAGTCAGTGTTTTGTGTTGTCTCTCAACTTCTTTAGTGACAACATGCCAGCAAAATAATCTACTGATTATTTGCATCACAACTTCTCTTGGGCATCTCTGGTACTACTATGAGCACATTGTTATGTCTACATATGAAATGAAGTTTACAGAAAATTAATCTAGAACCATAGTCATTTAAAAAAAAATTTGAACCTATAAGTGAGCAAATGATTTGACTATACATTGTTCCATCAACGTAAATGGCCATCGGTGGTGCCCATAACATTCACCCTATTACCTTTGGAAATAAATAGTATAGTTGCTTAGAGATTCCTTTTGGCAATAAGCAGATGAGTTATATACCCAGTTGCTTTAAACTTTAGAAACTAAGGTGAGGCTATACTACTATACATTGTAGTTTCCCATTGAGATGCAGGAGATATTTCACAGATACACAGGATAGGCAGGCTCACTATTTAATCCTGAGGGGAGATCAAAATTTTCCCAAATATCAATCTTGATAATATAGTTGACCTATTTTTATAAATTCTACTATAAAAATTTAATTTTTTTCCTGAATCCAAAATTAGATTTCTAGGCATTCTGTTTTGTTTTACTGTTGGAAGAAAGCCAAATAGCCATGACACGGGTGAGAATATAGTACCATAAACAGGCCATGCTGACGATCTTTGTATAGGACATGTTTACAACCACTGACTTGCATACAAATGCTTACTTCCAAATTTAATTAGAATGACTGGCAAATAGTTTATCATCTTAAAAGCAGCAATTCCTGAATATTGTTTCTGTCTAACCCTTTAGTAAGTAGCTGTCCTCCATGGTTTGAGTTGTCACTGTGTAAATATAGTCAAGACACAATTTTATCTAAGCATAAAATATAAATGACCCTGACTTTTAGCAAATGACATCCATAGTATGAAATTTGCAGGACTAACAGAACTACCTATTAGATAAAAGATGTGGTGGTCTTTTTACAGAGCGAGCTGTTAACTGTGTTAATAAGATAATATTAATGTTAATTTTGGAGCATTTCAAGAGGAAAGAGTTAGCAATCACCTTTTCATTTTAAAAACAACAGTAGTGCTACTTGGTCTTGGAATATGATTATTCTTTGAATGCCAAAGGAGGAGTCCTTCATAATTTAACATTTTAATCATTTCAAGGTGATTTGCTTTTACCGTGAGAAACCCTGTGTTGGCACTTTCCCCACATGTTTCCTGGGCATAATCGCATATTAGTTGCAATTTTCTCTGCAACACAAGACTTAATTATGCTAAAGAAAAATGCTTCTTTTTAAATAAAAGGTGTAAAATACCACTGGTATCCCAGTTAGAGCTAATACTAAGATTGGAAACTCATTACCCCTAAAAATGTCAGTTCTGATGAAGCATTTAAAAAAATTCTAAGAATCAAATTCAAAATGTCTTTACTAAGCTGTTTTATGGTAGCGTGTACCATTGGAAATGTGATGAGTCTTCATGTAAAAATGCTGATTTGAATTAGATTTAGAATGTATGTCATCCTCAATTAGCCTTTCCTTCATCAAAATGATCTCACAAACACGGAGAATGAATCTTTATTTCCTCCTTTGCACATGGGAGGTCATTTGTCAGATTTAATATACTTCTACCTATGTCTTCCTACATGCTTGGAGTTCAAGATGGATGACCATGGACTTCCAGAAAAAGTTTCTAGCCTGAAACTTAAATTTTAATATAATACCCAAACCATTCATACTGAGACTGAAAATTAGAATAACATTTACTAAAATAACATTGATTTATTTCCATTGGGAGGGGCATTGTGTTTTCCCTCTAACCCCATGAAAGTTTATATACTGGTAATTATCTAGGTTATCTAGGGTAAGAAACATCATGTGGTAACTTTTTTTTCTTGAATCATTTATATAACTTATGACCTGGATTTGAATTAATACTACTGTCTGTGATATTATATAAATACAATCACTTACTTTATGGTTGTTTGTTTAACTCAATTAGCATAAGGAATTTTATAATTTAATGTCCAACAGTTGGACAATTATGGTGACCTTCAAATAGGTATCAATTTAGAGATTATGAAACCCACTTAAAAATGCAGTCTTGTTGGACTGGTGGTACAAGACAAACTGAATTGTTTTCCAGGGAGCCCCCAAACCGTGGTTATGACTGCTTTCTAAAGAAACTCATATATCCAGTTATTAAGGTGCTATTTATAAAGCCTCATAATCACAAGGACAGTCCTTGAGGAGTTGGGCTATTGATGAGAGTATTTGAGTTCCTTCAAATGTAACTAAGAACTTTACTTCTGCTGTGGAACATTTATACCTTGACAAACATTTAAAACTAGCTGTGTTGATTTGCTTGAAAGATTAATGATACCTCCTTTTGCAAAGTCTAATTGAAGATGGAGTATTAAGCCTAATACCATCTTTAAGTTGAGATAATAGAGCAAAATAGAAAAATATTTGTTCTAGTTTTTTTTCTTTAATGTTTATTTTTGAGAGAGAGAGCGAGCACGCAGGGAAGGGGCAGAAAGAAGGAAACACAGAATCCAAAGCAGCCTCCAGGCTCTGAGCCATCAGCACAGAGCCTGATAGGAGCTTGACAAACCCATGAACCACCAGATCATGACCTGAACTGAGTCAGACACTTAATTGATCAAGCCATCTAGGCACCCCACTCCTTCTAGTTTTTGCAAAAATGGTGGCTGAAAAATTTTGTCCTGTACAGTAAATACTATTGACGCTATCAAAGTAGACAGAAAATAATAACTGCATACTTCATGTTCATGAAACATTTAGCTCTATAACAGCAATAAAAAAAGTTGAAACAAATTTTAGCATGTTACCACAGAATGCTTTGAAAAGTTCAATGGAGAATTCACAGGAAAGAGAACACTACCTACAGAGTTCCAAAAGGGTGATCGGAGTGGTATGCGGGTAAATTTTTACAATTTTTAAAGAAAGATACTTTATAAATACAGAGGCAGATACAATTACCTGGAGGAATTTTCATATGGATTAGGATTACAATGTTGATAGTAATTGCTTTTTAAAATTTCAGATGAATTAGTTACAAATGCACCCTAAAGCTCCTGCTGTAACAAGCAACCTATTCAAATGAAGTTTCTACTTCCAGTTAATGAACAAATGGAGACTGTGCTATAGCTTCTCTTTCAGTAGTTGTAATATTAACCTTTTAACACAATTTCCAGAGGGTGTAATTGTAATAATTCCATCACTTACATTTTAAATTAGTTTATTGCTCTTCATGTTTATCATTCCCTAATTTTGTACTCTAATCAACTTCAACAGTCACACGCATCAGCTTAATATATGTGTGTTTGGGCAAATTCTGCAATAGGATTTGAACATCATATTTTGGAAAAGAAAACATATAATGCCCGATGGTGAATGTTGCAATAGAAATTTAAAGGTTAAAAAATTCATTCCTTAAAGAAACTTAAAGGTAAAATTTGGAGATACATGGCTTTGGTATGGTTTCTTGCATGCTAAAAAAATCTTAGAAGAGTACAATACACACAAGACAAAATGACCCTGCATTTATTTGCTATTAATTTATACAGAATAATTTCTTTTGAATTATATAGAAAAGGGAAAGAGAAACTTCCTATATAATGATTATATGCATAAGAGTAAAATGTGCCATTATATTAAAAAAAAAGAATTCTGAGTATTGTTCAGTATTGCACCCATTTACAGTCTCCACTCCCACTGAACCTCCATGATAATCAGGAGAGGGATGCACCTAACCAATAAAATAATAAACAAGATAACTTCAGTAGTGGAAATGGATACTGTTAAAATTAAATATTATACAGGGGATGGATGATGAGAAGAAACAGAGATGGTCTTTGTGAAAGTGACCATTAAGCCAAGAGGGAAAACAGTCAAGGGCAAAGATGTGAAAATTGCTGAATAGCATCCTAGGTGAAGAGAACGGAGATAGGATATACAAGAGTTTCCAGGTTCCCAGATAAAGAAGCTGGGTATGTGAGTGAGTGAGTGAGTGAGTGAGTGAGTGAGAGAAAGGAATGTCAGTGAAGCCAGAAGAGAACATGAGAATAAAGAGGTAAGAAGCTTGCGGAGATCAAACAGCAGTGAAGATAATGACAATTCTTTTCTTTCCTTCTTATTTTTTAAGTGTTTATTTTTGAGAGCAACAGACAGAAAGCAAGCAGCAGAGGGGTAGAGGGCAGTACAGAATCCAAAGCAGGCTCCAGGCTCTGAGCTGTCAGCACAGAGCCTGATGCAGGCCTCAAGCTCATCAACTGCCAGATCATGACCTGAATCCAAGCTGGACACTTAACAGACTGAACCACTCAGATGCCCCAGGATAAGGACAATTCTTCTGACTTGCACTGAATATTTAATATGTGGCAGCCATGTATGGTTTTAGTGTATAATGTTTAAATTTATTTTTTAGAGAGTGTAATCATGGGAGGGTGAGAGAGAGGGGGAGATACAGAATCCGAAGACAGGCTCCAGGCTCTGAGCCAGGTGTCAGCACAGAGCCTGACGCGGGGCTTGAACCCACAAACTGTGAGATCATGACCTGAGCCAAAGTTGGATGCTTAACCGACACCACCAGCCAGGTGCCGTTGGTTTTAGTGTTTAACATGTGGATTCCATTGGGCCTTATCCCCAAGGAAACACTTTTAGTTTTTATTCAGATTGAAATGGGAAAAAAGGGGAGTCTTTAAGGAATACCCTTATAGTTCTCTCTGGGAAAATTTGCTATCAGCAGAGCCAACAGTAGGAAACATGGTTCAAGGGAGTTATTCTTTTTTTATAAAGATTTATTTTAAATCATGTTTCTATGAAGATGGGGAAAAAATCTAGTGATGGAAAGTCATGACTCAGTTTCTTCATCGTTAACAGAAGGAAAATCAAAGCCTAGTTTTTTGTGAGAATTCCATAAAATTTGTGCGTTTGTGTTTAACTACCTGGCTTATAGAGAGGACTCAAATGGTAGCTACTAAAAAGGTGATGAAGAGAAAAATAAAAGGAAATTACCATCACAAATCCTTGAGCAAAGATATTTAAGGCTTCCACGGCTCTTTAGTAAAACTAAGTGGTTAGATGTAACTAACTTGTGTAAAGTGGCTGCAAAGACATTTAAAAGAATCTATTGTGTTCGGTTCTAGAAAGAATAAGCACTGACCATTAACCGCAAGAAAAGACCATTAAAAGGACAAATGGTCAAAATTAGTCAAATGATCTCAAAGTTCTTTCTGGATTATTTTTCTCTAGGTGTTTGCTTTACATTTCTGTCTCACTTTCTGTTATATACCTTTGTCATCAAAGCACAAGCATCTATTCTATAGGTTTAATAAAATGCATTTTTAAAAATAGAACAAAATATCTCCATTGATGGTCTCAGAAATCAAATTCAGTACCATAAAAACAACAAAATAGAAAAAAAAAAGGCAATTGATAACACCTAGTGATACCATCCCCAAACTAAATTACAAAGACTAAATCGCAAAATGTTTGGTCTTCCTCTAAACTTCTAAGATTCCAGAGCAAAATGTACTCACAAATGGGTGAAATGAATTTCATCAGAACTTATTCCTCCTATAAGACCTTCTGCCTTAAAAAAGAATCACAAAAAGACAAATTATTTCTGATTAAGGAAAATGAACAAATTCACCTAAAGAATAACAAGTACAACATTTTTTTTTTGAAGTAGTCATGCTGTGCTTCAAGCTGATTTGTGATTTGGCAATATGCCAAGAGATGAGGTTTTCCTTTGTTTTGTTTTTAAGTTAAAATATACACAAGTGCAAACCATTGAAAATTTAGCTCTCAGTATTAGAAAATTTGAATGTGACATGCTTATCAATAACTTGCTGAAGACATCCACTGGAGTTAATATACCAACATCTAATAGGAGTTTCAGGAAGAGACTATTAGAAATAATAAGTGAGACAATACTGCCAATAGCTCTCTTTAAGATTAGGTTTGATGAAATCATAAAAGTAACTTCCCAGTATCCTCAGGTCTACCAGCTGGCTTTTTGGTCATTGCGACTTCACTAACATGTCCTTGTTTTCTTGTCTTCTACTATAGTTAGGCTTCTCCAAGCAAACAGTACTGATGCCGGATTTGAAGCCAGTAGTAAAGCTGAGGCCATCTTCCCACAGCTATTCCAGAACATGAGATCATGGGAATGTGAGTGAGGAGTAGCCATTCCCTGTGCTCCAATTATGTGTAACAGACTCATGGTGGCAAGGGGCAGTTGTTCCAAGATGGGGTCAGGGACAGTTGCAACTTCAGTGCTTGTGGGCTGGCCCCTTCACTGATACGTATACTCAAATGCATTTTTTCTCTTACCCTTCAAAATTTTTGTAAGCAAGCAAATACTCCATGTTAAATTCCATTCCACCTGGGGCACCTGGGTGGCTTAGTCGGCTAAGCGTCTGACTTTCGCTTAGGTCATGATCTCGCGGTTCGTGGGTTCGAGCCCCGCGTCGGGCTCTGTGCTGACTGCCAGCTCAGAGCCTGGAGCCTGTTTCAGTCTGTGACTCCCTCTCTCTCTGACCCTCCCCTGCTCACGCTATCTCTCTCTCTCTCCTAGAAATAAATAAAACATTAAAAAAAAATTCCATTCCACCCAAAATATCTAGAATTGTTTCACTGTTGTTTCAAGTGCCACATTGAATATTGACTAATACAACAGTTGTCATTTTTTTTAATTTTTTTAATGTTTTTAAATTTATTTTCAGGAGAGAGAGAGAGACAGCGTGAGCAGGGGAGGGTCAGAGAGAGAGGGAGTCACAGGCTGAAACAGGTTCCAGGCTCTGAGCTGGAAGCCAGCACAGAGCCGGCCGCGGGGCTCGAACCCACCAACTGCGAGATCATGACCTAAGTGAAAGTCGGACGCTTAACCGACTAAGACACCCAGGCGCCCCATCAGTTGTCCTTTTTTAAAAAATTATCTTGGATATAGGAGTGCTGATGTATAGGAGCGCATACACCCCAATGTTCATAGCAGCACTCTCAACAATAGCCAAAACATAGAAAGAGCCTAAGTGTCCATCAACAGACTAATGAATCAGGAAGATGTGGTTTATCTATACCATGGAATACTACATGGCAATGAGAAAGAATGAAATCTGGCCATGTTTAGCAACATGGATGGTCCTTGAAAGTGTTATGCTGGGAGAAAGAAGTTAGGTAGAGAAGGACAAATACCATATGTTTGCACGTATAGGAGGATTAGGAGGAACTTAACTGAGAACCATGGGGGAGAAGAACGGGGGAAATAGTGGGGTAGAGGGAGAGAGGCAAACCATGAGAGACTCTTGAATGCTGAGAACAAACTGAGGACTGATGGGTGTAGGGGGGAGGGGGGAGATGCCCATGGAGGAGGGCACTTGTGGGGATGAGCACTGGTTGTTATATGAAAACCAACTTGACAATAAACTATTTGTAAAAAAAATTATCTTCTTTTACTCTACACTAATGCTATGAAGTATATGACACTCATGAAGAAAATGAGACTTAGTTTTAAAGAGAGTTTTGGTGCAGCCACTCTGGAAAACAGTATGGAGATTCTTCAAAAAATTAAAAATAGAACTACCCTACAGCCCAGTAATAGCACTGCTAGGAATTTATCCAAAGGATACAGGAGTGCTGATGCATAGGGTCACATATAAGCCAATGTTTATAGCAGCACTTTCAAAAGTAGCCAAATTATGGAAAGAGCTCAAATATCCATTAACTGATGAATGGATAAAGAAGATGTGGTTTATATATACAATGGAATACTTCTTGGCAATGAGAAACAATGAAATCCTGTCATTTGTAGCAACATGGACGGAACTGGGGAATACTATGCTGAGTGAAATAAATCAGTCAGAGAAAGACAGATATCATGTTTTTACTCATATGTGGAACTTGAGAAACTGAAGACTATAGAGGAAGGAAAGGGGAAAAAAGTAGTTACAAACAGTGAGGGAGAGAGGCAAACCATAAGGGACTCAAATACATAGAGCAAACTGAGGGTTGATGGGGGTGGCCCAGGGGAGAGGGGAAAATGGGTGATGAGCACTGAGGAGGACCCTTGTTGGGATGAGCACTGGGTGTTGTATGTAAGTGATGAATCATGGGAATCTACCCCCAAAACCAAGAGCACACTGTATACAGTGTGTGTTAGTCAACTTAACAATAAATTTCATTAAAAAATAAAATAGAAAAATAAAACTGCAAAAAAAATAAAGATAAAAAAATTAAACAACAAAATACCCAGTTTGTATTCAACAGAATTTGTTAAGATACCAAGAATGTAGAAAAAGCTCTACTAAGTGATTTGTATTTATGATCCTTAATACACATGATAATCCTCCTTGTTGGTTATTACTGGGCAATCATTTTATTAATATGGAAACTGGGATGAAGAATGATTGTTTTTCCCAAAGTTACACAGCTAGTAAGTGACACACTTGAAATTAATCCCCAGGTCTGATACCTATGGCTGCACTTTAACCAATTTGATATATAGATTATTTTTTTAATGTGTGTTTATTAATTTTGGAAGAAACTGACAGCAAGCAGGGGAGGGGCAGAGAGAATCCCAAGCAGGCTCCATGCTGTCATCACAGAACCCAACATGGAGCTTGAGCCCATTAATTGGGAGATCATGACCTGAGTCGAAACCAAGAGTCAGATGGTTAGCAAACTGAGTCACCCACACACCCCTAATAGGATATACAGATTTTAGGGGAGACCCAAGGATGGAGGTTAGGAGGATAGGGAAGTTGGGAGCAAGGGCAGAATGAACACAATATAGTGAACAAGTCTGAATGGCTTAGACCAACCTGCTTCAATTCTAGTGCCAATAATTTCTACTTTTGCCTTTTAGGTAAGTCAAGCATTAATTCCATTTCTACTTCTTTTTTTTTTATAATTTTTTTAATGTTTTATTTCTAGGAGAGAGAGAGAGACAGTGTGAGCAGGGGAGGGTCAGAGAGAGAGGGAGTCACAGACTGAAACAGGCTCCAGGCTCTGAGCTGGCAGTCAGCACAGAGCCCGACGCGGGGCTCGAACCCACGAACCGCGAGATCATGACCTAAGCGAAAGTCGGACGCTTAACCGACTAAGCCACCCAGGCGCCCCAATTCCATTTCTACTTCTGAGAGAAAGTGAGAAATTATTTCTCTAGGATTACTGCAAGAGTTAAAATAGTATATATACGGTTCCCATATGAGAGAAAGTACACATACTGGTTCCTTTGCCCTCTCCCTACAGCTCAAGAACACATATGAACAAACTGCTGAGTCATATTAAACAGTATAATGTAGTATATTGTTGGCAAAGAGAATTACACATTGTTATCCATATCTGTTTTAACTAAACTTCTATTGCTGTGTTTACCTTTTCATGATCATCTCAATACCCGTTAGCTTAACAATGTTTCAAACTTGCAAAGTTATGATTGCAAAACAGATTTATTGTCACAATAAACAGAATGATGGTAGAGGGTACATAATAAAAAGGCAATGTTAGTTAGTCTATGAAACCAAAAGTAGTTATTAAAAAGCCAGAAATATCAATCATATTAATTTCATTACAGGTGAATTAGTAGTATAGACCATTCATAGCATTAGATGCATTACAAATTAACACCAATGATCTTCAGCTTCAATAATAAATCATAGATCCTGAAATTAATAGAATAAAAGCAAATACTGTTTTGCTCTAATTGTTAATGAAAACTTATAAATTATATTTGAAAGGAAATGTTTTACCTATAAGAAGGTAGAATAAAGAACTTGCGTTACCAGATCCATAGGAATAGTTGTTTATTTTTCCCCCTGGAGTTAGTCAACTACAGGTTTCCTTTGCCTTGTTCCCCACCAAAATCCAAATACTGTTCTGAAAATTAGCTTTACTTTTCTGTGTTTATATCTGCCTAATAAGCATTGTACAAAGCCAATTAAGTTTTAGGTTATAGAGGATTCTTCAGTGGAAAATAGCTAGGAATTCTGGCTTTGGAATCAGATAAACTCGGATCATATTTCTACTTTCAATACAGAGTATTTTAATGACATTAAGAAAGTTATTTAAACTCTAGGATTCTTATATTCTTCTCTGTAAGTGAAGGTAATTACCTCTGTTGCCAACTTTACTGTGGATTAAATGAGCCCACCCTCTGCCCTCAACACACACCCCATTTATCACCATCTAATTTTTAAGGCTTAAAAATATTAAGAAGATTCAAATTTTTGCAACACTAAAAAAATTCTTTTGTTTTGCAATTTTCTCCTCTACTGATTCTTTAGAGCAAGGTATATTCAAGTTTATAAAGGAAGAAGATATTTTTACTTTTTAGGCTTCTACAAATGGAAGATAATGGAATAGTTATGGAAATGTTCAGTGATGTTTCTTATTCTCCTTAACATGCTTAAAAGGGTGCTAATAGGGGCGCCTGGGTGGCTTAGTCGGTTAAGCGTCCGACTTTTGCTTAGGTCATGATCTCGCGGTTCGTGGGTTCGAGCCCCGCGTCGGGCTCTGTGCTGACTGCCAGCTCAGAGCCTGGAGCCTGTTTCAGTCTGTGACTCCCTCTCTCTCTGACCCTCCCCTGCTCACACTGTCTCTCTCTCTCTCCTAGAAATAAATAAAACATAAAAAAAATAAAAATAAAAAGGGTGCTAATATTTGGTTAGGTGAAATCATGGTGGCTTCTGTTCAGATATTAAAATTAAATAAAACTTTTTGATTATGGACTTGGGAATCCTTCTCTGATAGGAATTGTGTGTGTGTGTGTGTGTGTGTGTGTGTGTGCTTTTTTTTTAATGGTAAAGAGAATTGTAATTCCAAATAGAGACAAAGGACTAGTTGTTCACAATCTAACCTATTATAATACAAAATTTAATACATTTTAGTTTCTCCCAATAATATTGCTAAGTGTGCACTTTCCCTTGCCAACTTATAGCTTATTGCATGATAGTGATGGCCTACATTAATGTTTGATACATTGACTCTAATTTTTTTGTGGCCCACCTAAATGCAATACACAAGATTTTTATTTTGCACATGACAAAATATAAAGGCACTTAATGGTATTCAATTATTTTCTTTCCCCCTTAATATTGTCAATTTCTCTTTATATTTGTTAATGATATAGTTTGAATCTTTCCACCTTAATATTGTCAATTTCTCTTTATATTTGTTAATGATATAGTTTGAATCTGGAGTCTCCAATGCTATGGTACTGAAGATACTGATTAGCCAGATGGCTAATGCATCACCAACCTAGGCCCCCAGAAATGTCAATCATAGTGAAAGTTAACAATCAGACTATGGCCACTTATTTATTGTGCAAGTCCTTTAAAGAACAAATCTCTCATAATCACTGAAATGTAGAGAAAAGGCAAGAGAGGGAGTAGAAATAAAAGAAAAAGGAAAAAAACAAAGACTAGAGAAAAAAAGAACAGATATGAATGGCCACTTCACTTTTCTCCAAGGAGGAAGAATACAGCTTCCGGTTATACATTCAGGATTCGACTGGTAAGTGTGGGGACACGAGCAGACACCCTCATTCCCCTCATGCCTTTCTCATCATTTTAGATCTACCTTCCAGGAGACAGGCAGCATTCTCCTTTGTGTTCTGCCCCTGAGTGGAGAGGCCTAGTGCAGAACTTCCTCTCTCTGGCCTGAAACAATGGACATTTCAAAAATTAAGCTGCTTCCTTTGACAGCTGATTCTCAACTAGTATCTTACTTACATGTGGAATGACCTATGCATTGAAGAACATTTATCATTTCAAGAACTCATACATTAAATAACAATAGCATCCTGAGTAACTATAACAACCTCAAATGTCCCCTCTCCACACTTCAAAAGGCTCTTTAGGTGATGGGATATATACAAATACAATGGAATATTACTTGGCAATCAAAACGAATGAAATCTTGCCATTTGCAACAACGTGGATGGAACTAGAGTCTATTATGCTAAGCGAAATTAGAGAAAGACAAATATACAATTCATTCATATGTGGAATTTAAGATACAAAACAGATGAACATAAGGGAAAGGAAGCAAACATAAGATAAAAAGAGATGGGGAGACAAACTATAAGAGACTCTTAGATACAGAGAACTGAGGATTGCTGGAGAGGTTTTGGGTGCAGAGGATGGGGTAAATGGACAAGGAACATTAAGGAGGACACTTGTTGGGATGAGCACTGGGTATTATATCTAAGTGATAAATCAGTGAAGTCTATTCCTGAAATCACTATTACACTATATGTTAACTAACTTAGATTAAAAAAAGGAGAAGGGGGCTCTTCAGGTGAAAGCTTCATTAGAATATTTCCATTCTTTATAGGATGAAAATTATGCTATTTTAAAATGTAGATAGTAGTGCCATATTTGCTAAGAAATTATTATTTAGGAGCAATATAAATTATTAACTCTTTTTAATCCATATAAATTCATGCATCCAAGTTAAATTTATTGATAATACCAGTAATTTTATTTCCAGCAATCTACTTCCTGTGTTCATCTGTCAGGTGACTCTAAACTTGAATAGGAAAGTTCAACAAAACATTTCTACAGCAGGGTTATTTTCTGTATGATGAAGATATTTCCATTAAATTATACCTGATATAAAAAGCATCAGCTTGAAATGCAGAACTATTTTCTAATCCTCGTCTTTTAAAGTAATAGTGATCATAAATAAATCACCTATTCTCTATAGGCCTCACTTTATTTATCTATGCCTTGAGTTTACTAATCTGCACTTTTATAGAATTTAGCAGACGTAAGAAACAACACATTTATTTTTGTTATATATGTACACATTTGATACACTTCAAATAAGTAAATACAGAATCTCTCTAGTCAATAAAGTATTCCAGCATAAAAGAATTCAACAATACATAAATGCTCCTAAGACCAACATTTTCTATGATGGAGACAACATGTATGTGACACATCCTATGTATTATTTTAGTAGAATATATTTAGCAATTACCTTTAACATATAACTTGTTTACTGAAATCCAGATAATATCAATATAATACGGATAAAATAAATCCAAAGCTTGTGAGTTTTGTAAATAAAAGAAAATCAAAGTGATGGGCTTTTCTCTGACCTGAATGGAGGTAGCAAATTCTTTGAATTCATGTATTACTACTGTCCACAGTGCACCCTACACTATGATAGTGACATGTAAATTGCAATTAAGAAATAATCTTTAAGAGGAAAATGTAATAAATCCAGAATGCATTTTGTCCATCTAAAGGAAGGGGTAGTTGATTATCATGTCCAAAGGAGGCACCTGGGATCACACTCGGATTATCAACAAGTGGGACCACTAGAATGGTCTCAGAAAAAAAAAAAAATCTTTAAAGTGAGTAAACATGGTAAATATTTAATATCCGTAAGATAACTTTTTCCAAGTAAGCTTTCCATTTTACTTTCAATAAAAACTAAGGCATAGTTTGCTGACTTAAGAGTTAATAAAGACATAGGCTCCACTAGCTGAATTAATATTCAAATGGCTACATTGTCTCCAAAGCACTTGAATATCAAAAGGAAGAGGAGATTTTATTGATCTGGGAAATGGTAGCAGGTTATGCTTATTGTATATAATAAAGACTATTGATTTTGTTAAGCAGAAAAATGGCACTTTAAAAAGCCCATTTCATATCAACTGCAACTGAATGGTACTTTCCACCAGTCTAGAAGTTTTCAGGATCATTTTTAATGGAGCAAAAAGTATAATCTGTCAGGAACATCCTTTATACCAACAGAATGAAAGTTCATTGCTATAATGAAGGTTTTCCTCTAATATCTAAATTGGAATTGCTGTCTATTCAATGAACTTAAAATCACAGGCAATACTCTCCCTGCAATAAAAGGATCTCATACTCAAGAATAATTTCTTCAGCTCATACCACCTAAGGAGTTTGAGAGGGAAGAGGTTTCTTCCTAAGAAAATAGGGTTATGTTCAAAAGTTGATGAGGGTACTTGAACAGAAAGCCAATACACATTAATTCAGTAAGTTGTAATTATTTCAGGGAGTATTAAAATCTGAAGTGCTCTAGGCTTAGAAGTTACTGCCATCTACCATCTAATCACTGTTTATTGATGTTTTATAATATACTGATGGAAGTGACAGAGCTTGCTACCAATTTTTTACAATAACTTTAAAATAAGACTAATCATATTTGCATATTTCTATAGACTAGTGAGTACAATAGTACTCAATATGTGTATGGAAAGGTTCTTACTTTGCTTTTGTGTTTTAGAATTCACAGACAATTATGAAATAAATGGTTGGCAGACAGGGTAGAATCTAAGTTTCACTTAATTCACCTTATATCTGGGACTGATGATCTCAAATTCTGCCAGGGGACACAGCTAGATGACATGTTCCAGATTCACTGGTGGTAAAGTATGACTATGTATCTATCTAAGATCTAGCCAATAGACCGTGGCAAGTGATACATACCAATTTCAGGGCTGAGTTACCTACCAAAGATTTCCCTATGTTTTCACCCATGCTCTGTTCCCTTTCCAGCTGGCTGCAGTGAACATGGCTCAAATAAGAAAACAAAGACAAATATTAGAGATGCTCTGACACCTACCATCCGGAGTCCCTGATGGACAGTATGAAGGAGATGTCCTGCCATGCTGTCTTTTCTGCTCACTCATAACTATTATATCAGCAAAAAAAAGTCACTATGTTCAGGCTACTATTTATATTTGACCTATTATTTGTGAGAATTGCTACCATTATGTTCACTGATACAGAAGTTTGTACCTTAAATAGGATATTGTTGTAAAAATAGTCAAATTATGGTTGTTGAGTTATGTTGTGCTTTGAAAGACAGGCAGCAGACAACAAGTACACAGATATAGTAGACTGGGAAAGCTTGAGGGGTTTTCTGTACTTTTGTATAACATCTGGTATAACTGTTGCTGGCAACAATTTGAAAGAAAGACAAGTACTTACCAAGCCTGTGGCTCTAGAAGAAAATGTTGGAAAGAGCCAAGATGGTATTACATAACCTTTTTATTTATTGTTTTTAACATATTGCAAGAAAGAAATGATTCAGAAAAAATTGTCCAAGTTGAAACTAAAAATGAAAGTGAAGAGAATAGTCACAAAACTGGAAACTTCCAGGGTTTAAAAAAAAGTCAGCAGCTCTAAATCCTAAACAGTAGGATCTAAGTCTTAAAAAAGCTTGAGATCAAGAAATTTCATAAAGACCTCTCAGCTTCAAAAGTGAAAAAAACAAACCCAGCCCTTGAGCAAAGATCAGGTGCTTTGTAGAAAGTTGGTACCTTCCCAGGAAAATCTATTGTTACCTATGTTTCACCAGAATGAGAAGAGAGAAGCAAAGAAAACATAGTTAAGAACTAGGCCAAGTAAAAAGCTTTGGGTCTATTTATAGGTCTTAAAACTGCCTTGCAACAAGTTGGTCAAAAGTATTCCAGATAGGAGGTGAAGGTGGGGGGGCATTATATGTCCTTGATTCTTCCCTGAGAAAACCTCTGTGAGCAAATCAAATTTTTATTTGCAAACTCTTGTCAGAGGAGGGCAGATCATGTAAACTGTGAGGCCCTCAAGGAGAACATAATCCCAGTGCCTACACTTCAGATGTAACCATAAGAGGTAATGGACAAGACACGACCTCCCAGTAGGTATAACTAGAGGACAAACAGAAACTGGTAAGAGTTTATTCTGACACAGAATATGGGTACAATAAAGGGATTTTTTCTGGAAAAGAGAAGAGGGTCTTCAAAATCCCAAGAGGTTTTATTATGGATGTGGACCTGCATGGTTTTAGGTCTCTTACTGGGCACATATTTTACTAACTTTAAAAGTGGCCAGTGACAGGAAATGATTCTTGTCACAAATATGCATTTTCCTCTTCAACTTGACCCCAGCTAGACTTATGTCTCAGCCACACTTGCTGTGAGGTATGGACCTGTGCCTGATCTCTATCTTAAAGAGAATGAACAGATATAATGTGTACCATTTCATGGCCTGGCCCATAAAACTATTCTAAAATACTTTTTTTTTTTTCCATCTTGTAATTTGAACATTGGTAGATAACCATCATGTTTAAAAGTCAGAGATGACAGATCATCTCTTGTCTGGGTTTCTACATGATTTTGTGGAAAAGAATCTCTCTTATGACCTCTGCATCTGCCCAGGATTTTACACGAGTGTGATAAACTTCTAATGTTTTTCAACATTAAAGATTTATGGAGCAGAATTTCTAAGCACTTAGCATTAATCTAATGCTCATGTTTCTTGGTTCTCCCTGCTCTGAAAAATACTGTAAAATAGAAGGATGAGAAAACATTCTTGGGGGTGCTGGGTGACTCTGTTGGTTCATTAATCCACTCTTGGTTTTGGCTCAGGTCATAATCCCAGGGTCATGGAATCAAGCCCTGCATCTTGTTCTGTGCGGAGCTGAGGTTGGAATCTGTTTAAGATTCTCTCTACCTTTGACTCTATTCCCTGCTCACGTGGTGCACACACAAGTCTGCAGGCTTCTGCTTCTCTAACAAAAACAAAACCCACAAAAACAAAATACACGTTTTGAAGGAGGACTCTAGGACTCCATGAATAAAACTGATGATTAAACGTCTACTTCAAGGAATTATAGAAAATAAAACAGATTTAAGCACTGAAATAGCCAAGAAATGCCAACTATGTTTTATTTTTAGATGTATCAGTGTCCTTTAGATTCTAATCCCCGTTTACCTGTATAGTTCATGGAATAGATTTTCATCCCCAAATTAAGTTTTTCATATTACTTTGTTATTTGTAATTTAAGCCGAAGGTCTCTGCAATTTTATGAAACCTTCATCTAAGAATCAATTTTATTGCAGTCATAGAAAGTTACAAATATTATTACTTGCTAAAATGTATTTCTTCCTATCAGCCCAGTTTAAGTAGATGAGTTCCATGATTATGCCAGCTAAGTGATTTATATTCTTCTGAACTTCCATGGCAATTTGTAATTTTATATTACTTTATACTTTCTGCCATATATTACAGTTTCTTTTATGAATCTTATTACAGAAAGCTCTTTGAAGGTTTTCACTCGGTTCATCCTTTGTCCTGTATCTTCAAACCTCTACAACATATTATAATTAGAAATTGTTTTGCTCAATAATATACACTAATGCACCCATTTATTTATTTACCAAGCCTCTTTCTGGTCCGGCACTGTCCCAGAGCACGACCGGAGTTAAATCTTAAAGAAGATCATGGCAGTACAAATCACAAAAGAGAACTTCTGTGTAATGATGGCTGCACCACTGCTATCAACATGGCTTCCCTACTCCTGAGTTTCTATCTAGTGTCAAGTTTGCATTTCTGATACTATCCATGGTTCCCATGCCCTAAGTTTGGCAGCTACCAGCTCCCTGTTAAATCTATCAAGACTGAATTTCCACTTGACCAAATGTAATATGTAAAAGGAAAGTATACTTCAATTTACTAAGGGCCAGGGCCATTTACCGTCAATACAAAACTATTCACAAAGTAATATTTGTGTATATAAATGAGCAAAAATTTATTTTCCTACTTTTAATAATTATGACAGTTTTGCATGTGAGAAGTACAATTCTCAAGGAATTACATAGTTTAAAAAAGACAAAATACCCAGGAGTTTTACCAGAAAAGCAACTCTGAAACTCAACCAAAGAAATAGAAGCAATCTTCATTCTTTCTTAGAGGAGGCATGGGGTGTCAGTGAAATGTTCAAAATAATTAATTCTTCTTTGAGAAAAGTGGATGTATGAAAATCTGTCTCTGAAGATCTTGTGGTATGTATGGGATATCAGAAACATAATTTATATCCACAATAGATAGGTTTTTATCTTATAGGTTGCATGTACCCTTTAAGAGTTAACAGATAAATTCATGTTATTCAGACATACATTACTAGAAACTGCAAGCATTTATTCATTAAATTCAGACAAATACATTTGCTCTTTTGTACCTCAACATTTGACGCTGAATAATGTAGAGAATTGTTGAATCACTATATTGTATACCTGAAACTAATAAACACTATCAAATTATGCTGGAATTAAAAGTATTTTTTAAATAACCCTGGAAAAATTAGAATAAAATAATAGTTATGTGTTTTTCCCCTAAAGGCTTTTCTAAAATTAAGAGAAAATTATTAATTGGTTTCTTTTTTAAAGAAAACTAGTGAGGGAAATAGATCCACAAAGAGAGGCGGGAGAGGAAGCTGGGGGTTATCAAGAGGCATTTGTCACTCAGGCATCAGTGTTAGCAGATGAAAGCAGTTGATCCCTTTCTAGGTCGGAGGAAAAAGAACATATTGTGCAATTATGTCCTGTGCTGAATATATTGTTGGCATTCAACCAATTAATAATAACAAGAATGAAAACAACTCTGTCTGCGATAAGAATAAGGCTTCCAATATTAGTCACAGTCTGCTTAGCTTTAGGTTGGCTTAGATAAATGTAGTAAAGAGAAGGAAAACATCCCACTCCATACTTTTTGGCTAATTTAATATCTTTGCTAAGTGCTTAGGTAGTACAGTGACAGACATAAAGAAAATGCATGGATTGATTGCACTGATAAATAGAGTCCATTTTAGCACAAAGAAAAACCTTTATAATTAGATGTGAATACCTGGTTTCTTGCCATCCATCACATATGCAAGTTTGGGAAAGTATTTTTGTAATGAATTAGAAATGAGTAATATTTCATAATACTCATGATGCATTATACACATCCTGCCATAAATGGCTCAGTCTGTACTGACAATCCTAAGACTCAGAAATGGTACAACTCATTTCAGAGACCTTTCCACATACCTCTCTGCCAAAACTTTTTTGAGCAACTTAGCATTTTCATCAAACACTTGAGTCATCCAAATTTCCCAAATGTTCTGTGTGATTTTCCTGAAGCATGTACTAAAGTCCTATGTTAGTTCTTGGCAAACTGAAATCCAATGATAAGTATTTAGTCCATAAATTCAGGAGACACAAGCCCTATACAAATATTTTAGGCCTCTAATTTGACCAATAATACCACTAAGAAAATAAGCAAAGTAGCATTTCAAACAAAATGTACTTAAGTGAATAACACAAGACTATGCATTCTAGTTTATGCTCAGGCCCTAATTGTGGACCAAAGGATCAAAATAATTACACGCTGTAGCCTCTAATTTTTACAAGGAAGATAAAAGAAACACAAAGATAAAGAAGAGAAAGAAAGGGAGAGATCAGAGAGAGTGGAGAGGGAGACTAAGAATGCACCAAGATGTTTGATTAATTCTAGGCAGATTTGGCCAACATGAGAAACACTGATCATATACACAGAATGCAGCAGAGAGCAGAATAGTGGCTGTAATAAATAAGGAACAAGCCTATAGTCTACAGCAAGCTTGGGATTTTATTGTTATTCTGGAGTAGGGAATGAATAACAAAATTAGAAACTAAAAATAATCTGAGTTTATATAAAGGTACCCCTTTAGGGAAGAGTGGCCATCTTCTCCAGGTCAGGGGTAGCCTCTCGAGTTTTCCCTACAAAATGAGGAAGAGCAGACAGTAATTTTACCAAAAAGGTTTGTGCTTGTTTCTTAAAGATTACCATCCAACATTCTGAAGTAAATAAAGCTAAGATGACAAGGACTATAATGATAAGAAGAAACCAATAAGGCAGGTTATCTCTAGGAAAACTTACTTAATATAAATAAGGCGGTTTGTTTGCTATCTTTTCCCTTAAGCTTCTGGCTACTATCCAAACAATGAGGTGGAATTGTTGAAGTCCTATTTTTAAAATAATAATTTCTTATGCAGAATACAAAAGGGAATTTGTTGATTTTTATTCAATTTCACAAGAATTTGGGGAAACATATAAAAGATTAGTTTTAAGACAGTTTTACTTATAAATTTCAATTGGTTCTTAGAAAATAATTACTAAAATGACAATGAAGACAATTAATGAAGCCATTGAATAAAATTATTAATGGATCTGAATTGCTTCATATCCTTAAATCCCTGCCTCAGGTAAACCTTTGACAATAAAAATGGACAAAATACATTTGGACAATTAGAAAATAATGAAAAGCATTCAAGAATGACATTTGACAAAGGCAGGTAAGGGAATACTGTACTTGAAAAAATGAGCATTTATAGATCAGCTGCCCCTGATGTGATATATCATAGATTATTAAGAAAATTGTACACCGGTATATTGAATCACTTGCAATTAGCTTGGGGGCAAAAGGAAAATGGACTATACCTAATTAATTATGACAATGAAAGATGTTGATTCAATGGAAGATGCTTATAATTTATAAATGAGATAAAAACATAAAATTAAGAACATAAATCTACAGTTATACTACACCTAGAAACCTAGCAAAGAAACAATTACAGAAAGACTAACATTGAAAGAAAATATACAGTAAACAAAAAAGATTTAAAAATCCTAACACAGAATGAGCTATGAAGAAGATGGAAAGCAGCATGTCATGGAGCTGTAACAGTATAGTATGAATGACTAGGTGTTCTCTAGCCATGCTCTTGGAAATAACAGAGCTAAATTTATATTCCCAACTTGTTATTTACTAGCTGCAGGACTTTGTACAAACTGCTTACCTTTTTTGTTCTTCACTTTCCTCCCCTGTTAAAGACACTAAGATCTGTATCAGGAGTTGATACAGCAAGGCATAAAAAAGGCTCAGCTTACTATGAGAAACTGATGTGTGGATTCAATTCAAACCTAAAGTGAATTAAACTAACTCCTCCTTTATTCATATATTGCTGGAATGCTCTCTACTTGGTTACTGTGAACTCTTTGCTAAATTCCTCAAAATCAGTGCTTCAGAAAACATACCCAATTAAGGAATGAATGCACATTAAAAGGGGGTATAAAAGACAGACCAGAAACTGCCTTTCTTATTATTACAGTTATGTAATTATAACTATAATCATTTTATTTAAAATCACAAAACTAAAATAAGGCTAGAGAAGGACTTCACAGAAAATGTAACTTAAAAGAATCTCTTCAAAATGTACATATTTTTGGGATACCTGGGTGGCTTAGTTGGTTAAGCATCTGACTTGATCTCAGCTCAGGTCATGATCTCATGGTTCAGGAGATCAAGCCCGGGGTTAGGGTCTGCGCAGACAGTGTAGAACCTGCCTTGGATTCTCACTTTCACTCTCTCTGCACCTCCCCCTCTCTCTTAAAATAAATAAAATTAAATGTGAGTGTGTGTGTATATGTGTATAACATGTGTATGCATGTATACATATGTATATATGTCTTATTTACATCTATGCCTTTAAAGGTTATTTCTTACAATGAAAAATTTTTTATACTTAAACAATTTCCAATTCAATAGAGAACACAATTCTTTCTATGTAATAAAATTGGTCTTTATCAAATGATATCAAACGATTTTCTTTCTTTGCAATGTGCACCCTCTAATTTTAATTTTTTTTAGGTTTTAAGATTTAGAAATTAATAAAACTACTTTGTGAAAAATTTACAAAGGGATGGAAAAAAGCAAGACTGCATTATAGCTATCTTGTTTTGTTTATAATAACATATTACATGTTATTAAATATATATTATATATAACATATTATATATATATAACATATATTGCATATAATAACATCAATACAGGCTTCATTCAGATAAATTCAAACTGGTTCAATTTCTTCTTGTCAAGGAGACAAATATAAATATTGTACAATTGTATAATTGATTTTGTAATTCAGAAAGGGCTCTTTGGTAGAGATAATTTAGCAAGGATGACAAAAATGGTAAATGAATATTTCCTTCAAATTTGGAGAATTTTCTCATGGAGATATTCAATTTACAATGTTCAATGTTATAATGGTCAAATATTTTTCTCATCAAATTTCTTTTTTAAAAGCTATCCCCAGAGTTATAGTTTTTAATCCAATTCAGTTTTTCACCTTTCTTTTGATGTTTGGTTTTGTTAAAAAAAAAAAAAAACTATGAAGGAAAGACCCTGGTATGGAGAGATTAAATAGAAAAATTATTAATAATTAGCTGAGTTTCACAATTAATCTCCTAAACCCTATACACATTGCCAATTTAGGCTGTAGCTTAAACATTATTTTAAAAAATATTTGATGTCAAGAAATTGAAATAATTGTCCCAAATTTTATTTATGGGTCACATGCCGTATAATAAAATATTTCTTGAGTAATATATATAATTATTTTCTGGTTCATCATTCTCATTTTGTTTGTAACTACATATATTTTCACTATGTCTGTAATAATAATATTGGGAAAATAATAACCTTCAAGGCATCAGATGAAGTCTCTGGTGAAGTCACATTCACTCTGACATTTATACCGACTTCATTTATGACAGACTGAAGGTGATGAACAGGTCCAAGCAAGAGGTCACCTTGTGTCAAGACTGGTATACAATCTGTCAAATGCAGTGACTGTGAGTCTGCTAATGAGGAATTAACTAGACAGAATGTTGCTATTTGACTGTTTTCATGCACTCCAAACCTGTTAAACAATGCTAATCAGGTGTTTATTAAGTGAAACCATTATGCCAAACTTGCTGCAAACCTCACCATATGTCAGAGAGGTTGTAACATATTATTCATCCATTCTAAAGCTAGATTAATAAGAGTCATTTACTCAACTTTTCTTTTCTTAGCCTTTGGCTATGCCTTGGAATCAAGGTTATACTTTTATTTCAATTTTTCTTTCAAAGGACACAACTCCATAAAACTATTTTAAGTGAGTGCCTCTTGGTGAAAAGCTCTTTTATTTTTATAGTGAAAAATCAACTATTTTAATAAGGTGAGTAAAAGAACATATCAATTGAAGCACAATTGGTCTAATATATAATGTTTTTGATAATGGAATGACTTAAAATATTTATCATATAAAATTACCAATATTAGGCTAGAAGTGGGCACATTTGTTTACAGGGGTCTTCACTTTATAAATTAGTTAGGACAAAAAGGTAATTCTAAGTAACTCCTGATTGGGTATCATTATACTTAAATTATTATTTTATCTAAGGACTTCTAATATTTTATGGGCCAGCAATTTCTTTATACAAAAAGACATTAATTATGAGCTCCCTATAAACTGATACCCAATAGATAAAACACTTCATAACCTACTATGATAGTATATTCCTCTTTGCTAAGAGCAGTGTCATTATTTACTTATTCTGTATAAACCCTCTTACAATAGTGATTTATGTACTCTCTGTATTTTAACATTATATTTTCATTTTATAAGAAAATAGCCTTTAAGTCATGAGATCTAAGTTTACATGGAGAAGCCTCAACCTACTGCCCCAATGATTTGAATAAGTCATGTAATCTATCAATTATAAAATTTGGATCAAAATATTTTTCTGGCATGAGTTTTGAGATAATCAAAATGAATTGATATATAATGTAAATTTTAAGTGAAAAGAATTTTAAAATTAAAGCTAAAACCAAAGTTCATATTAGTATCTAACATAAATATTTTAAATGCATGTGAAAATATTTCATAATCTGTTAAGTTTCAACAGTATCATTTTTATGACATCATTATCATACTCCTTTGCGTCACCATCCACTCATCTCATACATTCCATGTGCTTAGATAGTTCTACCTAAGTAGTTATCTAGTTGCTAAAAGCAAAAACTGCATCTTTCATATCTTTAAAAAGTTGTCTATCAAAAACCACCTGAAATAATGTATTTCGTACGGAAAGCAATAGCATTTTATTGGTGGTCTACACATACAGGAGATTAAATGGACAGCTTGTCATTAAATAAAGCTTCTGCTTTATTTTCTAGGCTACTGAAATATCCTGAAGAAAACTAATTTCTTAGAAGTTTGAAAAGACTTTTTCAGTTTTAAAATTGGAATTAGAGGTCTTTTCTGTGGGTACACTGTACTTCTTTTATCAGAACACTTTCAATATCTCACTAAATATAAGTTCTAGGAGGATAGGGGCTATGCGGTATAGACAGATGGATACATTCCTCACAGTCTCATATACACACACATTTAGACCCATATACATATGTATGTCTTTGTGTTTACATACGCCTAGAACAAGAGGTGACACATAGTATGTGTTCAATATAAGAAATTCTTTAATTTGCTGAAATGGTCGATGAATGTTTAGTTCTTATAGCTGTTAGGAGAAAAATTCATTAAACAGCATATAAACTGGAAAAAAACAAGAATACAGACAACAATTTCCTTTTGGGTTAGATTTTATGAGTCCTTTTGCTGGTAAAGATAGCCAGAGATACTCCCTCCTCAGTCTTCTACTCTAATAGTTTGGACATTGGAGCAAATCATAGATGATGTAAATTAAGGCACAGAAGAACCTCAAAAAGGAAATTTCAGAATGAAAAATTTTAAAGACACAGAGTTTTTAAGGCAAATGAAACCTGAAAGTTTATTTAGTCTAGCTTCCAAACAATATATAACAGTTGTTCGTTATATAAACACTGCTGCACAACTGACACCACAGAAGTACAAGGGATTTCAAGAGATTATGAAAAATTATATGCCAACAAATTGGCTAAACTAGAAGAAATGGATCAATTCCTAGAAACACAGTCTTCCAAAACTGAATCAGGCAGAAAAGGAAAATTTGAGCAGACTGATAACTAGTAACGAAATTGAATCAGTAATCAAAAAACCTCGCAAACAGAAGCCCAGGACCGGACAGCTTCTCAGGTGAATTCCATCCAACATTTAAAGCACAGTTATTAATACCTAATTCTTCTCAAAGTATTCCACAGTAGAAGAAGAAAATTCTAAGTCCACTCTACAAGCCCAGCATTACCCTGAACATAACCAGATAAAGACACTACAGAAAGGAAGCAAGGAAGGAAGGAAGGGAGAATGGGAGGGAGGGGAAAAAGAAAATTATAGGTCTCTATCTCTGATGAATATAAATACAAAAAATCCTCAACAAACTATTAGCAAAGAAAAACAACAATGCATTTAAACAACCATTCACCACGATCAGGTGGGATTTACTCCTTGGTTGCAAAGGTGGTTCAGTATTCACAAACCGATTAACGTGATACATCACATTAACAAGAGAAAGGATTAAATCCATGTGATTATCTTAATATAATCAGAAAAAGCATTTAACAAAGCATAACCTCCCTGTTATGGTAAAAACCCTTAACAAAGTATGTTTTGAGGACACACGTCTCCACATGATAAAGGTCATTAAAACCCCACAGTGAACTGAGAGCTTCTCCTCTAAGTCAGGAACAAGATAAGGGTGCCTACTCTTAGGATTTCTGTTCAACATAAGTTGAAGTTCAACATAAGTCCTAGCCACAGCCATCAGACAAGAAATAAAGGCATCCAAATTGCAAAGGGGGAAATAAAGCTATCACTACTTGCAGATGACATGCTACTATATATATAGAAAACCCTAAAAGCTCCACCAAATACTAGAATGAGTGAATTCAGTAAAGCTTCTGTACAAAATTAACATACAGAAATCTGTTGTGTTCTTTACATTAACAATGAAGTAGCAGAAGGAGAAGCTAAGAAAACAATTCCCATTTACCATTGCACCAAAAATAATACTTAAGAATAAACTTAACCAAGGAATATTGTTAAAATGTCCATACCACCCAAAACAATCAGCAGATTTACTACAATACAGTCCCTATCAAAATACTAACAAATTTTTTCAGTGAGAAACACAAAAGAAACCTGCTACAAATGGATGCCTGTTTCCTATTTGAGTATTTTTATTAACACCACATTCTTTAGAAAGTCACAGATTTCTAGTTTTGAATATTTGGAAAATAATTTTATTTTGAATGTAATTATATTCTAAATAATTTTATCCGTAAGTTTTTTTTTTTTTCCGAAGCAACCTAAGAATTTAAATTGCTCTTCACGGCAACAACTTCTCATATTTGACCACAGTCAACACTGTCAACCTGCTTTCTGAAGGCCTTAACTTTTTCTTATTTTTTTTTTAATTTTTAAAAAAATGTTTTATTTATTTTTGAGAGAGAGATAAAGACAGCATGAGCAGGGGAGGGTCAGAGAGAGAGGGAGTCAGAGAATCTGAAGACAGGCTTCAGGCTCTGAGCTAGCTGTCAGCACAGAACCCAATGTGGGGCTCAAAGCCATGAACCATGAGATCATGACCTGAGCCAAAGTTGGTTGCTTAACCACCTGAGCCACCCAGGCACCCCAGATCTTAGCTTTTTTCTATCATTCTGTACAATACATGTTTTTAGACCCTTTCATTATCATTACATTAATATATATATCAGTACGTTATATATTAGGCAAGAGTCCTGTTTCTTTCCTATTGTTTTTTTTAATTTTTAAAGTTCATTTATTTATTTTGAGAGAGAAGACAAGTGGGGTAGGGACAGAGAGAGAGAGGAGAGAGAAGAGAGAGAATCCCAAGCAAGCTCTGCACTATCAGTGCAGAGTCTGATGCAGGGCTCAAACCCACAAACCTTGAGATCATGATCTGACAGAAATCAAGAGTTAGATGCTTAATCAACTGATCCACCCTGGTGCCCTTCTTTCCTATTAATCTCACTATACTTAAATTATATAATATATAAAGTTTATAAATTGTTGGATTTAATATACTTCCATTATTAGTAACATGAGATATCATGATGCTTATGGTAGCCTTCTGAATTCACATAATTCTAGGTTCTCCTTGCCATCTTTAGAATATATCCTCTCAGAAATGAAATTTTATGACAGAGTACTCTAGTATTTCATAAGACTTCATATTCTAGGTTCATTTGCTTCAAAAATCTAATTCTTCAGTATTAGACTTCACATAAAGTAAGGTTTCCTCATTTGAGCACTGTTTGGGGTAG
The DNA here is from genome assembly GCA_017311185.1 of Proteles cristata cristata. Lineage (NCBI taxonomy): Eukaryota > Metazoa > Chordata > Mammalia > Carnivora > Hyaenidae > Proteles > Proteles cristata. Next base: position 1,022,753 of record JAESUZ010003350.1, on the reverse strand, counting down.
TTGATTTGCCTTGAGTCACATTATATCCAAACAAATCAACCAACCTTTTCTAAAATTACAAACCCAACAGTAGTCCTCAGCTGGACTTCCCTCAGTAGGGGAATAATAAAGATTTTGAAATGCTGAGAGCAAAATAAAAAAACCTCTATCTTCATTTCATTAGAAGACATTTGCTCGTGAAAATTGCTTTTTCTTGGATGTTTTATTTGGTTTATTTGATTCTTGCTCAACAGATATAGTTGAATTCTTTTTTTTTTTTTTCATTTGTTTGGATGGTCTTATTTTTTTTCTTAAATACTTTATTGTCAAGTTGGTCTCCCTATGACCCAGCAGTAGCACTGCTAGGAATTTACCCAAGGGATACAGAAATGCTGATGCATAGGAGCACATGTACCCCAATGTTCATAGCAGCACTCTCCACAATAGCTAAAACATGGAAAGAGCCTAAGTGTCCATCAACAGATGAATGGATCAAGAAGATGTGGTTTATCTATACCATGGAATACTACATGGCAATGAGAAACAATGAAATCTGGCCATGTGTAGCAACATGGATGGACCTTGAGGGTGTTATGCTGAGCGAAATAAGTCAGGCAGAGAAGAACAGATACCATATGTTTGCACGTATAGGTGGATTAGAAGGAAATTAATGGAGGACCATGGGGGAGAAGGGGAAAAATAGTTGGGGAGGGGAAGGTAGGCAAACCATGAGGGATTCCTGAATGCTGATAACTTATAGTTGAATTCTTTAAATCAAATATACCTAGAAGTGAAAACATCATTGCTCCTCCCCCCCCATTTAATACATCGAAATGCAAAAATAAACTATCAGTCTCCATGGCTAGATGGACATTTGTCAAACAACTGAAACTAGCATATGGACTTCTAGAAAGGGAAAGATTCAGACTCATATGCTGTTTTTGATTCAGCATGTACCCACACTAAAACGATTTGAATATATGAGGAAATAAATGCAGGAAAACCCAATGAATTGGGGAGTTTATACCACAGGTTAGAAAATTAAGTACCTGGGAGGAACAATGGCTGTCATTTATTACTGGCCTTCAACCTGGTAGACTTTACACACACATTCCTTAAATAATTTTTAGAAAGAAAAAAAAATTGACAACTTATAAATTAACATCTCTACTTTTCATGAAGAAAATGGTTTAGGGGATTCACCCAACCATGAAGGAGTTCAGCCACATTTGAAACCAATGGGACTCTAAAATCTGAGTTCTTTGTCTATTTTCCAATATTTTGCTTCTCTGGAAAAATAAAATAAACTCAACAGCACAGTTTGTAATTGGTCTCACAAGAAGCACAGAACTAGGTATTTTAGACGAATCTGGTTGGGGATATTTTAACATTTTTACATTTAACATTAACATTTAACACTAATTAACATTTAACACATTGTGTTTTAGTGAACAATTCCTTATAGAGGACATCTGTAGAGCTGAAGCCTGTCATTATTACATATTTCTACATAGAAAGTAATCATTCCATGTATTTCCCATGGATTCACATTCATGAATAAGCTCTAGTCATATGTGATATACATCTGTAATAAAAATTAAACATGTCTTAAGCAAACATATTTTCTTCCATACCCATATATCATGCTGAACACCATTCCATCGATTTCTAGCAACACCTAGGAGGCCAGAGGAGTAACCTAACGAAAAATTTCTAATATACTTGGGTTAATACCCACATCCTTGCCTTGGACTCTGGCCATGATATAGCCATTAGCATTTTTGTGCTTCTTTTTTCTTTCATTGTTTAATAATACTTGTTGCCTTCTATTATATTTGGTTTTACCTGGACTTAGTTTGTCCATCTGATACTAATTTCATTGTACAGACTTCACGGCCTTGTCAGCAAGACCAATGTGTCCTGTTTTTGTTCTGCCTATGTGTGTGCATGTGTGTATTTATACATGCATGCATACTTGTGTGTGTATAAAACAAAAAGATGAATTTTTCAATACCTTCTAAGGTTTCCTATATACTATATTTTCTTTAAATGTTATATCTTCAGCATAAGTTTTGAGTACATGACACCTGAATTAGTAATTACACAGAATTTCATAATCACTGGAGATAAACCCTAAACATCTTATTGTATGTGAAGAAATCAAGGAACTTCACACAAATGCATGTACTTCTCGTAGGTTTGTTATGATTCTGTCTGAGAAATACAAAAATTGGGTTATATTCTATTTTGGGTGATTCCCATCCAAAATAGTGAAGTGAAAACTATCTCCATTTCAACATATTTTAATTTCACAAATTTGAGAAGTTATATTATTATGCCAACAGAGGACCCACAGTTTGTTGGAGGCCCAAGCAATCGAAGATTACTGATGGTAAAACTTCATAAATTTATAGTCAGTCAGCCTTATAATGTGTTAAAGCTTTCTATTTATTAACATCATGACATTATGATGTAGTGGGAAATATATGGGATTTGGAATCAGATCTATTTGAATACAAATTGTAGTCCCTATACTTACAAACTGATTGAAGTTCTAACTGTGAAATTGTGTCCTGTTCCATTATAAAATGGGTACAGTAATGCCTATATAATAGGATTTTTGAAAGTTAATTAAAATATATCTGAATCTCATAACTCATAATAGTTATCAAATTTATATTTTCTTTCACCTTTGACTCTTGCCACTTCCATAGAATTTTATAAGAAAAAGGAAACTATCTCTTGACAAAATATCTATAAACATGGAGATTTTCTCAACATGAAATATTATAGTTCAATATTAGAGACATCCTATTAATTCCTATTCCCCTGAGCTCTTAACTCAAATGAAGCACCGAAGACTAATTAACATGATTGTTTTTCACATATTTGGGGGCTCTTCCTTTGTTTTTCTGAATATTTCACAAAGGTAAGTATGTTGCTTACACTATAGGCCTCTTTGTTATTTATCTCGCATCTGTTTCAAAGTGAATATAAAGAAGGCATTCTCTTTGAAGTTAGTAGAAAAACTCAGTGACTATACAGATCCTATGAGTATTAAACAAGAGAGAGAGGTTTTTGATTGTTAGAAAAGTTGAAAAAAATGTAGGCAACCAAAATTGAAAGGATGGTTGAGTTTTAGATCCCAAAGCAAAAGTATTGAAAATATATTTCCCTTTACGCAGAGAACCCTGGGGATATGGTAAAAGATTAGCTAGATATAGGTTTCGTTCTGATTTACAGCTTCTATTTCCTTAATTGCTATTTTAGTTTGATGTTGAGTTTTTTCAATTTTCAAATGCAGAAACATATGTTGAGTTCTCTTGTGGGTATAAAAATGTGCCCACTTGCTTGTCATTCAGTTTATCACTTTTAAGTAGAATTAAAATTGATACTAACACATTATGATCTTAATGTTTCTAAAATGATACATTTTTGTAATGGAAGTGTAAATATATTTTAGATTTTAATGTAGTAGAAGATTCAACAATTTAGACACTTGAGTTTCAAACTGAGTATAAATTTTCCTACCTGCATTTGGAAATTTTTATCAGTGACACTTAAACTTGTCAGCCCTTAAAGTGAAAAATATCCACAGGAGTTTAACTATCAATATTAAGCAAATTAGTTTTTAAATTAATTGTATATTCATGATGCAGAGCAGAGGTCTAGGCACAAAAGCATGAACATTAAGCTAAATAGTATAATCAAGAATGATTTTAAAACACTTTAATGCTTTAGTCATTAAATTGAATATTTATGCCAACACTATTAAGAAATTAGTGAGAGCTATATTAACTTGGAGGGGAAAAAGCACTGCTTTAAAATCTTTCATTTCCTGCTGGAAACAGGTCTGTTTGCATAGTTTCTATTTGTAACTTTTGAAAAAGCTTCTAGTAATGTAGTAGTTACCAATGCAAAAAAAATGAATGTTAAAAAATTGGACGAAAGCCAAATCCATCAAATATTCTCTCCAAAAGATAACTTCCCAGAGTCCATCCCAGATGACAGTGCCTTGAACATCTTTAACTTTTCCATCAGAACCATTTAGCATTACTATGCTTCTGCGCAGCTGGAACATCACTACCATTGTCAGAACCAGGCAAACAAATTTATGATGATGTTCCTGGGAATATGGAACTAATGCAGAGGGGATTTCTCTGTAGTTCTTCATTAACATTTTATTCATTACAACAAGGGAGTTTTAAGAGTTTCCTTTTAAGCAAATTAGGTCACTGGATAAAAAACACAGCATGGAAACACAGTGTATTACTACGCAGAACAAAAGATCTGGTTAATAAATTATGATAATGGGATTAGTCATTTGCTAACGTTGAAAGGCACATTTAAATATTTTGGAACTTATAAAGAAAACAATTCTTCCATGTATTTATATTTTCCTGGTCTATATATGGGGGTGTCGCATTCTTCCAAGGTAGACATAGAGCTCTTTAGATACTTTGAGTCATTTAAGATGAGAAAAATTAGTATTATGGGTTTTAATCCTCAACTAAAAGTAAGCCAAAAGATTGGAGAAAGCAATATAGGTAGAGTAAGAAATAAAATCTAGGAGACAGTTTTCTTCCCAAGAATTTTTTTTTCACAGAATCATTAAAAAATCCACTAAAGATGTTTACACCCCAAAACAAACATGTCAGTTCTCTGTGGATCTCCCTGATCCAAATGTAGTTCTACTTTCTCATCACTGTTGAATGCACTTGGAAATGTTGAACATCCTAAGTGAAAGCACTGACAATTTTTGTTTTCCAAATTGCTTTTTAACTGTGTTCTAAAATGTTCTGCTCTCTCCAAAATGGATTCACTATTTAACAAGTAGGTTAAGAGGCTTAGAGAAAATTGAGGAGATTGAAAGTTGCTAATTCACATAAAGACCCATCTTAGCTTGGGTTCTCTAGAAGTAGACCCTGAGATAAGAGTTAAGGAATATGTCATATATTCAGGCCTTGTTCTTAAAGAGAAAGAGTAAAGAAAGCATAATAGAGCAGGTTAATAAGCTGGATAAGGGCAGGATGTCCATATTGGAACTACAGCTCATACTTATTCATACTTTGAAAGAGACTCTGCATTTTACACCCCTTTGTCCATCAGTTATTGTATGCAGGATGGGAGTGTTGGTGTCCAACCTCTATTGAAGAGGTGCTCTTGTTCAGCCTGAGAGCGAATTTGCAAAGACAGGGCCAGGTCAAGGTTGCCATTAACAGCCAACATTCATAGCACTGTGGCATGGTACATTGGCCATGTGGAACACTGGCACACTGGCGATCTGAAGACACCAACAATGCTCCAACTACCACTGAGATATTAACCCATAATATCTGGCCTTGTTCTATTTATGTAATGCTTTATAACACACAGTCTTTATGTTCATTAGAGATAAGAACACACACACACACAGACACACATATGTATGTATTTTTACACACACATAGTTGGAAAAGCACAGGAGCTGGTGCTAGGTACTTCCTTCACAGAATTCCCCTCCGAATTGCTAAAGAGTTCTGGCCCTCCTTATCCACCTTTACACACATATGGTCTTTTGTAGAAACAAGGTTCTTCCTCCAGTATTACACACACACACACACACACACACACACACACACACACACACACACACATTATATAGTATCTATATTTTTTTTACCATATTTTATATAGAAGTACGCTACAATTCAGAAAGATTAATTCACCTGACTCAGCTTACATGATATTAAATTTGAATAGGAATAAGTCACTATTATTGATGTCTGTTATATTTGACTTATGTGGTATCTAACTTATTTTTAAAGATGGAAAAAAATGAGGCACTATGAATTCAAATAATGTTACACAGGTAAGAAGTAAAACTAAGGTTTGTATCCAATTATTACAGGAATATTAGGCTTTTTAATAAGTAACATGCATAAATCATTGTTTTAGGATTATATTAGAAATCATATTTCAAAAAGAAAATTTTATTAGAAAATTTTAGAAATCACATTTCAGAAAGAAAATTTAAACATAAATGTTCTGTTAACAAAATACTTGAAGTTATATAACAAAATGCCATTTATATAAAGAAAAAGATGGTAATGATACAAAGGGCACAGGGGATGGTTCTATTATACAGTCTGTAGAGGAAAGATAAACAAGGAGAAGAATATCCCTTGGTGAGGTGATACCAGAAAAATAAGCATTTGCTAAGTGAAAATTTTAAAGGTGCAAGAATAGACATTCATATTCCAACATATAGAAGTTCTTCCCTGTGTTTGTAATTAAACAAATCACTAATTTTAGACAAGTAGCCAACAATCAAAACCGGGATGACAAATACAATGTATACAAAGGAATAAAAATGAGCAAGAGATGGAGATGAGAATGGAGAGGTAGGCAAGGGTCTGATCACAGTGTTATTTTTTTGTAAGCGTATTAAGGAGTTTCTCTATTTTGAGGCAATGGAGAGACAGTGATATTGATTCAGGGAGGGAGTATCATTTAAAGATTTTGCTTTATATAGGTCACTCTCGTGACCTTCTGGAGATAAATAGAAAAGGACAATGGGACTGGATTCAAGGAAGCCAGCAAAGAAGTTGCTACCACAATCCTGGTTCATGTTGGCCTGCATGAGGATGGTAGAAGTTGAGCTGGAATTGAGTGGATACAGTTATTAAACACTTGGAACCCAAATGACAAATTTTAATACAAACATAAATTGTCATTGATGGGGCCACAATGTGGATTGACTAGTAACCTGAGTCTTTGGTAAGGTGGCATTCTATACATTTGTGGATCTTAAATTAGAGGCCTAATTCTACAGTGTGCCTCAATAATGAAGATAATAGGAGAGGCACAGAGTAGGAGAAGTCAGACATGATGAACCTAGGTATAGGAGTTGCACAACTTAATGTGTAGTGGTCTACTTTTTGAATTGAATCTAGTATAGAATGAAAGAATAAAAGGATGATTGTTTTCTAGATTTGAAGGTCAGACCTTAAACACCTGTGAGAAATATGTATGAAAGCAAAAATAGTCTGGAAAGAATTAAATAAGTAAACTTAGTCTAAGTGCTAGGCAAGTGCTAGTCTAAGTGCTAGGCAAGATTAAAACAACTTAAAATACAAAAAAATGAATTCCTTAATGCTTGATCCTCTAGACAGAGGTGGAAAGCATATAGCCCAGTGGTATACACATCTGTCAGATACGGAGCATTAGTCACAATTTGGTCCTACTTTACCAGAACAAAGCTTCACAATTAAACCAAGGTTTCAGGAAACTACCAAGAATCTTTTCAAATGAAAACATTTTTTGAAAAGAGTTTGGTATTCTTGGGCTTTGCTATACATATTTTTATGACAACAAAGGAAAACCATCCCATAATAAAAATTTTCTTGAGGAAATGTAATAATGCGTGCAATTTGGTTTCCATAGGCAGGGAGATTGGAACCATGTCTATATCATCCATATCTATACAGAAATGGCATATTTGTGTTTATAAATATATAACCTACCTAATATGTAATATAGATGTAATGTATATAATATATATATTATTTCAAAATATTCTTTAAAAATAATATGCATATTTAGAATACTCTAGTGTAGAATCACTTCATAATGAAGTCACAGACATAGTATACAAATAACGAAGTCACAGACATTGTACAACAAAGAAGACAGATGGAAATTAGTTTGGCAATAATCCAGGAGTTATCATTCCATTGATATTATGCATTTTTTCAATAATTTTCTCCTCTCCCACCTTCCTTACCGTTTTCTCTGATCCAAGGAAACACATGGAAACATTTCTAACACATGGAAAAACATCTACTCATATAGGAAATATTCTGCAAAATCATGCAAGCATGCAAAATAGATAGCAGGGCCACAAGGCCCCATCAATTATGCCCTTCCTGTCTCTTAAATAAACTGACCTCACTTTCAGGTGAACTAACTTCTGTGGGAAAAAAATGCCTTGTACTCAGTCTATTCTTGCCAACCAGAGCAAATAAAATTTAGAATGTTACTAAGATAACAAAAGCTAACACTGCTTTCCGTAATCTCAATTTTCTACTTTCATGTAAATGTGCTTTTCATCTTAATTGTCTGGACTGACACAGCCAAAGACAAAGAACCATCCTCACAGGCCAGGGTTCTATCAGCCTTATTAGAAAATGGACTTTATTGTCCAGCACAAAAAAGATTTGTTGAATGGAAAGGGTGGAACAAAAGTTCCCAATACAGTAAGATAAAGTCATACCCAAAAAGAAGTTACTCAGTCTTATTATAAACAGAATGAGCCACCTAAGAAATAGAAATAGAGAAAAACTTTATCTGGAGGAGCTGATCAGAGACTAAGCACATTCCCTTTATATAGAAGTGCCTCCTTCCCTGATTTATACACTAATATTTAGTCTGGTTAGTCCTACAACTTTTATATTTTTTGGTTAGAGCCTAAGTGGCCTATGCTAAGCTTAAATAGCTAAATCTCAGGTAGTTGTAGTCACTTAGAGTATTTTCATATTTTACAAATACTTTCCAGTCTAATGTACACAAAAATTTCAAAGGTATAATAAAATGAGATATTGTCAAAGTAGTTTATACCAATAATTATACATGGTATAAGAAAAAAAATCCTCAAATTCTTGTTTTAAGCTGGATTTTTAGCAACTTAAACATTTATACAGATTCCTTTCAATTCAAAAGTTGAGTGCCTGAACACTAGTTACTAGAAATGTTAATATTCACTATGTGGACAATCAGGGATAGAATCCCCTTCTGTATTTTATTTTCATTTAAAGTCTGACAAATTTCAACCAATTCATGCAAACTTATACAGCTCAACATTAAAAAAAGAATCCAATTAATTTCACTGAATCATTAAATCTGAAAGCTATAAAATTTAGAAGATCATGACATTTGATGGAGTTACCATAACAGTAAAATTTGAACCAATACAGAAAGCAAAAGCCCAATGGGGAGGGTGTAAATTCACAAGATAATTGCTAAGAATGTCAGATATACTAGCCAGTATGTGTAAAATTATATATTTACTGATAGAAACATAATAATGAGGTAATTGTTATTTTGTTATATAAAGATTAGGAGCCTAGCACATAGTAAAGCCAATTACCCAAGTTCTCACAGTTGAAAGGTTGAAAGGCTCTAGACTGAAATGCAAAGTCTAACTGTAGAGCCTAAATTCTGAAACGATACCAGAAAAGTTGTGAAAAATAATTATATTCATGGAATGGAGCATCAAGGTTATCATAGTAGGAAAGATGTGCAGAGTGCTCAGAGAGAGATAGAGATACAGAAAATCCCTTCACAGAACTTAGAGCTTTTAAGAAAGTATTGATCATGATCATCATATAAAAGAGGTGAATGGTCATTACTGAATCAACATATCAGTATCCGTCTACATCCATGATAGGATTTAGATGATTTTTCTTTCAAAATTACTTCCCATAAACCAAGAACTAAGAGTTAACAGTGACCTAGTGAAAACTGTTAACTGGTAACACCAGCCCTAAATAAATATTCAGGTTACTAAGTCCATGAAAGCTATCTATGTTGTTGTTATGCACACATACAACACACACTTTTCTTGTAAGCAAAATGTAAAACAAAATTCATTCTATCTTCAGCATTGCCTGAGTACATCTGTATTCACTCATTCAATGGTTCTTCCAATTGCATTTTACATAATCATCAATAATAATGGATTTAAAGAGCAGGGGAAATAAAAATCCTATTCAAGATCAATAGTGTAAGTAATGAGGTATATAAAAGAACATGGAGCATGTTGGCCCTCCAAGCTACTTATAAGGAACTAACTCTTCTTAGTAAACTCAGTAAAACAAATGTAGAAGATATATAGACACTGGTAACCCTAATGTTAACCTTTCTAATATGTAAACTCAACTCCTTCAAGGCAATCTGGTGAGGCCATACACCATCTTCAATATTGAATTACAGTTTCTGCAACTTATTGAAGCAATATGAGTTTTATTATATGTGTGCAACTACGCTGCTCAAGTTTGAGGTTTTAAAATTTACATTTAGATAAAAGTGAAATAGCAGATAAAGACATTTTACTTTCTTCTCCCTTGAAATATGCTAAAATACTAAAAGGAATTAAATAACACACAATAGCCAATTGTACAAATGTATCTCATAAATGCTATCAGTAAGATCAATAGGGTATCTAAGAATAAACTAAGAACTCTCTAAGTCTTCTCTGGCAAAAACTATGTTTCTTTTAATGTCAGACAAGCAAACAAAACTGAAATAATTGTAAAATAAGCCCTGAATGTTGATGAAGAGATTCAAAATTATCTTTCATTTTCATTCTCAGCTGTCCAGAAAGTTTCAATCTGGTAAGTACAAAATGCACAAATAGGTAAGTATATTCCTTCATTATATCAAGTTACATATACTTCATCTTGTGTCAATTTGATATAATATTGCAATAACCAATATTATAAAGAAGTATTCAATGCACCTGCTTCATATTCCTTAGCCATAAGAAAATGAAATCAGTTTGAGAACAAAGACCAGAAAAAAGAAACTTTTATTAACTTCAGAAGAAGTTAATTACATAAGAAATTCAATTTTTTACTAACTTTGAGCTATAATGCATCTGAAGAGGAAAACTCTGGAAACCTTGGGAATGAGAAATAAACTTGATTCTTAAATTCTACATGCCATTAGCAGGTACCAACCATACTACCACATGTGTTCTATATAAGAAACTTGAAAGGATAACTATTCATAAATGAATCTATATTTCTCTTACTAATTAATAAACACCATGCTGTGAGTAACTGGTGATAATGTACTATTAAGAAAAATCAATAAATTTACACTGAGGGTGAAAGTAATTGGTGTTGTGGAATAGAAAATGATGTATTGTGCATTGATCCTTTAGCAATCTTTTAACTAAAAAGAAGAGAAAGCTAATTACTTTAGCAGGTATCTGAAAATGATAAGATTAAAACAAGCTAATTATATGTTCTTGAATAATGACTTACTTTGATGAAAGTAAATTGAGGAAAAGCATGCTATGATTTAGGCAAAGAAATATTAGATTTCACTAATTACAACATAATCCTGAACCATTTAACTGCCCTTAACCTATTTTTGAGAAGCTTAAATAGAAACAGCAAACATTATTAAACCAAACTATATAGCACATTTCCCCATACTATGCAAGACAAACTGAAATCCAGAAGACACTTGTAAATGGGAGAATGAAATTAAAAATTTACCAGATGAAATGGCCAAAAATATTCAATATTTTCTAATAGCATAATTTAAAAATAGTTTTATTGCATAAGTGTCCACTTACCTCAGACAGCATTGGAGAAATGAAACTGCACAAGTTGATCAAGTCTTGAAGACCCACTTATGTAAATATCACTTCTGATTAAGTTTTACAGACACATTACCAAATCACTCATGTCTAGTGATCATAACACATTTTAATCTGCATTTACTCTCATACAAATATTTTGAAACAATTACTGAAAGCTACATAATTTGACCCCATGTTTGTTTCTGAAAGCTTTGTTATTTCATTACTTCATTATCCATAATTTGTCTTCTATCAAAATTCAGTACATGAAAAGAACAACTTAAATCTACCCTCATTTCTCTCATCTATAAATAATATTTAGTAATAACAATACCTAAACTTTAGGGTTAATAATTGAGTGACAGTCAGTATGAGTATAGCACCTGACATATAGAAAGTACTTAAATTATACCAGTTGATGTACTTAGTAGAAGTATTATTTTTTCAAGTGACATACCTCCTCTGATTCTTCAGAACAGCCCATATAGTTCTCAGAGAATGTGCAGTGAGGACAGAAGTCTGTCGGCCTCCTTCACAGGCTCTCCTCTTACACCTGCATGGATCACAAGAACACAGAATGGGCTAAGGGCAATATTCAAATCCTCTTCTCCTATAGAGTTGGGCAGAAAATGCATTGTCAAATCAAGTGAAAGGAGGAGAAAAACAGTCCTATGTGAAATGTCCATAGCACAACAAAGGAATGTTGCTGAAAGAAATCATAATACATATATTCCTTGAAAAATGATTCACTGATCCCAGTAGATCATAGCTCATAACCTCCCTTGACAGGAAAGTAAAATTGGAATACATAGATGAAACAACCAAACCAAAATAAAAATCAAAAGAAAATAACAAAAAGCCTCAGAGGAGAATCAGTGACAATTTCATATTAAAAAAAATACGGGGGTGGTGGTGAGGGGGTATGGAATGGGGGAAGATTTATTCCCCAAAAAAAAAGGAACATGTTTATAATGCCAAACTTAATAGAGTAGAAAAACATGGATACACAGTTCATACTTGAGAAATATTGATAAAATTCAAACCCATGTTAAAAACAGATACAATATTGAGAAAGCAATAGATCTTTACAACAAAAAAGTGGAGAAGGTGCAAAGTAATAGTTCTTATGAAAAAATAAGAACAAAGAAAAAAATCTATAACATTTCTGAACTAATAACAGGTCCCAATGAAGGGGCCTCCCAATAACTTGAGCAAAAGCGATTCCCATCTAGAAACTACTAAGGAAGTATGGGATTCTAACAACAGAGAATTGACCTCTACAAAGGACCAGGTAAAGAATTCCTTAAACATAACAAATACAAACAAACTTTATCAATGAAAACTGAAGTCTAAAAAAATCAAAATGAAAAGTTTAATGATGGAAGACTAAATGTCCTCAGGTATTCTAAGATTCAGAGAATATGGTCATGTGAACCTTGGTGCTACCTCAGTTTTTTTTTTTTTTGTTCTTTTCCTCCTCTTTGCAACCAAGCTTTGCCAACTTTAAGTTTTATTAGTTCATGTTGTATCATACTCATATCTTTGGTACTACTATAAAATATCTGTAATCAAAAGAAAATATTCTTGGCTGTTTTGGATCTATTTTAGATTCTATTTATATAATGACTATATTATATATTAATTTAAGCTATGAAAAATTTAAAAGTGTATGCAATGGTTTAATTTTGTAATTCAGCATAAGGCATTGAACTTTGCTTTCTCCACACTGTAGTTTATTTTAGGGGAGTTAAGTGATCCAAGTTCCATATCTATTACATGTTGTGAATTTAAGGAGGTCCCTGGGAGTAGGTAATCTACGTACCTAAATTGGGAGTTCATATTGGGATAAACTGCCAGGAGTTTAACTTGCATAAGGATAAAATGAATCTCTTAGCAAAACAGGAGTTTATCACTAATGAGTGGAACCTGGCCACTGGAATTATTTCTTTCAAACAAGCGTTTAAATGAAGACAGCTTCCACTTTTGTATGAGGAGTGCTCCTTTATTCGGAATATTCAATTAGCACTTACCGAGTACTCAAACTGGTGTTGGAGATGCCAAGAAAAACATTTCTTGTGCCCTGGGAGTTTATGTTCCAGTGGTGATGACAATTCACAGAAAATTAAAATGCTGGATGGAGAGTATGTATTACAACAGAGTTATTCACAGGATATTATGGGAGCCAATAGGTGTGGCAGCCAAACCATGAGTGAGTCCCAGGGCCACATATCACGGAAGCTAGCTTACTTCCTGTGAAACCTATACTGTTAATTTTTGTGTATTATGGTATATGAACTGAGTCACATGATCCACCTTGGAGCAGAGAAAAGTTTATCTCACATTTTTTCCTAGTTCGTTACTAATTTATCATCAATTGCCTCTTTAAACTTTTATTGAGGTACAAATGACATACAAAAGCTGTACATATTTAGTATGCACAATTTTGGAAATTTGGGAACAAGAACACATCCATGAAATCACAACTACAATCTATGCCATAACACATCTATCACCTTCAAAAGTATCCTTTTGTCCTTTATTATTTGCTTTGGGTGGAAGTTGAATTTGGGGTCTACAAAGTAACTTAGAGAATGCATTTGTGTATAATACATTTTTCTTATTTACCCTTTGTACTAATTTTTAAAAGCATTCATCTGGAAGGTTTATGTAATATTTTAAGAACTCGTTGGAATGAGACTGAGTAAATAGTACTTTGGTAGTCGGGAGAGTTATTAGTCAACAGTTAACCATATTATTTTACAGCTAGACCTGAAATTTTGCAGCTGTAGTAGAGCCATGCCTAAACATGAACAGTTACAGGACTTTAGAGCAAAAATTTTAAAAATAAGCAATCCTAAAGATAAATAAAGATGAAAAATAATGAGCATTTCTTAGAGACATCTTAAAATACTTTGAAATTCCATTCTCTTTCTCAATAGTTTTGAAACACTCTTTTGCTGACATATTATGGAAACTGTTTATTATTGATTATAATATTTTAAAAGGTCTTTTATTTGGCTTAGAAAAAAATTGTTCACCATCTTTCGTAACATTAGTGTCCAAATACTTGAGAAAGGATGTCAGAATATAATAAATTTCTCACAAAATCCCAATTAAGTCTTCCCTAGTATAGGAGTGAGGTCTCAAAAATTAGCAGTAGAGCTTTTTAAAAATATACATTTCCCCCATTTGCCACTGGCCCCATCTGAGTCTCACTCAATAGGTCTCACCTAGACACAGTCCTGGTCTCCCAGCAGGCACCCAAGTGATTCTGAGGCATGAAGGCCACAGAACCTACCCTGAGAAATGATGCTCTGAAGAATAGCAACAACCCTTTGAGAGGGCTTTATATTTCACACTTTATACATCAGGCAGTAGGTACAGAGAGCTAAGATTTATACCAATCAAGTATTAGAATCCAAAAATCTAATTAGATTATTACAATCCACATAGGCAAAATATTATTCAGCATGATCTGAATTTGATATTTGGATCTTAGATTTTATATGGATTCTTCTGGAAGCAAAGACTTGTTTGTATTTTTTGAAATGATTTGCAAACTGCTTAGTAAAGAATAACACTCAGTATTGTAGTTTGCATCACTTGCATTTAGCTTTGTTTTATCTTCTCCCTTTGTAACTGATGGTATCTTACTTGTTGTCAGCATGGGCCAGCACATCCACACAAAATGAAAATATATATTTGATCATAATGGAGCTATTGATATCACCAGATTATGAGTGTTTTAAAACTTATTGCCGCAATACAGCACAGGTGACTGTCTTAGCACAGGTGACTGTCTTCATCTGCTTTCATTCCTCCGCTTTGGTAATAACAATCAGTTTTTCTGCAGGTGGAAATGCCTTTTAGTTTGCATAATTCTGTGCTGCAATATCACAACATATTGAAATATATGAAACTTTTGTTTAAGATGAATAGGTGATAAAATGTTTTACAAGGTTTATTTCTTCCATTGGTGCTATAATGCTTTGTTACAAAAACAAATAATGAAAACATCATCATTAACACTCAAAAAAGCACCATAAGGTTAACATGCTTGCTTTTACTGTGATATACTGTATACGACTTGACATTGTAATGGTAAAAAGCAAATGAAAACCAAAATAATGAAGAGTTTTCTCCATTCTCCTAGAGAACCCAAACAGAACATAAACCTGCATTGCACCTTGGCTAAAATTACACACTTTGTTCTTATTTTCTAGAGTAACTTTGGAAAAGACTAAGAAAAATGAGGTTTGATATGTAGACTTTCATTATGCTGTTTATGAATGTTCTGATTTTTTTCATAATAAACAAGATTTGGAAGTATTCATTCTCATTTTCAGATCTATGGTTCTATTTTTTGACAACATAATGATCAATTTTCAGAAATTTGAACTTTTGTTCTCAAGATGAAATAAAACAAAAAGACAAAAAAAGAATCTGGCAACAAATATTCATTGAATAATAGAGAAAATTCAGGCAACCAAACTTTTAGAAATGAATCGACTAGAAAATGCCTGCTGGTGAATTAATACCTTAATGCAACCACTCCTCTTTTGGGACCGCTCCAAGGGTGCCATCTTACATGTTGCCCGAGTTCCCCCAGTATTCAACTCCAGCTGCCCTCAGTATTAACTTAAACACGCTTGGTCTCTTATTTTGTCCTAATTTCTCACTTTCCTACCAGTTTTTCCCAATCTTCATCTCAGGATCTGCTTCTAGAAAACCAAAACCCAGGCAAAGGATGAGAGGAAAAAACAAAACAAAACAAAACACCCTTGGAAATAAAGAGATGACTGGTAGTAAGATATAAAGCCACAAAATTTACATGGAGACAAAATCATGACAGGTTTCATATTTCATGCTATGGAATTTGGATTTTAATGGAAAGGTAATGACTAATTTCAGTAAGAAATGATAAAATGTGTTTGTATTTTAAAAATTAAGAAACCATGTATTGACATTCTGGGGTATCAAAACTGAGAAAATACTTTCAAATCCATCTCTTGTCATGTTGCAGTTTATTTTGATGCTTGTCCTCTATTCTACCATTGACACAGCTTGTCACAGTGGGCAGTTAGCTCTTGTACTGGTCAGTGTACAGTCCAACAGTGTTAATACAGAAGGTAGATAGAGAGCCCTGATCCATATTTTGAAGTGTATTTGTTTCCATTTTCAAATAACATACCATTTTACCATATGCAAAGATTTGGGAATTTCCCATCCATTCTTCCTTCATTTAGTCAGAGTTTAGGAACACTTTAAGTCTAAAAAATGATGAAAATGAGTGAAAGCACACTTCTAAAATAGGCTTTATTATGGTTCATTGTTTTTAGGTAGCATAAAACTTTGGAAAGAACTACATTTTCCATTCAGGGCAATGCGGCAAATATATGGAAAGGGAGGATGTTGGGGAAAATGAATAAAACTTGATTATAGCTTTCTAAGACTTCATAATTGTGTGTCAAGGGGATAATATAAATTCTAAAATGGAAGATTTCAACATGAGAAGTGTGAAATGAAATTATAGTTATTTTTCATACAGAAATGATGAGCTGAAATTTTCTGAGCTACTGGTAAAGGTCTAAGTTGTGCAAGACACAAAAAGGGAAAAACACCTGTTCTTGTTTGTTCAAAAGACCAATATGGAGTCCTTGTGCAAGGGCACCTGCCTATCCTTCATTCAAGAACCCTGTGAACTGACTCAAGTATATAAGATTGGGGACAGTCATGAGTCTATAATACAGTATCTGAACCTTTCTGTCTGACAAGACTAGGTGTTGTTTGTTTGGGCTGTTACATAAATCAAATTAGGTCTCAGGACTTTGTCACATTTATTCCTAGGGACCCACTAATCCATTGGCCATAATCAAGCATCTTAATGTCAATTCACTTCCAGAGGTGTTAACTCCATCTTGATGCCATTTTGCCACTTGGTCTCTGACAACCAGGTTCTTCCACTAAGATTAAAGAAACCATGTCAATTCCCCTTTATTGGGTGATTTTCCTCCACTATGCAAGACCACCAAAGAAACTCTTCTGGAAGTTATCACTCCAATTTGTGCCCTATAGGGAATTTATTTCTCTTCAATAGCCCGATAGTGAAAACAAAAGTCAAGCTTCTGAAGCGAGAAGCAGAGCCTTGATTCTGGAGCCTGCACAGGATAGTGGACAAGGGAATCTTAAAAAACAAAACTGCAAGTAGTATAGTTCTCATTTAAAAAAAAAAAAAAAAAGGTTGTACAATAATTACTGATAAGGAAGATGGGGAAGAGGTTCATAGATGTTCACTGTGGAATAGCCCAGAGCCTGAGAATTCCCATTTCTGCTGCAAATTCTCAAACACATGTACGGGGGATGATTTATTGTTTTCTTTTTAAATTTGAGAGAGAGCAAGCAAGCACATGAATGTGAAGTAGAGTGAGAGGCAGAGAGAAAGAAAACCTTAGGCAGGCTTCACACTCAGAGTGGAGCCCCATATGTGGAGTCCGAGCCCACGACCCTGGGATCTTGACCTGAGCCGAAATCAAGAGTCAGACACTCAACTGACTGAGCCACCCAGGCACCCCAGGGATGATGTGTTTTTTAAATAATAAAATAGAATAAGCCACACTAAGGATGTTATTATTATTTATTTTCGGTCAGCCTACTGGGATGGAAAAATTAGATTCAAAAACAAAGCATCCATGGACCAAGAGATTAATATATTAATTCAAATATTTGCATTTTTATCAAGGGCCAAACCCTACTCCAGGCTCTGAAGCACCAAAGAAAGCACTAAAACAGACAAAACAACAAAGAAGCTTGTTCTCATGGAAACTGCATCCCAGTGGTTTAAGGACCTTCATGATGTAATACATAAACATTGCCTTACCAAGAAGGAGTTCCCTAGACTCACTGCTGAGTTTGCAAATATTGAACAGCCCACAATTCCTGATAACACTTTCACACGACCAGTATTTAGCGTACTGGTCATATTGGACCCTTCCAACAGGTGGAAGTCATACATAGCAATATTGCTTCACTATAAAAGACATGTTAATTTCAATTACTTTCATCTTCTCCTTTCTAAAAACACTCATTGAATGGTCTCATATAAACCATAGCATCCAAATTTACTTCCTAGTGTGAAGTAATGAGATAGTTCATTTGGAATTCACTGCTTTTAGTTTGCAACTGGTTATCTAATGCAGGACCAAATGGCCATATAGAATGAAAGACCTGTTGAAAATCTAACTCCTGCTAAAGCAGAAGGGAAATATCTTGTGATGCTGAGGTGCTTTCTTATGACATATGGTACATGCCATATGACAGTATAATATAGGATATAGATCTGTCCCAGACAGAGGTAACAAGGGATCAAAACGTGAGTGATGTCTCTTGATTATATCTAGGGACAAATTTTGAGACTCATTTTAGTGTCCAAGGGCGGGATAATTTGGTGGATTCAATATGGATTCCACTGAACTGGGAGATTCTGGAAACTGGCCTAAGGTCAATTTATATTACTCATGCCACTTTTAAAACAAAATCGGGTCACTCTGATGGCTAGGAAAGATTCTACTGAAGAGGAAATTGTTAATGTGAATTTTAAAAAGATTATGGAAGACAAGTAAGATGTTCTTTGGAACATTTCACTTTGTAATCATGAAAGAAAAGGTAGTCTGCACAATTCAGATACCTTCAATTGATCAAGCATAATTTGCACATGTCACGTCTAATTCATGTATTGGTTCCATCTTATAGTTTTTTCCACCACAATGTTTCCACTGCATATTTACTCTGGCATTCATTCATTCATTCATTCACCCATTTCACAAACATTTCTTTATAACTGATTACCAAGATGAGGAAAATGCTGGTTTTTACAAAGATAATCTGTCCTCAAACTTATAAAGTTTAGTGTTAACGATGGATAAGTTAGGACACAGTTATGATAAAATCTGGTAAGCAATATACTAGAGGACAATGCTAGTGCATATTCTGATGGGTAGCAGGCAGGAATGGAAGATACCATCATGAAGAAGTGATCTTAGTTGTATTAAATAATTTTGCTGAAGATAAAGCACAGAGTTATTTCAGAAAATCTCTGTTTAGGGGGAAATAAATGTCCAAAGACCCATAGGTAAGAGAACATGACATACTCTAGAGCCTGCAAAACTACATATGGAATAAAGTAAAGAGTGTAAACAGATAATATTAAAATAATTACTACATACCCCTACACCTATGACATAGTATTAAAAAATGAATACGTGGCCTAGAGAAGTATAAAGTCCCTGAAGACAACTTTTCATCTATCTTTAATGTTATTCATATGAATAATGCTATGTCTTCTGGAAACTCTGTATGATAGATATTACCCATAAAAACCTGTAAGACACTCAAAAATAAGCACCACACGTTTATCAAATTAAGTCTTGGGGCACCTGGGTGGCTCAGTCAGTTAAGCATCTGACTTCTGCTCAGGTTGTGATCTCGAGGTTCATGAGTTCAAACCCGGCATCAGGTTCTATGCTAACAGCTCAGAGCCTGGAGCCTGCTTTGGATTCTGTCTCCTTCTCTCTGTCTCTCTCTCAAAAATAAACATTAAAAAAAAATTAAGCCTTATGCAATATACAGAATGTTCTGGAGGACTGAGAACTAGAACAGATAGTGTGGGAAGAGAAAAGAAGACACTAAAAATGGTCGATCGAATGACGGCTAGTGAGAGTAGAGTGTCGTATAAGAAGTTGGCAGTGGGCTCTGAATGTCAAAAATTGGGAATAAAGGATGGAATAAGACAAATATAAGGTTTTTCAATTGTATTTGACCCAGATTTAGGCTTGTCTCCAAAACATGTTTGGTCATTTTCCCAGAGTTGTTGTGACAAAAGTCATCTACAGGTGACATGCACAAAGAGAATTTGCACTAATTCAGGAAAACACTTTGCAATACTACATGATTTTCTAATAAGAAATTTTGTTTCATACAAGTATACACTTGTCTTTTAAATGTTACATTTTTTTTTTTTTTTTATTTCTAGGAGAGAGAGAGAGAGAGAGAGAGAGAGACAGCGTAAGCCGGGAGAGAGGGAGACGGGGAGAGAGGGAGACACAGACTCCGAAACAGGCTCCAGGCTCTAAGCTGGCAGTCAGCACAGAGCCCGACGCGGGGCTCGAACCCACGAACCACGAGATCATGACCCAAGCGAAAGTCGGATGCTTAACCGACTAAGCCACCCAGGCGCCCCATTAAATGTTACATTTTTAAAGTCTCATTTCTTAATCCAAGAAATGCACAAATTAGTAAATTTGAGATTTAACTTCAGAATATTATGTTTCAGGGCCTATATTCATCATTTGCCCCCAGTGGATCAATGCATGCTTATTACTTTTATTAACTTACTTCAGATTCTCCTTAATGGGAAGAAAAGTTTTAGTTGTTAGTAATTGTTTTTCTCTTTAAAAACCACACAGCAATCTTTAAATACATTAAATCACAATCTTTATCACTTCCCATATTATCTTTTACAAACTTGTGAACAGAATTAACCACAGCATTCACATTTCTGTCACAGCATTCAATTTCTGTTTCTTCCTACTACATCTCCATACAGCAACTGCTTCCTCCTTCCTACAACATGGCTTTAGTCACAAACTGACATTGCTTTTGCAATATGCATTATTATTTAGAGAAATATTTCCTCTGACAAATAGACCTCCAAAATGTAGGTCTCAAATACAGTTATTTTCTTTTCCTCCTATAACCATTCCAAAAGGGCAAAGACAAGGGGGCAGGTTTCCTACATGTGTGATTCATGGATCTAAGGATCCAGTGCCCACAGAAATTCCTTAATAGGCATAGAGAGGTAATCAGGAGAATAGCCGCTGGCAGAAAAGGTGCCTTACAATGCCCAGAAAATTTCTGCTATTGCTAACAGTGACTTCTTTGGGTCTCACACTTTCTCTTTTCCCAAACACATTTTAACTACATTTTGTTGTCCCTGCTTGACAACGATATATGGACTGTTTGAGAGAAGCATATACTGGGAGCCGGAATTATAAGGATGGAAGTAGATAACAAATCTTTTAGACCAGCTCAAAAATAACCATAATTAGACCTGAAGAAGAAAACTGTGATATTTGTTGCTGAACCAAATTCACAGGATCAATGCAATTTTAGATAGTATACTTTGTGGACAGGAGGAGTTTTTTGTCTGTGGTAAATCTAGTTTGCAGAGATTCATAAGTATCTACCAGGATCACAATTTCTTCTTGGGTACACAGCTAGATATTTCCCAGTCGCCTTGTATTAAGTGAGGCCTGTAATGTTACCAGTGAAATATGAATGGAAGAAATGTGTACCTATTTTGGCCAAAGCGTTAGTCAGTGGAAGAGTCACAAGAAGGAAGAATCCTAGTTTCCTGAGAAAATTAGGTAGGGAAGAAACTCTCCACCCATCAGCTATATCAATTTCAACCATTAAGTAACCTGGAAGATAAACTTCCTTTGTATGAAGCCACTGAGATTTTGTGGTTTACAAACGTTAGCTTACCTAGAGTAATATGTACCAATAACAGACATGGAAATAAGACTCTAAGAAGCTGCAAACGGTAGTACCAGCAGAATGGGTTAGGAATTAGGCTAATAATTAGAGCTCAGGTTGTGTGGAAGAAGAAAAAAAATCTTTTGACTTCTCTTCAGTGAGTTCCATTACCTAAGGAATAAAACAGTATCTTTAAAGGGGCCATGAAAACTTTCCTGATCTGACCCCTGATTAACTCTACAGTCTCCCCTTGCTCTCATATTCTTATTAGCTACAATATGATCCTACTGGATTTCTTCTTCAATTTTTTAATGTGACAAGATTCCCCACCCTCCCTCCCCATGTATCAGAGCCTGAACAGATTTTTTTCTGCCTGAAATACAATATTCTTAATTTTCCCAATCACTACTTAAACTGTAGGTCATAGCTTAATGTTACTTCTTCTAGCAGTGTGACAATAAGCAAGAACCCTAGACTTGAGCCGACTCCTTTTATAGAAGATAGCACAGAACTTGTTAACTCTCCTATGCACCAGTGATAATGCTAGGGTCTGGGGACACTCAGAGATATGATGTAACATATATGGTATCCACTCTTCTAGAACTTAAATCAAAGAGGATGGTAAGGTCATGGCAGAAGAATCATACTAAGGGATGTTACACAGAAGAAATGTTAACAGAAGAGAGTAGGAGGAGGAAGAATGGAAGTAATGTGCTACCATACACACAGTAAAGTGTCTCCATGTGGCACATCTATTTTGCTTCTTCAGCACCAGTGCTCTTAGGTTCAGATTAATAATAAAATGCATGGGCTACAATAAGTTTCACCCAGCATCCATTTATTTTGCTTTAAGAGAGTACAGTGTAGGTAGGAACATAAAGTTCATGATAAAAGCATAGCAAAGGCCACACAGCAGCTATGTTGGGGATGCCTAGTATGCCACAGTATAAGAATAGGTTGGGACAAACCACCTTATGAGAGGGAATCTATCAGCTGTGAATCCCTTTGGCTTTTAGATTTTATAGTTCTGTTTCCCTCAGATATGTGAATAGAATCTATTCTCTACTGCAGCTGTTACCTCATTAATACCAGTAACTCAATACTCAAGAAGTTACCTTAATGATGAAAAACAGGTGCTTGGCTTCTGTATATAGTATTTGTAGGTTCTCATTTATTTTGGACAAGTCTGTCTATAGACTCCGTGATTTCACATTTTCAAGGAGGATGAGGTCAAAGAGAAGTCTCAGCCTTCCACAAAGCTAAAGGAATGGCCTCAAAACTGGCTGTTAACACTTGATTCCTATTCTGACAAAGAGCACACAACATGGGAAAATCTTGGCGTGGGCAGAAGGGATGAGAAGCAGACATGCTATATAATTCTAGATGTTAGAATGAATTTCAAAGAGGCCAGAGGGCAAAGAGCAACAAGTAGTACAAGATAAATATGGTTATGATCCCAAAAATCTTAGCCTGTGTTGAGGAATTTATTCTATAAAATATGGAGGGTCATTGAGTTACTTTAACAGCAAGATTTTATTTTGAAAATTTAAATCTAGCTGCAACGTAGGTGCTTATTTGAAGAGAGGAAATGCCCACAGTTTAGAAATAATTTAAGCAAATACTGGGTAAGACTAGGGTAAAGGATGTGGTGATGGACATGTATAGTTTAGAAGGTATCTAAATGGTAAAAATGACCGGGCTTGCTGAGAGATGGATATACTAATGGGAGAGGTATGTGGTAGGAGTTAACTCCAGCTGGGTATTTTCGGTTGTCACTCACTGTTTTTGAGAACACAAGAAAACCACTGTTGGAATGGTTTTTGTCTCAGAGTTTAGTTTGAAGGATCTTTGAAAACTCCAAGTGGAAACCTCTTTTAACAAGAAGATACACGTTTCTGGAGCCCAAGGATGATCTCCTGATTGGGACTATGGCTTTGAAAGCCTAGAGTCTGTAAAGATCCTAATTGAATGTGTAAGCATGGAATCAGTTGCCTAGCGAGAATCTAAAGTAAAATGTGGGACAGAATCAAGTCTTACAGATCGCCAGTATGTACTGGTCAGGTGACAGAATGAATTTACAAAGACATATAAAAGGTGACA
Organism: Proteles cristata cristata; assembly: GCA_017311185.1. NCBI lineage: Eukaryota > Metazoa > Chordata > Mammalia > Carnivora > Hyaenidae > Proteles > Proteles cristata. The sequence goes on along the minus strand of JAESUZ010003350.1, from coordinate 998,794 downwards.
GCCACAATTAGGGAAACCTGAACCGTGTGGTGACAAAGTAATCAAGTGTGTGTTTTACAAAAAAGTGTTGAAGCCTGAGTAAGGGACCCTGGATTCGTAGTTATGAAAGTAATTAGTGGCTTTAGTGAGAACTGACTCAGTAGAGTTGATACAGAAGCCAATTTTGTTTACAGGCTGGGGAAGTGAAAGTGACAGTGAGTGCAGCCAATTCTTCTGAGTAGTTTGGTTATGAAGGGAAGGAAACATGAAGCTGGAAGAATATAAGAGAACAAGATGCAAATCCTTTTTAATCATAAAGGTAACTGATAATATGAAGTTCCTGAACAATAGTTGAAGGTAAAAGAACATCTAAAATTCATTCAAAAATCTTGAGACTAAGTTTCTATTTCAATAGAGAGAAGTTTGAGTGGTCCTAGTACCCATTTCCTTTCTGCCTTTGGTTTCTTAGGTAACTGGCTCAGTTGCACTAAGCCAGTAGGAGATGGAGGTGACCTTGGCCTGACTTTCATTCCCAGCAGACGAGGACCTTGAGTACGCAAAACCCTCAGCACGGTTTCTGGGTATGAAGACTCCTTGAGGATATATTTCTTTTACTCAAGTGTTTCCTGACCTTTCAGGCTAACTTATAAATATGTAAAGTGGGTTTAGGGGAAGCTGGTTCTCTCTTGAAGAGCCGCCTTTGCCGCCCACCTGCCCCAATCATATGTCCCATCTCTAGCCTAAGGCAGCCCTCATCTGCTGGGACTTTGGCCTTGACTCTGCCAAACACCTATATCTGGTCTATGCTATGCAATATTGGAAATGTACAGGATTGCATGGGTGATGTGACTCTTTTCCTTTTAAGATTTTTCCCTCTAACAAATCCTAGGCTATATTTGTGGCACTAAATTTGTGAACCCCTAGTAGGACTATTTCAGAATTTCACTGTAGCAGATAAAATGGTCAAATCATCTCCTTTACAGATCACTTGCAGTTGTTCTACCTTCTATTACTTTGTTTTTGCTATAATTTTATTATAGATTTTATAGCCATTTTATATAAAATGATTCAAAAGTTAGAGCAGTATTTCTCAACTCTACTTCAGATTTGCGAACAATGCAGATCCTCTATTAGAAACCCAGAAATGAGTGAGGGATAATGCACAAAAAGGTAGAAAAAGAAGACTAAAATAAAACATAACAAAAACTTGCAATGCTCTTGCTAAGAAAGTACTCTACATTCTATTATATACCAATAGACAGATGACCATAAAATAACTCAATCACAACCACACACACAACTAGGTCTCTATGAAAAATTAAAAAGTGAAAGATTCTTCTTTTAAAAATATTTTTGAGGGGGAGGGGTAGAGAGTGAGGGAGACACAGAATCAATCCGAAGCAGGCTCCAGATTCTGAGCTATCAGCACAGAGCCAAATACAAGGTTCGAACCCATGAACCACGAGATCATGACCTGAGCCGAAGTCAGATGCTTAACTGACTGAGCTACCCAAGCACCCTGAGAAAGTGAGATTCTTAGTTTTTAACTAAGAAACAAAAACATTAAGCAAACACTTGGCTCTATCTCCCACTTGTATATAAATTACCCTTAGAAACAAATTCCAAGATATCCCAGAACTGTTTCACCATACCCACCACACGATTTCTAGATTTTCCCAAATTTTGTATGTAACATACAGCTCCAGCAACTTTAAAACATCCTTTCTTCTGGTCAGCAACATTATCTCATTTGCTTTTAGGTCTACAAGTCTACCCTTCTGGTTGCTAATAACAAACACATATGAGAAATCAAGCAAGATTCATTAAAACTTATAGAAAACACTTGACTTTTTTGTACTCCCTCCACCCCTTACCAGAAGCTCTGGGAAGTGGGTATATAATATGTACTGGGAGGAATAAATGACACTGTGCAAAGTGATACTTGCAGCCATCACATGTTTCCAGTCAGAGCCATGGAGTGGGTAACATGCATTCCTTAATAGATCTCAAATATTCAAATATCAGCAATAAAATATTTTGCTTTTGATCAAATGCCAGCTACATATTTGGGGATTTGTTATGAAAGCTGTTAATTGGTATATGATCAGACATAAATTGCTTTTAAAATAATCTGACATTTCTGTCATAAATCATGTCACACTCAGCTCTATCATGGTAGTTTATAAGAAGAGAACATAAACATGACACGATTTGTCAATAAAATCCAGTATAGTAGAGTACCATATGACATGCCATAAGACTGGAGAATGGAATCAACAACCTAAGATTTGAGGCTGATGGCCAACTGCCATAAGAAATTTTCTGTGACAACTAAAAATATTCTAAAAACTCACGTAAATACAAACATATTTTACTAAGTATTCCTTCAGTAGCTAATGAAATTTAATCCAATGTATATTACTAAAAATATGATAAAATTGACTAAGCATAGTCTACAAAAACAAAATGTTTTCTGCCGGATACCCAATGAAAAATGATAGGTTTCTCAAGGACATCTTGATTTTATCGAATTGCATAGCCATGTTCATGGGGATGAGGAAGTCAAAACATCACACCTAATTATGGAAAGAATTATTTTAATCCTTTAATGATAGAATGCAAAATGTATTTTATATATTCATTTGGCTCTAATGGATATACTTTTCTCACTTTCTCTTGCTGGTTTAGATGAAGAGCTAACCCCAAATGGTATAAAGAACACTAGATCATGAATGCACCAGATGTCTGATGCAATATGTAAAACCTGTCACAGGAAGTAAAAGTTATTTTTAAAAGAGTATTGGAGTATATAACTCTTATTCAACTTCTTTCCAGACTATACACAGACTTTTATATAAATTATACAAGGTGGTTCCACAGATGAAAGCTGTTTGTAATTTGTAGAGACCATTTTCTTGTCAACTTGGTAGTCTTACTCATAGCCGTTTCATTATTAGGCGAACCAATTAAGTGTGCTCAGAGTAAGCTACATATGCTAAGTACACAATTTGTATAAAATTCTAATCTGTTCATTACCTTTATACCAGTGATTTTTTTCCCCTGACTTGAAGTAGTAGGTTCATTTTTTTTAATAAGAATTTTGTGTTAAAAATGGCATGTTGAAATGCCTGACATGAGAATTCTCAAACTGTCTTAACTAGATTTTGGCATTTAATAAGCTGTAAACTGCTGAAGCTATTTGCAGATGAAGTCTCATTTTTGTCCATCAGCAGGGGGCTGGAAGCATAATTAATTGAGTGAAAGTTAAAAGACGGACAGCACGGTTACATTTATGCAAATATTGCAGCAGAACATCTAACGGAAGAGGAAAATAGCCTGCAACCAATTGGTTTGGTTTTGGACCAAAATCCACAGGGTCCATTTAAACATTGCAGACTGTGCAGCTGACAATTAAGACCTAGTGTTTTTTAATACTAGTTGTGATGGTAAGAATAGTAGGCAAAAAGTCAAAGTCCAGAGACACGATTCTATTTCTGCGCTCATCTTTTTTACCTCTCATGAATGTTAAAATATCCTTGTAAAAAATCAAAAACCAAATGATGCGTATGTGTGCAACCATATGCCAGGCTCTGCTGTTTGTTTCTTTTATTCATATCCCAGGCATATGTACCCTTGCACACCAAAGGTTCCGTTTAATTAAAGTTAGTTAAAAGCTTAGACCACAGAGATCAGGACAGCTGCTTGAGATATTAACCTGGGTGCCTTCTGGGGATAGCATCAAGCCTTTGCTGGTGCTCTGTCTCCTATTACATATTTTGGTGGGGTTTTTCCCAGTAGTTGTTTCCCTCAGAAGACCACTGACTTTTCCTTAAATGGTTGGAAAACATTAGTTTCCCCAATGATCACAGGAAATTTCAAATTGAAATTTTGCATATTCCTCATCTGTATGTTTTTCCTCATGTCTTTAAGGATCTGCATGACTACCTTAGTGATTGATTTTTGACGAGTCCCTTTGGTTGTGCTTTTGATTTGTTGGCTATTCAGCAAAATACTGCTTCCCATAGAGAAATTTCTTAAGTACTCTTTTTTTTTTTTTTTCCCTCTCCTACTTCTGTTCTTAGTGCAGGTCTAGTTAAGGTTTTAATTCTAATTTTTTTAATGCCATAGAAGATAGATGTGTTAGTAAAACAAAACTGGGTTCTGTGTGTGTGTGTCATAATTCTGTACGTGCTTCTTTGAAGACACATAAAAACATAACTTTTAGAAACTTTGGAAATATCCTTAATTTCCATCAGAAATATAACTAAGCCTGCTATTTGAAGTTTTAGAAAATAAAGTTTAATCCTAAAAATAAAATATTTGGGATCCCTACCGGCAGATAGTTAAGACTTTAAAGACAAAGCAAGACAAAATGTCCATGGCATGTTCTCAGTGAATGATTGTAAAATATTTTTAAAAAATGTAAACTCAAAGGTGTGTAAATATTAAAATAAGGGAGTATAGAAAACCAACTTCAAGTAGATGAATCCACAAAGAACTTCCAGATTCAACTGAACTTCCCATAGTATATTTCATGAAGTTTTATTTGTTCTGTTTTCTTCATTCAACTAGAGATGTTTAGCCCATGTTCAAAATGCTGTTAGTATATGGTCACTCCTTTCATAAACAAGGTTTTAATCTTCAAATTTCAAACAGAATATGATTACATATTCCCAGTATCACTTTATATTTCTAAAATTATATGTCCCCTTATAAGTATATAGCTGTTGTATACAGTTTTTTAACCAGTCCAAACACTGATTTTTTTTTTAATATATATATTTTTTTATTTATTTCTAGGAGAGAGAGAGACAGCGTGAGCAGGGGAGGGTCAGAGAGAGAGGGAGACACAGACTCTTAAACAGGCTCCAGGCTCTGAGCTGGCAGTCAGCACAGAGCCCGACGCGGGGCTCGAACCCACGAACTGCGAGATCATGACCTAAGCGAAAGTCGGATGCTCAACCGACTAAGCCACCCAGGCGCCCCCCAAACACTGATTTCTATTCTAAAGAATGATACTGAAAATTTTGATCAATACTTCATTTCAGATGTTGATAGTTTGTAAAATTTAGGTGTGAACATACTCAATATCAAGTGTACACATAAAATAGATGCTAATATGAATTACATAAAATACAGTTATAGAATAGATCCAATCCCAAGACATTTTATTTGCTTTCTTTCATTAAGTGGAGAATCAAGGAAATATTTCTGAAGTTAATCCTTTTAAAGGGAAATATTTGTCCAAAAAAGAATTTTTTTTCCTAGTTATTATCATGGCTTATGTACTTTAAAAATTAGATTCTGTTAGGGGTACCTGGGTGGCTCATTTGGTTAGCCATCTGACTTCAGCTCAGGTCCTGATCTCCCGGTTCAGGAGTTCAAGCCCCATCAGGCTCTTCACTGACAGCTCAGAGCCTAGAGCTCTGGTTCTGGGTCTCCCTCTCTTTCTCTACCCATCCGCCACTTGATCTCTCCTCTCAAAAATAAACATTTTAAGACAGGAAAAAAATAAAAAATTCTAAAAAAAAAAAAAAGGTGAGAGGTTCTGTTAAAGTGAAGCACAAAATTTTGTGTACTGGTGGTGATGGTGTTTATTTTAGGCTTTTAATAGTAATTTTTATACTAGTAAGTTAGAATAGCTTTAAATGTACTGAGAAACTCCTGACATGATCATTCTAAAACTTAAGTTGTCTAATAACTTAGAATCTCTTTTCATATAACACAGTTTAATGTTCTATAGCATAAATGTTTCATTCTATAAAGGAAGGGTGTAAGTTGCATTTGTTGCACTAGAAACTTTTTGGCTAAGAAATGAAAAACATGGTTGCCAAGGAAGAAATATTCTGCTTCACCTAGAAGTATTAGGAAGGAACTTCTTTTTTGGTTATTACCATTTTTATCCTTATTTCTATATACTCAAAGAATTTTTTTCCAGGATATAAAAGTTAAGATAGCAAATGGGAATTAAGTGAAATGCATTCTGGAAACGTTTCTCTTAATAAAAAAGCAACTATTTGAAAAAAAAAATATGTGCTAGCTAGTTCAAATGACTTCACAAACTATTTTATGCTTAACTAAGAGTCATGCCTCTTATTTGCTTTCAAGTATTTCAAAAAGATAAACTTAAAAGATGTACAATTTTAGCGTCTTCATAGTAATTAGTCAGCATATATGTTACACTTGGTTAATAAATAGAAAAGTTTCTAGCCTAAGGAAAAGGAAAGAAAAAGAATCAACCAACATCTGTCTTTTAGTATATATCCCTCTGGGATAAGTACCAGTTAAAACTACTAAAAAAGAATGGCAATAAAATTTCTGCTGGTTGTGAGCTAGTCAAGCTTGTAAGCCCTCTTTCTGTGGAAACCTCATGAAAAACATGATAAACACAAAACCACTTCTAACAAAGTTGTTTGCCAAATTTGCTTTATCAAGGTAGAGTATGAAATGGTACAGACAGCATGTTGTGATGGAATTAAGTTTACACTTCTGGGAACAATTAGATTTCTGTATTTACTTTATTGAAGTTAGAGTGTTTCCAGAAGTAAATCTGAAAAGAACCAAGTACTAAGATTTTTCATTGCTTTTCTATTATTTGGCCATCTCTACTTAGTTATATCAAATAGACGTGAATAGGGGGATTGATCATAACATATAGGCATTGAAATGTATATGTATGGGTTATAGAAGTCTCCAAGTTTGCTTCACCAGAAAGATAAAGAGGGTATAGGCCTAGAAACTGAATTTGTAATATCTTGATAAAAATGGTCTATATATCAGAAAGAATAAATCCTTTTTATTGGAAAGTGAGTCAATGGCTATAAAAATAACAATCTTCCCTTTTGATAGAAACACATGTCATGAATGAGAGAAGAGCAAACATATTTGCATCTTGGTCAGTATTTTTTCATATGGGAGAAATCAAAGCCTCAAAAATAAGTTCTCACACACTTAACATACAAAACAGTATATTAAACATATTCACTTTGATTCATTCAACTTTACAAAGGAGAAAAACAGAACATAACAAGGTAAGATAATGAAGTTTAAGTTAGTAAAAGGGGCAGGATTTGAACTCGGATATGTTGGACCTCAAAGTTCAAGCTCTTAAATATAGTAAGAGCTATATATAAGTAATGGCATGTTCCTAGTGGGAAATTAGTCACTTTGCTCACATAGGCAGTTACCTAGGTTTCAGATGTTTGTAAACTGTCTTAGATCTTCTTCCTGATTGAATAAAGTTACGCAGTAAGATCAGTCATTAGAGCTCTATTTGAAATCTGGCTGTGACATTTATTAGTTGAAGGATACAGAGTGGGTGATTAATGATTTTCATATAGGTTATGACATTTTGGGAAAACTAAAGTGCCCAGTCATAGATTAGATTTTTTTTTTTTTGAAAGGTTTTACTTTTCTATGGGCTTGATGAGGGTGAGGCAGGCAGACAGTAATACAAGACATATGCCTTCATGGATCTTGTAGTCTAGTGAAAGAAAGCAGAAAGTGATATTCAAATCCACGCACCCCAAGAGACAGGAACCTAAATCCAAGTTGTAGCTCTCCAGTTACAAGAACATATCCTAAAAAGAATAGGCCCTGGCTCTGGTGGAAACATTCTTAGTTATACCAATATGCTGCTCATGCTTTCAAGGAACTGGCAGAAGAAAGGAAGAATTCAGGATTCAGAAACACTCAAGTTTGAGACAAGCAAGTAAACCAATAATCATGGAGTCAGCATACAGGGGAATGCAAACACCGAAGGCAGGATGGGTATTGAAAGTAAAAATGTGCAAACATAGTAGAGAGGGAAAGTGAGCTCACGGTAGCTACTTGAGTGAAATACTGAGGATTTCCTAGTTGATGGTTTAAGGTTGAGTGTCATCTTGAAGCAACTGGCTGTTTTCTTTTTAACTAGAAAAGAATTTTAGCTATGAATACCGAGGGTTAACAAGTGATACAAAGCAAATGAGTACAAATTAAAAAAAAAAAAAAAAAGAGAGAGGAAGGAAATATTTTGACAAGTGGTAGATCTTGCTACATTTTTTTCCTCCCGTGAAAAAATGTTATCTGGATTATTAGTAAAAGTTAAGTGTAGGGGTGCCTAAGTGACTCAGTTGGTGAAGTATCTGACTCTTGATTTCAGCTCAGGTCATTAGTTCATGGGCTAAAGCTCCTGTGTCCAGCTCTGACAGTTTGGACTGACATTTGGAGAATGCTTGGGTCTGTCTCTCTCTTTATCTCTCTCTCTCTCTCTCTCTCACTGTCTGCCCCTCCCTTGCTTATGCCTTCTCTCAAAAATAAACATGTTTAAAAATTTAAGTGGAAAGATCAGGAGCAATAGTTATGGCCTGTGATTATCCTAAACCTGAATCAAAATCCCTGATTTTGAAATCTAACTATGGATTATTAGAATTATGCTGCATAGTATTAGCAAATTTACTGAAAAAAGTAAATTAGAATCATTCAGGATAGATATGAACTATACTCAGTCTCACTGTTTTCATGCCTTAAGTTAAATCCAGAGATTTATAATATGTTTATCGTCTCAGGTTTGAAATTCTTGTATATGTATATTGGTTACTATTAGAACTTATTTGAGAACAAAAATGCAAGTTGGGACTTCCCCAAGGCATTGGAACTCAGTCAACATTTATTTGTTTTACTCAGAAGAAACAAAGATGGTTTCTGGCCTGTAGGAAGTTCTTCAATTTTCATTCCCCTTCATTTCTAGCCTTATGCCTTAAGATAACCAGCCTCTAGAAGTCCCATTTTCAAACTATCCCCCCATGAAGACACTGTTCAATTGTGATATCCTAACGGAAGACTGATATCAGGGTAACAAGGAACTCAGATGTATTAGCACATGTTCCTATAGTGGCATTTCTGTAAAGAATCTTAAATGAGAAAACAGAGACCCACAAATGGCCTACAAATTTCCAGGACTGAATCTCATCTTTATGTACAAGGTTGTATCCTGGGATCCTGAGCAGAACAAAATGAAGCAACATCTTTAGCTTACTTTTGATGAAGTCCAAGCAATTCTGAGAGAATATCTAGCAAAGGAAAGGGAAAATATACAGTAGAAACAGACCAACATATTTCAAATTAGATCAAGATAGTAGAATTGAGACACATAAAGTTGAAGTGTGTATTATTAATCCATGAATGTATACATACACATAGTGTCATGACAAAGATTAAACATGCTTTTTGCAAAGGATTTCAGTTTTAACAAGCACTCACTAAATTGGATTGGTTTCACTAACTGCGCGTTGTCAAGAAAGCATAGCAAAGAGTTCCTAAACCAGCTCTTCTTAGAGAACATACCATAATTTCTGATCTACCTTCATAAGGCACAAAGTTAAACTTGGTAGAATGATTCAGACTCCAATGTTTAATACTCTAACTGAATGAGATTAGCTTTTAGACTTATCCTTTCTATATAGACTAAACAGGTCTTAAACTGCTAAATAATTCATTAGAATTTAACACCTTTAATGAAGTAAAAGCAAATGCTTCATTCTAGGTTCTATGATTAGAGTGCTTTGCTTTCAGACAAAATAGAAAATTACATTGAGTCCATTTATAGGCCACCGATCTACTGCTGCTTGTGGAAAAGCAGTAAAAGATTCAACATGAAAAGAGCCACACATCTGGTGCAAAGCTCTAATGCCTTAGTGAGCAAGCAAGAAATTATACAAAAGAAATACACTATATGTTTATGGTAAGTGCAGTATGTCAAAGGCCAGTGGTGTAAAAGCCTGAGCAGGTATATGATTAAGACAACTCTGCATTCACTAGAAGACTGTTTGTTTTGAAATTCCTCACCTACTTTCCACAACCTCTTGAATAATCTGGAGACCAACTAATAATTCCATGATACTTTAATACTAGTTTCAATTTTCTAACTGGCTTATCTGTAGCTTAAATGCTTTCCATGGTTTCACGTCAGAAGAATATTGTTCAGATTCTGGAAGGTGCTGAAACAGGAAGATTCTCCCTGCTCACAGCACCTGTTGATGTTCCCCAAAGACTTAATGATAGAATAGAATATTATAATGGATTTATATAAACTACTTATTACAACATCTGACAGAACTACCGATTAATACCATAAACCTGTTGATCGCTAATACTATATTATTTGTTAAAAAAAAGAATCCTTTCATGTGTAGTATCATGCAATTTTTTCCTTTCCATATTCTATGCAGAAATAACTTAATCATGTGTCATACATATCCTATTACAATAGAAAACAAAGTTATCTCCTGCCCTTTTTTTCCCCCCAGGACAAATAACACAGGTTATTTTGCTCTATTTAGAAGCTTATCTGTAGTATTACTATTTGGTAGTTTGATTTGGTAGTTCTATTTTATTAAGCTTCTAGGATTAAAATTAGACAGGACATATATCTGAAGAGAAATGGTTAATACAGTTTATCTGTGCAGTTTTATTATTGGGTTAGGTACGAATATTAAAATTTTGAGGAACAATAGTAAGGAGGAGGTAATATCCAGTGGCAACATTTAATCTATCCCTAAGTGAACATGGTTTATGGGGACTAGAAGAAAATATAGATTTTTCCAAACTCTTTCCTTACTCATAAGCATAACAATTGTGACCATGAACAACAAGATTTAACATCAACATAAAAACACCTCTTTCCCATCCTATGAACAAAAAGTGGCATGCTAAAAATCATAGCTGCAGAGGTCAAGATTAAAAAGACAGAACAAATCTAGTAACAAAGTAAGATCACCAAAGGTAAAGCATTTGAAAAGTATTAAATACATACTAGCTCAAATTAGGTACTCTGATAACTCCCCTTCTTCATTTTTATGAAAAAAAAATCAAGGAAGTAAAAAACAACAAAAGAAAACCCTATAAAAACCTAGAAGCCTGACTCAGTATAATTATAAGGGCATGCAAGATCTATGTAAACATTTTGTGAACAATTTAAAACACAAGAGAAAATAGGAGTTCTACTTTGTTGGTACTTAGATCTTCCAAATTCCAACAGAGCAAACTGCCAACAAGACAAAGGTGCATAAAAGATGAACAGGTGAAAGCAATAAAAGGTTATCGTGGAGAAAATATTATTTTTGTCCATTTTGCATTTACCTTAGGACATCTTAGCACATCTGTTATATATTTACTAGAGATATTGGTTTCTATGAATAACTCTGAAGTTATAACTGTGACTCTACTTCTTTCTTCCTCAGACCTGTGCATTGCACTGAAGATATAATGTTTGAGTTAGAAACAAATGCATTATAAGGAAATTCATTGGGAATTTTATTAGGAGTCTGATTCAATTAAGAGGCTAAGTTGAACATTTAGAATAGACAACAGTATTATGTGTTTTTAAAATAGCATTCTCATGTTATTTTGGAGTTTATATCTACCCACTAGTCACTCCACTTGAAAGATTCTCCTCTAAGGGAGTTTTACTGACCCTAAGGAGGGGTACTATGTGAACACACTAAACTCAGAGCAACTAGGTTCAAAGCAAGCCCTGAAAGGGGTTACCAAGGAGATCGAAACTGAGAGACATAAAGTCTTTTGTTTACTACTGTAAAATAGTAACAAAATAGTTTTTCATATTTTAAAAACTATTTCAGTTCTTACCCTCCAGTACCCACCAATTTCATTTTGTAGGAAAATACACACAATGGCAAAATTAATGAAAATTTACATTTATGTAGTACAATTGAGAAGCAGGCCTTGGAATCTAGATGTAAAGACATATTTTATCTGTCACCTTTGGGATCCTTGACCTTGAGAAAATCATTTAAATTCTCCATTTGGAGCTTTGAATTAGACGATTCCTAAGAACTACTCTAGCGTTAACTATATGTATGTGTGTATATATACATATATACATGAACTACAAGAAATATAAACCCTAAGATTTATGTGAATAAAAATACATATTTAGAGTAAGTAGATATTTAGGTCTACATTAACCAGATTTTATGCAAGAAAAGTTTTAAACAATCTCCCTCAAATCATGATTTCACATACACAGGTCAGATTTCTGCACAAAACAGATATACAAATCTTCTAAAAAATCATATTATACCATTTGATCTTCATTTCAATTTCTAGGTTGTAAAATTTCTATACTTCATGTATTCTTCTAGGGCATAATTCTTATGTCCATTTATTCCATCATATGAATTTAACCAACACTGGTATCACACTGACTAACTTAGCCAATTCCCTGTTGATCATCTTCCAATGGATAGGCAGGCATTTTTTTTTCCTTCACACTTCACTCCTTTGCTTTTTTCCCCTCTAAACACATGGTTCCAGATAACCCTGAACTTAGCCATAATAGAAGCCCCTAAGTCATCTCAATGTGTTCCATTTATACCAGAATAAAGATTATGTCACAAAATACCAAAATAGTAATTTTAATAACACAACAACTTCCTGACCTTGACCCTAGATACAGTTATTTGGTCGATGCTTGAATATCTGACCTAGAATGTGACAATAAACCCAGTCCTGACTATGTTGGTTCTGGACTAAGAAAGAACTAGGTGAGGATCACAGAAAACGATCGCTGAAGCTGAGAGATGTAAAACTCCTGTGGGGTGGGTGGGGGTGGGTGTATGTTTACTGTTTGCAGGTACTGAGGGAGAGATGGAAGGAATGAATCTAGATTTTTTGTGATACCCAAGAGCCTGGTTTTAGATTTCATGGACCCTCAACTGTATTTCTGGTCTTGATTATGAAATTTCCTTGTGCTTTTATTTCAGCTAGAATAAATTGGAGGGGGGGAGTGGAGGTAGAGGAATCAGAAGGGTTTGTCTATAAGACATTTACATGTAAAAATGTTTATGTTAAAATTTAAGTAAAACTATGTTGTACAATTTTGAACAAGATAGAAATGGGTAATGCTCAGGGGAAGAGGGTGAAGTCAAACTTTATATACAATCAATTTTCTAAGTAGACTTTCTAAGTGATTAATACCAAGATGTAGAAACAGAATTCAAAATAATCTTTGAAAGTACCCAAATTATCATCTACATCAGGATTTCAGAAGAGGTCCCTCTAAGAAACTGATCGAAAATTCTCCAGTCAGTAGGAAATTCCCCAGAGGTAGGAGATTTCTGAACTAGAACCACTTCCAATAATTTCTTGCCGAAGACAAAAACACGGGATAGTACTTTGGAAGGAAAGGTCTAGGGAAGGTAGAAATATTTTTTTATGTATGATTTTCAGAAACTTGATTCTAGGGAGAAAAAGAAGACATACCGATAGGTAGTAGGTGCATACGGCATTAACTAAAATCAAAATTGCAAATCTGCATTTTGAGATTACTTAAGTACTAAGGAAAACATTACTATTGTTTTGGCAGGATAAGCTATTTCCCCCACAAACAGATTGATAGAAGAGGATATAGATTTTGACATCACATCAAAATAGCTTGTGGAACCATAGTTTTGCAGCATGTTCTCAACAAAAAGACGTTTCAAGGAAACACTCTAGAGGTTATGCATTTGCATGTGTTTCACTCAATATAAGATGGGTGTAATTTCTGTAACTTTAGTATAAGTCACTCTAACCATTGCCATATACACCTGGTTCTGTTTTTCCAATTATTAGATACAGACGAACAGAGCACATAGATGCAGTATTCTAATGAAATTTCTGATTTTAATAAAAATCATGGTTTCAGAAAGAGGTTCATGAATTTAATGCATATAGTATGTTATATTTCACAGAAAGTCTACCTTTTCTGGGCAGTTGCCCAGGGTCCAGCCCCACATCTATATTATTGGACTTTGGATTTATGCATATAGTTGAATGAATCCACTTGAGTGGACATAAGACCCAGGATAAAATAAATAGGGGTCTCTCCTTGCAATGTGCTATTTTGAAAAGAGTGAAATTGAGTTAAGTCTATATACTTCTTAGGAGAATCAGTCTTCTTAATTTTTTGACTGGGATCACAATAATATATAACAGAATTAGTACACACAAATATAAAGAAAAGCTTTACAAAATAATTACCCGAAGAATTGTAAAAAAGTAGAATACAGTAGAAAATAGGAAAATCCAAGTACTGGTGATGGCCTACTCGGCAGAATTCAGGAGTCACTAATGGGGCAGGACCTACACCATTACTCTGAAGGAAGATGCAGGCATTCCTGTTGCTGAAACTCTGCTCACCCCTGGCTGTTTCATCTCTCAAACCTGTTGCTCAAACTTCCCTGCAACTGTAAAATATTTCCATGTATTTCAAACAAGTTGCCCTTCTTTAAAAACTTTTTTGAAGTATTTTTGAGACAGAAGTGGAACAGGAACAGGGAAGGGTCAGAGAGAGAGAGGGAGACATAGAATCCTTATCAGCCTCCAGGCTCACGGGGCTTGGACCCACGAACTGCGAGACCATAACCTGAGTAGAAGTCAGATGCTTCACTGACTAAACCACTCAGATACCCCCAACAAGTTTCACTTTCAGTTTAGGACTATCGGGGCCTGCTTTTCCTGCCCACAAATCCTATCTTAACCAACTTAATCATTCTCAAGGCTCATTAAGTTTACTCAAGGTCTTTCTTTTGATTTTGCCAAATATATTTGTAAGCCTGGACATCCAGAATACGTAAAGAAGGTTAACAGTAACCCCTTATTCTTCAGGCTGCCACAGGCTACACCATATTAACAGGTATGGGAGACACAGGGATTCTTGCATCACTGGCTTTCCATTCAGTTGTACAGTTTCACACTGAAGAAGGCACTATGAGAAATTTGTTTATTTCATTTGATTAACAACTAGGTTTTATAAGACATTAAACTGCTTCTTTGCTTTGAGATATGGAATTTTTAAAAATTTTTTAATGTTTTATTTCAAAGAGAAGGGGACGGGAGGGGAGGGGCAGAGAGAGAGAGGGAGACAAAGAATCTGAAACAGGCTCCCGGCTCTGAGCTGTCAGCACGGAGCCTGACAGACACGGAGCTCAAACTGAGAACCACCAGATCATGACCTGAGCCGAAGTCGGACTTAACCGACTGAGCCACCCAGGTGCCCTGAGATGTGGAATTTTAAGGGTTAAAAATAGATCCTGGGAAACCAATCTCTATAGATCCATGTATACTTGTAATAATTTTACATATTAATGCATGTATTTATTCTACGAATATGTATTGCAATATTAGGACATTGAAAAGCAACTCTACATCTGATAAATCATATGCAACTCTACATCTGATAAATCATATAGGCACATATTAAGTTACTTCTACCATTTAAATTTTTTAAAAAAATTTTTAAATGTTTTTTTTTATTTATTTATTTATAGGAGAGAGAGAGAGACAGCGTGAGCAGGGGAGGGTCACAGAGAGAGGGAGTCACAGACTGAAACAGGCTCCAGGCTCTGAGCTGGCAGTCAGCACGGAGCCCGACGCGGGGCCCGAACCCACGAACCGCGAGATCATGACCTGAGCGAAAGTCGGACGCTTAACCGACTAAGCCACCCGGGCGCCCCTAAAAAATATTTTTGAGAGCGCGCACAGGAGAGGAACAGAGAGAGGGAGACACAGAATCTGAAGCAGGCTCTGAGCTAGCTGTCAGCACAGAGCCCAATATGGGGCTTAAACCCACAAACCAGGGGATCATGACCTGAGCCGAAGTCGGATGCTTAACTGACTGAGCCACCCCAGTGCCCCTACTTCTACCACTTTTTAAGAAGTAGATATGTTGGGGCGCCTGGATGGCTCAGTCGGTTAAGCGTCCGACTTAGCTTAGGTCATGATCTCGCGGTTCGTGGGTTCGAGCCCCACATCGGGCTCTGTGCTGACTGCCAGAGTCCTGTTTCAGTCTGTGACTCCCTCTCTCTCTGACCCTCCCCTGCTCATGCTGTCTCTCTCTCTCTCTCTCTCCTAGAAATAAATAAAACATTTAAAATGAAAAAAAAAAGAGAGAGAAAGTAGATATGACATGGATATACATAAAAGAACATACAATGAAATCTAAAAATCATAGGGCTTGAATTAAGAGATTATAGATGACAGAACTTGTACTTTCTACTTCCATGCAGTTATAATTTCTTTATAACTGGAAATAAAAAGAAATTGCTAAAACAACTTAAGTTTTCTAATTGATTATGCTCTTAAAAGTTCAGTCTGTTCTCTTAAAATTTGGTCTTCAGCTTAAGATGGATGTAAGGGTTATGGCCAAGTTCTGAGATAATTTTCTTCAATTTTTATCAACCTTAAGAATCCTCATCAGGGGCACCTGGGTGGCTGAGTCGGTTAAGCGTCGGACTTCAGCTCAGGTCATAATCTCGCAGTTGGTGGGTTCAAGCCCTGTATTGGGCTCTGTGCTGACAGCTAGCTCAGAGCCTGGAGCCTGTTTCAGATGCTGTATCTCCCTCTCTCTGACCCTCCCCTGCTCACACTGTCTGTCTGTGTCTCTCTCTGTAAGATATTAAAAAAGAAAGATATTCACTTTAAATTGGGCATACTTCTAGACAACATGTTCCTTTGCCTTTGCTGTATGTTGTGGGCATTTCTAGGGGAAAAAAAAGGAATGTGAAAGTGAATGGTATGTACCATTTCTAGGTTAGGATATTTACAAATTGGCAGTACCACCTCATGCCCCCACCCCCCATCTGAATGAATGAAATTGACAGTAGGAATAGTAGAGGCAAAAAGGGAGACACAGGGCCCTAGAACACTATGAATTGGGACATATGCTTGTTCTGTTATGAAAACAAGACCGATCAGTTATGAAAACAAGACCAATCATCAGTTGAGTCACTGAGTCAGTTGAGGTTAGCTTATCACTGCTTAGGCTTCCCAAAATAACAGTCAATATTAAGTAAAGGGTCAGTAACTGTTGACACATGATGATTGTAAAGGACAAACACATTACTAAATATAATAGAGCTCAAATGGTTTTCTCTCTTCTGACTTTTTGGATTGACCTATGTAGCAATCTATTCTATGGTTAGTTTTCCCCTTTATGACTTAGGAGATGACCTCACATACAATGACAAATTCTATTTAAGATATCCCAAATGAGTTTAATTTGACATTTTCATTTAAGCTGTATATATGTATAAACTTCACAAGGAGGATGAAATACAACTGGAAGATCATTCCATTTGACTGTCCTACGAAAAGTTTAAAAAAATGTTTAATCATCTTTCTGAATGAACCATAAATTATAGTGGAGTCTTAAGAAGTTTTGATTTCTCAGAACAACCTTTGCAATTGAGCATAAGTTTGCATATGGACAAGATGGAATATGAATTTTGGGTTTTGTTTGATCTAACTTCATGCAGATCTATTCTAATATCTATTGATTTTTGGTGAGGATTCTTTAAGAATTTTTTAATGTTTATTTTAGAGAGACCGTGTGAGCAGGGGAGAGTCAGAGAGGGAGACACAGAATCGGAAACAGGCTCTAGCCATATTAATATTGCCATATTATTAATGTTAATCTATTATCTCAGCCATATTAGGTACACATTAAAAATATTTTTCTCCAAATGTTTGAAATTTGTTTTGAAAATAAAGGTCTTATAATAATCCTAAATTCATTACTGCAGGACAATTTGAAGATATGGCCAAATCTAGTAAGGCTTAATGACAGAAGAATTAAACCCGCGTCTATGACCACTTTATATTTTGTTTCATACTTCACCCTTTCAGAGTATGAAGGGTCTTTTCTGCTCTCACTTGTTCAAAGGGTAATTATATCATTAATGCTCAAATATGTATCTCTTATTAGCGAAGATGAAACACTTATATTTTTTGTCCCTGAGAAGACTAGAAGGTATTCATTTCTTAAAGTTGAAATACCAAAACAGTACCACAATATAGGTGAGAAAAAAAAATCACGTATTTATAATATAAAAAGTTGTATACTAGATATAGAGATACCTAAAGACAAGTGCAAGCTTTCACTTTTAACATCTGAATTATCTCCCTTCTTTATGTGCTTCATATACCAAAATACTTGTGTATTTACAATTTTGGTAAATTTACAATTCACAAAATTAACTTTGTGAATGGAATGGTCCTCATTTATGTAATTTTATAAAAATATTCCCTTTTGTGAGCTCTTTAAAATTTACTTGATGGATTAAAAGGTAGCTGCAACGGATTGTTCAAGAAGTGTTTAATTAGAAAAACCACAACAGATATTATAGGCATTTAAGACATGAGGCTTCATGCTGTATCCTATTTGGTGCAGAGCATAGTTTTCCTGATTTATTGACAGCTGCTGTGGATGGTTCTTTATTTTCAACTCATCCCAACCCTGGTCAAACAATACAACCCTCCCGCCTTTTTCAATATTTTCCTAATATCTCAGCTCATTTAATTCTATTGATCCACTGAAGAGTATAATGGCCCTGAAACTAGAATTAATAGCACCTCCCTTTCCTAGTGCTAAGAGCTTTCCCATTGAGCCTGTGGACCATCACACGAAATCATAAAAGTAGACAAAAAAGTAGAGTGACCTTTATCGGCTACTATTGTACTGAAAAATTCAGCAAACCTCAGAACATCATTTTCAATTTTATGGCACTGTTTTCTTAAATAATAAGAGAAGGGGGAAAAAAGGAACAACTGACCCCTGTTCAGCATTTACTTAAGCAGAATTGGCATTAATAGAGTATTCTGTCAAAAATTCAGGCTCAAGAAAATGTATGGCTTTGTCCACAGCAGCAGCGATCTTAGCAGATTGCACTGTCACTGCTTCACACAAAGCGCATTGCAACACCATTAGTGGACATAAATAATGCACAAGCTCTTATGCAGTACTCAGCTAAGTGCATGGAAACCTTGGGCTCCTGTTGTCAGAAATTCAATGGATTAGTACCTAGATTTATTTTAAGTCTGTAAAGCACTTTGTTCTTGACAGCGTTCAAAGTAGAAAGAGTGCTATCCTGAATGTGCATCTTAATACTGTCATTCTTGTCTTGTAAGAGTAGATGATATATGGGCTGCAATATTTCGTTTTAATATTTAAAGTTTTCACTGTGCAGATGCAAAGAAATATATTAATAGTTATCTGCTGTTACTTTATTGATCTGGAAAAGAACAAAGATAACCTGTAAAGTTTCACAGTGAGGCTAGTAAAATGGAGGCATTACAATCACACTTAGTAAAACAGGGACACAAATTATAAACCTCCTAGGTCATTTTTAGAAAGTAAGCACATCTGGATATTTAATTTCTTTTTTCTAAACATTGCATATTTGAAATTATGTTTAAGTTTTAGCACATTTTCATCTAGTCATATTTATAGTTAAATGGTTCCTTCAACTCTTTAACAGTATTGCTTCTTTTTGAAGGCTAAGTGATTTTACTGAACAAGAACTACACTAAATTTTTACCCCAAATTGTTTCCCCATAACTTCAGAGGTTGAGGGCAGTTTCTGCCTTTAGATAGGTTTAGAATTTAAGTCGGATAGTCTCCCATGCATTCAAAGGATAAAAGACACTCTAGTATAGAGGAAGAACACTTTTCTATTGATATTGGACATGTAACAAAAGAACAGAAATCTCCCACATGAAGGTCAATCTTTCTGAATTCTATGAAGACATAAAAGCTTATTTTAAAATACTAACAGTTACCTTTTCACACAGCCTACATGGTCCATGAATTTTAATACAATTTGTTGAAATGTCACTCAATGAATTAACTATTCCATTAACAAGCCCTAAGATTTAAGAGTTAAATATGTAGCTAATGACTATTTATAATTATATACATTAAACACATTTGTTAAGCTATATGATATCATCTCAGACATTTCATATTTAACCTTAATCTCTTTTGTTAATGTTTACAATTTTCAAACACCAGTTTCCCAGGATTATGAACACTTATCCTACTTATGAAGTTTATTGCTGAGTAAAATGGAAAGGGGTTTATGTTCCATTATTTCAGAAGACAATTCAATCGTATTGTTGAGAGCATGGTGATTTGTTGCTCATAAACACAATATGATATTAAAAAAAGAGCTAGTTAAGATTGTTTCAAGATGAATTGAATAGATCCTTAAATTGAAATATATTCTTCACAAAAAGGACTTAAAGAATTTTATACTGAGGAGATAAAAACGTTCAACCTAGTGAATTCTTGGACTCCAATGCAGCTTACATAAACTTAAGTTCAAAGACCACCAAATAGTTTGCATGTTCTCATCAATAGGTGGCGCTTTTCCCCTTTCTCATGGTCTTGATCACAGAATTCTGGTTGAGTAACTTTTTATAAAGTGTTAGGAATTGTCAATATTACCTACAAAATACAAAATACTCCAACTAGTTGAAAGTGTTGTTTTTTTGTTTTGTTTTGTTGTTTTTTTTTTTTTTACAAGTTTAATAAGGACTTACATTATTTCGGGCTTTTAAAAATCGTCTTTTGAGGCATCAGATTTTGTTACCAATAATCATTGACTCATAATCATAAGAAACTCATTTTTTACTCTTAAGACATTCATAGATTGTCCCTCAGTTTCTTACTGCTTAAATTATTCCCTACTGCCAGAGTAGGAAACTTCCGCAAAGTAGCATTATGGTATACCTGAAAAATAGGGCCTCTTAAAATATCACTATCATGATAAATGTAGGTTATGATTTAGGGTATTTGTCAAAAAGGAAACCTTATAAAATGCATGTTAAATATGTAGCAAATGTTAATTGCAGGTAGAAACTTTCATCAAAAGATAGACTTGAAGAAATATCTATAGATGGTGGAGAGAAATCAGATTTTTAAATAAACTGAGTCAAATGAAACCTGAGGATTACAGGCCATCTAAAATGGCCAGAGGCAGAAGATAGTTGGTCAGTGGTGGAGGATAGATTTTCACAATTTGAAACAGATTTGTAGAAATACTTTTCAGAAAGTCTATAAACTCACACTAAAAATACAGGTCTATGAAGTGTTTTCCTTTCAGTAAAGGGTATTTAAAGATGATTACTAAGTGACAGTTAGGTTTTTAAGATTGTTTAGGAGGAACAGGATTACTTCCTGATTAAAACATTCATATTTAATATTTATTTTGGATAGAGTTATAGGTTGAGCAGGGTAGGGACAAACAGAGAGGGAGACACAGAATCTGAAGCAGGCTTCAGGCTCCGATCGGTCAGCACAGAGCCCAATATGGGGCTTGAACCCACAAACTGCGAAATCATGACCATGACCTGAAGTCAGATGCTTGACTGACTGAGCCACCCAGGCACCCCAACAGTCATGTTTTATATGTATTATATATCTTGATTAACAATCATTATTTGAGTGACAAAGGCATTAGATATTCTCAATGCATAATTATAACACCTAGACTTTTCACATATTTATTCCTATTTTTATGTATCTTTTATTTCATTCATCCATCTTCACTACCTTTTCTTCAGTTCAGTAGTGTACTTGTTTTAATAGATTTAGGTCAGAAACTTTTAACCTTACCAAATACTTTGACAATTATGTAGCCAGTCAGAAAAGAAAAAGGGGATATAGATCCTAGATTCTCAATCTCCAGTTTTTACATCATTAAGCTAGATGTTTATATGGATTGTAGAAAAATGAATTTTTATTTTCCCCACTCTATACAGTGTGACCCCACTCCTCCAACTATAGCAAAAGGAAACAGGGGCACTGGACGGCTCAGTTGGTTGGGCGTCCGACTTTGACACAGGTCATGATCTCACGGTGTGGGTTCAAGGCCCACATCGAGCTTTGTGCTGATAGCTAGCTCAGAGCCTGGAGCCTGCTTCAGATTCGGTGTCTCCCTCTCTGATCTCCCCTGCTCACGCTGCCTATTTCTCTCCCTCCCCCATCTCCCCACTTCCCCCCTCTCAGAAATAAAGAAAACATTTTAAATTTTTTTAAAAAAAGAAACACATTTTACAACTAAATTTTACGAGATTAAAGTTTTCTCCTCCAATACTATCCTATTAGTGACTATGAGGAGTACAGTGATATCCCCTTGCTGAGCAGGATTGGCCTCAGGACATTTTGAGTGCTATGAATGAGGATACAACCACTTCCCTACCCCTCAAAATAACAATCTTTGGTTAATCCAGAATGCCTTTAATAGTTCTATTTCATCACCTCTTTCTTTCCCAAGGTAGAATTAGGTCATTCTAAGTTCTAAAAGAACTTTACATTTCCTTTATTTTAGAAATTAAAGGCTTTCCTAAAAAAAAGTTACATTCTGGAATTAATGTTATCTTAAGGTAATGATACAGCATGCTGCATTGATAGCAGGTACGAGGTACTTTTTAGGTAGCTTAATCAAGTTTCTTCTGTACTTTGAAGCTCTTTTGGGAGAGCACATTGTATCTCAGAGCAAAACTTTGGAAGGGTAACACCATAGGCTATACTTTAAACAGCATCACTCTTCCTGTAATTCTGGGTTGTGCTCATACAGAGCCTGACGTTAGGTAACAATATGATAGATCAAGTAAAAACTCTATACTCTACAAATTTAAAAGGATCTCTCCAACTCTGATGAATGTCAAACATAAATAGTACTGTGCTTAAACAGTCTTGAAGAGACAAAAACTGATATGATAGGCATAGCCCTGCATTATCAAGACAGCAGTGATAAAGTACAACACTTAAGTGGTTTTACTAACAGTTTAAGAGTTCTGGCAGAGTATAGCCTACGTATAATGAGGCTTCTAAATGTTAACCTCACAGAACTTACATTTGAAGAGATAAAGTACTTTACAAACTATTTGGTTAATCTTTACAACATCTCTGAAGAATTATGAACACCAACAAATTACAGAGTGACAGCACTGAAATATTTAATCAATTGCCAAGCATCTAAAGGGAGCCTTGAAGATTCCTCTTACAATGAAGTTTTTTGTTCACTTTTAAATACCAAGCCTCTAAGACCACGTTAATGTTTTAAACCCTATAAAAAAAAAAAAAAAAAATCAACATGCTGTGATTTTTTGGGCAGAACGAAAAGTAGAAAAGGCCTAGAATCTCAGCATTTTGAATTTAATAGGTTAAATCAATATCTCAATGCCATATTATGTGACTCTACAAAAGCATATTTTCAAAAAAACCAGCATTGTATACAACTGACTTTTAGAGGCCTACACTTTAGTCTAGGTTAATGCCAGATAAGAATTTCAATCTTGCAGCAAATTAGTCTAATCATGTTATTAAATTTCCCATTTAAGTGATTTCAGAGGCACATGGTTGCATTGTATTATTAACAGCTCCTCAAAGGGCAGACAGCATCATCGTCAATAAATAGTTATTGATCACTTATTGTATATTATTTGAGTTTCTGAAAGATCATAATGTTTCCAATTTGTTAAGCTAATCTTTTCTAGAATGTTTTCACGTTGACAAACCAAACTCCTACCACATATACATGTCACTTATTAGGGGACTCAAACTATTTAAGGGCTGCTTTAACAAATTTAAAGAATTATTCAGTTGTTTACAGTAATGACGATTACAAAAAAGCACAGAAGTGGTCAAGAATAAACACCTGCCAAGTTCTAACTTAGCAGACAGAAATGGGAGAACCACTGATACCCATACAATTGAAAAGCAGAATTTATTCTAGTCTAAACTGTTTTGATTCCACCAATTCTTGCCATCTCCAATACCCCTAGCCTGCTCCAAGCAGATTCACTGTATAGTTGGACTGTTTATTGGAGTCTACAGAGAACCATTCACTTTGCAATCTGAGAATGGCACCACCTAGGGCTGTACAGTATGCAAACTGCACAACTGCACACGGCAGTCCTATAGCCACATCAATACCCTCTCATGAGCACTTCCGCAGTAGGCCCCTATTTCATCTGCTCCCTTTAAGCATCTTCTCCAAAAATTGCCCATACTATAGAGAAAGTGATCCTTTAGAAGCATACAGTACAGGGGCACCTGGGTGGCTTAGTCGGTTAAGCGTCCGACTTTCGCTTAGGTCATGATCTTGCGGTTCGTGGGTTCGAGCCCCGCATCAGTTTCTGTGCTGACTGCCAGCTTGGAGCCTGGAGCCTGTTTCAGTCTGTGACCTCCTCTCTCTCTGACCCTCCCCTGCTCACGCTGTCTCTCTCTCTCCTAGAAATAAATAAAAATATTAAAAAAAAAAAAAAGCATACAGTACATTGTAATTTTTCTATTAAAAACCCTTCAAATGGATTTCTGTGGCATTTCAAATACAAAGCCCCTTACTTTTCATTTGCGGCCTCTCCACCTTAAAAGTTAACCAGGGGAAGTAAACTTAAGTCCAGAAGAACTCAATTCAAATACCCTCTCACCAAAGCAGTACTATCAGATCGTTCATCTTAAATTAGGAACTCTAGGGGGGCTTGGGTGGCTCAGTTGGTTGAGTGTTCGACTTTGACTCAGGTCATGATCTCATGGTTTGTGGATTCAAGCCCCATGTTGGGCTCTGTGCTGAAAGCTTGCTCAGAGCCTGGAGCCCAATTCAGATTCTGTGTCTCTTCTCTCTGCCCCTCCCCTGCTCATGCTCTGTCTCTCAAAAAGTGTAAGAAACAATTTTTAATTAGGAACTCTATTCCCTTCTCTTTTGTATCTCAACTATTTTTGTTGTGTCACTTGCTATAAGTAACAATTAGTCTTAGACCAAAAAATAATTATGTATGCACTATTATTTGTACATACCAAATGGTGATGCATAAGGAGTTACTAATGTTGTTCTCTGAATAAGTAAAAGTTGAGCCCATAGTGGAAATCACTCCATTAATGTTAACAATTCTCAACTGTGTAGTCCATCAAGGCTTACAGAGGGTTTTCTATTTATTAATTTCTTCTGTAAGCTTCTACATTTTATGAATGAGACACAGAAAGTGTTCTTATTTCATAGATTGTGAAACTGAGTTTCAGTAATGCTAGTTTCCTATTTAAAGTCACAGAGATAGGAAAAGAGTTGTGACTTGAACTTGGGATTTTTGAATCCATTATCTTCCTATAATATCATAGTTATATTGAAGTTTTAAGCAGCAAAACTGCATTCCTTTGAATGGGCACACGAAGATACAGAAGAAGCATGGCATGGGAGTAATGCATTAGTGCGGTTATTAAGAAGTATGAAATGCTACCACAGCCTTACAAAATATAGATTACATTGTAATAAACCTTGAACTTAGTACTGAATTTAGACAAGTTTTTGAAAAGTGACCTTAAGTCAGTTGTTAATCTTCATATCTATATGTCAATAGTAACGTACTTAATGTAAAAAGCACATATAGCATACTCTGCCAATTACTTAATATCACTTAAAATAGTTGTGTATTTGACACTTGTCAAAAACTTAGTTGAGGCTCCCCCCTAATTGTACTTAAGAATCCAATCAATGGGTCCAATTTACTATTGATAATTTGCATAGCAAATTTCTGGCTTTATTCCATATGTATCTTCTATGTTATCATCACAAACATTCAGTGTTTTCAGAAATAAATGAAAATTTTATTTTGACCAAACATTTGTGTATATAATGCATTAAGCTTTCTTAATTAAAAATCAAAATGGGAAAATTATAGTAAGTAAAACCATATACATAATAGCCAAAATCTGTCACGTTGTACACTTTAAATTAAAAAAAAAAAGCTTTATGGGGCACCTGGGTGGCTCAGTCAGTTAAGCATAGTACTCTTGATCTTGGCTCAGGTCATGATCTCAGAGTTTGAGCTCTGTCAGGCTCTGCACGGATAACATGGAGCCTGCTTGGGATTCTCTCTCTCTCTCTCTCTCTCTCTCAAAAAAAAAAAAAAAATGAACACAAGATTTTGGGTTCTTTTCAAAACCAGCTATCCAAATTTTGGGTCCCTGTACAAAATGAATATGCCTGGCTTCTTGTTTACAGTCACCATTAAAATGTATACATAAAACTTGTTTCTTTTCTTATTGTGTCCCTTACTCCTCCCCCATTTCCTCCCTCTTTCAACTTATATTTGCTATTGAATATGGTTGTAAGAACTAAATTTAAGTTGTCATGAATTTTACCTCTTGTATTTAGTGTCCAGTGAGTTTTAATTATAAATGTCAGTATTTCACTCATGCAGAATTGCTGACATGACACAGTTTTTATTTCCTTGGGCCCACTGCTAGGGGGTGCCTCAAGCTGGGCAAAAGACAAACCAGACTCCGGAGAATGAATGGAGAAAAAGGTTTACCCCCTCACCTCCACAGAGAGGGGTGGCTTGTACTTGAGCAAGGCCACAACCCCACAATCTGCCCATACTGTATTGTCCCACTTCACTCCAAGTACAATTCGAAGATAAAGACCTAACATCAGAAATTTTAAGTATTTCAAGACATGAAGTATGCCAATACTCCATGTGAACCCCTTTTGACAGACTGTGCTAATTTCATGCCCAGGAAGTGACGTTTGTTCTTATTACATTTGGCCACTATTCTAGATACTCTTATCCCCAGAGCCAAAAATACCTATTTTAGCTGAGAGGTTTAGTAATTGGCTCAATGTCTCACAAGTGGTTAATAACCTTCTCAAAATTGTTTTCATCTCAAGTAACAAATATATATTGGAATTACTACATTTGATTTAGCCTATATGTTTTTTCTACCTGGTGTAATGCATGTGCCCATATATAAGCATATAAAAATAGATGCATATTTTAAGGTAGGTGTATATATGTATATACACATACATATACTGTCTCAAGTAAATTTATGCACAGTTTTGAATATAGTCTGTAAATATACAGATGTATGTTTATGCACACACATTTAAACAAATACAAATATACACAAAATGGTTCTGTAATCAATTTGATAGTTTCACAGTCCATTGTAAATTTACTCTTGTAAATAAATCTTGTAAATAAAATAGTCTTTAGAAGTTTTAGGTTAAAATTAGCTTCTTTGAAGTCAAACACTAAGTTTTATCAGTGTTTGTACTTTTCTATTCCAACTAGATAGGACTTAATTTAAAATTCTAAGTACTTAAAAATTTAAGCTCCTGTCATCTTTCTTACTATGTAATATTAAATAACCTTCACACAGTTATATTTCAGGGTATGGTCAAATGTGGACATGCATACATTCATACTTTTAAAAATGTATCTAAATCGTAAAGTTATAGAACATATATTCATTTTATAAAATTTTAAACCTGCCCATATGGAAATCATACCTTTAGTTAGATTCATATTTACAACCGAAATTGTTACCTATTTTAATAACTTCTGCAGGGACAAAAATCAAATCTTTAAAATTAAAAAGTTTCAATGACTTGGAAGTTTAAGAACTAAAATTTACATTATTATTAATGTATAGTTAGTATACATCATCAGAAGGTATACTTGGAATTTGTGACACTAGAAAACATACGTTTGGATGGAAGATAGCATCTCTAGTACAATAGAATTTCATAATAGCTGCAGGCAAAAGAACATATTTCATGTTTTTGTAAAGAAAAATACAACCACCCAACATGTATCCTTTGCTTTGCTGCAACTTTAACATAATCCACCAAAAATGACCAGACATGGACTTGTTCTGTTGAACACACACACACACACACACACACACACACACACACACACACACACACACACGGTGTTGGTTGGGAGAACTAATGGAATTCAGTCTTGTACTGCACAGCATATCCAAGGATCTGTGTTATTCCTACATTACAATACACACTGTCATGTCTAATTGCTTAATTATATTCTGACAGAATAGAATGTAGAGAGGGACAGGACCTGTTCAGTACATTCCCACTAATGTCAGCAATCTTGTTTAGAAGTTAACATCCTTCAATTCTGCAAGAATGAAATGTGTTCTACCGATAAGGAGTAAAAAGTGTTTAATGCTATTTGTGTATGGATATGTGGAGCTAATTTAAGACATTTTTGTCAATGAAAAAAAACAGTAATTTTAGTTCTATCTTTCAAGAAGGGGGAAAAAAAAAAAGCCAGGAGTTTCAAGCTAAGCAAACTAGCTTTGTCAGGTCCAAGTTTCAATTTTTAGAATGCAAACAAAACCATCATGCTTAATAACTGGACTCGAGTGTCTTGGACATATAATTGAAAATAAAGGATAGGATCTTCAAGCAAAAAAAGCTAATTTGGGAGTAGCTAGTCAATAAGTTACTTGGAAATAATTTCTTAGGATACTTGAGGTTCTTTTCCTTTAAAATATTAAGATGATGCATACATTGAAAATCTTTCTCTCCCCTTAGACAAGTCCATCAGCCATGATATTCATCTCACCAGTTGGCATATTCATCTGTTTTGATTGAAAGTACCCTTTGTTATTTGTTCCCTGGTCTTTAAAATTTCATTCTCTAGATTTCCCAATTATCTTAACTATTGGTGTCAAAAGTAGCTTCGAAAGAAAAAAGAAAAAACACGTTTTATAATATTTTGAAAATACTTTGTTTAAAGTTATTTGACTAAATTTTCTGTGAGAAAGTAAAATAGAGGATAAATGCTTAGCCTCCATATTGAAAGAATCTCAACACCTGCCCATTGTGTATGTGTACATAGGAGACCGTATTCCTTTGTCTAAGGCTATCCTCCACTTAAAAAAAAAAAAAAAAAAGTCACCTTATGAAATTAACAGAGAAAACTTTGGTGATACTTAAATTCTCTACATCACAATGCTGTAGGTGCCATTTTTAACCCCATTGTACATATATAGACAGTCTTGAACACATTAAGCTAAATGTCCAAGAGTGCATAGTTGACATGAAAAAGCTTATGTGTGTGTGTGTGTGTGTGTGTGTGTGTGTGTGTGTATATGTCTCACAAGAGGAGTCCAATCTCGAAACACCTGATTTAAAAATTTTCAAACTCTTTAGTGCTTTATCATTTTTTTAAAAACTTCCTATATTCTGCTTCTTCTAAAGAGCCTAATTATAGCCACTTTAGGCACATACCAGGAACATTTCCTCTCAGGTTTTTCCTAACCTGTACTTTTTTCCCTGGATTTCTCTCCCTGGTCTTCCCAAACATAAATAGACAACAAAAACCAAAAAAAAAATTGAGTTTTTCATAAGAGGTATTAATTAGCTTGGTCTTGCTCTCTTTACTGCCATGCATCATTATGTATTAAAACATCCATAAAAAACCCCAATAAACTATATAAGAACACTCACACATGAGGACACAAACAAGAATACATACATTAACTATACATCTATTACAGCCCACTTACATCAATGGACAGATCATCCAGACAGAAAGCCATTAAGGAAATAGTGGCTTTGAAAGCCACAGAAGACCAAATGGACTTGCCAGAAGACCAAATGGACTTGCCAGAAGACCAAATGGACTTGCCAGAAGACCAAATGGACTTGCCAGAAGACCAAATGGACTTGCCAGAAGACCAAATGGACTTGCTAGATATATACAAGACATTCTTTAATACAAGTTGTTGTTTTTTTTCCTTCAAGTGCACACAAACATTCTTCAGGATAGATTACATGTTAGACCATAAAATGAGACAATGAATTTAAGACTGAAATCTTATCAAGAATTATTTCTGACCGCAGCTGTATAAAACTAGGAATTACAGGGGCGCCTGGGTGGCTTGGTCGGTTGAGCGTCTGACTTTCGCTTGGGTCGTGATCTCGTGGTTTGTGGGTTCGAGCCCCGCGTCGGGCTCTGTGCTGGCTGCCAGCTCAGAGCCTGGAGCCTGTTTCAGTCTGTGGCTCCCTCTCTCTCTGACCCTCCCCTGCTCATGCTGTCTCTCTCGCTCCTAAAAATAAATAAAACATAAAAAAAAAACCTAGGAATTACACACAAAAACATGGGAAACACACATATGCATGGAGACTAAACAGCAGGCTACTACATAAAAATGTGTCAGTGAAGAAATCAAAAGGAAATCAAGAACAGA
The DNA here is from genome assembly GCA_017311185.1 of Proteles cristata cristata. NCBI lineage: Eukaryota > Metazoa > Chordata > Mammalia > Carnivora > Hyaenidae > Proteles > Proteles cristata. The sequence continues at coordinate 968,988 of JAESUZ010003350.1, read as the reverse complement.
CAAATGAAAATGAAAACATAGTATAAAACTTTACACACACACACACACACAGTACTAAGATGGAAGTTTATAGTGATACAGCTAACCTCAAGAAATGAGAATATCAAAACACGCTAAACTTCTACCTAAAGGAACAAGAATCAAGTCCAAAAATAATGGAGGTGAAAATAAAGATCAGAGTGGAAACTAATGAAACAGATTAAAGTAGAAAAAACAAGTTTTTTTTTTTTAAAAAAAGAAAATTTTACCAAGTTCATTTTTTAAAGGCCCTCAAAATTAGAAATGAAGGAAAGAAAACTACAGTACAGGATCTGTATGGATACACAAATCCTCAACAAAATATTAGCAGATGGAATTCAACAATACATTAGAAGGATCATTCACCACAGTCAGATTTATTCCAGGGATGCAAGGATGGTTCAATATTTATAGAATTGATGTCATAGATCACACAAGATGAAGGATAAGATTCGCAAGTTAATAGACACAGAAAAAGCATTTGACAGGATTCAATATCCATTCATGATCAGAACTTTCAATACCACGGAGTTTAGAGAGAATATATAACTCAACATTATAAAGGCCACATAGGACAAACCTACAGCTGATATCCTACTCAGTGTTGAACTGAAAGCCTTTCCCCTCAGATCAGTAACAATTAAGTATATCTCTCTTTTGACTTTTAATCAACATGTTACTGAAAGTCCTGGCTGCCAAAAGTAAGAAATGAAAGGCATCCAAGTTAGTATGAAACAAGAACAGTATTTGCAGACAACGTGATATTACATTAAAAAACCCTGGGGATTCTAAAAAACTGAGAAGGAATTCAGTAAAGTTGGAGGATGAAAAAAAAAAATAAAGAAATCTGTAATGTTTCTGCCACTTAATTAGTGTATAGGAGATAATAACACTTACAATTTCAAAGACAATACCTAAGAATAATAACTTTAACCAAATAGGTGAAAAGCCTATACTATGAGAACTATAGGACTCTCAAAGATATTGAAGAGGGCCTAGAAAGGTATTATGATCATGGATTGGAAAAACATTGTTACAATGTCATCCTACCCAAAGCAACCTACAATTCCAATCACAATACCAATAATATTTTCACAGAGCTAAAATCTTAAAGTCTTTACAAAACTATAAAAGACCCTATATAGCCAAGTGATGTTTTTAAAAAAAAGTTAAATATTTACTTTTGAGAGGGAAAGACAGAAACAGAGACTCAATCCTAAACAGGCTCCAGACCTCCCATGGAGACTGAGGAGAGACTCAATCCCACAACCCTGGGATCATAACCTGAACCAAAAATCAAGAGTCAGATATTTAACCACTGGCACCTGGATGGCTCAGTTGTTTAAGCATCCTACTCTTGATTTGGGCTTAGGTCATGATCTCATGGTTTGTGAGTTCAAGCCCCTCGTCAGACTAAGCGGACAGAGCAGATCTTGCCTGAGATTCTGTTTCTCTCTCCGCCGCTCCCCCATCAAAAACAATATTAAGAACAAAAAAAGACCAACAAGCAAAAACAAAGCAAAAAAAAAAAAAAAAAAGAAAAGAAAGAAAAGAAAAAGGAAGAAAAAAGCACACCAGATAAACAAACGAGTCATCCAGGAGTGCCCCTTATTTTTTGATGTAAGTACTGTGAAAACAGTATAGTGATTCCTTTAAAAAAAAAAAAAATTCAGACCAAAAGTATTATAATTCAGTTATTTCACAGCTAAGTATTCACCCAAAGAAAATACACTAATTCAAAAGATATATGCACCCCTGTCTTCACTGCCACATTATTTAGAATAGCCAAGATATGGAGGCAACCCACATAATAGTAAAGAGGTGGTTCATCTATAATGGGATGTTGCAGAGCCATAAGAATGAAGTCTTGTCATGGGATGATGTGGATGGACCTAGGAGGTATTATGCTGAGTGGAAGAGGTCAAATACTTTGGTTTTCTTTATAAGTGAAATCATAAAGAAAAATCAAAACAAGTGAACAACAACAAAAACAGACTCACATACAGAGATCAAACTGGCAACTGCCAAAAAAGAGGGTTGGAGATTGGGCAAAATACAGAAAGGGTAGGAAGGGGGGGGCGAGGGGGGGAAAGAGATGCATTTACACACACACACACACACACACACACACACACATACACACACACACAGTAGAGAACCCCATGATGAAATAGTTTGGTAAATGTGTTTTGAATCATTGCTGATCACCAGAGTGGACTGTAAACCTGATAGTAATTTAACGTTAATCTCAATCTATTTCTGGATTAGTAAAATCCATTGGTTTGATTAATTATTTATGGCTTTAGTAAAAGTAAATTTTTAGGGGTCTTCAAAGGTAAATCTGGTTGCCCCAAACTCAACTATTTGACAACAGTTTATAAGATTTATCATCTTATTTGACTAATTTTGAATTCCAAAGTTCATACTCATTCTATAAAAACTACTATTATATGGCTAATCATATTCAACTTTGTAAAAACACATGTAATATATGCAAATACACCCTTCCTGTAGGAAAATCCATTTTAGGAGATCCTGCTATAGGATAGAGCAATGATGCTTGCGGGGTACAGACAGACATAAATCTGCAGGTTTTCTTACTTCTCTCTCACTGGAATTTAGAATCTTTAAAGTGGTCATAAGACTGTAGGGTTCTGGTTCTTTTCCTTCCCTGCTGAAATATGTTTACAAAGAATATGCCAAGTAGATTTTTCCCTAAAGTAAAATATTTGTGTCATTATTGGATTTCTTAGAAAATATTCTTAAGGTCATCTCACTTGGTCAAGTGGGGATAAAGCTATACTTCTGAGGTCTCTGTGACAGAACTGTCAAGGATTTACACAAGGAAGTTTTCTAATCCACTTCTGGTAGATAAGTGAAAGGAAATACAGTCTATACGTTCTAAGCTAACAAGATTTATAGCATTGGTATTAGAGTCCTGATTATTAGGCATTGGAGCTACCTGAAGGTTTGTTTATTGACTCTCAATCTTTAAATGTTTTCAGTTTAAAGAAAAATATTTATCTTCATATAAAAAAATCACATTTTGTATTGAAAACGTGCTTCATGATTTATCCTAGCACATTTAGAAAATCCATTAATAACTACATTTCCACATATTCAAGAACTAAGGAAACATTTTTTACTATTGTTAAACTAATGAAATAGCAAGAAGTTAGGCTCTATCAATGTATTTAGCTCAATTTAGAAATGTAACAGAAGTTATTTCTGAAGTTCAATTAATTTAAACACTGGAATATTGAAAGGTGAGAAATGATACTCTATATAGAGTGGTCAATCTACTTAATAACATTGATAAGAGGAATACAAATATATTGAAAACATTGAAGAGACCGATTAAGCAATGTCCATGTCTGGCAATTAAGTGTATCATAGAAAATCTAATGTCTTTTATAGGAGTGTAGTACTTACATTAGGTTCAGGTATATGACAGGTTCAACATTTCTACATGTTATGCTATGTTTGCCACACATGTAGCTGCCATCTCTCACCATACAACATTATTACAGTATCATTGACTATATTGCCTAAGGTGTGCCTTTTTCTCTCAGAACTTATTCCATAACTGGAAACTTGGATCTCCCATTCTCCTTCACCCATTTTGTCCCTCCTCCCACTTTGTTCTGCCCTTGATGTATTTTGGAGCTCTTTTTGAAGTAGCTCCATTTTTCAAGTGTGATTTTGTAAGACCTCTTGATCTACATACACATAAAAACAAAGATGCAAAGTGACAATGAAGTCTATTGTTTAAGATATACTACTAATTCCAAACATAGCAACTATACAACATAATTAGAGCATTGTACCTATCATACTAGAATTGCTATCATTAGGAAGTTTCTAGTGGGGGGTGGGTGGGAAATCGACCAAAAATCTTTGTGTAAATCTAAAACTATTCTAGTTTGTGATTGCTATGGACTGAGTGTTCATATGTTCCTTCAAAATTCTTATGTTGAGACCAAATCCCCAATGTAATGGATTTTGAGGCGGGCCCTTTGGGAGGTAATTAGGTCCTAATGGCAGAGATCTGGATGAATGGGATTCACAGCCTCATAAAAAGGATCCACAGAATGCATTCCTGGACTTCTGGGGAAAGTGAAGAGTAGGAGGATCCCAAGCTCACTCCAACTCATGGATTCAAGTAGGTAACACCAAGATCAATGTAGATTACCGAGAATATAATCCAAATATTAGCAGAACAGCGTCTACACAGCTAAAAATGTAGGTAAGAGGCAGTTAACAGTTGCAAGGGCAGAGACCTGGCCTGAAGTCAAATGGACTGCCGGGACAGTTCGCAGGAAGGAGGGAGACCATAGGTCATAGGTGCAAATGGTGGGGGGTGGCGGGGTGGGGGAAGGATGGGGAAGGGTAAAACAGACCCTCATACCAAGCACCCCAGGCACAGGGAACCCACATTAAAATCAGGAGGGTTTTGCGAGTTCTCACCATCAGTACACTTCACACTTGGAACTTCAAAAATCAGCAGGCTCTACTCTTAGAGAGTCAGGAGGGCAAGAGGATCCAAGTCCCCATCCTTAGGCACAATAGTTCCTGGGAGATATATCCTCGAAGCAGTAGTTTAATCTTCCTCCATATATATCCCAGGTATTTTTCAATCTCCTTATGTGCTGCAGGGGCAGGGATCTTTAGTACACTTTTCCAGGAACAGAGGAGCTGGTGAGTGTCCTCTTCCTTCCTTACCCCCCGCACCCCCAGCCTAGGCACACAGATACCTGTGGGAAATGGTGCAGTGTCAACACTTTCCACCTGTCTGGGTAACAGAACACTGCCTTTACATTCCCATGCAGATGTGCCCCAAAATACCCCACCCCTACCTCAGTTTACTCAAGGGGCACCACCTTCCCTCTCACAACAGGCCTAAAACACCACACGAACACATTCTCCTATCAACCTGACCCATTCAATACCCCGTTTGAATGTCTAGAGACTATTCAAAGGAATGTCACAATCATGGCAATGTGCAAGCAGCCCAGACAGAGACCAGCACCACTCCCAAGTGCCCTGACCCAACCCACGGAGAGTGAAATAGAACCATACATGCCAGTCCCGCTATAGCCTGGGACCAGATGCAGGTCAGACTGCAGGACGTGCCCAACAAAATCTTCTCAGGGGACAACACAGGGAAAAGGCCCTGCCATCCCATGCAATTTCATCTCCGCCAAATACCTGGTTTGACTCAAGACCAAGATGACCCCAGACTGGCCTACCATGCCACCAGGGAGCCAGCCACTTCAGATAACTGTAGACAAAGGCAGCTCAGTCACTACGGTAGGGTACATGCAACCTCTATAAAAGACACCCCTAAAGCACGAGGTCCTGGTAGACAGGGGACATTGCCCTGAAGAGCACTACAGGACCTCTTCTTCCTGATGTCACTACTCAGATGTAGAGAAGATGTAGGAGACATCCTAACAAATAGACACAGTTAGACAAAATGAGGAGATAGAAAACCAAGTCTCAAGTAAAAGAAGAGAACAACAACAACAACAACATCACAACAGTGCTAAACAAAATGGAGATAAGTAATATGCCTGACAGAATTTAAAGTAATGGTCATAAAAAGTCCTCATTGGACTGGAGAAAAAAGGAGGATCTTAGGGAGACCCTTGACAAAGAGATAGACAAAGAGATAACAGAAAAAAACCCCAGAATCATAAATAACTCCTAGTTTAATTCACATAGTAAATAAAATTAAAAATACACTAGCTAGAAAAAAATAGTAGACTAGAAGAACCAGAAGAATGAATGAGCACCTGGAAGACAGAGTAATGGAAGGCAATCAAGTCAAACAGGAGGAAAAAATTATGTTCTTTGGGAACTCAGCAACACCATCAAACATAATAACATTCATATTATAGGGATCACAGAAAGAATACAAGAGAGGAAAGGGAACAGAAAATTTCAGTAATAGTTGAGCACTTCCCAAATCAGGAGAGAGAAACAAATCCAAATTCAGAAGGTACATTTAGCTCCTACAAACAAAAAACAAATCAACTCACGGAGGTCCAAGACACATAGTAAAATGTAGTGAAGAGGATTTTATAAGCAAGAGAAAACAGTTACCTACAATGGAAACCTCATAAGCCTATCAGCTGGTTTTATTCAGCATAAGCTTTCCAGGCCAGAAGGAATTGACATGATATATTCAAACTGCTGAAAGAAAACACCTGCAATAAAGAATACCCTATCCAACAAAGCGGTCATTCAGAATAAAAGGATATATATAGTTTCCAAGACAAACAAAAGTTAAAAGGAATTCACAACCATTAAACCAGCCCTACAAGAAATATTAAAGGGGATTCGTTCAGTGGAAATGAAAGACCAGAAGGAGTAGTAGAAAACAAAAGCAATAAAATTAAATATATCTTTAATAATCAGCCAAGGGTTTCACAAAATAGGTTGTAAAGTGTGACACCTTATATATAAAATGTATGTGGGGTAGGAGAAGAGGGGTAAAGAATGGATTCAAACCTAAGTGACCATCAACTTAATATAGACTGCTACATGCATAAGAAGTTCTATACAAACCTACTGGTAACCACAAATCAAAAACCAGTAATAAATATGCGAAGAATAGAAAAGAATCCAAGTAGATCACTAAAGACAAAGTAAACCAGGAGAGAAGAAACAGGAGAAATACAAAGCAAAACACAGATTTTTTTTAAAAAAGGCAATAAATACCTACCACTTATTATTTTGAATTAAAATCCACTAAATGCTCCAGTCAAAAGAAATAAAGGGATGGAATGGATTTAAAAAAAGAAAAGACCCATCTATGTATTGCCAAAGAGATTCATTTTAGACTTGGAGACACATGCAGATTGTAAGTGAAGGGATGATAGGGCACCAGGGTGGCTCAATTCGTTGAGCATCCAACTCTCGATTTTTTGGCTCAGGTTATGATCCCACGGTCATGAAATCAAGCTCTGTGCTGAGCATGGAGCATGGAGTCTGCTTACAATTCTCTCTCCCCGCACTCCTCTGTCACCCTCTGCCTACCTGTCTTTCTCAAAAAGAAAAAAAGTGAAGAGATAGAGATGTTATCATGCAAATGGAGGTAAAAAAGAAAGCTGAGATGGCAATACTTCCATCAGACAAAATAGACCGCTCTCTTGAAATGAGGCCTGGCTTCCATTTTGACACAGCTTGTATAGCCCAAGGCCAAATCACATGAAATCTCAGGCACCGTCTATGACTAACAAGAGACAATAAAAAAGGACAATGTAGCTTCATAAAGGGAACATTGAATAAGATACAACAATTGTAAATATTTGTATACGCAACATGTGATCACCCAATACAGAATGCAGCTAATCCATAGAAAACAAACCAATCAATATTAATACAGTAATACTAGGGGACTTTAACACCTCACTTACATCACTGGATAGACTATCCAAACATAAAAAAAAAAAAAAAAAAGAAAGAAAGAGTGGCTTTGAAGGACACACTGTACCAGATGGATCTAACCATTCTATTCTGCACATTCCATCCTAGAACAGCATACACATTCTGTTCAAGTGCACATGGAACATTCTCCAGAATGGATTATATAGTAGGCCACAAAACAAGTCTTAAATGAAAAATTGAAATCCTACCATATACCTTTTCTGACTATGAACTATGAAACTAGAAATCTGCACCAAGGAAAAATCTGAAAAGGGCAGAAGTACATGGAGGTTAAATAACATGCTGCTAGACAATGAAAGGGCTAGCCAAGAAATTAAAGAAGTAAAATACAGAGTTAAATGAGAAGGACAACACAATGGTCCAAAAGGTTTGTGATGCAGCAAAAGCTGTTCTAAGAGAAGCTTAGACAAATACAGGCCTACTTCAAAGAGAGCTAGCAAAAGAAAACCTAAAACCACTCATCAGCAATCAAAATAAACTCTCAAACAAAATGCCCAGATCAGAACATCACAGGGGACTTCTATCAAACACTGGATAAACATAGGTATTAACTTTTCTCTAAACTATTCCAAACATATAGGGAAAGGAAAACTTCTAAGTTCATTCTAGGAGGACAGCATTTTCCTGATACGAAATACCACTTACCAACAGCACCACCACCACCTATAGGACAATATCTCTAATGAAAATAGATGCAAAAATCCTTAAAATGTTAGCAAACTGAATCCACAACACATTAAAAGAATCATTCACTATGATCAAGTGAGATTCATTCGCAGGATTCAGGGTGGCTCAATATTCACAAATCAACATGATACCTCATCACATCAATGAGAATAAAAACCAAAGAATCATTTCAATAGTTGCAGGAAAAGCATTTGACAAAGTACAACACTGATTCAGGATTAAAAAAACAAACAAACAAAAAAAACTTCAACAAAGTAGGGTTACAGAGAACATACCTCAACATAACCAAGGTCACCTATGACAAACCTTCAGCTATCATCATCCTAAGTGGAGAAAAATGGGAGCCTCTCCCCTAATATCAGGAAGAAGACAAGAATTTCCCCTCTCACAACCCTTATTCAACATAGTACTAGTATAATTGCTGTGGCTAGAACTTCAAGGAATAAAAGGCATCCAAATTGTTAAGACAGAAGTAAAACGTTCATTATTTGCATACGGCATTATATTATGCATAGAAAATTCTAAGGATTTGGACCCAAAACCACCTAGAGCTAATAAATTTAGTAAGGTCTCAGGATATTAAAATTAAAAGTCAATATATATCATTTCCACTGCATTTCTATACATTTCTATAAACTAATAAGGAAAGAGCAGAAAAAGAAAACATTTCCATTCCCGACTGCACCAAAAATAAAGATGTCTAGGAATAAATTTAACCAAAAAGGTGAAAGACCTGTACTCTAATATAAAACATTGGTAACAGGAATTGAAGAGGACAAACACAAATAGAAATTATTCCAGGTTCATGGATTGGGAGAACAAGAATTGTTATAATATCTAACCTTCCAAAAGCAGTCTGCATATTTAATGCAATCCCTATCAAAAGCCCAACAGGATTTTTCACAGAACTAGAATAGTCCTAAAGTTTGTATGGAATCACACAATCCCTGAATAGCTGAAGCTATCTTGAAAAAGAAACAAAACTGAAGGTTTCACACTCCCAGGTACCAAGCTATACTACAAAGTTGTAGCTATCAAGACAGTATTGTACTTACAAAAATACAGACATAGTAGATCAATGAAAAATAGAGAACACGGAAGTCAACCCATAATAATATAATCAGTTATTCTTGGTTCTGCTGTTAAAGATTAGGAAATGGGAAAAATACCGTCATTTCAACAAATGGTGCTGGGAAAACTGGACAGCTACTGCATAAGAGACAGAGAAAATTTTTTCATAAAACACAAAAAATAAACTGAAAATGGGTTAAAAATCTAAATGTGAGGCCTGAAACTATAGCAATTCTAGAGAATAGCGGAAATAGTTGGGTCTCTGACACTGGTTGCAGCCACATTTTTCTAGATTGGTCTCCTATGGTAAGGGGGAAAAAAGCAAAAATAAACTATTGGAACTACAAAATAAAAAGCTTCTGGACATCAAGGGAAACATTCAACAAAACTAAAAGCAATCAACTAAATGGGAGAAGATGTTGGTGAAGGACATATCCAATAAAGGGTTAGGATCCAAGATATATAAAGAATGGATACCATTTAAAGTTGTGTCTGTTGAGTTGTAAGAGAGTATGCATAGACATTTCTCGAAAGATGACATACAGATATCCAAGAGACCCACAAAAAAATGCTCAATATCACTCATCTCGGAAATGCAAATCAAAACCACAGTGAGAGATCACCTTAAATTAGAGAGGCTAAAATAAACAACACAAGAAACAAGTGTGAGCAGGGATGTGGAGAAAAAGGAACCCTCATGTACTGTTGGTAGGAATGCAAACTGTTATAGCCACTGTGGAAGACAGTATGGAGGTTCCTTAAATGATGAAAATTTGGATTACCATAGGGTTCAGTAATTCCACTATCAGGTATTTACCCAAAGAATGCAAAACCACGAATTCAAAAAGCACCCCTATGTTTATTGTAGCATGATTTACAAAAGCCAAATTATGGAAGCAGCCCATGTCCACAGATAAATAAAGAAAATGTGATCACACACACAGCCATGAAAAGAACGAAATCTTGCCATTTGCAATAACACTATGCTCTCTAGATCTATACAGGTTAGGTGAAATAAATCAGAAATATGAATACCATAGGATTTCACTCACATGTAAAATTTAAGAAACAAAAAGGGGGAAAAAAGACAAACCAAAAAATAGACTCTTAACTATAGTGAACAAATTGATAATTACCAGAGGGGAGGTCAGTAGAGGATGGGTAAAATACGTGAAGTGGGTTAAGAATACACTCACCATAGTAAACACTGAACAATGCATAGAATTGTTGAATTGCTATATTCCATACCTGAAAGAAGTAGAATACTGTATGTTAACTATGCTGAAATTGCACTTTAAAAAACTAAAACAAATGAATTAGAGGTCCCAGAGAGACCTCTGTTCCTTCCATCATTCCTTCTCACAGTGAGAAGCAGTAAGTGGACTCTCAGACACTGAATCTGCTGCTGGCAACTTGGTCTTAGTCTTCCCAACCTCCAGAAGAGAAGTAAATTTCTGTTTTTTTCTACCACCCAATCTATGGTATTCTGTTACAGCAACCTGAATGGACTAAGAAACTGGTACTGAGAAGTCAGGGAGGGGGTGGGGGGTTGCTGCTATAACAAATACCTAAAAGGTAGAAGCAGATTTGGAACTGGATGATGGGGAGAGGCAAGAAGAGTTTTGAACTGCCTGCTAGAAAGGGCCTGCATTGCTGTGAATGGACCATTGTGGATGATTTTAGGGAGAGTTAAGACAAAGAAGAGAGCAATAGAGAAAAGCCTTGGTCTTCTTAGACCACACTTAAGTAACTAAACAGAATGTTGCTAGAAATGTGGGCAATAAGGGCCTTTCTCAGGAGATGAAACTATGGAATAGGTTATTGCAAACTGGAGAAAAGGCTATTCTGTGAGAGAGCCAAAAGAACTTCACTGGATTGGGTTTGTGTTCTAGTATCAAATCTTAGTCTGCCTTCAAACTTCTAGTCAAGCATCAGTCTTGGCTAGGAATTCACTCGTGACCTTGCAGTCTGTTAGGAAAGCACATTTTCTAGGTTTTAACAGCATTTATCACATTGTAATGTACTATTAACTTACTTGCATGTTCCATCTCTGTTAAACTGGAAGCCCAAGAATGAAGGTTGGGAAGGAAAGTATGTAAGATGGTAAAATATCTTTAAAAGACATACTTGCAGTGATAGAAATAAAAATTAAGAGGAAAAATGTGTGATTGTGCTCTCCCTCTCAAAAGTATACGGGTTAAAAGGAGTCTAACTAGACACCTCTGTTGCAGATATACCAGACTGTTCTAATACCAAGTTCAAGTATCATGGGGTTTAATGTATTTTTGTCTGCCGGTAAAATGTATTTATTTATGAGAAAATTCCTTCTTTAAAAACCTCATACTGATACCTCAATAATCACAAGGAGTTCAATAAAAATAACAACTCTGGATGCTACTTTAAGTGAAAGTAGAGGAAGGGATTGGAGATCTTTAAGCTAGAAATGGGGAGCACAAATGTAGCTTCAAATGAATTAAGAATATATATGATTACTTTTGTTTCTGAAGTTTTAGAAAACAAACCAAAACTACTTTACAAAAGTCCAAAGAATTGAGAACCACTGACTAGGTTGGGAAACTATTTTTCACATTCCCCCATGTAAAGACTTGAGCAAATAGTTTTGGCTTCTTGGTTAAAGGATGACTGAATGACAAGCTTATCTTAGAAGTCAGATTGTGTATTGCTTTGGAGGCACTTAAAGTGCCCTTGCCCTTGAAACCATTGATTTACATTCCAGGGTGAGGGAGGAAAGCTAAAAATAGGTTCTATGGAGAGGGGAAGAGAGGGTTTCTTTATATTCTGGAGCAAAGTTCTCTCACTCCCTTAAGGTGCAGAGGAATAGATAAGCAGGCCACTTTATATAAAGTCAGTTTCACAACTCTGGGGTTCCTCACCTGAGGCTCAACTCCTATACATGCAGGTTATTAAGCCTTTGTACTGCTTCATGGAGACAGAGGAACTGGTGTTAGATTGCTTTGTGAGCTCTGTTTTTGTTTTTTGTTTTTTTTAAGTAGAAGTCCAGACTAAGTTGTTAGCTTTCAAGCAGAACAGTTTATACCTTCCACAGATGTGAAAGATGGATCTTTTACAAATTGTTTTAACACTTTCAGTTACTATTTACTAGGTGTGATCTACTAGGACATCTCCCAGGAAAATAAAGATGAATAGGATACAGCCAAGTCTTGAGTTGTCCACACTCTAGCAAGGGAAACATAGATGCAAAGAGCTAAGTGTATCATGGTATAAGGTGTCTAATAGAGGAACACACAGAATGTCCTGAGGGCTTAGATTAAGAATACATTTTTTTAAAGTAGTTGAGGAAATTAAAGCAGAACTTAGGGCTATATAACATTATAAAGGACTCTCCTGGTTAAGAAGCTGAATGGATGTAACTTACTTTTTCTACAGGTTCTGAGGATCTATGATTAAATGACCCAATGTAAAAACAATGAATTATGGCATGCCTGTTACTGGGTCTAGTGAAAGCTAACTCATCCATCAAGTAGTGAGTACAATCATGTCTTGGGATAAAACAATATGGTTAGACAAGTTTTTTCTCTGTCAAAAAAAAAAAAACATATAGACTCCTGCTCTTATCAGCTGTTCAGAGCAGCTTGGATTAGGTTTAATACTCTATTACAAGATTCACCACACTGTAATAGGATGGCTCAGTTGTCTTGTTCCACACTAAACTCAACTTTGAGGCCATGGGCAGTTACTAAGCACCATAAAATCGGATGGAAAAGTTAGGTATATGGTAGGCTACAGCAGATACCTTTAATTGTTCCCCAATATTGGTTTTCTTTTTTATGCATTTAATACATTTACAGATATATTTTAACTGACCACATGGCTTCTCAGCTCAACACTATTTCTTCACTTCTTTCACAGTTAATTGAATTTATGTACTTAAGCTCTCCTCATGGGTTGGAAGTAGAGATCATGGCTGAAATTTCTGAATATTATACTTCATATGAGTGGGGACACATTTCCCTCTTTTACTCTTACATGTGGAGTACAGGTACAGTCAGACACTTCCTTAACATCTGTAAGGACTGAGTTAAGAGTACAAATGGAGATCTACAGACATGTATAAATAGTTAAGAGACCTATCCTTATAAGAGTTAAGTATGCTCTATCCTTCTAACTCGATAATTTCATCTTCCTAACAACCCCGAAGGCCAGGTTTAAATCTAGGATTTCCACTTACCTACATTCTGTATAACAATTTGGGAATACTTGGAAACCTCACACCTAGCTCAAGGTCCATGACTGATTAGCATACTACTCCTGCCTCCTGTACTAATCTGCACAGTGAAATTGGCTGCAGATATGCATGGATACCCCAGATCACATATCTAAGCCCTATCTATACCCCAACCAAATAGGACTCCTTTAGGTTATAGGTTAATGGGTGCACACACTGGTGTCATGTTTACCTTCAGAATGACAGTCTTAGCCCTGCAGACAAGGGTGGGGCACCTGGGTGGCTCAGTCAGTTAAGCGTCCGACTTCAACTCAGTTCATGATCTCACAATCAGTGGGTTCAAGCCCTATATTGGCTCTGTGTTGACAGCTAGCTCAGAGCCTGGAGCCGATTCTGTGTCTCCCTCTCTCTCTGACCCTCCCCTGCTCACTCTCTCAGAAATAAACATTAAAAAATTAAAAAGAATGTTTTGGAAGGGAATACTGAATTCCCAAATACTCTGTAGTCTAAAGGTAGAAGCCCAGAATTCAGCTACACATATACCCTTGTTCTTGGGCTTGCAATCAGATCCTGTTAAGCACAGAGCAATGAGAAGGACCCTTTGAAGCACTGAATACAAGGAAGCAGTCCTTCCTTCCCTGTAGAAGTGTGTTACTAAATATAGTGGCCATGAGCTACTAAGTATAGTGGCCATGAGCTACTAAGTATAGTGGCCATGAGCTACTAAGTATAGTGGCCATGAGCTAGATTCCCCCATTCATGTAAGGACAGTATACTATGCTTCCAAAGTCCAATATGGCAGACAATAGTCCAAATTGAGTAGCTAATCCAAATTGACAGGAGTTGCAAATATAAATATATACATAGTTAAGATCTGGTAAAAAAAATAGTAAAATATTTAATAATTGATCTGTATTGATCTCAGGTTGAAAAGATCTGAAATATGTGGAGATAAACAAAACACATTAATATTATCTTCTAAAATGGTTAGTAGAAATTTTTAACTTTCTGATTTGTCTTGCATTTCTAATGAGCAATGCTGCTCTGGAGAATGGTATGGTAACAAGATGAAGAAACCTGGATCTCTGGAAAATTTTGTGGAGCAAGATCTACTTCCTGGGAATTTCCCATCTCCTTTTTACTATTATTTAACCGAGAAACTGTCTTGTTTGAGAACTACATTCCTGGGCCTCTTTGTTGTACCAGTTGAAACTACATACTCAGTAATATATGGAGAATAACTATCATTCCAATTAACAAGATAACGGTTCGGCCCACAATGGGATAAACAGATACATAAGAAGTATTAATATACTTAATTGTATGATCCATGTGAGGAAACATTTGGTGTTATATCCAGTGCCATCAGTGCCACTAGGCATTCTTCTTTATAGGCCTTTTTCAAATGAATATGACAAATAGTGGAGGTACATTCAAAGTACTAACAGAATATATTAGAGTTTCATGCCATAGTAGACAGACCTCCAAAAGAAGCAGAAAATATCTCACATGGAATTTAAAAAAACTTGTGAAGCAATAGCAGGAAAGGTTTAACAATAAACAACAGCACAGCTGGGTCTGGGCTACAGATTAGTAAATTTGTATTTTTCAGTATTCAACTCCATTGTACTTTAACTGATAAACCTCAGTTCCTGGATGCACTTGCTTTAGGTAGCATGGGTCTACACAACGTACTACAAGGAAAAATGTATCTTTATTAAATGAAAAGGTTAGGTAGCTTATTTGGGGATTGGTTTTTAAGCAACATCCATCAATACTAGTCATTACCAATACTATTCTGAAGCTATTACGGTTCTTAAGCCATCACTATGTAATTTTAGAGCTAATCTGTTTTGCCATCTTTATTTTAAATGGGGGGGGTCAAAAATGTGTTTACAAAATGTTTTGTGTGATTATTTACTTTAGCAGCTTTTACGGTATTTCTTTAAACCCAGTATTTGGGGTTAAAACCAAAGTTAGAAAGAAGATGGAAGGCTTTCAATTTTAAACAGTAGTTCTGAAATACCTACCATTTGACCAAACCATATTACTTTCTAATACCTAAGCATTGGAACACTCTGTACAAATAGGCACACTTAGATCACTCCCTTTGCAGCAGATCTGGGTTAAATTGACTACAACTTTTCAAAACCTTCCAAAATTCTTGTTTTACACAAAACTTTTTATGCTGAAGAGTTCAAAAATCAAACTTTGTAGACAGTAATATAAAACTCTTCTACTTACATTAGCTATAGGATTTTTAAAAAGGTTGCTGAATAGAAAAATTGTACTAATATTAAAAATGGATGAATTTCTATTTCTTGGGCTGTTGCAAACATGTAAGATAAGCAATGTTGAGTTCTAAAAGAAAACCATGGAGTTGGTTTTCAATTGTTGAGGTTTCTTCCCTCCCCCCCACCCCCCACCGGTAAACTGTAACACTGACATTTTAAGACTTTTGAAAATGTTAAACAAATTTAGTTCTTGAATTTGTAGGATGCCTGTAGACATCAAACCAAGGTACCTGATGTGATTAATTTTAACTGTTTTAACTTCTTACTTCACTAAACATGATGAATCTGCTTAAAAATCTAGTGAAACCTGACCAATAACTAAGTATTTTTCATGGTCTTAAACATATCCCTGGAGAACTGTGAATAACATTATTAAAGATAATGAAACAATAGAATCAATACGTGCTTGAAAAATGTGCAAACTCAACATTGGTATTTCTTAAAAGACTGCTAGCTAGAGGCACCTGTGTGGCTCAGTTGGTTAAGAGTCCGACTTGGGTCAGGCCATGATCTCAAGGTTCGTGGGTTTGAGACCAGCATCGGGCTCTGTGCTTGCAGCTAGCTCAGAGCCTGGAGCCTGTTTCAGATTCTGTGTCTCCCTCTCTCTCTGACACCTCCCCTGCTCACGCTGTCACTCGCGCACACTCTCTCCCCGTCTCCCCCACCCCCACTCAGAAACAAACATTAAAGAAAAAAAAAAAAGACTGCTAGCTAAAAATATAAGTGAAAAGTATAGAGGTTTTAAGAGACAATCGTGGTTTCATTTTTATCACAAGTGGTAAATGTGTAATTTCTTAAGGTTTCCTTACAAAATTCTTCCTATAAGGTTTTAGTTCTAAAAAAGAAAAGAACATTGTGTCTTAACAGTTATAGGTTTATAATTAGGACTACTCTTTATATAAGCAACAAAATGGCAAAACGTTATTTAGATCAGTTTTATTTTTGTGAGATTATTTCTATTCCCATCAATACTAAAAAATATGGTCATTCATATTCTTCTCTCCTAGCTCCATCTTGCCCTTCTCTACAGGACCCTGCTAGCCTGAAAAAGTCCAAGTAGTGTTGAGTAAAAATATCACTGAAGAGTAATAATACTGTATTCCTAAAATAGCATTGTAAATTTTACCAATTCTAGATGCACTTTTAATTTCATGAACTCTTGGGAAATTCCTTTTGATTTTATGAGAACCATATAAGAGCTCATTATCTAAATTTGATTTAAAAACTATTTCTAAAATCAAATGTCTAAACAGAAGCCAAAAATTATTCATATATCCTGAAGAAAAAAATAAAAATTAAATCTAAGGTGACTTCAATGTGAGCCAAATGGCATAATGAACCTATAAAATGCTTAGTGAAATGCAGTCAGGCTTGTAGAGGTGTTTACCAAACGGAATGTTCTGCTTTCATATTTATTATGATCTCTCATCGATTTAAAATACCTATATACTGAAACTCAGTAAACACCTTTAATTTACATAAACCACAGCATAAAAAACCCACACAAGAACTGATTTTAAAAAAATACACAAAAATAATTTATTACACCAGCCTCAGCAATTAGAAAAGAGAATGATGTTATTGATTCTAAGGAATATTTAATAAAATTATCATCAATATGTATTTCCTTAAGAGTTAATACTGCAGTGGAATTTATAAATGGCATCTACCTTCATTTCACTGTTTGAAATCAATGAACTGAACCTTCTGAGTACAATTTCAGTAACATACTTAAGAGTCAAATATGCATCATTTTTTACTTCTATTAAGTTGAAAAGAAGGAAGGTCTAGTTTACTTAGAGTTTGTTCTAAGTGAGATTTTACTTTTCAGACTGTTGGGCTAATGATTAACGTCACATACCGTACATCTTCGTCTAGAAACTGTGGGGTCTATTAAATGTAATTACCTTTCCCCATGGCTTTAAATTGACGGCAGATTCAAAATGAAGGTGGCTTCTATTAAATTTAATTACTTCCCCCTGAAGCTTACTTGGCAAAACTGTGACTAGTAATGAAAGTGGATTCTATAAAAAAGCCGCATGGTCAAGGTGTGGCTATTAAATTAGCAATGTTATTAATGGAAGAAAAAAAAAAAGTAAGACAATACTTGAAATGGGATATTTTATCATTCATGTATATTTTTGTGATAATGTGACTGGTACATTAAGTTCTCAATTTTCTACTCATTTCAACTTTCAAGCAATAAATTATGTATTGATTATAATGATAATTAAGGAAAAATGACAATTTTCAAAAACTAATGTTTCCATGTACACAAAATAGGAACCCTTTCATTTTAATTCAATTGACATTTTAAATCAACATGATATAATAGAGGAAAAGAATTAGAAAAACAAGTTCTGTTCTTGTTAACAATATAATTAGTTCCTTCTTCCTGAGCTGGTTACCTAATCTGAAAGACAACTAACATGTCTTATCTACCTAAGACAAATACTAAGAAAATTGGAGGAAAAGGGTTATTGTTTTGCAAGTCTCTTTATATCCTTAAAAAAAAAAAAAACCTTTTTCCCCCTTAAGTAGTTTATTGTCAAGTTGGTTTACATATAACACCCAGTGCTCATCCCAACAAGTACCCTCCTACATGCCCATCATCCCTCTTTCTGTCTCCCCGCGCAGCCCTCAATTTGTTCTCAGCATTCAAGAGTCTCTCATGGTTTGCCTCCCTCCCTCTATTTTGCATAAGCTTAGATTTATATTCAGAAAAATAGTCACCTATTAACTGATCATACATTCATTCAACATTCAATGCCCCATGGACTATATAGTCAGTCAATGCAACAGTCATGTATTAGAGGCAGAAATATGTATTATGGGCTTTATAATCAAGTGACTGTAAAGACAAAGGTCAGGATTTTGTCACTATGGGAAGAGCCAGTGGTGGTTCCAGAGCAGCTTCCTGACCCATGGGGAACATTCATACCCCTTGCCTCATCGTCTGTTAGAGGTGTACTGTCAGGACACCTCGGTGGCTCAGTCAGTTAGGCACCCAACTCTTGATTTCTGCTGAGGTCAGGATCTCACAGTTCCTCAGTTTGGGCCCCCTGTCTGACTCTGTGCTGACGGCATGGAGCCTGCTTGGAATTCTGTCTCCCTCTCCCTGCCTTTCCCCCATTTGTTTGTTCTCTCTCACTCTCTCTCAAAATAAACAAACATCTTGGGGGGAGGAACATCCTGTAGCCAAATCTAGTATCGTCCAGCCACAACATAAGCCCACAGGCTTGAAACAGGCACCAGTTGGCAGAGTGCCCCCACTTCAGAAAACGCTCAGTCTTCCAGAGGGGTCTCTTGAGAGAAGACCTCACATTATTCTTGAGGTAAAAAGACAGCAACTTCCATCCTTTTCCCTGGCTGCGGGGGCATAACCTCAGCATCACAGGGAATGGCCACAGTTTTCTCAAGGAAACTTCCATCCTCTTGGCAGCCACCTTCGGCCATAAAGATATCCTTTATGTTAGGATATTTTAAAATTTTTCTCTTATGTATAGCTTAGTAGTAAACTAGTTCTCAGATATTTTCCTTTGTATGTTCTGAATTGATTTCTCACTTATTTTTGCACCTGTTTTCTATTATAGCCTCAAAATTCTCTTTTCAATAGTCATTTGCCAAGTGAAAAGCTAGGGAAGGGCAGATTAAACAAGGGAACAGTATATGTAAAGACTCAGAGGTACAAAGGAGCAACCTTTATTTGGAGAACCTGGTGACTATAGCACAAAATGTAGTGTGGTGCAAACTATGCAAATAGGCCAATTTTGCTATTGAAATTTAGTGTGATTGAGAGATTTTCCACCAAAATCCTCAGATTTGCTCCAATAAGTCTTCCTCTAAACCAACAAAATTTTCAAATTTAAATTATATTTCGAGGACATGGCTTTCATCCTTTTATGTACAGGATTATATCCAATGAGCTTGCTTTTATGGTTAATAACAAATATGCTAGAAATTCTATATTAATATGTATTCTCTTGGCACAGGTAGGATTTCTGTCTTGTTTACTGGTGTACCTTTAATATAGGAAGTAGCTCTCCATATAGTATCAAATAGTTGTATAATGTTTATCAATAAATTCTGGATAATATTGATGAAATATGTTAAATACTCAAAGTATAGGCTTCACAGGACACTATCAAATACCTCTACATTAGTTTTTTCTGTAACAAATCACCACAAATTAATATTAACTATTTTGCAATTTTTATGTGTATCAAATCTCCAGGCCATATGCCTTAAACCTACACAGAATTATATGCCAGTTGTAGCTCAACTAAGCTGGAAATAGAGAAAGATATATACAAATCACCACATACTAAGGGGCTTAAAATGTCACCAATATACTTAAGTATATTATCTTACCGTTCTGGAAGTTGTAAGTTCATCTCAGGTACAACCAACATAAAGTGAAAATTTGGACAGGAGAAAATGTGGAAAGCTCTAGGAGAGATTCCATGTTCTCACCTTTTCCAGTTTTCAGCAGACGACTGCATTCCAGATAGGCGACCCCATCCTCCATCTCTGAAGCCCGGAGTGCAGCTCCCTGACCCAGGTCCTGTCGTCAGGACTCCAGCCTGTTCTCCTCCGCCTCCCTCTTCTGCCTTTAAGAACGCTTGTGATTACACTGGGCCCACACAAGTAACCCAGGTTACTCTATTTTATGGTCAACTGATTAACAAAATTAGTTGAACCTTTGCCACCTATCCCAAAACGTTTCAGTTTGCAACTTCCAGGTTCAGAGGTTGCAGGGAATTGGATGTAGACATTTTGTGGAACACATTATTCTATCTACCACAAAATGCTAAAACCATTTGTTTGATATGCAATTTGATCGTTAAGTTTGTGAGCAGGAAGAGCAAGAGGAAGCCACATACTGAGAACAGGGGAGGGGGGTTGAACCCAATACCTGGGTCCAGTTCAAAGGTCAATCAGAGGTCACATCTTTCTGATGCCCTCCTCCCAACAGGTGTATATTATTGATTAGCATTCCTGTTTTCCTTCCTAATATTTGTACTCAAAGGAAAAAAAATACCCATTGGTTGTTTGATAATTTTGGAAAAATGATACAGGTATAATATTAAAGTGCAATCCTTCAAATTTAAGTGTTTTATAATCCATATCTACTGGTAAGTGAAGATGAAAATTTTTATTAAGTAGAGAAATACCCTGGTTTACCACAAACCACAGAGAACAGAGAAATACAATTTAAACACCAGAGAGAGAACTTTAAAACAGATGCTTCTTAAATGGCTCGACTAAAGGGTAAAATTCAGTTTCAGAAATTATTTTGATGTGATTAATGAATGTTAAATGCAGTTGTCTGTGGTTAACAGGAACTTGACTAGCTTGTTACATTATATACTTGGGAAAATCTTTGTGTAAAACAACTGAGGTGAGTCAATTTAATTAGGCAAATTGCATCTAATTTAACAGTCTAAAAAAGTTCTAACTTTATTATAAAGAAATTGAAAATGCTCCTTAAAAAAGGATTAGGTGAAAAAATAAAACATGCATTGATTAAAATTAAAAGCACACGTTTTTTTCTCTCAGTTTTGATGTAGTCTGATGGATTCTGTCCTTGGGATTTTCATTAGGTTAAAATTCTGGCTTAAAACAAAAACAAAAACAAAAAACCCTGGCTTTACATTTTGATATCTAGCTTGAGAGATTAGATGTCATGTTACTTTCCACAGTGAAAGAAGTAACATTCTGAAAAAGTAGTAAAAAAATAATAGTTAAACATATTAAATTCGTTGCTACATTGACTCCCTCCCAAATAAACAAAAACAAAACAAAACAAAACAACCCAGGAAAGTCAATTCTCAGGCCCCAAGTGGGAAATCCAGAACCTCAAAGTCATATAAGAACCAAATCAATTCTCATCTTGAAGATTTGCCCTGAGGGTATCTGCTAAATGCTGGAGATCTTGAGCTTCTGTTTTGAAGGCCAGTTTAAAGCTTGCAGGGAATAGGAAATAAATCCCTAGGCCCACTTAACATGAAAACTGTATTAGGAGAAATGTGTGTAAAACTAGGACCTCAAAGGTCTATATCCTCTGAATAACAGTTAATGAGAGATAAAAACTATTTTGCTGAAAATAACAAGAAAACATGCCATTTTCAATCCTGGAACAAGGTGGAAAGGGACAAATCTCTAGAAAATCTGTAACCACAAGGTGGTTTGGTTTTCATATAGATTTGTTTTAGGAAATTATCATAGAGATAATTGAGAGAAAATTTAGGAAAAAAGCCACTGGAATAAGCAAGCACACATACATCCTTTTTGAAAAATTTAACATCAGCTCAAGTTTCCAAAAGTCAGGTTTGAGGAGAAATGAGTAGTTCACAATCAAAACACACAAAACATGAAAGAAAACAAGGCTCTCTGAGTTAAAACCAATAAAAACAGACAAAACTTCCAAAAACAATTTTGAAAGGATTAAATAGAAAATAAAATTTTATATACATAACTATATATGTGTGTGTATATATATGCATATATATGATTTATATGTAACATGTATGTATTTGTTGAAATAAATACAGGCGTAAAAATAAAATCAGAAAACCAGCATAAACATTATCCAATATTACCCCAAAATGAAAATATTTAAAACTGAAATTTAAAACTCAAGGTCTGCATTAGCAGATGAATCATACCTAAGGAGAATGTTAGAAACCTGGAGGAATAACTAAAATAAGTAATAAGGAAGACAGAGGGAGAGAATAATATAGTTTCTACACAATAGCTTGCTCGAACCAGCTCTGATCAGCTTGCAAGAGCTATTTGCACATTACCTCTTTCCAAGTCCCTTAAGGAATATCACTTTTGGTAGATTGAAACTTATCATGATGGGAATATTCACACCATGGAAGTTTGAAAATGCTATAATCAGGTCTTTGTTGTTGTGTGTTTTTTTTTTTAATTTTGAAAAGCCAATGTTAAACATTTACCAGCACATCTCTATGTCCATATAAAACCCCAAAGCATCTAATAGAATAGAGAAAATAGCAGTATCTAGAGACAATGGGGTGATAATTTTTCAAAATTCATAAGGAATACCAATTGAGTAGGCCTAAAAACTTAGAAGTATAATTATAAACTTAGAATTTTCTACTAAGTAAAAATATCACTTAAGAAAGAGGGTTAAAGATACTCTATTGTCCTGGAAAAAAAAAATAGTAAGAGAATAATGAAAGTCTGAAGATGGGGGCACCTGGGTGGCTTAGTCGGTTAAGCGTCTGACTTTCGCTTGGGTCATGATCTCACGGTTCGTGGTTTCGAGCCCCGCGTCGGGCTCTGCGCTGACTGCCAGCTCAGAGCCTGGAGCCTGTTTCAGAGTCTGTCACTCCCTCTCTCTCTGACCATCCCCTGCTCACGCTGTCTCTCTCTCTCCTAGAAATAAATAAAAAACATTATAAAAAAAAAAAAAGAAAGTCTAAAGATGACATTTAGGGGCACCTGGGTGGCTCAGTCAGTTAAGCATCAGACTTCGGCTCAGGTCATGATCTCACAGTTCATGGGTTGGAGCCCCACGTTGGGCTCTGTGCTGAATGCCAGCCATCTCAGAGCCCGGAGTCTGTTTCAGATTCTGTATCTCACTCTCTCTCTGACACTCTCCTGCTCATGTTGTCTCTCTCTCTCAGAAATTTAAAAAAAAAAATAAAAAAAGATGACATTTAAACAGAAAGTAAACAACCCCATATTGAAATTTTAAATAAAGAATGATCTTTAATAAAGGTGATGCATTGATACTTTTGGCAAAGCTACTTAACTACTTCATATTATTTAACAATTATAGAATGTTTCTAAAAAAAAAAAAAAAAGTCTGCCTATACCAAAGGTGAGATTGCAAATATCTCCAATGATCTCCAGTCAGTTCAGATGATTTTGTTTTGTTTTGTTTTGTTTTTCTATTTCAGCTGTCCAGCTATTTTGTAAAGTGTCTCCAATTCAACTGCCCACGTAGCTCAAGCAGACGGCTAAAACTCGGGATGATGTATCCAGTCCATCATCTTCTCTTTGGGTTAAGACATTTAAAAAAAATCCAAATTGATAATAATCAAATAAAACATTTTGTTAGGTTGGGGCTGGATTGTAGTTTTGGTAGTCAGTCATTAGTTTATCCTTGTTTCTAGGACATGACCATTCTTTGTTTCCTCAGCCTGGGAAGCAGAAGACTCCATTCTGTCCTTCAGAAGTTTTTAGTTTAGCTCTTTGTCACTCAGCCCTACACACCTTCAACCCTCAGCAAACATCTTGATATATAAAAAAGCCACATATTTCAATTCATCCAGCCACCAATCTCATCACAGTAACTCAGAGAGAATGTTCTTCAACAACAGCCTTCTGTTAGAGACCAAGCCCAGATTCTTAGTCTCCACTTATACCCACAATCAGGAAGTGTCCCCTGAGCAAATATGGCTACAGGTCCTCAGAATCCATTCAATTCTACTTCTAGGACTTCAGTTTCTTCATTGTTGAAAGACACCCAACCCTTTAGCATACATTTGTTTCAGAAATTCAGAAATTTAGTATTCACTAAATACTGGTGAACTTTATAAAATTTTGCTCTATTTTTCCAAAGCTTTCTACATAGCATTTTAACCTTCTGCACAGTCTCAGCCTACAGAAAATGTCTTGTGGGGCAAAGGACCGTACATTTGAGGACACTCAGTTCTCTAGTTCCTCACTCTAGCCCTATGTGATTGCTAAAATTTTTGTTGGTTTCTCTTTCTGCTATAGAAATGCACCATGGGCCAGCCAAGATGAATTCTTCTCTCAGGCCAGAAGAGGCAACTCCAACCTCATTTTAGAAAGAATCTCCCCTCTCTGGAATGTTAGTCCATCTAGTCCTCATTGTCTCATATTTCTGCAATGCTTTTAAAATGTGTGTAATTAATAATGATCTTTGTAATTGTTTACGGCAGAAACATTGGGCTGCCATATCTTACCATAAACAATTAGAAAGCAGATGTATATTTAATTCACACTATTCTTTAGAATGTGTGTACACATTATACATATATACACACACACACACACACACACACACACGATTTTTAAAAAAATTTTTTAATGTTTTATTTATTTTTGAGAGAGAGACAGCATGAGCAGGAGAGGGTCAGAGAGAGAGGGAGACACAGAATCTTAAGACAGGCTCCAGGCTCTGAGCTAGCTGTCAGCACAGAGCCCGACGCGGAGCTCGAACCCACGAACAGTGAGATCATGACGTGAACGGAAGTTGGACGCTTAACCGACTGAGCTATCCAGGCGCCCCCAACTCCTCTACACACACGATTTTAAAATTACACAGCAAATGAGTAACACAGAAACATGTAAAATATCAAAATTTGTAAGAAACAAACAAACCAAAACACCAAATAACTACTTAATAAAGCAATGTTGACGTTATTTCTTCCTGTAATAAAGGAAGAGGTTACCTTAGGGTTTGAATGCCTTTTGGAAGTGGGAAGTATGATAATGAATAACGGGAAACCTCATTTAAAATGAAGAAGGAAAGCCCTGAATGGGGCATCTCTCATGCACATACCACTCCTTATGGCCTCTTTACTTAGAAGAGAGAAGGAAGATTGCTTCTGGCTCCAATAATATGGCAGTAGCCATCACTCTCAGCCAGTGAAACATCTCCAAGACCTCAAACTCTTGCTCTTTTCTACTGAACTTCTGTTCAAAACAATCCTCCTTGGAGTCGGTGCCTGGGTGGCTCAGTCAGTTAAACCTTGGACTTTGATTTTAGCTCAGGTCATGATTTCACAGTTCATGAGTTTGAGCCCTGCATCAGGCTTTGCAGTGACAGGGCAGAGCCTGCTTAGGATTTTTTCTAACTCTCCCTCTGTCTTTCTGTCTCTTGTCTCTTCTCTCTCTCTCTGTCTCTCTCTCTCTCTCTCACACACACACACACACACACACACACACAGAGTAAATAAATAAACTTTTTAAAAAATCCTCCTCAATTTCCTCCTGAAATCTAACGGAAGTAGACCTTCCCCTTGTCTCTGTGGACATGCCTATGCTTTGCCACTGTTTGCCTGTGGCAAATTGCAATTCCCCTGTTGTAAACTCAGCTATAAAATAACTTGCTATTTTGTTTTTTTAGTCGATGGAAAACAAGGGCAAGATGTTTGGGGGTCTAGTACAGGTAGATCTTTTATGCAGGGGTTTAATCAAGATTGAGAAATATTTTTTTAGATAATGGTGGAATTGGTGCATAGGCCAAGGTAAGGGTGTTTTGAGGAAGTGTTTTAGAGAACTCTTGAAGAGCACACAGTCTTCTGAACTCCTTTGAATAATCTATTGTTATGGGAAGGGTCCTTGAAGAGGACTAGTGCTATTATCAGATAAATAGATTTTTAGGAAGTTCCTGAAACAAACAATAAAGTTATGTGTAACTTTATATCTTTATTCATGTTTCCTGTCAGGGGTCATATCAATAGCATATCAATAATTATATTAACAGAGACAGTTGAATATTAAAGTCATGTAAATGAAGACATTCTCCAGGTCCTTAATGTTATTAAATGTGGCTGGTTTCATTTCTCAAGGAAGAGAAGACAGTGGCGACATTCCAAAGAACCATTTTTATATGATGATTATAGGAATATGAAATTAGAATTTAGGAATATGTCAATAAGAAAAACACCAATTTTTCTCAAGAATTTTTACAATACAGGAGAAAGAAAGAGACAATAACAAAAAAGACTAGAAGTGTCAAAAGAGATTTTTGTTGTTCGGCTTGGTTTGACATCCTCTCTCTCAAAATTGCATTTATGCTTGTTTATTAAGGATAAGCTGTAATTTTTTACTCACTGAGAGCACTTTCCCTCAGGGAGGGCATGGAAAGAGTGCCTTAGCATGACCAGTGATCCTTCCCCCCACTTTGATACAGAGCACACTTAGCACCTTGTAATCAATTATAAGATCTTCCTTAAAATAATAAAACTAAGGAGTAAACATTGAATTTCTAAAATGGATTCTTTTGAGGTGGGAAGTGGAGAACTCATTGGGAGCATAGCTTGCATAACTCTGGGTTTATTGAGTTTTTTCGTGGTCCTGGACAAGTGCAGGGCTGAAGACGAAAGACCCTTTGTTTTTCCCTATTTTTTCTTTATTTATTTTTTTCAATTAATTAATTAATTATTTACTTTGTTTTACATCTGAATTAGTTAGCATATACTGCAATAATGATTTCGGGAGTAGAACCAGTGATTCATCCCCTACGTATAACACCCAGTGCTCATCCCAAGACAATTCCCCTTGCCCATTTAGCCAATCCCCCCACCCACAGCAACCTTAGTTTGTCCTCTATATTTAAGTCTCTTAAGTTCTTTCCCCCTCCATGTTTTTATATTATTTTTGCTTCCCTTTCCTTATGTTGATCTGTCTTGTATCTTAAATTCCACATATGAGTTAAGTTATACGATATTTGTCTTTCTCTAATTTTCCTTATATAATACACTCTAGTTCTGTCCATGTTGTTACAAATGGCAACATTTCATTCTTTTTGAATGATGAGTAATCCTCCATTGTGTGTATATATATCACATCTTTTTTATCCATTCCTCCGTCAATGGACATTTGGTCTCTTTCCATACTTAGGCTATTGTCAATAGCACTGCTATAAACATTGGGATGCATGTGCTCCTTCCAAACAGCACTCCTGTATCCTTTGGATAAATACCTAGTAGTACAATTGCTGGGTTGTAGGGTAGTTCTATTTTTAATTTTTTTTGAAGAAACTCCATACTGTTTTCCAGAGTGGCTGCACCAGTTTGCATTCCTACCAGCAGTGCAAAAGGTTTCCTCTTTCTCTGCAACCTCGCCAACATCTGTTGTTGCCTGAGTTGTTGATGTTAGCCATTCTGACTGGTATGTGGTAGTATCTCGTTGTGGTTTTGATTTGTATTTCCCTGATGACAAGTGATGTTGAACATTTTTTCATGTGTCTGTTAGACATAGGATATCTTCTTTGGTAAAGTGTTTATTCATGTCTTTTGGCAATTTTATCACTGGATTACTTGTTTTTTTGAGTGTTGAGTTTAATAAGTTCTTTATAGACGTTGGACAATAACTCTTTAATGTGGTATGTCATTTGCACATATCTTCTCCCATTCTGTTGGTTGAAAAAATCAGTTTTGCTGATTATTTCCTTCGCCATGCAGAAGCTATTAATCTTGATGAGGTCTCAATAGTTCATTTTTGTTTTTGTTTTCTTGCCTTGGGAAATGTGTTGAGTAAGAATTTGCTGTGACTGAGGTCAAAGAGGTTTTTACCTATTTTCTCCTCTAGGATTTTGATGGCTTCCTATATTGTGTGCAGGTATTTCATCCATTTTGGGTTTATTTTTGTGTATAGTGTAAGAAAGTGGTCCAGATTTAATCTTCTGCATGTCACTGACCAGTTTTCCAACACCATTTGCTGAAGTATTCTTTCCTGTTTTGTCAAAAATTAATTGGCCATATGTTTGTGGGCCCATTTCTCAATTCTCTATTCTGTTCCATTGAGCTAAATGTCACTTTCGTGCCAATACCATACAGTCTTGATAATTACAGCATTGTAATACACCTAAAGTCCAGAATTGTGATGCCTCCAGGTTTGGTTTTCTTTTTCAGGATTGCTTTTGTTCTTGGGGTCTTTTCTGTTTCCGTACAAATTTTAGGATTGTTCTAACTCAGTGAAGGATGCTGGTATTATTTTTATAAGGATTGCATCAAATATGTAGATTGTTTGGGGTAGTATTGACATTTTAACAATATTTGTTCTTCCAATCCATAAGCATGGAATATTTTTCCACTTTTTTTGTATGTTAAATTTCTTTCATGAGCTTTCTATAGTTTTCAGTGTATAGATTTTTCACCTCCTTGGTTAAGTTTATTCCTAGGTATTTTATGGATTTGGGTGCAATTGTAAATGGGATTGATTCCTTGATTTCTCTTTCTGTTGCTTATTATTGGTTATATAGAAATGCAACTGATTTCTGTGCATTGATTTTTTTATTCTGTGACTTTGCTGAATTCATGGATCAGTTCTAGCAGTTTTTGAGTGGAATCTTTTGTGTTGTCCATATTGAGTATCATGTTGTCTGCAAAGACTGAAAGTTTGACTTTTTCTTTGCTAATCTGAATGCCTTTTGTTTCTCTGTGTTGTCTGATTGCTGACACTAGGACTTCCGATACTATGTTGAATAATAGTGGCAAAAGTGGACATCCCTGTAATGTTCCTGACCTTTGGGGAAAGCTCTCAGTTTTTTGCCACTGAGGATGATATTGGCAGTGGGTCTTTCATGTGTGGTTTTTATGATCTTGAGGTATGATCCTTCTATCCATACTTTCTTGATGGTTTTTATCAAGAAAGATGTATTTTGTAGAATGCTTTCTCTACATCTATTGAGAGGATCATGTGGTTCTTGTCCTTTCTTTTATTAATGCAATGTATCACATTGGTTGATTTGTGGATATTGAGCCAGCCCTGCATCCCAGGTATAAATCCCACTTGATTGTGGTGAATAATTCTTTTAGTATATTGTTGAATCTAGTTGGCTAATGTGTTGTTGAGAATTTTTGTATCCATGTTCATCAGGAAAATTGGTCTGTATGTCTCCTTTTTAACAAGGTCTTTGGTTTTGGAATCAAGGTAATGCTGGCCTCATAGAATGACTTTGGAAGTTTTCCTTTCATTTCTTTCTTTCTTTCTTTCTTTCTTTCTTTCTTTCTTTCTTTCTTTCTTTCTTTCTTCTTTCTTTCTTTCTTTCTTTCTTTCTTTCTTTCTTTCTTTCTTCTTTCTTTCTTTCTTTCTTGGAACAGCTTCAAAAAAACAGGTGTTAACCCTTCTTTAAATGTTTAGTAGAATTCCCTTGTAGAGCCATCTAGCCCTGAACTCTTGTTTTTTGGGAGATTTTTGATCACTGATTCAATTACTTTACTGGTTATGGGTCTGTTCAAATTTTCTATTTCTTCCTGTTTCAGTTTTGGTAGTTTATCATTTTCTAGGAATTTGTACATTTCTTCCAGATTGCCCAATTTATTGGCATATAGTTGCTCATAGTAGTCTCTTATTATTGTATGTATTTCTGCAGTGTTGGTTGTGATATTTCCTCCTTCATTCTTGATTTTATTTATTCGGGTCTTTCCTTTTCCTTTTGATGAAATTGCCTTTGCCTCTGCTGTGTGTTATCATTTTCATTGGCTTCCCTGTACTTTTTAATTTCCTCTTTAACTTCTTGGTTAGCCCATTCATTCTTTAAGAGATATTATCTTATCTCTAAGTATTTGTTGTCTTTCCAAACTTTTTCTTGTGGCTAATTTGTAGTTTCATAGTGTTGTGGTCTGAAAATATGTATGTTATTATATTAATCTTTTTTTCTTTCTTTTTTTTTAACCTTGTTGAAGGCTGCTTTGTGTCCCAGTATGTGATATATTCTGGGAAGAGAATGTATGTGTATTCTTGAGAATACACTTGAGAAGAATGTGTATTCTTGAGAATACACTTGAGAAGAATGTGTATTCTGCTG
Organism: Proteles cristata cristata; assembly: GCA_017311185.1. Lineage (NCBI taxonomy): Eukaryota > Metazoa > Chordata > Mammalia > Carnivora > Hyaenidae > Proteles > Proteles cristata. Next base: position 938,720 of record JAESUZ010003350.1, on the reverse strand, counting down.
CTTTAGGATGAAATGTTCTAAATGCATCTTTTAAGTCCATCCAGTCCAGTGTGTCATTCAAAGACATTGTTTCCTTGTTGATTTTCTGCTTAGATGATCTGTCCATTGCTGTAAGTGGGGTATTAAAATCCCTTACTATTATGGTATTATCATCATTGAGTTCCTTTAGGGCTGTGATTAATTTATTTATATATTTAGGACCTCCACATCAAGGGTATGTTAAAATAAATGTTTCTAATTGTTAGATATTCTTGGTGGATAGATCCCTTAATTATGATATAATGTCCTTCTTAATCTCTTGGTACAGTCTTTATTTTAAAATCTTTATTTAAAATCTTTAAATCTTTAAAGTCTTTATTTTAAAATCTAGATTGTCTGATATAAGTTTGGCTTTCCTTTGATAGATAGTTCCCCATCTTCTTACTTTCAACTTCAAGTTGTCTTTAGATCTAAAATGGGTCTCTTGTAAACAACATAGAGATGGATCCTGTTTTCTTATCTATTCTGTTATGTCTTTTGATTGGAACATTTAGTCCATTGACATTTAGAAAGAGTACTGAAATATATGAATTTATTGCCATTGTGTTTTCTATAGAATTGGAGTTTCTGGTGATGTTCCCTGGTCCTTTCTAGTCTTTGTTACTTTTGGGCTTTTTTGTTTGGTTTCATCTTTTCTCCCCTCCAAAAGTCCCCTTTAAAATTTCTTGCAGGGCTGGTTTAGTGGTCACAAACTCCTCTAGTTTTTGTTTGTCTGGGAAACTCTTTATTCCTCCTATTTTGAATGACAGACTTGCTGGAAAAAGAATTCTTGGCTGCATATTTTTCCAAATCAGCACATTGAATACATCCTGCCACTCCATTCTGGCCTGCCAAGTTTATATGTATATGTCTGCTGTAAACCTGATCTGTCTTCTCTGGTAGGCTAAGAACTTTTTTCTCCCTTGTTTTCATGAGTCTTTCCTTGTCCATGTATTTTATAAATTTGACTGGGATATGCTTTGTTGATGGTCAGTTTTTCTTGAATCTAATGGAGGTTCTCTGTGCTTCTTGGATTTTGATGGTTATGTCTTTCCCCAGGTTAGGAAAGTTTTTTGCTATGATTTGCTCACATCAACCTTCTAGCCCTCTCTCTCTCTTCATCTTATGGGACTCTATGATTCAGATGTTATTCCTTTCTAATGAGTCAGTGAGTCCTCTAATTCTTTTTTTTTTCTTTTGCTTTTTCCCTCTCTTTTTCCTCCTTCAGTATTCTCCATAATTCTGTCTTCTATATTACTGATTGGCCAATGTGCCTCATTCATCATTGATAGCATCCATTTGAGATTGCATTTCAGTTATAGCATTATTAATTTCATCATAACTAGATTTTACATTTTTTATCTCTGCAGAAAGGGGTTCTATGCTTTTTTCCAAACCCAGCTAGTATTCTTATTATTGTGATTCTAAATTCTGATTCAGACATCTTGTTTATATCTGTGTTAAGTCCCTGGCTGTCATTTCTTCCAGATCTTTCCCTTGGGATGAATTCCTTCTTTTTATCATTTTGGAGAAAGAGAAATAATCAATAAAATAAAAGATTAAAATTAAAAAAAATTAAAAACAGCACAAAAAATCAAATAAAGGAAGCTAGATCCTAGATGTGTTTTGGTCTGGTTGTTGACAGAAGCTCTATAAAATAGAGGAAAAGGGGAAAGAAAAAAAGAAGAAAATATAAAAACAGAATATAAAATATTTTTTTCTTTTTGTATCAAATAATGAGAAGAGAAAAAGAGAAGAAAAATGAAAGATGGACCAGCAAACAGATTAAAATCTGAATAAAATCACATCCACTTTCCCCTAGAGGTCGAACTATGAAGTACCTTATAGTCTGTAACTAAGGAGGTGGAGAGACTTGTGATCATCCTCTAAGGCTTGGTTGGCTCGGTTGGATAGTGCTTGGTGTTATGGCTGCTTTCTCCACTAGGTGGCGATGCTTAGCTTATTGGGGTGGATCATGTGCAGGTGTAAGCACAGGTGCAGTTGATGAAAATGACATCACCCAACTTCCCAGTCTCTAGCATGAGAACTCTGTGCCCTCACCAACTGGTCATCAGGCACTCCTACTTTGTTGCTGGCTTCTGTCCACTTCTCCCTTCTACACTGTCCATGACCAAGCTGTCAGCCTGCCAGGTGGCACCTCTCTCTCAAATTTTATCTCAGATGGTGCTGTGTTTCCAAACCCCTCACTTCTGACAGCCCCATGGCTTGGGCCTGCTCCAATCCTCTGGGGGAAGGTCTCACTGAACAATGGTTAGGTGCCAGCCTGCCCCCAGGAACACTTGTGTGACTGTGCTGCTGCAGAGGCCCAGCGACCACAGGTGGGTGCCAGCTTGCCCCAGCAAAAGTCCCCGTGATCGTGCAGCAGCAATGGTTCAGGGGACTATAGCATCACACACACAACTGGTGCCAGGCCTCACTGCACCCCAGTGTCCTTGTGGCGACACCGGCAAACATTGCTGTTCCGCAGGGTCCAGTGGGACCTTTACCTGTGGGGTGACTGCACAGCTTCTCCGAAATGTCCTCCCAGGAGGGGAACCACCTCTCCCTGTGTGATCCAAGGACCCCCTCAGCGCTTGCTCTCTGCTCCTGGGGATTCACCCTTCTCACCAGAGCTCCACCAGGTATTGAGCTGCAGAATTTCTGACTCTGCACTCCCCAGTTTATAGAGTCCTAATTTTATTGAAACCCTCTCCTTTCTTCTTTCTCTCTTTCTCATTCAGACCCTTGTAGGTGCTTGCACTCTTTCTTCCTCTCCAGCTGCTCTCAGGAGTACTTTTCCTGCACTCTCGCTCCCGTCTCTCTCTTCTCTCCACAAAAAAAACAGCTCCCTACCCTCCACAGCTTCTCTCTACCCTAGTTCATGTCTCCCTACATGTACCTGCTGAGTTCTGTGGCTCAAGTTATGCAGTTTGTTCCATTAATTCTCAGATCAATTTTCTAGGTGTGTGAAATGGTTTGTTGCTGATATAGTTGCATTTCAGGGATGAGAGAAGCAGAGAACATCCATGTCGCTCTGCCATCTTGGCCCATCTCTTTTTTCCTGGTTTTAAAGTAAAAATTGCCAAATATTTGGGTATGGTTATCAAAGGATGAGAGGGAAGCTATTAAGGTTTCAAAGAGTAGCCAATTCCACCCTAGTAGTCTTCTGGTTGGGAGTCTCTCTGGAAGATTTTTGCAGTGGGAACAGATGGAGATTAAATAAAAAGCTGATATCTTGACCCTTGACCAATTTTAACAAGAAGTTGAATCATTCTCCCAGAGGAAGAAGTTCCTATAATGTGTGTGTTGGTATCTGGAGAAAGAAAACTAAATCACAGCATTCAAATAGCAGCATCTGATGGTTTTGCTCTAAAAGAGAATGAGAACACACCAGGAGTTGTGCAAGACAAACTATGTAGATATATGGAGAAAATGTTACATTTTCTACTTATCTTTATTTTTTAATGCTTATTTATTTTTGAAAGACAGAAAAATAGGGAACACTTCACAAATGACAATTTGTGTGTTATTCTTGCATAGGGGTCATGCTAATCTCTGTATTGTTCTAATTTTAGTATATGTGCTGCTGAAGCGAGCACTCTACTTATCTTTAATTTTTATTTTAAAAATGATAATCCCTTTAAGGTGTTTAAGTTGTTCATGCATAAATTGACATGGCAATTGGGGCACCCATATGGCCCAGTCAGTTAAGCATCTGACTTCGGCTCAGGTCATGATCTCACGGTTCGTGGGTTTGAGCCCCACATCGGGCTCTGTGCTGACAGCTATCTCAGAGCCTGGAGCCTGCTTCAGATTCTGTGTCTCCCTCTCTCTCTGACCTTCCCCTGCTCATGCTGTCTCTCTCTGTCAGAAGTTAATAAAACATGAAAAAAAGTATACCTTTAAATAATAAAATAAATTGACAAGGTAAGCTTTCTTGAGTCTTATTTCTTTTTTTTTTTTTTTTTTTTTCTAGAGGAGAGAGGTGGGAGGGAGAGAGAGGGAGTCACAGACTGAAACAGGCTCCAGGCTCCGAGCTGGCAGTCAGTACAGAGCCCGACGCGGGGCCCGAACCCACGAACGTGGGATCATGACCCAAGCGAAAGTTGGACGCTTAACCGACTAAGCCACCCAGGTGCCCCTCTTGAGTCTTATTTCATGTCTGTTGCATTTCTAGCAGAAGGTTTGTGAGAAGAGCAGGATTTCCACAATGAAGGAGCTATCCTTGTGGGTTTGGTGTACTGCTCAACAGTTCATGTGTATTTTCACAATTAAATGGATTTGCTACTTAATCATCAACCAGTTTTAACTAAACTAACCCATACAAAATGGACAAGAGAGCTAAACAAGATGTCTTCAAAATATGGATTGATGATAGTCACAATCATTTAAGTACAGAAGGGCAAGAAGGTTACAGCAGAGTTGGTTAGTTTATTGCTCAAAGCACTCTTCATCTGCCAACAAGATGTTCAAAATAATTCAAAGTTATCAATTCAAGGGATTTGCAACTGAAAAGTAGATTGAAAAGTAGATTTATACCCACAGGTATTAATAGCCTTGCCTTAAGTGTATACTTTCCCTTGAGATATTAGTTATTGATAATATTAAGCCACTATTATTAGTAGACTTGTCACTAATTTATATCAATGTGACTAATTTTCTAAAAGCATAATATACTAGTATAAAAGTTCATAGCATAAAAATTCATATATATGTTCTATGCATCAATAAATATACATATAATATAATGGAGGTATGTTTTGTAAAAGTGTGGATACCAGTTCAGAATATTTGGATTCAATTTACAAAAGCATAAATGTTGTTATTTCCACACAAACATTTTCAGGCTGCATTGGGACATTAAAGCTTCTTATTTGAGAAAGATTCAATAATGAAGGAGGGGAAAAAAAATCCTGACAGTTTCCAAAGATAAAAAATGGATGTGAGTCCTCAAAGTAATTTCTTACAAAGTCATTAAAGCCATCAGAATAGATAACTGCATCATCTTGAAATTTGGTTCATCTGCAATTCTCCCTCTGGATGCTATGTGTCTATTTTTTCAGTCCCACTGTATGGTGGTGAGAGGAAACGAAGGGTGGACTGATCAAATTCAAGATCACTTAGGTGTGGAAACGTACTGCATTTAGAATACATAGCCATGAGGTTCAGGGATATTATAAGTCTCTAGGTTAGTGGCATAGACTGGGTAAGGGATCAGATTCATAGCTTGCAGTATTCCTTTGGTTTGTACACTACTAGGTTCCAAATGCTTTACAGATACTGTCCTTGAAACAATTGACATGAATAGCATTTCGCCATTCAAAATAACAAAACAAAACAGGTATGGGGTATTGTCAAATTTCTAAAGTAAAACAAACACATGACTTATATCAGGTTTTAGACTAGATCTCTCCACTTCCAATCCTCATGATTTTCAACAATATCAGCAGTGCCTAAATTATTCTGCCAAGACCTAAGTGTCCTTCAGGCACTGTTAGGATAGTCGGAGGCAGTAAGTTTATTATAATTAACTAGATTGAACTCTCTCATCATTTTTATAAACAAAGTTCTCTTTTATATTAGATTCTAATTTTCCATCACAAATGCTGAAATCAAGGATGATATAGTGTATTAGTATATAGTAACTTAATTTTTGTTACTTCTGCAGATGCTACAAAAAACTCCTTGCAGGGACTAAATGAATAGATGAAGATAGATTTGGTAGGCACAGATTTCTTAACATTTAGAAACAAAATGAGAACTTAGAGACAATGATAAGAAAATGAATGATGCATTAATTTCTAATGAGGTTTTCCCGAGAAACATAAATATCTCAAAAGAAAAAAAGCCATTTAAGTTGTTTATTTTTATCATAAAATAAGGCAAACCTTACTAAAATTGCATTAATAAGTAAATATACCTTGTACTTGATACAGTACTTAGCTAACGTATTCTGATTGCCAGTCATAAATAAATTATGAATATTTTATCTTCTATGTCTATTGATAGAATTTTTAGTTAACTCATACAATAAAACTAAAAAAACAAGTGGCAAGTGTTTGAAAATATTCTATAAGTTTCCTCAAGTTAAATACACATAAAATTCCTCATTTCCTCACAAATATTTTCAGGCTGCAAATGAATATTAAAACTGCCTATTTTAGAAATGTTCAAGAACAGTTAGAAAATACTGGCAGTTTTCAAAGATAAGATATGGATTATATCTTTGAAGCATGCTCTTACGAAGTCTTTAAAAGTAACAAAGCAGGTGACTGTACCATCTTCCCATTCAGTTCATTTGCAAATCCTCAATAAAATGTTTTTATATAAATCTTTACGTTCTCTTTAAGAGCAATATCAGAGAAACTGTCTGCTTTTACTAGATTATCTTTTAAAATAGGAGACATAGAAAATCAGTAAATGAGGTTATATTACTAATTAGCATATTGTCTCCACTACCTATACTACACTACAAGAAAATGTGGCTTCCATTTTATCACATAGATGAAACAGTTATCTTTCAGGGTTTGAAATTTCTGTGATCTTTATGCTTAATAAGCTCAGTAAAAGGCATTCAAATTACATCACTTTAGTCTTGGAAGTTAAATTGGGAAATATTGCATTCTCTGAGATGATAAACTCTGCACAAGATAAATTATCATGAGAAATAGTTTTAATTGATTTACCATAATAAAAGTTATGTGACTTTGAAGTGCAAATGACACATTAAAATGAATCTACAGTATGTTGATAATAAAGTGGCTTCTTTGTTAATGGAATTACTGACATTGCAGATGCTTTCAGGAGTGATGTCTTCTACTGTTAATCAAGAGACTTCAATGTAAAATGAATGTGCTGTTTATTTAAATGCCAACCCACCTTTCTTACTTCCTGTTTCTGAGTAGTTCACTACTAAGGTCAGAGAAATGGAGATTCTGGTCATCATAGAGTCAACAGTATTTCAGCTGCTTCACTTCTGCTTTTTGCTGAACATTTCGACTTAATCCCAACTTCCCCCTGTGTATGTAAATCAGAAAAACTGTCAGAGAAAAGGCACCTGATAAAGCCCACGATGAAGTTCAAGATTAGATTCCTCTATAAATACGTACATTAGTAATTTTTTTCTCACATAGAAACATTCACAATACATGTTCCAAACATTTCTAAATAAGAAGGTTCAAAGGAAATTAGTGAATATTTTACAGTTTTTAATTTTTTTAATGATTTTTTAAAGTTTATTTATTTATTTTGAGAGAAAGAGACAGAGCACATGAGTAGGGGAGGAGCAGAAAGAGGGGGAGGGAGAGAAAATCCCAAGGATGCTCCACACTGTCAGTGCAGAGCCTGAATGAACTCATGAACTGTGAGATCATCACCTGAGCTGAAGTCAAGAGCCAGATGCTTAATAGACTGAGCCACCCAGGTGCCCCTAGAGTTTTTAAATTTTTGTTTTTTACATTTATTTATTTTTGAGAGACAGAGTGAGGCAGAGCGTTAATGGAGGAAGGGCAGAGAAAGAAGGAGACACAGAATCTGAAGGAGGCTCCAGGCTCTGAGCAAGTGTTCATCACAGAGCCCGAGGCAGGACTCACACCCACGAACCATGAGATCATGACCAGAGCCGAAGTCGGATGCTTAACCAGCTGAGCCACCCAGGCACCCCTAGAGCTTTTGAAAAGACAGGAATAAAGTATTTCAAATTTACATGATACTTCAGTAAAATAATTTTTGATTAAGTAACCATGATAGGGGACTTCACCTTCACTTTGACCTTGGTCTGTGCTTTGTAACTGATTAAGTTCTTCTTTCCAGATTATCTTTTAACTGAGGCAAAAGACTCCAAGCGCAAAGCATCCCATGATGGGAACCAAAACTACCTCAAGTAATAATGACTGCCCTGATGCCAGCAAGATCCTATATGATTGACCCCAAGAAAGTGATCGACCTGACCTTTACTGCTTCCCTCCATGGACCCACTAAACTTTGTCCCTTACAGTCTTTATATGAGCCCAGAAGTATTTTCAGCACTTTGGAGACAGTTTTGTGATATTAGCTCAGTGTCTTCCAGATGTTGACCTCACTGAAACATATTCCTTTCTCATTTCACTACGACTATCTTTCTGCCTTTGAATTTTGTCAGCAACAAGTGGTGGAATTTGGTTTGTTAGGGACCCTCAGAGCCAGGCACTCTAGCACCCTTGGGCTCAGGTTACATTTCATAATCTATGATTATTCATCTTCAATTATCTTCTACAAAAATCTCCTTTAACTTAGATGCAGGAATAGTTTGAACACTGTGCTTGTTTGGTTTATTTACCAATCATTGTGTCAATCATATAACTCATCAATTACCAGTATATGATTGTACTTAATCAGGAACAGTACATAAAAGAAAAGTTTAGTACTCTCAACCTCTGTTTAACTGAAAAGAAGATTAAAATCTCCTGCTATTCTCATCTTCCAAGACTTGTGAATTGGCCAGAGAGCTGTGGCAGGAGATGAGACTGGAGCACAGAACTACATTATGGTTGTTTCCGTGCAAGACTCCCTGAATGTTATTGGAACAATATGGAATCCACAAGAGTAGACATCAGTTTACTTGCTCCAGGAAATTCCGAAGTCACGCAGTGATACAAAGAAGATTGTTATCAATAGGAATTATAAATGTGAGAGCTATAAAATCCATCAATGACACATTACATAGGTACCAGTGACGGACATTCATGTGATCGTACATCTTATTAACAAGAACTTTCTTATTTACTAAATTCTTTATACTAAATTTGATATAAAACATTCACTCCCCCTATACTGTACAAACTGATAGTGAATTGCAAAATTCTGTTTTAAAGACTCACTTGCACAAAGAAGAAAAACTATTAAGTTCTGTAAGTAACAATGTTACCTGAGGTAAAAATTTGACACTCTATGTGCATAGATCCTAAAAGATGCTGGGCTAAAAAATAGTAATGCTTATATAACAGTAAAATACCTATAAAGGGAAAACATTTCAAAAAGATACTATTTAGAAGTGTTATGTAAAGACTAAGTAACAGTAATTTTCTTAGAGCCATTTTCAAACCAGTAATATAATTTCTAGGAATATAGTATTTAACTAAAACAAATTTCAAAAGCAAATATTTGGTATTTCAATTTAGAATTGATTCTAAGGATTTTATTGAGTGATTTTTTAAAAATCCTGTTATCCTACTTTTTGGATAATTCTATCATCTACATAGAATTTATTCTTTTGAAGACTTATTATTTAATCCCCCAAAATACTGAGCTGTGGTTAAAATCGCAGAGGCAAACATCAGAAGTTTTCTAACGTGCATTCATTTACCAATTTGCACTACTCATGCATTCTTTATCCTTTCAACCTGGAAAGCTTCTATCTGATTTTTTTAGTGGCTGTTTAAACAAAAATAGATGTTTATCTCTTTAAAATTTTGCCAGGAAGCTGTCACTTTCCCATTTACTCAAGCGATGTTGTGACAGAATGTGTCAGCTTCTCACACAAATGAAAAGAGATATAGACCTGTATTTACTTTAGCTGAAAAATAAGTAGTCATCAATTCAGAGAAAAGTGTTTTCCCATCTGAAAAGATGAAGTAAATAGGAGTGGTTGAGAGAAGTAAGTATTTCCTAATACATCAAAAGGCAGATGTAAACCAAGCATACAACACTGATCCATTTTGGGTTCTCATCCTGGAAGTGGATAATCTTCACGGTATATTGAAATTGGTACTCCCCTATATGTCTTTTGCAGTATATGATTTTCTTTTAAAAAATATAGATGTTAATGCAGTTAACCTTCCCACATTTTCTCCTATGCAAGCTGCAAGCTTCAGAAATTTAAATGGAGATAAGAAAAAAATCATCTTTAAGAAGTAGTTTTGGGAATCATATTAAATTCAAAACAAATATAATTGGTAGAGATTGGCCCCAAACTTTGTGCTGTATTAAGATACTTGAACTAATAATAATAATCTCACAAGACACTGAACATTAAACATGTTTCTCTATATATTATTATGAAAATATTTTATTTTTATAAATTTTATAGAATCAAGTTTTATTAAAAATAGTACTGAATGCATTGAAATGAAAAATACACTGAACAAAAATGGCAATCATAGGCTTTCACTCAAAAGTGATTAGAGTTGTGCAGTTAAATTGAAAGCAACCATCTTTGACAGATAAGAGGGAGCAACCTAGCCTAAGAGAAGAAAATGAAGTTAGGTACTTTGGGGTATAACTATCTGTCTCTGACTGGATGTTTGACCTCTGTAGATTACTTACATCTGTTTAAAGGGGAAAAATGAAACCTATTTAGCAGGATTTGTGTAAGAATTCTATGAGTCTAAAAGGCATTTCTTGTTTGTTTTTTTTTTAATGTTTATTTGCTTTGAGAGAGAGACAAGCAGGAAAGGGGCAGAGAGAAGGGAGAGAAAGAATCCCAAGCAGGCTCCACTCAGTTACCACGGAACCCTAAGAGGTTGGGGGTGGGGGTGGGGTACTCCACATCACCAACTGGGAGATCATGACCTGATCTGAAATGAAGAGACAAATGGTTAACTGACTGAGCCATCCAGGTACCCCTAAAAGGTATTTCTTATAGCTAATATAAATAAATAAATATAGATAGATAGATGAAAATTTCAGTCTTGCAAAGTCATTTAGATTTTTCATTTCAATTGACAATTCAGTGAAAGTTTAGAGGTGCAACTTGATTATTTTAATTTGTCATTTTTCTTCTCTAGGAAAGATAAAGGACAGGGAAGGAAGTAAAGAAGGAAGGGAAGGGAAGGCAGTGATCGTTTTTGCAAAGTGGCATATATGAATTTTAGGTGTCCATGAAAGTCATCTAAGGGATATTTGAGATTTCCATAAGAATATTTTACTTTCGTGTTTCCATTTTAATATTAAACTGAAAACTAATGTTAGCATAAAATTTCATTAGCTGGACAATCACTTAAATCTAAGGATTAGTAAGTAATTTTAGCATTCTTGTCTTTTTTTAAAATCTTTACTTAATTTTGAAAGAAAGAGAGACAGAGTGGAAGTGGGAGAAGAACAGAGAGAGGGAGACAGAATCTGAGGCAGGATCCAGGCTCAGAGCTGTCAGCACAGAATCCAATGCAAGGCTCAAACTTACAGACCATGAGATCATGACCTGAGATGAAGTCAGATGCTTAACTGATTGAGTCACCCAGGCTCCCCAGCATTCCTTTCTTTATGGTCATGATCTCATTAGTACCACATCATAATATTTTTCATGCATGTTAATAAGAAAATGACAGGGATATTTAATATATAAATAAAAACATTATAAAATGAAAGCAAAGTGATATCTTGATCTACCACAATAAAGTTCTGTAATGGTTAAAATAGAAGTGGTAAAATAATTCATTTAGAGTGAACACCTGGAACACAGTAGTACTGGCATGCCAAACTCGAGAGTATGGCTTTGGGCATTACACCATACTTATAGTTTGAATGAGGTTTCAATTTTAACCCCCAACACTTGTTCTTCATTAAATTAATTTAACTTTTTCTAATTTTTATTTTTCTGTACTTTTAGTTGTATTTAAATTGCTTATTTATTTTGTTTCTATTTTCATTCCATTTTTTATGCATATGGTTCTAGAATACTTCTAAAAAAAATAATTTCCCACCACCTCCCACACATTTTGTACCTCTTAGGGGCAACTAATGTCAACTATTATAGCTATTTATTTTGGTATTTACCTCCATGTCTCCTAAAACATAAGTATACTATTTATTTTTTATTTCAAATTTTAATATTTCTCAATTATTGTCTACTGAGTAAGGTGAGATTTCAGCTCTCCTTCGTGTACCCCCACCTCAGCACTTCCCATTCCCACACTGGTCAGGTATATCGAGTAAAACATAGGACAGCCTTTAATTTGAATTTAAGGTGGGAAACTAAATATTTCTTAAGGACAAAAATTTTTTAAACACAAAAAAATGCTGTTTGCCTGAAATTTAAATTCATCAGAGCATCCTATATTTTACTTGGCAACCCTATCCCTCCTCAGTCTTACAGTATCTTTATGTAAGCAGTTGATGAGAGCATCATTCACTGGGGACATGACTATGGTCCTATAAACTCTTCACAGATGAGCCCTATATTTACAATGATTATTGTAACCTCTCTGGCATGATCTTTTGTTTTCTTTGGAATTCTTCTCTTAAACTTGTTAATTTGTATAGATATTAACCTAGTTTATAGGCAAAATTTTATTAATAGCCTAAATCTTCTCTGGTTTCCCTCACATGCCCGGAATACTCCATCACTTACTGTTTCTTAGAAATGTTTCAGGGCACCTGGGTGGCTCAGTCAGTTAAGCATCCGACTTTGGCTCAGGTCATGATCTCATAATTTGTGGGTTTGATCCCCGTGTCGGGCTCTGTGCTGACAGCTAGCTCAGAGCCTGGAGCCTACTTCTGATTCTGTGTCTCCCTATCTTTCTCTGACCCTCCCCTGCTCATGCTTGCTCTCTCTCTCTCTCTCTCTCTCTCTCAGAAATGAATAAAACATTAAAAAATTTTTTTTAAATGTTTCTTCTTTGCCATTTTGGGTACATAGCATAAACACAGATGCTTCCTTCATTGTCACTCTGGGGGGTTATCTTGGTGTGTTCTTTAGATTTTCTTTTTCCTAGACAAACTCTCATTTTTTTTCTTTCCCTGAACCACCCCATTTTAGGGAAGAATCTATTCTAGAAGCTTTCTGAGATAGGGTATATACAATGCACAGGTTTTGAAGATCTTGCATGTCTGAAAATGTTATTGTGATAACCTTACATTTAATAAATAAACCACGTTGGCATAGAACGATAGGCTTGAAATGTTTTAACCGTGAACTATGGAGGCCTTCCTTCATAGCAGGAACCAGAGAAGAATGTACTCCTAAGAGACAAAGCTTGACTTCGTGAGACTTTTTGAGGTGGTTGTTGCTATTGTTTTTAACTGAGTACATTTTCAATCTCTACATATCTTGGACAGCAAAAAGCTATTTCAGGTCTGAGAAGACAGATACCAAGACAAAAATAACTAGAAATTTATTAGGCATTTTATAGAAACAAAAAGGATGATCTCAAAATTTAAGTATAAATCATACCCAAATACTTGACTGACCACCAAACTATGCTGCTGTGAAGGAATACTCTGGAAGGCAGAGTAAGCAAGGAGTAGGCTAAAATAAGCAGCAGGGAAGAAGAAAAATTAATCATCATTTGAAAATATAGAATTTCAGTCACTATTACATCTTAGTTGCAATGATCATTTTCAACCAATATTTTGTGGTCATTCAAAGAAATGGAAAACTATATTAAGAGTAAAAAAGCAGTCTATAGAAACTAACTGAAATTGCACAGATGTTGGACATAGCAAAGCAGGACTTTGAAACAGCTTACAAGTGTATTCAAATAATCAAAGGAAAAGAAAAGCCATAAGAGGGAGAGACAGAGAATCTAAAAACAGATGTAGAAACTAAAAAATGGACATGTAAAAGCAGATCCATACCAAAACTGAAATAAAATACCAGATTGTTTTGCAGAAGTTAGAAAAGGCAAGAGGGGCACCTCGGTGGTTCAATCAATTCACCTCCAACTCTTGCTTTCAGTTCATGTCATGATCCCAGGGTCATGGGATTGAGTCCCACATCAAGCTGTATGCTGAGTGTGTAGTCTGCTTAAGATTCATTCTCTCTCTCTCTTTCTCTCTCTCACTCTCTTTCACTCTCTCCCTCTGCCCCACTCCTCCACTTACACTTTTTCTCTCTCTCAGAAAAAGAGCTTATTGAAAAATAGAATAAATACAACTATATCGCTGATAACATTAAAAATAAGTTGACCAGGCATTCCAATCAAAAGTCTGAGATTCAAATCAAAAGGCTGAGATGAAGTAAAAGACAACTGTAACCACAACAAGAAACAAATAGTGACAGGGGTGCCTGGGTGGCTCAGTCGGTTGGGCATCTGACTTCGGCTCAGGTCATGATCTCACAGTCCGTGGGTTCGAGTCCTGTGTCGGGCTCTGTGCTGACAGCTAGCTCAGAGCATGGAGGCTGCTTCAGATTCTGTATCTCCCTCTCTCTCTGACCCTCCCCTGCTCATGCTCACTCTCTCTCTCTCTCTCTCTCTCTCCCAGAAATAAAAAAACATTAACAAAAAAAAAGAAAAAGAAACAAATAGTGACAGTCTATGCTGTCTACAAAATAAACACTTCAAAACATTGAATGTAAAAAGGGAAAAATTATTGCAAAAAAAATGCATAACAAAATTTGGAGTAGTTAAATTAATATTAGAAAAATAAAACTTCAATACAAGGAATATTATTAGAGACAGTAATAAAGAGCATTTCACCATGATAAAATTTATATATTTCCTAAAGATATAAAAATTATCAATATAGATATACATTATCACTGAGCTTTAAAATACACAAAATAAAAGCCAATAAAGCTTAAGGAACATACACATAATTACAATTGGAAATTTTAACACACGTGGTTCAGTAATTGATAGAAAAACTAAACAACAAAAAAAATCTTTACTAATATACAAACCACCTTCAACTAATTGCCACACAAATTGCTGATACTCTTTTTAAGTGATATGGGATATCAACCAATATAGACCAGAGTTTAGTCCATAAATAAGTTTCAATACATTTAAAAGGACCAAAATAATATGGAGTATGTTCTCTGAGGATAATTTTAAAGTTAAAAATTTGAAAAGAGCTCTAAATATTTGGGAATTAAACAGGACACACCCAAACAACTCATGAGGCAAATAAAAAAATAAGGATAGCTAGACAATATATTGAATGATAATAAAAGTCCAGAACATATCAAAGTTTGTGCTATGAAACTGAAGCAATTGTTAGGGAGTAAGTCACAATTGTAAATGCTCTTATTAGAATAGAAAAATTGTCCAACATCAAAAACATATTCTTACACTTCAGGAATCTAAAAAAGGAAGAGCAATTGAAGACCAAGGTAAATATGAGGAAAGGAAAAAAATGGAGTGAAAATCAATTAAATAGAAAAGGGATAAGCAATAAAGAAAATAATTAAAACCTAAAGCTAAAGTTACATATTTGAAAATATCAACAAAATTAATATACCTCTAGCTATATTAATCAAGAAATGAGAGACAAGGTAGGCCGTGTTGTTTATAACCCTGCCTACTTTATGATATTTTGTTACAGCAGCCCAAACAAAGATATTGAACATCGCAGAAGCTATTCATTTTCTAAAGAGTTCTGTGCATTATTAAATATGAGAAACAATGACATAGAGTGATGCTTCCTAACCAGTTTTGGGAGCAACCCTAATGGGTCAAACACATTTTCATACCAGTACCAAAAACTTCTGCAGCTTAGTTCTGGCCAGCTGTTTAATGAGAGCAGCTATAAACTTCAGACTACATAAATGTGGGGCATTAGTCTTCTTCAGGATCTCCGTATATTCATGTCTTTCATAAATCTTCCACTCCAAGCTGTTCAAATTACTTTCCAAAGAGAAAATATGAGTTGCCCAACTTAAAACAGTTCATGGATAATGATGACTTGTAAAACGAGTTTTTGAAAGTGCCTTGAAAGAATATAGAGAGATTTGGAAAATACATCAAATGTAAAACAGCTCAGTGAAGAATAAATATTTCCTAATGTCATCTTGTTGTTATATAGAAAATAAACTTGATTTGGGGAACAATACTCACAGGGTATTTTCATTTTTTCTGCCTCCATTCAGCAAATTTTCTCAGGTGTCCTCAACTGAAAGCCTCAGAAACCTCCCAAAGATTGTTGGGGAGAGAGAGTGAAGATGAAGGGAATCCATACAGACATTCCACTTAAGGTTGAAACAGGAAATCAGGTTTTATCTATTTATGTACTATTCTGAGATTCATTATACAGTTATTTCTATGTATAAGCTCTGGGTCATAAAGTTTTGAAAAATATTGTTTGCATTTGTCCTCAAACAAATATTTACCTGAATTTATTATTTTGAATACCTAAAAGTTATGAATAAAATTTTATCACTTTGCAGTTTTATTGATGGTAATATAGAAAGAATCAAATGGCTAATGAGATGTTTTTGATGTCTTTCTAGTTTTTACATCTTTGTGGTTTGACTTGATATAAAAACAAGACCTCTGAGGACAGCTTTTGTAATTTATTTGTCTCCTTTATTGTATCATTCAACTTTACGCTACGTGGGCTAGTCTTCTTCATATCTGTACCTGACTATATTTTATTGAATGCACACTGATGTAAAGTTAATGAGTATATTAAAAGCATCTTATTCAATTGAAGAATAGAAATATCAGTTAATTTCAAATCAAACAGCCAAAGGAGAGATATAATCAAAAGTAAATTTAAAAAAAAATAGATGCAAATAAAGAAATTGCAATCTATTTTAACATGGCTGTGGATATAAAATTGCTTGTCATTTATCGAGTGGTAGAATATTAACATCCATTATCTTATAATTTTTAAAGTATTCTGTTATTCTTTGTACATTGTATTAAGCAGTTATGAGACAAGTGTCTGAAATTTCTGCAAAAAATCAGCAAATTAAATCACTAAGAACAAGAGAAAGATCAAACTGTGCATATGCTTTTCATAAATACTGACCATATTTCTGAGGGTAATAATGTCTTAAATTTTCCTGAATACATATTTATGTATATACATTAATATATATACATACTAGTTTATTCAAATTAAATTTCAAAAAACAACAATTATCATTATGAAATTTTCCATCACAGAAAAAGAACATTAAGAGAAGTCTACTTAATTATCATTGTGGTTGCTACATTTTCAAATGAATGGAAAATGAGACCCAGCAGAGGAAGTAAATGAAATAAGTAAATGCTTTTGGTAAAGTAGAAAAAAGAATTGCCTTGATTTTTGGCTTATAATCTAAGACTATGATTATAAGATCAAGCTAGTTCAAAGATCTCACTGGCTATGTCATATGAATGAGTTTTACTGTGTCATGTTCACAGGATTTAAGACGCAGTTCATTCCCTTTACCACACATAGATATGCTCTTAGTCTACCAACATATCTATTATACTCTCCAGCCTTTTAAGAGATCCAACTTCAGCAGTATACTTAGAATAGATAGATCTCAGATAGAGAGAACCCATGCCCTGGCCTCACAACTCACAATACCCAAGGATAATTTGTAAATCTAAACTCTTAGAATTGAATGCATTTTAGGTTAAGGGTAATATATTAGAGGTATTCAGAAAATCTAAGTGCTTGTGAAAAACATATTGTATGCCAACCTCACAGAGGTTCCAATTTGCTCTCTAGGTCACCCCAAAGAAATTCTCCCTATGGGATTTTGCCTTTAGAGAGACAAAGTGAATTGATTCTGTTGAAATATTCATTAAATTAAAAGGCTTCATTTACTATTCTAAAAGCAATTAATCAGTTTTCCTCATTCTCCATAGTACAGTACTAGCTACCACTCTACAAAAGGGCATTACTGCTCTAGGGAAAATGCAATGTATTGTAACAAAAATTGATAAGGTCTGTTAAGAAACTTAGTTACAGACATAACAGTTAATTTTTTATAAGAATATAGAAAACTTTGAAATTGCCTGATTAATAAAAATGCTTGCAGATAACAATTGAATTTTTTTTTAAAAAAAAGCAATAAAGAATAAGAAAGCATGGCTACTAAGGATATCTTTAAAGGATTTAAAATTTATTCAATAGAACTTAAATCCAAGTGTAAGGAAAGACACTTTCTTTAAAAAAAAGTAAGAGTAAATATGAATTAAATTAAGAAAGTCCCCCCCGCCAAATATTTATAACAGTGATAACAGCAAGTATTCTCGGTAATTAGGAGGATGCCAATTTCTCTAAAATCTCTTTATGTTCACATATTTGTGATTAATTATTCTGGTAACAACGTGTGGAGCACATCAATCCTAGGTAACCAGCTGAACATGGCCCAGGTCAATAGTTACGCTATGTTATAAACCAAAGATATATTCTTTTGACAGCATTTCAGTGTAATATGTAAATCACTGAATGGTTTCAAGATAGTATGTAATGAAAAATTAATGCATTTTTGCTAATTTAAGCAAAAACTCTAAACACTAAATTGTACATCAAAACTTTTGAAGATGTGTCTACAGAAATATGCAAATATCTTCATGTATATGTGTGTATGTGTGTATATATATATATATACACACACACACACAAGTATTTACATATTTCTGTATGTCTGTGTGTGTATGTTTGTTTGTTTGTTTGTTTATAACACGAGAAGTAGACCAAAGGAAAGTTGAAATGATACAGAGAGAGAGAATTATTTTAAAATTCAACATATCCAAATTAACTCTCTTTGATACTATAATAAAGAAAATTTTGCTGAATTTAGTTTAAATGAAAATGGCCAAAACATTATAGATCAGACTATCACCACAGAGAAATAGCTGGACAAATCACTCAATAGCCTGTGTGCTGTCCTGTATTGTCTATTTTTGCAGATATCTAAGGTTTTTTTCTTGAAATTAACAAACATGCCTTGTAAATCTAATCAATTTCTTTGAGCTAAATGACTAATGATATTAAATGAACAACCAATAAATTTCATATATTTAGAAATTTTAAGGTCTTTGATAAGGTTTCTTCCAAAAGACTTCTTAAAATGTGAGTTAACATAGAGTTAATTACAGAGGTAAATTTGAGATGGTAAAAGAATTGACCCTGAAAAGTAAATAAAATCAAGCATTTCCTAGATGAAATCAGAGTCGGTTATTAAGAGCTTTCTAAATCAAATGGAAAAGTGGGTGCATAGGTAAATGTTGGGAGGCAGTGGACCCAGAATGATAGAGTTGAGTCTCTCCAACTCAGAATGCCTGTATGAAAATCCAAATTCTGGCATACAGTAGCTGCGCAGTCCTAGGTCACCTATTATACTCTCAAGAACTCAGTTTTCACTGCTATATAATAGGGTAATAATAATAATATCTCTCTTCTGAATGAAATGAAGTGTCTTTAATGTGCTAAGCATTGTGGTTGGCATGCAATGAGCTCAAACTAATGTCAACTTTTTACCTTTCATAGTATTACAAAATTTTAATACTGTATAAGATATTAACATAGAGTAAGTCACAAGAGAGCTTTATTACATTGTCTGCACAAGTAAAAATATATATACCATGATTTGGAAAATAATTTATGACAGAAGAACTAAACTATTTTTGAACGCAAAGATACTATACTCAGCTCTCAATTATAAAAGCCCAAAGAGTCAAGCCAACAGTTACTAACTGAACTATTGTTAATTAAATACTGACCTACCTCTAATGAATGAGGTGGCATCATGTTCATTATCCTACTTCACTTGATAACAACCTGTGACATGAGCATTATGGTTCTCACCTTTCAAAAAACTGGGGTTCAAAGAGCTTAAGTAACTGTCGAAGATCATAAATTCAAAAGTAGCAAATCTAGGACTTGTACAGACTTTTCTGTTGCCTACATAATAATAATTCCAGTTACTATAACACAGTGCTGGTAACAGAATGTAGCCAGTACCTAGGGGATCCTTTGAAATATTTCCTCACAACTCTTAATGAAAATACTGCAGGGGCGCCTGGGTGGCTTAGTCGGTTAGGCATCCGACTTTTGCTTAGGTCATGATCTCGCGGTTCGTGGGTTCAAGCCCCGCGTCGGGCTCTGTGCTGACTGCCAGCTCAGAGCCTGGAGCCTGTTTCAGTCTGTGACTCCCTCTCTCTCTGACCCTCCCCTGCTCGCACTGTCTCTCTCCTAGAAATAAATAAAACATTAAAAAATTAAAAAAAAAAAAAAAGAACATACTGCAAACTCTGCGTTCTCTTTTGTTTCTCAATTTTTGCACATGTGCTTTCCAATGCCTGAAATGTTACTCTTCTCTCAGCAAGGCTGAGACAAGGATGAAGCTACGGAGATACCTGCCTGGATGCAAAACACAAGGTAGTTCCAAAAAAAAAAAAACGGAAACAAATAACATAATTGAATATATATTTTTACATATTTGCATAACTCCATAATCCAACCTTTTCCAAAACAATAAAACATGGTTAACAAATTATGCGTGGGGAAAAAAAATCTGTTCAAAATGCAAAATAGACCCATAACTTCAATTTAAGTACAT
The DNA here is from genome assembly GCA_017311185.1 of Proteles cristata cristata. Taxonomy (NCBI): domain Eukaryota; kingdom Metazoa; phylum Chordata; class Mammalia; order Carnivora; family Hyaenidae; genus Proteles; species Proteles cristata. The sequence goes on along the minus strand of JAESUZ010003350.1, from coordinate 918,502 downwards.
AAAGATCATTAACATTGTTGCATATCCCACACTGCAGCCCAACATTCACAAATTACCATTTACTAAATTTTGTGTTCTAGCAAGAAAGAGAAGCCACAATTGTCTGAAAAGACCATTAAATTAAGTCACCCTTCTCAAAATATGTATCTGTTGTGAGGCTGGATTATCTTCATATCTTTCAACCAACCAACAAGATTTCAATAAATTGAAACGAGGGAGTGTAAAAATTCAGTTGTCTTGTATTAAGCCAGATTTTAAAGGGATTTGCCAAACAAAGCAATTTTTCTTACTAACTTTTGTGTGAAAAATAATATTTTTATTAGTGTCTATTATTTAGGTTAATGTCTGGTAGGTTTATATTTGTGTTCAAAAATAATAAATATATATTTAAAATTTAGTTTTCATGGTAAATATCAATAGATATAAACAATATGAAACAGTTCTTCAGGTTCTCAATAAATTTTAATAGTGTAAAGGAGGCCTCAGAACAGTTTGAGAAACACTGCCATAGTTTTAAAAACAGAACTGATTGGTTTAAAACAAACAATAGGAATGAAGGGAAAAAATATACTTCAAAGGATTTCAATTAATTTATATTTTCTAAAATAATATTTTATTTTATATTATATAAAATAATTTTATAATTATACCAAATATTTTATACTATATAAAATAATTTTATAATTATACCAAACTGTACTTTGATCCATATACACAAACAAACCTAGGAGGTTGTGTAGAGTCCAGGTCAATGTAGATGAAGTAACTGAAGAATAGATACTTGGGATTCGATGGAATTTATTCACTGACCCTGAAATATCATCCCTGATTATAATGTTGCATTTCTCTCTCTAGCACCCCTTGGTATATAAGACTATATTTGGGGTGCTCTAAATGCACACAAAAATATGCAAGTGTTTAGGTAGATCTAATAAATTGGTATAAGAAAAGAATATTTTTTGAAATTTCATAATGAGGTTTATCTAAGCAATTAGCATTGGCATAAATGATGTGGTACTTTAAGCTGAATTTTATTGTTGGGTAGTTTTGAGCTTGATTCCTCAAAACTTCAAACTGCTTCCTTTGCCCTAGAGCACTGACCTAATAAAAATGTGATCACCATATAGGTAGCAATCTATTACTTTACCAGTGACTCTTTATGTGAACAAGAGAAACTAATCTGTTTATTAGAGAGGGAATGAATTAACATAAAATAAATGAAATTTACTATTAGAGCGAAATTTGCAATATTTGGGTTTGCCAATCTATTTGAGAAAATGGAATTGATAAATTTGTTCAAGTTAAAGCTTGAGCCTTTAGATAGCCTCTAATTTATATCAGAGTGCCCTTAAAAATAAACTGTATAAATTCTATATTTATGAGTTACACTGGACAATATGAATGACTTCGGAAACAAATTTATGTAATACATTCTGGTATTTTTCTCCCTCTGTCTCTTTCTGTCTTCATAAGGCAAAAACTACTTAGCTGAGTGACAAAAAGCTATCTCTCAACTGAAAAATTTACCAATCTCATGGAATTTCTGATAAAATGTATAAAGTGATTCTAAAGCAAGCACTGAAATAACAAAGTATCCGAACACATTCTTTGCTAATAGTGTGCCTAAATTAAAAAGTAAAATAAAATAGTAAAGGTAAACAGTGTCCTTAATCCATCATTATATTGAGTACTTAACTCAGAAAATAATATTGATCTAATTTATCATTTTGAGATCACAAATTATATCTACTATTTAATATACTCTGATAAAAAATAGCATCTAAGTATATTTCAACATTTCAATACACTTTGAGATTTTATAACATTAGATTCATGACTATTTTCTTATTATCTGAAGCGTTTATTCATGTGTCATAAATAATTTGATTATACTTCCATTCCCAAATACCTTTTTGTTTATTTTCTTGCCTTCCTTAAACATCTCAACCTCAATGCTTAGGTACCTGAAGTATGTCCTACATATTTCTATTTATCTTAAAAGGGAAAAATGATAAATTATGATATGATATAAGGCATTTAGTTACCACAGTCCAAAGCAGTCTGAAGTCATATTTGAACACACTAACCCAAACCCGCTGCCGCCTGGCTCCCGCCCTTCCCTCCAGTACCGTACTCATTTTTGCTTCGTCTTATTGCTCATTTACCCTTCTCTCCCAGTAATCTTCCTTCCTTCTGCCATTTTCCATATCAAGCTGCAAATCCTATTTAACGGTTTTCTTGATTATTTCTGGGTGAAATGAGTATTTTTTCTCCACTTTTATACTCTTTTGTGATTTATATGTATATCTATATGTATCCTATATATTAAGTATATTTGAATTCTTAAAGGTTAGAGATAACACCTTATTGTAAAATCCCACTTTTGCTATACAGACAGCATTAATGGCCACAACAGTTCATGTCTACCTGTATCCAAGCCTTCCACTAGCCACCCCCCAACCCTCTACTGACACAGGACTTGGACATGTAGCTTACTTTGACCAATAGGGCAGTAGTCTATAAAGTAGTTTCGTAATATGGAGTTCTGGCTGACTCCACAAGAACTCACCTATCTAGCCTGCTGGAAGGATCTGTGTGCAGAACCAAGTATCTCTGTTCTATAGCCAGCCTACTACCAGATGGTGAGCCAGATAAATACTTGTTTTGAGTCACTTAGTGTTGACATATGAAATTATTATGCCATTAGAAAACTGACACAGTATCCCTAGAACCTAAAACACAGCACCCTTACAGTACCCTGCACATTAACACTTAATGAGGAATTGGATAATGCTTAAAAATGTCTCTAATACATTCATGAACTAGTTGGAAATAATGACTGAAGGAAGCTAGCTCCTTTGAACATCTGCAATAGGCTAATTATTTAATAAATAATAAAAAATTTAAACATTTTCATTTTTATTCCATTTACTCCTTGCCACAAATATGTGAGGTAGTTGCTAAACAACTCATTTTACAGGTAATGAAATGGAAGCTAAGAGAGATAATCTAGGTAGTACATAAAGTTTGAAAAGGGCTTAAATAATTGCATACCGTTCTGATAGCAAAGTTTAGTTGGTTTATTAAGTGGGAATTCTATCACAGGCCCTTGAGGGGAAGGAGATATTAAATGAGTAAAATATGTAATCATTTTTTAAAATAACTATTGATGCTTCGTAAATGACATTTTTTATAACACTTTTTTGTATTGTAGTGTGAGGATATGCAAGGGAGGAAGCCTACTTATAAGTACTTTCACACTTTTATCTTGCTTCTTGCATCACGTTGCAGTTTTTTCTATTGTTCAACTTTTTTTTCCTTTTTTGTACCAAGCATTTAGTCTGTCTGGTACTGTGCAGGACACCTAGATACTGGATTTATGGTTGTGGACAAAGCCAGCAGTATTTATCTGTTCAGTGATGGTAGTTTGAAGTCAGCCATGGAGGAGTATTTATATTACAGTAATTGGCAAACACTACAAATTGGGGCTTTTCCTTCCTTTCTTTCTTTTTTTTCCTTGAGAAAAAAATTGATAAATACTTACCAGAATTTTTTACTAGCCTTTGGACAATATAAGAAAGGAAATTTGTATCTATATTGCATTCAAAAGCCTGTGTACAATGAACATAACTAAATAAATCAATCCAGTTAAATTAAAATGCCTTCAGACAAAAAGCAAACAAGTAAAAATCTATATAGTAGTTACAATAGACACCCATTATATATAAGGACACCCCTACAATATAAAGAAATAAAAGAGTACATTAAGGAATTTGAAAATATATTAACAGGCAAATAAGATATATAGTCAGACATCAAACTATATATACTCTAAGACATAATGTGTTATTAGAAATGACAGTTGCTTCAGTCTGATAAAAGGAGGAACTGACTATACAAGATGGGCCTGAACTTTTGTACACTTAATAACAAGCTTCATAGAATATAAGGCAAAACCAAACTCAAGAAAATTACGAAGAAAAAATTTTAGAACCATAATTATGGCATCCATTTTAATATACATTTCGTATTTATTTGTATAAAAATCACACTAAAAGTTGATAAATGAAGATTAAAAAAGTGAAAAGAACATTTATGGAATATGAAAATCCAGCCAAAATGACTCAAGAATGAACCTTGATTCAAGCACAAATGAGACATTTATAAAAAACAACCACATAGCAGAGTAGATTAAGAAAAGAGATTGCCCCAATAAGTAACAATAGTGAAAATGGTTCATAATTAGAGAAATTCTCTGAAGGTTTCTCTATCAGTAACTTTTAAACTTCTAGGAAATGATCAAATGTAAGAACACTATAAAAATTATTAAAATTAGCTTAAGAAAATCTTAAATGTTGAATCAATAATATACTCACTTTACATGTGCTCTCAACAGTCAAGGATTTTTACAAGCTCTGCTATATTTACAAGTTACAGTTTCATATTTAAACACATTATTCCCCATTTTATGAAATTAGTTCACATTATACCAAATCAGAGATGGACACTTTGTGAATAATATGTTAATACACATAAAATTATAATCATGGCTTTAAAAAAATCTTATGTAAATATTAGCAAGCAGAATCCACTATGTATTGAAAAACTAATGATATGGTATGACTAAATTTGATTTATCCTAGAAATATAACAGTATCTATTTAAAAAATATATTAATGCAGTCTATCACATTAACAAATTAATGAAAAATATAATAATATTTTATATTATAATGAAAATATAATATCAGAAAATATATTTGAAATAATTTAAAATATATTCAAGATAACTCATTACAAATGGGAGTAAAAAGAACTTCTTCAATCTGACAGAAGCCCTTAATAAACAAATGCAGGCTACATACTTAAGTGTGAAACAATATAAGAATTGCCTTTATAGTCCAGAAGAGTTTCTATTCATCAAATACTATAAGTCTTAGATAAACTCAGCTAAACAAGGAAAATATCCAATAAGTAAAATAATATATAATATGAAAAAGATGGAAGAACACTCATTTTTCATAAATAAATTTATCTTTATAGAAAAGTCAAATAGACCAATTCAGAAATTAATGAGACTTCAATAGAGTCAGTGGATATAACAATGTATAAAAATAAATTTAACTCCTATGCACCAAGAATAAATTAGAAATATACTTTCCTAAAAATAAATACATTTGGTCATAGCAGCCAAGAATATGTGGTACTTAGTACAATAATCCATAGAAAATATGTAAGCCTTTTATGGAGCAAATTTTAAAAATTAATCAAAGTCATAAAAGACCTAAACAAATAGAGAAATATTCTATAATCAAAGATAGGAAGATACATTATATAAGATATCTATTTATTACAATACTCTCATCTCAAAGTTCCTAAAAAGCTGATTCTATAACATATAGAGTTGCTCTAAAGGCCAAAATCATAATAAAAGCTAAATATAATTCTGAAGAAGAGTAACAAAACATGTGAAAAGTAGTTGTATGTTTGGAGGTGGGAGGAGACAGCTGGGAAATCACTCCATCAAGTATCAACAGTTCATAACAATTTTTACTATTATAAAACTATATAGTAGGTGAAATGATTAATAATAGTAAAGGGACATAAATTATATAAATATAATATATAAAATATATAATGTCTAGTTTGCATTCTTCACTAATGTGCTGTACTTTTTTTTTCTTTAAATGTTCTATTTACTTCTGAGAGGGAGAGAGACAGGAAGAGCAGGGGAAGGTCAGAGAGAGAGGGAGACACAGAATCCAAACAGGCTCCAGGCTCTGAGCTGGCTGTCAGCACAGAGCCCGATGCAGGGCTCCAACCTATGTACGAACCGTGAGATCATGACCTGAGCTGAAGTCAGACGCTTAACCGACTGAGTCATCCAGACACCCCTGCGCTGTATTTTCATATGTCCTTATTAATTCAATGTAATTTTGGTATAGGAATTTACAGATTGCTAGAAGATAACAGAGACCCAGAACTCTGTCCACTTATACATGGTAGGAAGGAAATAGTTAACAGCAAGATTGAGAGCCATTGTCAAACTTATGAGGCAGATGCCCCACAAAAGAAAGAAGGCAGTCTGATCAAGCTGCATCATAAACATTTTAATAAAAAATCTTCTAGCAAATGCGTTAGTGATATTAGCTCATGGGAGAGGAAAGGCCATTTTCTTGTGTGCCTAGCCTGCCTTATGGACAACCAATTTGGAATCTATGAATTTGGGGGTCACAGCTCCCTAGTAAATATAACTACTAGAATATGGAATGGAGATTGTTCATGACTAATATACCTCTCATCTTTGTAAGGGATGTGACCGCAGATCTCCCTGAAAGAGTTCATATAGGGGTGCCTGGGTGGCTTAGTCAGTTAAGCGTCCGACTTTCACTTAGGTCATGATCTCACGGTTCGTGGGTTCGAGGCCCGCACCGGGCTCTGTGCTGACTGCCAGCTCAGAGCCTGGAGCCTATTTCAGAGTCTGTATCTCCCTCTCTCTCTGACCCTCCCCTACTCACGCTGTCTCTCTCTCTCTCCTAGAAATAAATATAAAAAATAAAAATAAAAAAAGAGTTAATATAGTCAGGGCCAGAGTACCTTCTACATCTCACTATTTTGTTGTATATGGAGTTCTTAATTTTGGGTGTGCTTAAAATATTTGTAAAGTGTGATATGAGGCCAGATCTATAATTTGTATTGGCCTGATTTGCCACTGTGTTCATTTGTGTTTGTTCACATGCAAACTTGACAAATAGAAGACTTAGTGTTACAGATCAGTGGAAAAATAATGGGCTTGTCAATAATAGCTAGTTATCCATGTGGCCTAAATAAATTTGAAATCTTGTTTCCAGCCATAGACAAAAATAAATTCCATGCAGATGATAACATTTAACATGAAGTTAAACTTTACAACTTTTGTACAAAGAACAGGAAAATATCTTTTTTTTTTCAAATATTTTTTATTTATTTCTAGGAGAGAGAGGAGAGAAACAGCGTGGAAGCAGGCAGGGCCTGGCAGGGAGATGGCTGCAGACTGAAAGCAGGCTCCAGGCTCTGAGCTGGCAGCTGTACACATATCTTCACGCTGGGGCTCGAACCACTGGTAACCGCAGATCATGACCTAAGCGAAAGTCGGACGCTTAACCGACTAAGCCACCCAGGCGCCCCAGAACAGGAAAATATCTTAATGATCTCAGCATACGAACAAATTCTATAAAAGGTGCAAACCATTGAAATATTGATAAATCTAGCTGCTTTGAAATTTAAAAAATTCTTAGTTATCAAATCACATAAAAATAAAATTACAAAAGGGATCAGAGACAAATAATTACAATGTATAAAAGATGATTTGAATTTATACAGAACTCTTATAATTTAAACAAAGATAGGCATTCCAATGGAAAATAAAGTATATGAGTTGGCAATGAAAAATGTATAAAACAAAAAACTTAATATACAAGATGTTCAGCCTCCTGTTAATTAGGGGAATACAAGTTAATTACAATAAAAATATTTTAGTTTCATTAATTGGTAAAAATGTTAAAGTCTGATAATATTGTATTGATAACTACGTAGAATTACAGAAAAGTTTGTACTTTATACCAGCTACTGTTGGTTTGTGGTTGTAAATTGGTTTTAAACATAACATTGGAAATTAATCTAGAAAAAGTTAGTAAAGTTTAAAATTTATCCATTCTACTGCTCAGCATTTACTACGTATAAATACTAAGAGTAACTTATATGCAAAGAGACTTATATAAGAATATTCCTTATAGCATTGCATTTAATTTCAAAATGTGGTAATACCCTAAATGTCTACAAACAGAAAATAAATGGACTGATAAACTGTGGCAAATTTATAAAATAAAAATGAATGACTAATGCTACATATATCAACATGATTTAATCTCACAGCTTTTTTTTCTTTTTTCCAAATTAAAGTTGAAGAAAAATATATATTGTATATTAATATCATAGAAAAGTGCATATTTGGGGCTCATGGACAGATATGTAATAAAAGTATAAAAATCTTCATAGAATTATGAATGTTAACTTCAGAATCAAGTTTACAGCTGAAGCGAGTAGTGAAGGAACTGGATTGGGTCACTTTTCACAAAAAGAATTTAATTCTATCAATACTATTTTTATGTTTAATCTCTATATGTGGTATTTTGGGTCTTCATTGCCTTATTTTCTATGCTTTTTATATGGCTTAAATTTGATTCTGAAATTAACATTAACAGAGTTTTCTGTTTCAATCTAAGATCTGTATTAAAAAAATTGGTTTTCAGAAAAATTGAAAACTCTATCTTACATTTTAGAGAAATTGGTCATTTAATTTTGGAATTTAGTAGCCACCTTGCTACTTGCAAGAAACATTGGTGACAGCTCTGTGACTCATTTGCGACGCACAGGTCCCAAAGATTATGTACAACTGCTCCTTAATGACAGCCTTCTCTGAAGGCAGCACAGCAGATGAGTGCAAAATCCAAAATTATGAAACACTTGAGAAAAATAAACTACCACTAGTGAAAGTCAAAAAGCATTTAAAAAAGCGTCTAAGTGTTTCAAATATTACTTCATAGAAATAGTGGGAAATACATGTAAGATAATTACCCAAAATTCAAAACATAAAAAGGACATAAACATATGAAAAAAATGAAAAAGATGAAAGTATGGATAAGGAAAAAAGAATGATATGTTTGTGTTCCTTACTACATCCTTAAGGCTTATAACAAGGCCTAGCACAGAGGAGGATTTCAAGAGTGAAAAAATGAATAAATCAGCTCATAAGTCTTTAGTTCAGAAGAGATATCTAGGGTGGAAATATAAATGTGGAATTCATTGGACTATAAATGATATTTAAAGTGCCAACATTTATAGTCAGAGTAAAGAATGAAGAGCATGCAAAGAAGATTGAGATGAGGACAGGAAGAGTTAGGAAGAAGCTCACAAGTGTACCATTATTATGGATTTCTCTTTCCAGACAATAATAATGACAAATGCCATGCCTCACTGCCTCCTTCCAAGCACCACGCTCTCCCACCTGTCCCCCACCCCACACTTTCTTAGCAGGGAAGGGTGCACTATTCCTCAACTATGACCGCTAATGTGGCAAATCTCGCAGTTCCCATGCTGTTAGACAACTGCAACGTTGAGCTCCCGGAACACACAAGGGGAGGAGCTATGTTTTCCCCAGGTACTGGAAACTGACAGCATATGGCTGAAGACAAACTCCTCTCATGTCGGGTCTTTTGTATCCTCTCCTCTAATCACACCAGTGGAAGGGCTGGTTTTTCCCTCCTCATACCACTTGAAAACATGAAACTCAGTTGTCAGGGTGCCACCACAGTCTGGCATATGGACCTGACCGATTACTGTGAGATCCCTGAAGAGCATGATGGACAAGAGGAATCCCTTCTTATTGGGTCATCCCTAGTGAATATTGTTCCACAAGGTCAGGTGTGGGAACTAGCTGAGAACTTGGCCTTGTTTGCTCAGCAAGTAGGCCAGACATTCTACCAAACTACTTAAAATAAAAATACAAAAGGTGGTTTTTAAATTCTACATTTTTATGTGGATCAATTTCCGTGCAAATATTGGATAACATACCTAGTGAACTTTCTCTTAGAAGTTCAACAAGAATGAAGGGGGGAAATACCAAATTTTATCTCTTGTTTCTGCTTCCTTTTCTCCCTTCCTCTTTCCTTTTCTTCCCCCACCTCTCTCTCTCTTTTATTTGACTGTCTCTCTCTTGCCTCATTCTACCTAAACACACATATGCACACATACACACTTTCCCACCATTAACTACTACTGAGTATGCACTTTGAGCAAGGTGTTCTGCAAAGGAACTCTCATGATTCTTTTAATATATATATAAATAAGAATGTAATGGGGGATTTAAATGTACACTTTGCCCTTAAGAAACTTAAAGTATACTAAAAATGATTTTAATGCACATAAATAATTCTAGTTGGAATACAATTCCATTTAGAACGTTCCATGATTTATTTGTAAATTACTAACATTTACCAAATGTGTATTATTTGTCAGGCACTGTTCCAATTATTTTAATATTTATTATCTCATTTAATCCTTACTTCAATTATTTAAGGTAGACAGACATTATTATTCTTCATATTTTGCCAGCTGAAGTGACTGGGAACCAAATGTGTGAGTTGTTTTTCCAAGACTGTTTATCTTAGAGATAGCATGCTCAGAAGTTTCCCCAAATAGGCTGACCCCATAGGTTTTGGGTGTACTCTGCTAAAAGACCAGCTTCAGGGACCATGAGGTGGTTTTGTAGCAGCAAATGATATTTGAGTTTAGTTGAAAAGGAAGGAGTATCTTACCATATATGAATTAGTCGTAAGTATTAACACCAATATTACTACTACAAATGAGACCATTCATTAGGCAGAAGGTAGACCTGAGCAGTGGAAGGAATGCTGGAGGTAAAATCCCAAGTCTTTGAAGGGGAATAATAGAAACAGGAGCTAGAAGCAAGGGTTGTGACCAATCAGCTGTGTAGAAAAAGCCCAGGGCACAACATCCTGACCTTGTAGCTTCTAAGACCTTGGGGCTGACAAATCAAGAGACAACACAGGTGCAGTGCATATACTCTCTTCTTCCACCTCTGCCCCAGGGCAGCTCCCTGGGCTCCTTGTAATCTCCCTCTCCATGGAGAAACACTACCATGACAGGTTAAGAAACAAACCCTATTGGGTCAAAAGCTTCCCTTCCCTACCAGTGGGAGGAGTCCCCCGAATGACTGGAAGCCCCTCCCTTAGAGACCACCCCTCTGAACGTCATATCTCCTCCCATTCCAGAGACACGCAGAAACATCCAGTCTTCAACTAAGGGGCTGGTTCTGCATCCTGGAACCTACCAGCTCTCCCACCTTGAGAGTCTAGTTTTGCTTTAATAAACTGCTTTGGGCTTGCTCCTTTCCTTCCGCCTGGCTTTATTCCAGCATGATTCCCCTCATAAAACGTCTTGCAGGGAATCCAGGGACAGAGACCTCCATTCCCACAACAGGTTCTGCCACCAGTAACACATTGATTTCAAGATATTTTGCAGCTCTACTTCTTCTTACACATACTCATATATGGCCAGATTGAACTCAAAATATAAATATGAACCTCTTTGATTCTTTTCAAAGATATGTATATACTTCAACTTAAAATCTATGAATACTTATGAGGAATAAACCTTCGTATTATCCTTAAATACCAAGAAACCAAAGCTCCTGAAGCTGATTCTAGGTCTGACATAAGAAATACACAAAATTTGTAACTACTCTTGCTCCAGAAAACATGGAACATTTTCAAAAACCAATCAGTTATGTGAAACAAACAAATAAAAAGAAACACAGAAGCTAATATTAAGGGTCTCACTATAGGCAAAGATAAAACAATGTAAGCAGAAAAAAAGTGATAAATACAACTAATTTAAACACTAACCATGATACCTAGGAGTTTTAAAATATTGTTTTTAAAAGAGAAAAAGCAGAAAAATAAATAAATAAATAGAGGCAAAACAATTCATTGATTACCACTGGAAATAACTAGGAAACGAACTCCTTATTCTGAAACAAAGCAAATGGAAGGAAAAATTAAGCATCTATCCTCTATTTTCCAAGTGATGGGCATTTCAGAATAACCTAATGGCACTTGTTGATATAAGAAAATTCTCTCCAGAGGAAGCGTGTTAAAATACACAAGCATATATTTTGTGCCATTTAATGAAATAATACACTCAGTCAATGGGCATCAGCAGTTACAACCAATACATTAAAGGTTCATAGCAGAGAATTTTAAGATGGGAGTGTGACTGCTTATTTTATGCGGCAACTTGACGGGGCCACAGGCTGCTTATTTGTTCATTTGGTCAAACATTATTCTGGGTATGTCTGTGAGGGTGTTTCTGAATGAGATTGGTATCTAGATCCCTAGACTGAGTAAACCAAATTGCTCGCATTAACGTGGGTGGGGCTCATCCAAAGAGTTGAAAGTATGAAGAAAACAAAGAAGCTAAACCTCCCTGGGGGCAAGGACAGCCCTTAGCCCTTCAGCCTAGCCTGACTGCCTGGAGACAGGGAAATCAGATTTTGTCCTGCCTTTGGATTCTTACTGAAAATCAGCTCTTCCTGGGTCTCAGGTCAGCCTGGACTCAGAGCAGAGCTACAGACATGGCTCTCCTGGGTCTCCAGCTTGCTGACTGTGGATCTTGGGACTTTCTCCATAATTATTGGAACCTATTTCTTACACTATATCGCTATGTAAATATGTGTGTGCATATGTATACAGTTGACCCTTGAACTGTGTGGGTCCACTTACATGAAGATTTTTCTTTTATAAATACAGTACTATATTGTAAATGTATTGTTTCTTCCGTACAACTTTATTAATAACATTTTCTTTTCTCTAGCTTACTTTATTTATAAGAATACAGTACATAATACATATTGAAGAGCCAAAATTAAGGCCTCCATTAAGAGAAACCTCGGGCGGCACGTAGCCCCAGTCCCAGTCCCAGGAAAAGCCTCAGACTGTTCAAGGCTAAAGCCATCCTCAGACCGCCCTCAGTTCAGCTAATCCAAACGTAAAAAGAAACATTCCTATGGTCTGAGTCAAGGCTGGAAACTGCAGATACAAACTAGCCAATTTCTCACTGCTTGTCTGAACCCCATGGGGGCCCTCTGAACTCACCTCACAACTGGTCATTTTCAAAGGATTCTCAAAAGTCATGATTGGGTCCTGAGGGACCTGGACAAACTAAACCAAAAACTCAACCAGCTTCTCTGCTTCTGTACAAGTGCTTGTGAAGAGCCAAAAATTAAGTCCTCCATTAAGAGAAACCTCGGGCTGCACGTAGCCCCAGTCCTAGATAAACTAAACCTAAAACTTAACCAGCTTTTCCGCTTCTGGGCAAGTGCCTGCGCTACGGGAAGCTATTACCTAACCAGCTCTTTCTGCTTCTGTAACAATGCTTAAGGCTTGCTTTCCCGCCACCGGATTGCCCAAGGGACTAGCTTCATGTTCCCCCTGTCACCCCATCACCCCACCCTGGCGGAAGCCAATCCGAAAAGGCCAGCGGCTACCCCATACCTTGCTGAGCTAAGGGCCTGGAGAGAGAGATGTTAACCTGTTAGTCGCCAAACAAGACTTCAAACTCGCTCTATGATAGGCTGAATTCAAAGGTACCCCAAATATTATAATTGGATCCCGCCAAAAACCTGATGGCGGGAACCAATCAGATGCGGTATATGTTCACATTTTAATGTTAACCAATGGCAAACTTGTAACCATGGAAATCTCCTGTCCCTCCCCATGACTTGTTTACTTCTGTCTATAAAAAGGCTGCAGAGGCTTTGTTCAGGGCCTCTTAGCGTCACCGGCAACGAGTGCGCGGAGGCCCAGGTTCGAACCTGCAAATAAACAACCCTTGCCGCTTGGCTTTGACTCTGGTCTCTGGTGGTCTGATTTTGGGGTTCTCTCGAATTCTGGGCGTTTCACTTGCACTACGGGAAACTAAAACCTAACTAGCTCCTTCCGCTTCTGTACCATTGCTTAAGGCTTGAGTTTCAGCCTCCCGGGAACTATCAGGCAGCCGCACACTGCCCAAGGCCGGAGAAACTGGCCACCACATCACTTCACCACACTACCCTGGCAACACCCAATCAGGAAAGGCCAGCAGCCACCCTCCGCCTTACTGAAGGAGGGGCCTAGGGAGAGGGAAGTTAACCTGTTAGTCGCCGAACAAGACCCTAGACTCGTTCTATGATTGGCTAAATTCAAAGGTATCCTAAATGTTGTAATTGGATCCCGCCAAAAACCTGATGGCGGGAACCAGTCAAATGTGGTATATGTTCACATTTAAATATCAACCAATGACAAACCTGTAACCATAGAGATCCCCTGTCCCTCCCCACGACTTGTTTACTCCTGTCTATAAAAAGGCTGCAAAGACTTTGTTCGGGGCCTCTCAGCGTCACCGGCAACGAGTGCGCGGAGGTCCAGGTTCGAACCTGCAAATAAACAACCCTCGCCTCTTGGCTTTGACTCTGGTCTCTGGTGGTCTGATTTTGGGGGTCTTCCGATCTCTGGGCGTTTCATATGGGGGCTCGTCCCTGGATAATTCCCCCCCAGACCTACCAGACCCCAAGTCAACGGGTTGTTCCTACGACCGATCGGTAAGTGAGCCGGCTCTGTCTATCTGTTTGTCTCAGCGTCAGTTTCTGTCTTGTCTGTTTGTTTCGGTTTCTGCCGCGCGGAATCTGTATTGGGGACTGTACTGGCTCTGGCGGACGCGCTATAGAGCAGTCAGTCGGGACCGAGGAGACGTCCTCCGGCGCCCAAAAAGACGGAGCAGGTCGCTTGGCGAGGCCGGCGTCTGTTCCTGTTGGACGGAGCAGGTCGCTTGGCGAGGCCGGCGTCTGTTCCTGTTGGACGGAGCGGGTCGCTACCGCGAACCGGCGAGGCCGGTGTCTGTTCCTGTTGGCTAGCCTTCTGTGTCTGTGTGTGTCTGTGTCTGTGTGTGTCTGTGTCTGTGCACAGCGAACTCTGTTATCGGTCTCTGTGTGTCTGTGTCTGTGCGCAGTGAACTCTGTTATCGGTCTCTGTGTGTCTGTGTCTGTGCGCAGCGAACTCTGTTATCGGTCTCTCTCACTGTGTATGTCTGTGTCGAATTGTCGATTTTCTCTGTTGGTGTTTATTACCTTGTGACTGAGACTGACGTTATGAGACAGACTTCCATCCAAACCCCTAGACTTAATGTTAGCCCATAACCTCTCAGTGATTGTTAGGAAGGGTCCATTTTAAACTTACTGCAGCACAGAATGGCCCACTTTCAATGTGAGATGGCCACCGGACATCATGGTTTGGGCTGATCTGGTTGATAACCCACCCCCTTGCATTAAAAGTTTCTTGCCTCCACAGAAACCTGACATCCTGGCGGTGACTAAAAAGCACCCGCCCTCCCGGGCTTTGGAGCTGCCGAAAAAGGAAACTAAACCCTCTGCGCCGCTCTACCCTTTCTTACAGGGTGGAACAGAGGAAAAATTAACTTCTCCCCCTCCTTAGGCAACCTCCTCCACAGGACCCAGCAGGAGGAACAAAGGCGCCACCCGAACCACCGGCGCCCCCTGCCCCACCGGACCCGGCGGCCCTGGGGAAATGGGCCCCGTCCAAGGGACCCGAAGCCGCCGTGGAATGACACCTGAGGGACTGGACTCAACTGTCTTGCCCCTGAGAGCTACAGGCCCCCTTGATGATCAGGGCAACCAGCCCCACCATTACTGGCCCTTCGCCACAAATAATCTGTACAATTAGAAGTCTCAAAATGTTCCGTTCTCGGAGAATCCCCGCGCCATTATTAACCCCTTAGAAACTGTTCTGTTCACTCATCAGCCACCTGGAATGATTGCTAGTAATTGTTGCAGGTTCTGTTCATGTCGGAGGCCGCGCCGGCTCCGACAGGTCCAGGAGTCCCTGAAGGATAGACGGTGTCAGCAAAAGAGAATGAGAGAGCCCTGAGATTCTTTCTGATCACCAGGCAGGCATCTCTGTCCTGTCGGTTTTGGTGTCTTTATTTTAAGGCTCAACGATAATATAACATCAGAAGACAGAATTTTTACAAGGGCTAATTATTTGTAAAATGTATTAGGCTTATTCCTAAATTGCTTGAGCGAGCCTTTTCCTTGATGCTGAATGTGCAAGCACCATGGGGGCCATAAGTATGTCAGTCTTTGCGCCTGGGTTATGTTTTAGTTGCTCTTGTCTGTCCTCATCCCAGCTGCCAGTATAAGGGAAAATGTTTATGGAATGTGGGCCTTGAGGAAGGGGCTGCTATGCTTCAGCAATTAGCAAAGATATGTATGGTAACATATGTTCCCATATGTTATGTTCTGCCCTTATCTATATCTTAACTTTGGATTAGGCTCTTTGTCTCGGGGCCAGGCTAAATTGTAACTCTTGTGTTCTTAACACCCTTTATTGTCTAAGTCTTGGGTCTGCAAGGCCCATAGGAAGAGCCTTTTGACAATTGCCTGCAGAGCTTTCATCTAAAGTCTCTTTTGTAAAGGCAGGAATATACTTTTCCTTATGAGGTATCTATGTTCAGTCTGTGTTCAGAATATGGGTCTGATATGGAATATTATGAGGCCTGGTCAATACCAGTAGGCTTATTTCCAGCACGAGCCAGTAGTGGCAGAGGGAGATGTCAGTTTTCATTTCTCATGGCTGAAGCTATGCAAGCACTGCCATTTCCTTGCTGCAACTGCCGTCCAGAGAGGCCGGTGCGGCTCCCGGCATGTTCAGTACTGAGAAATGAAAAATAATCCAGTCTGAACCCAGAAAATTGGTTCCTGGGCCCACTAGAGTTCCCACTACTGACCAGGCTCAAAATGACGCTGGGTTTCCCCTGGCATGGCCAGATTGGAACTACAACTTGGCTGAAGGTAAGGAGAGTCTCTTAGTCTACCGCCAGACTCTGTTGGCAGGTCTCAAGGCTGTGGCTCGCAAGCCTACATTGTCAGTCAGGGACCAGAGGAAAGCCCCGCAGCGTTCCTTAAGAGAGTAATAAAGACATTCCACCAGTGCACTCCTATAGATCCAGAGGCCCCAGCAAAACTTAGCTGCGGTGGCCATGGCTTTTGTCAATCAGTCTGCTCCCAACATTTGGAGAAAACTTCAGAAACTAGAATGTCTAGGAAAAAGAGCCTCCAAGATCTAGTGGTCGTGGCAGAGAGGGTACACAGCAGCAGGGACAGTGCAGAGGACAAGCAGGTAAGGGCTGAAAAGAGACAAAACCAGGGTCTAGCCAAGATGCTACTCGCGGGAACTGTGGAACCGGAGGACCGGAAAAGACGCCTCAGACAGTTGGCTCCAGGAAAAGAAGGTAAGGAGAACTTCCAGCGGCTCGAGGGGCGCCCCCAATTAAGCAAAAATCAATGCGCCTACGGCAAAGAGAAAGAACATTGGGCCAAAGAATGCCCCAAGAATCAATCTGAAACTCTCATTCTAGTAATGGGAAATGACAGTGACTAGGGGAAACGGGGTTCGGCACCCCTCCCCAAACCCAGGGTAACCCTAAAAGTAAAAGGGCGATCCACTGAGTTCCAAATGGACACTGGGCTCAACATTCTGAGGAGCACGCGGTAGGGACATCAGGGCATGAGGGCCACGGCACCGGCCCCAAGCCAGCCGCCTGCACCCCCGTGGCTCCCACATCCCCGGAGCCATACGCCCAGCCCCAGCCCGGGCAAGGTCTCCGGGGGCGTCCCCGCCAAACCCGTGGCCTCCGCAAGGCGCACTCACCCATCGCCGACTACCACGCACTTGAAGGCTTGCCTGAAACGCTGCTGACACCAGATATGCGGGATTTGACCTAGACTCTAGCAGCTTGTTAAGCTCCTCGTCATTGCTGATGGCTAGCTCTGGGATCTCCAGGGTAAAGTAATGGCCCTTGATAAGGAAAAACACCTACCAAGGAGCTGAGGAACCACCGCCTGCCGAGCACTCCCAACCAAACGTGAGACTGCCCAGATCATGGAAAAAAAAATTCCTGAAAGACATCTTCATAAGGTATGGCTTTCCTCAGATGATAGGGTCAGACAACGGACCTGTATTTGTGTCCAAAGTAAGCCAGAATTTAGCCACGGCCCTGGGGATTAATTGGAAATTACACTGTGCATACAGACCCCAGAGTTCAGGACAGATAAGAAAATAAATAGAACTCTAAAAGAGACCTTAATTAAATTGACCTTGGAGACTGGCGGAGACTGGATAGCTCTCCTCCCCTTTGCACCCCAAGGAGTATGCAACTCCCACTACCATATAGGGTTAACTCCTTTTGAAAATATGTCTGGCCTGAATTGCATGACTTCTATCAAAATAAAATACATAGTTACTAAACATAGGTTTGAATTTTCAGCTTCCTATTGCAGAAAAAGTAAGACTATTTAGACCTTTTAAAAAATGATTTAAAAATTCTAGTGTAAACACCTCTCAATTGGTTACTAGGTCCTCAATTGGAGACTAAGGTTTCCCAAGTTAAAATTCTGCTAAGTGTACTTAAGACTGATGGAAAGCAACCCTGTATATAGAAAACTGAGAGATCCATAAAAAAAGGATATAAGAAATGGAAATACATTTTTGTTGAGGGTAAAAGAAAGTAATTTTGTCCTAAATAAGACTGGTTGCTTAGAGAGAAATGGCTTTGGGACAAAGTTTAAAGGCAAAGGAAAGATGTAGAAGGTCTGTGAAGGGAAATCTTTGAAAAGAAATTTTATATGTGCTCAGGATAGACTGGTTGAAATGAATGGAATTTGAAAAGTACACTGGTATAAGGTTAAAACTCTGCTTTTCTCTCCGGTCAAAAGACAGTTTTCTTGGACTGTAAATCTGCTCTTGATAAGACAATGTAAACAAAAGTTTTCTCCTTTTTCTGCCAAGAAAACCCGAAGCTTTAGGTTTCATCTTTATCAGGTCTTTGATTGCATAGTTAAATCTTCTCAATGTTGAAGGAGCTACCCCAACCAATATTGGTTTCTAATTGGTTGGTTTCTAATTGGTTGGTTTCTATATTATGTTATACATTCGCCTTTAAGATCTATTATTGCCACTTTGGTTGAATAGAAAAAGCTTTAAGATTTGTAATGATCTGTAATCCTAGTTAGGATACGCTTTATAGCTTCCTAAGGTTTTAACAAACTTCCCAGGATTTAAACAGTAAAAGGGGTCTTTTGGCCAATTAGGCCCTTTTATCTAAAATGTTAGGTTACTTGGAAAAACACTATACACAACAGTAAACCTTAGGTTATATTGCATGGGTAAGTGCTATAACTGCCCAAATATATATGTAAATCCTAAAGTTTTAATGTTTTGTTATAAGAGTTATTATATGTCACAAAAATAACTAAATTTCTATGGCAATTGCATCATACTGAACTCTTGCCAAATCTTTAACAATGTATGTCCATCTGAGATTTAGATTTTGTCATTTAACTAGATTGCTTGCCTTCATGCAAGAATGTCTGGGGACAATACACCCCATAATACTTAGGTTGCAGTATCGCCACCCTAATGATTGGGACCCGACCGAAGACCCATGATTGGGCCTTCAAATACACAAGAGAAGGGGGGAATGAAGAGCCAAAAATTAAGTCCTCCATTAAGAGAAACCTCGGGCTGCACGTAGCCCCAGTCCTAGATAAACTAAACCTAAAACTTAACCAGCTTTTCCGCTTCTGGGCAAGTGCCTGCGCTACGGGAAGCTATTACCTAACCAGCTCTTTCTGCTTCTGTAACAATGCTTAAGGCTTGCTTTCCCGCCACCGGATTGCCCAAGGGACTAGCTTCATGTTCCCCCTGTCACCCCATCACCCCACCCTGGCGGAAGCCAATCCGAAAAGGCCAGCGGCTACCCCATACCTTGCTGAGCTAAGGGCCTGGAGAGAGAGATGTTAACCTGTTAGTTGCCAAACAAGACTTCAAACTCGCTCTATGATAGGCTGAATTCAAAGGTACCCCAAATATTATAATTGGATCCCGCCAAAAACCTGATGGCGGGAACCAATCAGATGCGGTATATGTTCACATTTTAATGTTAACCAATGGCAAACTTATAACCATGGAAATCTCCTGTCCCTCCCCATGACTTGTTTACTTCTGTCTATAAAAAGGCTGCAGAGGCTTTGTTCAGGGCCTCTTAGCGTCACCGGCAACGAGTGCGCGGAGGCCCAGGTTCGAACCTGCAAATAAACAACCCTTGCCGCTTGGCTTTGACTCTGGTCTCTGGTGGTCTGATTTTGGGGTTCTCTCGAATTCTGGGCGTTTCACTTGCACTACGGGAAACTAAAACCTAACTAGCTCCTTCCGCTTCTGTACCATTGCTTAAGGCTTGAGTTTCAGCCTCCCGGGAACTATCAGGCAGCCGCACACTGCCCAAGGCCGGAGAAACTGGCCACCACATCACTTCACCACACTACCCTGGCAACACCCAATCAGGAAAGGCCAGCAGCCACCCTCCGCCTTACTGAAGGAGGGGCCTAGGGAGAGGGAAGTTAACCTGTTAGTCGCCGAACAAGACCCTAGACTCGTTCTATGATTGGCTAAATTCAAAGGTATCCTAAATGTTGTAATTGGATCCCGCCAAAAACCTGATGGCGGGAACCAGTCAAATGTGGTATATGTTCACATTTAAATATCAACCAATGACAAACCTGTAACCATAGAGATCCCCTGTCCCTCCCCACGACTTGTTTACTCCTGTCTATAAAAAGGCTGCAAAGACTTTGTTCGGGGCCTCTCAGCATCACCGGCGACGAGTGCGCAGAGGTCCGGGTTCGAACCTGCAAATAAACGACCCTTGCCGATTGGCTTTGACTCTGGTCTCTGGTGGTCTGTTTTTGGGGTCTCTCGAACTCTGGGCGTTTCAATATGACATATAAACTATGTACTAATCAACTGTTTATGTTATCAGTAAGGCTTCTGCTCAACGGGAGGCTATCGGCAGTTAAGTTTTTGGGGAGTCCAAAGTTATAAATGGATTTTCACCCAGCCCAAAGCCCCGCATTGTTAAAGGATTAATGCATATTCTATTGGTTCTGTGTCTGGAGTGCCCTATTGGTACTGAAATGATTCTACAGAAACAGAATGTTAAGGATAAGTTTTCTAAATTCAATCTAAGGTTCTAGAACTCTCTAATGTGATAAAATTTAAGGAAGCCAATGACTCTATTTCCATCAGTAAAGAGGGGACTAATAGTCCATGGTGTCATCTGGTTATAGAGATTCACAAACCATCACTAGTGAATACTTGTGCTAATCAACCAACTCTAAAAAGCAAGGATCTAGGTGACAGTGTATATAATCCTTCCAGACACACAGGGTAAAATAATGAATGCTGGGAGCCCCACTGGCCTCTCTGGATGACAGTCACAGTGAGGAAATGGTAGTGTTTGTACAGCTCCTGCCGTGAGAAACACAAACTGGTATCTCCTGCCACTACTGGCTCATGTTGGAAATGAGGCTGCTGGTATTGACCAGGCCTCACAATATTCCAGATCAGACAGACCAATATTCCCCACACAGATTGCTCATAAGGAAAGACATATTCCTGCCTTTTCCAAAGAGATTTCAGATAAAAACATTGTGGATGATTGTTAAAAGGCTCTTCCTAAGGGCCTTGCAGATCCAAGATTTACATAATAAAGGGGGCTTGAGACAAAGAGCCTAATTTAGAGTTAAGAGCAGATATCCACCCCCCACCCAGTTGTTTCTGCCTGGAGCACTGGCCGTCCCCCACCTCAAGACATTTGTTATCAAGTATTTGGAGTGACTTATTCTGGCCATGAATATGCTGATTGCTCCCTGTGGAGGAACCTATTGAGGAACTTCTTTTGTGATTCTGGGAGCAGAGGTGTCTCCTGAAAGACCTGTTTGACCCCTGCTCACTGAGAAGTAATCTCACCCTTTGAGGCTAAAAACATTGATATGCTGCATCTAAATCACCTATCTCACTGTTGATAAAGGTTATGCAGAAGTCTTCTACAAATCTATGTTCTGGGAAATTCTTACATGTCAAAGAAGTTTGTCATCAGAAATCATTGTCTAAGGCAAATGCCACTTCTGTGCCGTCCCCCAAACACTTATAAAATAAGGTTGAGCCCCAATCAGAGCGGAGATGCCTGCCTGGTGCCCAGAAAGAATCTCGCCCCTCTCTCATCCCTCCCTCGCCGACACCGTCCATCCTTCAGGGACCCCTAAACCCCGGCCGGAGCCGGTCTCCGGCAAATGACTATGATAAGATTCGCTGGTTGCTCTTAACATTACTGGACATAGTATAGACTACACTTCTCAGCTCAAACACTGCACCAATGACCAGAGAAACATTATGTGTGTCTTGAAGGAGATCTCTTTGGAATTCAAAGGCAGCATCTTCCTCATTTGGGTGTGTCACCCTCGCCCATTTACCAAACTACCCAAAAAGGTGATAGTTTTAAGGGGGTGTCCAGACCAAGAGAGAGCTCTGCAATGGGTCCAAGCTGCTGTGCAGGGGGCTCTGCTGCTTGGACCATCTGACCCAGTGGGTTGGAAGGTGCCTCAAGTGTCAACAGCAGGTGTTGACCCTTGAACTGACCCTTGACCTTCCTGAACAATAACAGGAAGGGTTATGGGGTGACGGTAAAAACCTAAGCTCAGCCTCAACATATGGATAGTATTGTCACTGGAAAACAAGAATGAGAAAGGAGGACAAGGAAGAAGAAATGACAGTCAATATTAGCATGCTTAGGTGCTAATGCTTGGGTGGCTCAGTCTGTTAAGTGTCTGACTCTTGATTTCGCCTCATGTCATGGTATCACAATTCATGGGTTCGAGCCCCACACTGGGCTCTTCACTGACAGCATGGGGCCTGCTTAGGATTCTCCTTCTCCCTCTGCTCCCCACCCCCATATCTGTCTCTCTCTCTCTCTCTCAAAAGAAATAAAGCTAAAAAAAAATAGCATGTTTAAAGGAACTTTCAAAAAATAAATATTAAAAAATAAAAGAAAAAAAAGAAAAAGCTTTGGCAGTGGCAGAGATCATAAACTGCGGGAAAGGATGCTGAAAAGCTAAGTTGGGGCTTATTTTAGAACCCTCAATTGTTAGGATGAATAATTTGATGCCTACTGTCTTGTCACAGAGAATGGTGGCTGGCTTTCCCTAACCATACTCCTCCTCCTTTGGCAACAGAAGCCTTGTAGTTTGGCCACCCAAAACAAAAACATTTCCTAGTCTGCTTTGCAGTGGCATGCCCTCATCTGACTTGGTTATTAGGAATGGTACATAAGCGGAGGTTCAGTGTGCAAATTACATGAAGTGTCTTCAGAGAAAGGGAGCCATGCCCTTCTTTGCCCTCCCCTCCTCCTTGTAGCCTACACACAAAACAGAAGTCTGGACTTGGACTATCCATCTTGGACCATGAAATGAAGCCTGTATGGTAGGGATGACAAAATAGTGACCTGGAAGTAGTCTGGATTCCTAAGATCGTTATGGGTCAGAGCTCTAAACTGCTTTAGCTCTTATTGTGCTGCCTTGTGTATCACTCACAGCTGTAACTAATCCAGAGACAAATTGTTTTTGGTTTGTATGTTTGTCCTATTAAACCAGGGGATGACATCATTAAGGTTTTGTTTGCATAGACAAGACTGTACAAAAGGAGCAGCTTTTGAAAAAGCACAGGTAAGATATAATAAGACTCTAAAGCAAGATTATTGGGACACCTTGGTGGCTCAGTCGATTGAGCATCCGACTTGGCTCAGGTCATGATCTCATGGGGTTCAAGCCCCCCTTTGGGTTCTGTGCTGACATCCAGCTCAGAGCCTGGAGCCTGTTTCAGATTCTGTATCTCCTTCTCTCTCTGACCCTCCCCTGTTCATGCTCTCTCTCTTTCTCTCTCTCAGAAATAAATAAAAAACATTACGTTTTTTTAAAAAAATAAAACAAGATTATTGACAACAAAGTTTATGCCTGAGAGATAACTGTATGATTTTGAGGCTAGGTGTCTAGAATAATACTGAAGCCTCTAAGTTTGAGAAAAGGATGATTTGTGCATGTGTGTACTTATGTGTGCATGTGTGTATTTGACCTGAGATCAGGATGGCTCTTAGAATCTCAATAATTTTATGTATTACAAATCACCTGTCTCCTTGGAGATAGCACCTGGATCATAAAAACGAATTTACAATAGAACCAATCTTGTACCATAGGAAGATTTATACAAATCTACCTACCTTCCTACTAGGTAGAATAACAGGGATATTTGAGCTCTTAGGTACTGTGTGGCCCATTACCTAAAATAATTCTGGAGTATAACACAAAATGTTCTTATTTAAAGAAGAAATCTGGGGCACCTGGGTGCCTCAGTTGGTTGAATGTCTGACTTTGGCTTAGGTCATGGGTTCAAGCCCTGCATCAGGCTCTGTGCTGACAGCTCAGAGCCTGGAGCTTACTTTGGATTCTGTGTCTCCTTCTCTATCTGTGTCTCCCCAACTTGCTCTCTGTCTCTCTCTCTCAAAAATAAATAAATATTAAAATAACTTTTAAAAAAAGAAGCAAGCTAACATATATACTGGAGTAGTTTAGTGGTCTGCTTATTCTAAATCAGTGTTACTCATTCTTGACAACTTCAACAATTTTGTGTTGTGGGCATATTCCTGCTCATTGTAGGATGTTCAGCAATATCCAGGTGTCTCTACTCACTAAATGCCTAATACTCTTCCTCTCCCCTTCCCTACAGTTGCGGCACCAAAAATATCTACAGACATTGGCAAATCCACTTTGAGGGATAAAATCTCCCCCTGCACAGAAACTGGTTGGAGAGTATAGTAAGAAGAGCATGCTTTTTACTTGGTTTGGGTTGGTTCTCTTTTGTTACTTCAGTCTTTCATTTGCTCTTGATCCTGTAATGTGATACATGAACTCAAATAAGACCTATTTCTGAAATAAGAATTGCAATCTGATATTTCATTTCTAGCTGCATTATCTCCAACAATGATAGACCCGGAGACAAAGACTGCAGCATGCCCTTAATAAAGGGTAGCTATCATCGTGTTTTGTAAACAAGGAGAAAATATACCAAAGCAAAGGTTGTTCCCTTCTTAATTTGTTCTGGAACTTCTGACGTGTTTAGTTCTCTGTTTCTAAGGCATTGTTTTGACTATGCAATCTCCATACGCTGGTTTGAGATTCTGATCTTCTGTACAAGAGAAGTATGATTATTTAAAATCTTTTGCACACAGATCTATACAGCATCATAGGTACCTGGGCCTCTTCATAACATCAGCTAAACTGATAGCAATGGTGTCAGTCTGCTTTTCATCTCTTCCCAATAACACCCGCCACTACATGCATGATACATTGTTCATTTTTATAACTATTTTTTTCATTCTAAAATAGAATTCTATAGTTTCACAGCAAAATAGGATTCCTGAGTCTCACACAAAAGATGTGATCAGGGACCCAACTGTGCCTTCCCTTGGGTCTAACTTTGAGTCATTACTATGTTGTATGTTTATGAAGTAGTCGGCATCCTCTGCTTGGAGTAATTATTGTTTTCTTTAGTTATAGCTGAAGTTGATATAAAGAACACACCCGACAAAAATTACACTGAGGCATCTGGATTTCTCTAGAGAATTTTAAGAATATCTGCATTGCCATGTTCCAAAGAGGCTCTATAGTGCCTGTTACTTTACACTGACAATGCCATAAACAATTACTGTAGTCTGGCAGTCACTATTGAAAGATCTCTAGCCATGTTTCAAAGGGTTTATGATCAGCCATTGAAATACATTTTCTCCCACATAGGTATGTATGGAATTCCATCACTCCAAGTGTTCTGCTCACAGAATTTTTCTCAAGGAAAATAAAATTTCCATCTTTTTTTCTGGTGAAGTAGGAAATGTTTGCACACTGGTTTATTCACTGTAGCAGAGTACCAACCCAGTGAGTTGCCTTGCTCAGCAACTTCCTCAGAGAGCATACACAGTCGCCCCTCATCTTTGGTTTCACTTGCCATGGCACCAGTTACCTGCATTTAACTGTAGACCAGAAGCAGCTGATCTGCCTTCTGATGATATGTCAGAAAGTTAACAGTAGCCTGACGCTAAGTCACAATGCCTGTGTCATTCTCCTCACTTCATCTCATCACATAGGTATGTTGTCAGCTCACATCATCACAAAAAGATAGTTGAGTGCAGTATATTTTGAGACAGAGAGACCATATTCATATAGCTTTTATTTCAGTATATTGTTACAATTGTTCCATTTTATTATCATTGTTCTTAATCATAGGTATGTATGTATAGGAAAAAAGACAGTATATATGTATGTATATACATATATATATACACTATATATATATATAGGGGTTAGTATATATATAGAGAGAGAGGGGTTAGTACTATCCATGGTTTCAAACATCCACTAGAGGGCTTGGAACATAGCTCCTGTGGACAAGGAGAGAATACTGTACTAGTGTTCTTCTTCACAGATAATCTCTACCAGCCACAGTTCTGGCATAGAGAATTATAATATGCTAACATTCGGACAGGTGTCCTTGTGACCTTTCCAGTGCTACACAGATTTCACTATGGTGACCATTGCACTCAGACAACAGTTAAGTCTAGATTTGGGAATGCAACAAGGTGCAGGTCAGCAATCATTGATGAATTTTACGTACAATTTTGTGCATGAGAATACTTCCAAGAGGGGAGAAAAAGGAAATGAGTGTTTTTATTCAAGGCTAGTGTTTCAAAGCCTGCCTAAAAGATTCAGTTGAAAAAAAAAAAAACAGTGTTGACTTGACTTGCTCTTGCCCATTCTCTTCCCTTTTTTAACAAATAGACTTGGGGTTTGAACAGAACATACTTTCGGCAAACATTCTATCTTAGTTACCTTCTGAGAGGTTCAAAGAAGAATTTTAGACATACTGTCGCATTTCTTAGTACATAACACTTAAAGGAAGTTAATTGAATCAACAATTTAGATACCAACAGCTTATCGCTATCATTTTCATTTTGATTTCATCATTCATTTTCATCAAAAGTGAAAATGAATCACTCGATAGCAGGCTGGCAGATAAAATGCAGAACACTTTCTTGAGCTTTAATTTCAGATAAACAACACACCTCAAACTTTAGCATAAAGATGTCCCAAATATTGACTGCAAAATACTTGCAATAAGATAATTTTATCATAAGTTCAAATTTAACTGGAAAAATCCTGTATTTTTATTTGCAAAATTTGACAACCCTAGTCAGTCAAGGCAAGTGAGTAAAATGTATGTTAAAATCTTGCCAAACTAGAATGCCAGTGTCACTGTATTTAAACATCTGAAGTTACTCCCTCTATTTTCAAGCTCCATAATATAAAATATTTAGAACAAATAAAAGGAGATGCTTCACTCAGCAGGCAGTCACCTTGTGAAATTCACTGTCACCATAGGTCACTGGGCTGGATAATTTTATGACCAATAATAACATTTGTCTGAATGCATGCTGAGAAAAGGTAATCAAATCTCACACTTTAGGGAATAAGTTGCTCATTGCAGAAATTGGGAGGGAATGACTTCCTGCACAATTGGCTAGGGGTATTATGAGGTTTATGGTCATTGTCAGAGAGGCCGCCTATCTCCATGGATCAGTACAGGGGCTGACTAATCAATGAGTGTTGTCCCCAAAATGGATGCAACATTCACTATTATAAGGTTGATTGTGATGGTAAATATAATGATGTACAGGCCTATTTAAAAGAGATCACTCATGTATTTATGAGGAAAAAACAGTGAATTTAAGATTATTTTAAATGATGCAAGCTAAATAAATATATTAATTTTGGAAGTCTTTTTTAAATTTTCTTTTTTGAGTCAGAATTATAGAGGGTAAGAAGAAGTAGAAACCGCTCACTAGCTCCAGAGAAGGATATACTCTCCCCTGTTGCATAGGATTTCTGCCTTTCTTTACAGCCGCATTGTACCCACAAATTAATCTCAGTTTTACAGCATCAAGGTAGGAAAAGGTTATACATAATGGTAACTGAAGTCATATAAGAAAGGTGATTTCACAAAATTTTGAAAAAGCAAAGTTTGCCTATGCTTTCCAGATATCAGCACCTCCCTTTGGTCTCATAATGAATCTACACTTTGCATTCTCTCTTGGTTCCTTTTCACAAAGAAAATAGTATGATAAATTCATTCTGAAGTAAAATTAATCTCAGTTGAGTGGAATCCTATAAGGAAAGTCCTAGGGAAAGGAGATGGGGAGAGAGAGAGTGACCTACCCAAAGAAATGAATGTCTAATAGTAGAGTTTCAGGACCTACAGGGATATTTCTCAATGTTCTTCAAATCCATTTATTTACAAAACTTTCAATTTCACTTATTTGTAAGGTTATTATTACATTTTGAGCCTTTCTGTCTGATTCTTGAGTTAGATTGTATTGTTCGAGTCTGATGAGTGACTTAAAGCAAAGAAAAACAAAACAAAACAATGCAATGTAAGAATGATGTGTCCCATCTGCTTCTCTAATTCTGAGAGGACACAGATAAGCCAAACTAAGCAAAAACAAATTCATGATTTTTTATTTTGATTTTTGTTCCCAATTAACATTTATCATTGAATTGTTATTAAATATCAATACATCATTTAAATTGCAAGCTAATTTTCAGTCCTTTACTTAGTTTAAGAGAAAAAAAAATATGTGGGGTAAGTAGCAATTAGTAGGTTTAATATGTATTTTTTCCAAGATCCCAGAGATTAATTAATTAATCCATTAAAAGTAACTTGAAGAAAAAAAAGGAATAACATGCATTTTAACAAATAGACTGATTACTCCAGGGAAAATCAAGCAAATGTCCATTGACTCAATCAAAATAATACAGCATTTATTTTTTGTTGCTGTTGTTCTAAAATAAATCAAGTTATTCACATATTTGCTACGTTTAGTTACCAGATGCCAGCTAAAATGTGAAGTATTGTATATAACTAAACTCAGATAAAACATAAACAGGGAAGATGTTAAGTATAAACAATCTATATAGACACAATCTATATAATCAAAGACACTGAAACCATGGTCAAAATCTCAATGATTAGTTTAGTATTGTTGTTGAGACAAAGACAACTATTTGGATTAAAAATGAAAAGTTCACTTTTAGAGTTTTTTTAAGTACCATACCAAATAAGATGTTTAAATGCGAACCGATATTATTTTTAGCAAGTGTAACTGATTTTTTCTTCCTGTTTCAGTGTTATACCTATAAAGACGGCATCTGATATTTTCACTGAATTTCTCAGTTTAGTCTCTCTCTTGACCATTAAGTCAATTATTTCTCTAGATCTAACTTACCAATATATTGAATTTGGAGGACAAATTTTATCCTTATAGATTACTCTGGAAGTTAGCCATGTCTTTTATATGGTAGAGTTTTCTCTTTCTCTTTTGGTTAAATTATTTTGGAAAAACCCATATGTTTAGAAACTTGCAACCAAAATGCTTAAATTAATTAATTTTCTGTTTTAAGAACAAAAATACCTTCTTCATTACAACTCTCTCTGTTTGCATGATCATAATACTGAATTAAAAAGGAATGAGTAAAATAAGGTAGTAGATTTTTTGTCATTTTTTTTTTGTTTTCAACCTTAAGAAACCTGATTCCTTTTCAAATACAGGCATCTGCCTAAAAGTCATTACATTTATATTAAGTAAATGCATGAATAATACCAAATACGTTAATATCTATCGCAAATTATTTCAAATAGCTTCAATTCTGAAACCTTTCCCCTTTTTTTCTTTTCTTTCATTTCCTTAGGTTATAGTTAGCAAACTGCTTTCTTTCATCTTGCTGAAAAATTGGAGGCACCTTGGGTTTGTTCTCCAAAGGCTATATAATTTTTCACTGAAGTAAACAAGCTAATTTTAGAAGCATATATTGTGGTCATTAAAGTCCTCCATATGTAGCTATATTATAAAATATCTAGAGAGAGTGGATTTTGCTTAGTGTCTACAAGTACTTCATTTTATAGATATTTTCCAACCAACACACACAAACATACTTCAACCTTATGGCTGGTAACAGTATCTTGCCATCTGTGTGTTTGTATTTTAAGCAGAACATGCTATGAAAATGTAGTAAAAATATACAACAGAAAAGAAACCTGAAGCCAGTTTTAAGTAGACTACTTCTTGGCTTGGAAAATTTAGAGTGCCAAACATCATCTGTGCTTTTCTAAAATAACATGCTAAAGAAATACAGGTGAATACTTGTTTTTTCAAACAAACAAATTGAGTAAAAATAGGTAACATGGCTGAAGAGTTTCCTTTTTAAAGAAAAGGCCAGTTTTTTAAAAAAATGGTCATATATATTCTCTAATATTTTCTTTATCTCAAGATACTTAGTTAGGGCTATTATTTATCTCTTCTTCTTCTTCTTTTTTTTTTTTTTTAACTTACTGGATGTATGTAAAGACTATTTTGTACTTTGTGATTGTGTTCATTATTTATAGATTCTCCACCACTGTCTTTAAACTTTAGTTCAAGAGTCTAACATGTTTTCCTGCATCAAAAAAATGAGTATACTTACTATTAGTAACTCAGTTGGTATTAGATATTCTCTTGAGGGTTTTTAAAAATTTTTTAATGTTTATTTATTGAGAGGACTGAGCATGAGTGGGGAAGAAGTAGAGAGAGAGGGAGACACAGAATCCGAAGCAGACTCCAGGCTCTGAGCCGTCAGCACAGAGCCTGACATGGGCTCAAACTCGTGAACTGTGAGATCATGACCTGAGCCAAAGTCAGACACTCAACCAACTAAGCCACCTATGCGTCCCTCTTGAGGATTATTTTGTCAGTGGCTAATATCAAATTTCTCAATGGAAATGGGAATATTTGGTAAATTATGTACACATTTTAAAATCATTTAATATATCTAGGTCATTAGAAGAATCACAAGATTTGAATGAAGTTTCCATTATTTCTACATATTTAATACATTTAAAATCCCCGATTCGGATATTTTATAGCATTAAAATTAATTAATTAAGATTTATTTTTTAAGTTTATTTATTTAATTTGAGAGAGAATGTGCACAAGTGGGGGTAGGGCAGAGAAGAAAGAGAGAGAGAGAGAGACAGAGACAGAGACAGAGAGAAAAAGAGAGGAGAGAATCCTTAGCAGGCTCTGGATTGTTAATGTGGAGCCCAATGTGGGGCTCAAACTCACAAATCATGAGATTATGACCTGAGCTGAAATCAAGAGTTGGCTCTTAACCAACTGAGCCACCAAGGAACTCTTTGAAAAAGTTAATTTTTTAAAATTCCAAATCTATTTATATACTGTGTATAATTTAATGTTTCCTGATACTGTTAACATCTTACTTTACATTTATTCATTAATTTATAAAAATTGGCCTTCATAAGGCTAAAATATAAGTACTGCCCACACTGCAAATAACAAAAAAGCAATCTAATGCCTACAACATGACCAGAAAATGCTAATATTTACAACATATACCAATGACCAACAGAGTGAAATCTAATAAAATCCCACTTGTCCTAGTTTCAACTGCAACAAATAAATGAACAAGGAATCAACAGATTCAAAACCAAGTCTAGGAACTGGGAGTAACACAAACTGTTTCCATCTGAAACAACCAAAAACTCGACAAAATATAAAAAACAGTGATTTCGAACACACTAACGGACAATGAACTCTGAGAGAAAAGAAACAAACTAACCGAGCCCTGTGATTGTGTCCACTTAATGCCTGGAAACAATTTCCATGCCAAGGAGTCCCAGTCAAATGGAGCCACTGGACAGTCTAAAGAGAAGTCTGAGGAGATCAAGGGAGCGAGGGCGTGAGGGCCAGAGAATCAGAGGAGAGCAAGACACAAAGACAGAAATGTGGATGCAGAGCATTCCTCTGGAGTATTCAAGTGAATACGGCCCAGTGCATGCGTGTAACTAAACTGCTGTGGGCCAAGGAAATAATCAACTGAAAAAATTAGAGGAAACGTTCACAGCAGTCACAGAAAGCTAGGAATCCTGCCTTTTCTCACCAGGTAAATGGGAAACTTGATTCACAAAGCATTCACAGGACTCCAACCCATTTTACCTCAGTGGTGAGAAACTTAGCCTTCGACTAAACACTGCTCTTGTCCCACCTGACAAATCATAAAAGCAGGACACAAAATGATCAACCTTCCAAGTAACTTAATTATGAGCAAGAACAACAATAAAGAATGTTAATGGAAACACAAAAATACCCAGCATACAAAAATACCTACCACCTAACAAGATGATTTGGTTGGTTTCCAACCAAATATTACCAGAAACACAAAGGTGTAGAAAAACACAATCCACAATGAAGAGACCAATGAGTCGTAACCAATTCAGAACTGACATAGATAACAAACTTAATGAACAAGGGCATAAAGCAAACATTATGACCTCTATATGTCCAAAAGTCAAGGTGGAAGATTTAAAAAGACCTAAGTCAAACTTGTGGAGAGGAAGACCAAAATATTTGCATTGAAAAGCACACCGGAGGGGCGCTTGGGTGGCTATGTCAGTTAAGCATCCTACTTGAGCTCAGGTCATGATATCCCCGCTGGCTCATGAGTTCAAGACCACCATCAGGCTCTGTGCTGACAGCTCAGAACCTGGAGCCTCCTTTGGATTCTGTATCTCCCTCTCTCTCTGCCCCTCCCCAACTCATGCTCTCTCTCTCTAAAATAAATAAACATTAAAAAAATAATAAAAAGAAAGAAAAGAGAAGTACACTGGATAAGATTGATGGCAGATTACACAGAGCAATGTAAAGCGGTGTAAACTTGAATACACAGCAATAGAAAATATTCAAATTAAAACACAGAGGAAAAAAAAATTAAGATAACAGAAAGAGAATCCGTGAGCGTGGGAGAACTTTAAAAGCAGTCTACTGTGCCAGTAGTTGGAATACCAAGCAGAAGGGAGAGAGAAAACAGAAAAGTATTTAAAAAAAAATTTTTTTTAATGTTTTATTTATTTCTAGGAGAGAGAGAGACAGCGTGAGCAGGGAAAGGTCAGAGAGAGAGGGAGTCACAGACTCTGAAACAGGCTCCAGGCTCTGAGCTGGCAGTCAGCACAGAGCCCGACGCGGGGCTCGAACCCACGAACCGTGAGATCATGACCCAAGCAAAAGTCGGACGTTTAACCGACTAAGCCACCCAGGTGCCCCGCAGAAAAGTATTTTTAAAAGTAACATTTAGAATTTCCAACTTTCAGAAAAAAAAAAAACGCATAGATCCAAGCAGCTCAACAAACCTCAAGAAGAAGAAACATGAAAAAAAGAAAAAAATAAAGGTATAGCATAATAA
Organism: Proteles cristata cristata; assembly: GCA_017311185.1. Taxonomy (NCBI): domain Eukaryota; kingdom Metazoa; phylum Chordata; class Mammalia; order Carnivora; family Hyaenidae; genus Proteles; species Proteles cristata. The sequence goes on along the minus strand of JAESUZ010003350.1, from coordinate 885,607 downwards.
GGCTGCTCAGATACATGGAAGAAAGAACAGAGAAGCAACCAGAGAAAATGATGCATGTTATATCAAGAGGAACAAAGACTGGAAGGATGGTAGATACTACCCTGTAAACGACGCAAGTGAGACGACAGTCGAGCAGTGGGCAGTCGTGGAGAAAACAGATGAAGATCCCTCATTATGTGCAAACTAAAAGCAAAGAAATGAAACTCACTCATAAATAACACACTGGCAAAAGAAGAAATAAATCAAGGAGTATGTTGAACTGAATGAAAATGAAAAAAATGTATCAAAATTGTAGGATGATGCTTCTAAAGTAGTACTTCAGGTGAAATTGACAGCACTAAATATTTACATGAGAAAAGACAATCAATTCTATCATCTCAGTTTTCACCTTAAGAAACAGGAAAAAGTAGGGCACCTGGGTGGCTCAGTCGGTTAAGTGTCTGACCTCAGCTCAGGTCACGATTTCACAGTTCGTGGGTTCAAGCCCTGTGTCAGGCTCTGTGTGAACAGCTGGAGCCTGGAGTCGGGTTCGGATTCTGTGTCTCCATCTTTCTCTCTCCCTCCCCTGTTCATTCTCTCTCTCTCTCTCTCTCTCAAAAATAAATAAACATTAATTTTTTTTAAAAAAAGCAGCAAGAAAAAGAAGAACAAAGTAAATCTAAAATAAGCTGACCAAAAAATAATAAAGTTTAGAACGAAAACCCATGACAAAGAAAATAGAAAATCAGGGAAAAAACATCAATTAGATCAAAGCTGGTTATTATAGAAGACCAATTAAATTCATAAATTTCTAGTCTGATTGATCATCAAAATACAAGAGAGAAAGCCGCAAATTTTCAATATAAGATATAGAGAGGTGGCCCAGGTATTAAAAGCATAGTAAGAAAATATCATCAACGACTCTATGAACTCATATGAAAAAGACAAATCCTTGAAGCACAAACACCACAAAGGTCATTCAAGAATAATTACATTATGTGAAGAGTCCTTTAGCTATTAAAAAATTTCCTATATAATTAAAATTCTTTCCATAAAAAAAAAACCTCCACAATGAGAAAGCTTCATTGTTAAATTCTACAAATATTTAAGAAAGAAATATTCCAGTTCTATACAAAATACCCTCTTACACTGGTGGCGAGAATGTAAAATGGTATAACCACTACAAAAACAATCTGATTGTTTCCTCAGAATTGCCATAGAATCTGGCCACTCCATTCCATTCCTTTTTTAATTTGAGCAAGATGAAAACAAATATTTATACATAGACGGGTATACAAATTTTCATAGCAGTTGATCAAAATTCAATAACCAAAACTGGAAACAAGACAAATCTTCACTAGCAGATAAATGAATAAACAAATTATGTTATATCCCATGGAAAAATATTATTTAGCCTTAAAATGAACCATTGTTATTATACACTGATGAATTTCAACATAATCACACAAAATAAGTCAGACAAATGATATATACTATTGTCATTCTATTTTATAAAATTCTAGAAAATTAAAACTGATCTATTTTGACAGATAACCCTTCGGTGAATGTCTGGGGAATGGAATGGAGTAAGGTGGAGATGGGTGGGGAGAGATTACAAAGAGGCAATAGAAAATCTGGGGGGATTATGGAGAGGAAAAAAGTTACATTTACATGAAAGGAATTTAGAACCATCTTGATGCCTCCATCCTTAAACCATATCCTTAAGCTCATTTTTTAACATTCTATCCATATTTATTTCAAGTATCCTTTATGTAAACATGATTATCCATTTTTAAGTTTACTGAAGCTCAATAGCGAGCAAAGATATAAAAAAGAGTAAATTGATACTGACAGATAAAGATGGATTAAATGCATGCATGCACCTATACTAGTTATTGTGGCCTGACTTAGATGCACGTATCCATAACAGTGACCTTAAGTCACAAAAGCAGGCTCCATTCCTGAAAAGTATCTAGCTTGGCATCTATCGACTGAAGACTCAGCTAATTATTCCATATGCATTTTTTCATTTAATACTCATAACAAACTAGAAGTAGCAAAAGTTTAATGAAATAAGCTACCTAGTTAAGATCACACAGTTCTAAATAGCAGATTTGAACTCAGTTCATTCTGAATCTAGACACATCTACTCACCACTCCGTTCTACCACGTTTCAGAATAAATGCAGCATTACTGTCTTGTATTCACCTTCGATAAATACACAAAACAAAATATTTAGAGAATCAATTACTTTTCTTTTAAGAAACATAAGAATAATGACTCAAAACTATGGCTGCGTGTCAGTGTTTCTGAAAATAAAATGAGATCGTTATTACTGTATAGAGATGGAATAAAGGCGGATGAAAAACAACAGTTCAGCCATAATGATTTCATTAGGACAAATCTGTGGAGAGATGAAAGGGGCAGATCACTAACAGATTGCTAGTGAAATGGAGAGTGTGTTGAAGTCATCGAATGTGATAACACTTACAGAAATGAAAGTTGAAATGCTTTAGAGGAATGGGGGAAAAAAAGAAAGCAATATTTTCTGTCTTAGACAGCACATCAGCAAAAGGGAAAAAGCATATTTTGTCAATTCAGCCAAGTCATTGATCTCTTTTGAATGCTGAGTCTAATGAGGCAAGTAGCGGAGATGCATAAAGGTGTTTTTACATGAGTGCTTTGCTGGGTTCAGATTATTGGGCAGAACTAAACTGTGTCCCACAAAAGAAGGCGTATTTAGAAGGGTACGTCTTTTATTACAAAAAATAGAAGATTTAATATAAGAATTAACCTATCAAGATAATAAAAAAGAAGTTTTTCAAAATCGCTAACACTTAGCTTCTCCTAAAGCCTCAGCTTTATAACTAAATAAACAACAAAACAAAACAAAAACCATCAAAGATTTATTTCACTTGGGCTGCTTTCTGGAATAGCAAATGTCTATGCATTTGGGGGATTGTTTTCGGTTATTTCACAACAATACCACTTCTGCAAATGTGAGTTCATTTCTTATACTCTACATCAATCATTCTTTAAAAAACACACTGGACTCTGTCACGATTAATTGAATTCAGGTCAATTATTGCAGAAAACCCAATAGCAACACATACATACACCTTTGAAACACAAACCAGATTTTAGTTATACCTAAAGATAATTGCTAATACAATATTTAAAAGTGGTACATTTTCACCCAAATATAATTAGCTCCCTTTCACCATTTTAACTGAAGTTCCCAGCACTTTGCTAGACATTTAATAAACACTCAATAAAAAAATAATTGGATTTGTTAAATATAGGGAATCTTAAAAAATGTGAAAAAATATAAATAAGAAAAGTTGAATTATCCATAACAAACAATGCTGTCACGTAAACAGAACCTTAGTATCACAGTGGTGTGTATCTTTCCAATCTTTTATGTTATAAAAAGAAATATATTTTATATTACAAATAGTTTAACATTATGCCTCTATTAATCATACAGAATTAGAAATGTTTCTAACCTTATATATTCTTTAAAAACAATATAGTAATGGATATATGTGTTACAGCTAAATTTCCCTACTAAAACTATAACCTCAGTATATGTAGTTGTTTATTTTCCCATGCAACTCTAAAGTGTTTTCTTAACATCCTAGGGTAAATGGTTTGAATTTCTTTAAAATTCTTGATACATATTTCCTAATTACTCTAGAAAAAATCATTTTTAGATCATTTCATTCTCTAGGAAAAGGTCCCTTTCCTTCAAAATTTTTGCTCACTAAAAAAAGTTCCCAAATCTCTATGAGTTGTTCATCATCCTAAAGCATTATTTCCTTTAGATTTAAATAGCAGAAGCAAAGAAGCTTCCCCGTGAGATAATCAAAATTTTGAGAAGTCCTTAAACTTCTGTTAAGATTTTTTTTTCTCCCTTTATGCTTTTAGAGAAATTTGACCTATTTGCTTATTTATTTATTTTGTAGCAACTGCTTTCTAGAAGTCCTTTTTCTCTTTCAGGTGTAATGAAAGACTGGAATGTAATTCATCATGACTTCTATCAGTTAGAGACATGAACTACCTTCACCTTTGAAAACGTTTTTCTGGGAGCATTAAATAGACTCGGGGATATTTTGTATGACAATAATCTAAAGCAAACTTCCGTGAGTGATTACATCATGAACAATAATTCAAAAAATCTCTGTACTCACTGTTGATTCTGCATTTTTTTCATAAATACTCTTTAAAATGAATTATATCAGAAGATAAAGCACTAGAGATCATGAAAGGGTGATTTTCCTGCCACATATATTTCTGTCATGTGTGGAAAGCTGTTGAGAAGGAAAAAGAAAGACAATGTATAGTGCCTGATCATGCTTACTTTAAAAATATATAATTTTTTAATGTTTATATTTGAGAGAGAGAGAAAGAGAGAGAGAGAGATAGTGCATGAGCAGGGTGGGGGCAGAGACAGAGAGAGACAGAGACAGAGACAGAATCCAAAGAAGGCTCTAGGCTCTGAGCTGTCAGCCCAGAGCCAGATGCAGGGCTTGAACTCACAAGCTGTGAAATCATGATCTGAGCTGGAGTCGGATGCTCAACAGACTGAGTCACCCTTGATCCTGCTTACTTTTTATGCATATGCACAGAAATTTACAATTAGTCAATAATTTACTCTATATGAACAAGGTACATTTATGTTGATGCAAATCAACATTATCTAAAGCATATGATCATTATCATACCAAACTGTTGCACAGTTCTTTAGAACTACAGACACTCATATATACAATTCTAGGAAGATCTTGATTCCTAGCTTACAAAGATATTTCAGGGAAAGCTTATGAGCTAAATAAGGATGTTATTTAATGTCCAACAGACTGTTGAGGAAAAAATCTGGGGCAGTTAAGTGATTTTATTAGTACCATATAGTGTCAGATTACATGACAGCTCCAGAACCCAAATGTTCTAAGATTCCAGCTCTTACTAATATTACATCTATTTGGGTAGCAAAAATTAATAGTACAATTGGAAGTATTTTTATTATGGAGAGTATATATATAAATATATAAAGAAGTATATAGGGGAAGCATACTTATATATAGTAAAGGGGAAGGATACTTATATATAGTAAATACATAAGGAAGTATATAGGGGAAGCATACATATATTTATTGCTTAATGCAATTTTTTCCAAACTGAGGTTTCAGTGAACCAATGATGCCCACTACGGCCCTTGTGCACAGCATGAATCTCTTTTCATTTTAAAATCCACATTTCTATGTTCACTGTCCTAAATCAGGATCTTACTGATGCTTACTCCAAATCAAAACATGATGAGCATTTTGACTCAATCTCCAGTGCTCGTTTTCAGCTTTTTGTTTTACATTATCTCATCTATCCCTTTGTTTTCTCTTCATTGTTCACTTCTTTGTTCTCTTCTCCATTTTTTTCTAATTCCAATACTAAATAGGTTTGTGCCTTCTTTGTGCCAAGAGGCACAAGACAAATTATTATATTATGGGAGACTCAGAAAACCCTATTTAATCTTCAGAATATTCTCTAGTTCATGGCCCAGTCAATAACTTGAATATCAGATGGGAAGAAAAGCTTGGAGAGATGTTCTAAGGTAAGACTCTTGGTCCCTCATAAGTGGGGCACACTTTTATGATATGCTTCTAAGATTCATTTTTCCTCACTGGCACTCCATCATTTCCAATGTCTTTCATGCTTGCCAATGTAGAGTTTCACAGTTCTTGTAAAAGACAAGATTGTGTGCATACACCTGCTTGTTTGTTTTTTAATATTATGCTTAGTATTATAATCTTTTAAAGTACATAATCTAAAATTCAGATTAGAGACACATAAACTAATATACCATATAAAATGTATATCTTTTTTAATAATTTTTTTTTGTACATCAACTCCCACATCTGCACTGTTATGCCTCTAATGTGATTTGTATATCTCACATTCAGGTGTATTTGTAATGCATCATCTTTATGGGGTTACTGTTTTCTTTTAAAAGGTTTAACCCTTCTATTCTGTATATACCCAGAACCTCTTTCTCTTCCATGAATGAAAGTTTTCACCAGTTCTGTAAGATGTGTGTTTCATCCAAGTTACTGAAGCCAGAAATACATTGTGTTGTGTTTAGCTATTAAGCTGATTTGAGATTCCCAAAGGCAGGGTCAGCATTTTATTTATGATTCGAGTCTCAGCTCATAATACAGTGCTGGTTCCTAATATGAAGTTTCTCTTTCTTAAATAAATAATCTTTAAGTTCATGATTCATATCTTTATTCTCTAATTAATTAAAACTTGCCTATATATATTATAAAAGTTCTAGGACGTATTGATATTATTTTAAAGGTGTGTAAGGAACTGTTGAAAAAATGATGGTTTATGCACATTTACAGCATATTCTCAAAACCACAAAGTTTAACTTTTATCCTTTTCATAAACAACCAAAGATTACTTAGTCATTTTATAAGCTAATATAACCGAGAATTAAAGTAGCTATTATTCAAAATATAAACATCAGAGAAAGTATAAAAAATCATATAAAATAAAAGAAACTAGTGTGTTTTTCTGCGTAATAAAGAAAAACAGGAGATAGGTTTCCCAATTAACAAATTGTCATAGAATAAAGAAAATTTAAGAGTCAAATATTGCTTGTTTATGTAATAGTTATTCTTGAGAATCATTTTATCTGGGTTTCTGTAATTTAAACTTTCACTACCTGTTACTGAAATATATAGAGCAGTATTCAAAGCAAGTTATCTTCCAGAAGGAGGTGTTGTGAATTGTTTTAAAATTTACTACAAGTATGTTTCTAGCCTAAGTTCAGCCCTGAGTGTAGGAGAAATAGCGCGGATGCCAGCTCACTCGGGGACCCACTTGTTTCGCTCAGCATAAGCGCCCTCTGCATTGAGCTGGGCGTAGGCAAGGCACCATGAACTGTCCATCACAGTCCCCATTATTAGAGGACACTCACTACATGCTGATCTGTGTCACTGGTCAAAAATACATCCTCCTTTCTTCCCCAGCTCTCCACTTTCCTCAATGCAAAGCCTGTGCTTGAGGTTCTCTTCTCAGGACTTCCCTTGCTGGTTACAGTGTCACAAGCCTCAAGGCACACTTGCTAAGGTTTTCTTGCATATGAATACAAGTGGCATGAGTACTCATGACAGCGAAAGTTCCTTGTATGTAGTTTATGCTCTCTCCGTAATTTCTGCCTTCTTGATATTTCTATAGAATGCTTTTTTTCTTTTGTTTTGTAATGATTCAGTTTCTCATGCTGCCGACTACTGATTCCTTAGCCTTTTTTGTTCATGTATTTGCTCTCTATCTGTGTTGGTCATTCATTCAGGAAGGCTGGAGCTAAGTGATTTTAATAGCCTTGTATTTTACCATATCTATGCAGATTTGATTTTCTGAAAATGTGATCTTATTAAAAGGAGGTGGCACATAAAATACCAGTGAATCTATTCCAGTTGATTTTTTTTTACTGGGAAAATTGCTACCTAGCAGTTTCTGGTTCTTTCTTTCTCTATTCTGATTCTTCTTACATTATCATTATGTCGATGATTAGATGACAAGACATGTGAATAGCATAAACCTAGAAGTGTGCAGAATGTATTGGCTGTTATATTTTAATACTAATAGACACAACTCTGATAATAATCAATTTCATAGTATTGTGCTTACTATCCTTTCCACAACAAGGGAATACATATGAAGAATGGATTTTACTTAGTAAAACACATAACATTATTTTTGATGTACCTTGAAACAATGTCATGTTATTATATTAGTTTTTCCCTTAATTAGCACATAAGAATGATAGTATGTGAAATAAAAAAAATTAACAATGTATCACGAATGTTATTGCTTTCTCCTAAAAATAGAGTGAATAAATTAATAACATGTTAGGGACATTTTATGCTTATGTGTTTAAATGGGTTTGGATCTAATTATATTAATGATTCTTTTCTATATCCTTTTACATAATTTGTCTTATCTATAGTTTTTAAAAGCAAATCAAAATTGTAACATTGCCATGTCATTAACAAGGTCAAACACATAATTAACATTTGTATAGTATACATCACCATGTAATGAAGTTGTGTTAACACCACTTAAAAAGGATATAGACTGCATGGACTTGAAGTTGACAGATGGGAGCACAGCATTTAAAAGCTTACAATCTGCAAATGAAAGGTTTTGCAAAATGCCAATCTAATATTCAGTTCAGTAATATGGTAGCAAATATTGCAGTTAAGTGCATATACAGAGAACCATTTATTCTAATCTTCACATTTAAAACATTTATCTAAAAATGAAATGCCATAGATGGGAAGGCTTAGTTTCCACCAATTGTTCTTTTACTTTTACAGTTTGGACTTCCTATTTCTTCCACACCAGCATAAGTGTATTCTCTACATGAACAAAAGTATTAGTTAAATTTACAGATTTTTTTAGAAAGATAATAATAGAGAAAATATCTAATAATTTTTAGCCTTAAGTTTTAATCTATAAGCAGAAGCTTAAATTTAGGTGAGAAATAGGAAGGGGACATTAATATATTGGCCAATAATCATGAAGCATATTATTTCTGCTTAAAATATGTGGTTGAAGTATGTCCAAAGGGTACTTACTCCTTATCCTATATCCCTCTCCTTTGTAAATGGCATAATTATTCATTTAGATATCTGTATTTTATATTTGATTGCTTTTTTGTAAGTAATTTCTTTTCTATTTTTGTTTATTATTATTACTTTATTTATTTACTTATTTAGAGTACAAGCAGGGGAAGGGCAGAGGAGAGTGAGGGAGAGAATCTTAAGCCGGCAGCATGTTCAGCGTGGAGCCCAACACAGGGCTCAATCAAGTCATGGCCTTGAGATCAAGACTGTGAGACCATGACCTGAACCAAAATCAAGAATCAAATGCATGGGGTGCATAGGTAGCTCAGTCAGTTAAGTGTCTGACTTCAGCTCAGGTCGTGACCTCATGGCTCATTAGTTAGAGCCCCCTATTGGGCCCTGTGCTGACAGCTCAGAGCCTTCAGCCTTCTTCGGGTTCTGTGTCTTCCTCTCTTTCTGATCCTCCCTGGCTCAAACTCTGTCTTTCTCCCAAAAAATAAACATTAAAAAAAAAGAATCAGACACTTAACCCACTGAGCCCATATATCTGATTACTTTTTATACTTTAATAAGCTCCTAGGAACAAGCTCTACCACTCAATTCTCCAGTTCTTTTGAGTATTTCTCTTGCTTCCTTTTTTTTTCTTAAATTTTATTTTTATTTTTTTTTTACAAATAGTTTATTGTCAAATTAGTTTCCACATAACACCCAGTGCTCATCCCCACAAGTGTCCTCCATGCCCATGACTCCTCCCCCACATCCATCAGTCCTCAGTTTTTGTCAGCATTCAAGAGTCTCTCATGGTTTGCCTCTCTCCCTTTCCCCCACCATTTCCGCCCTTCTTCTCCCCTTGGTCCTCTGTTAAGTTCCTCCTAATCCTCCTATACGTGCACACATATGATATTTGTCCTTCTCTGCCTGACTTATTTCGCTCAGCATAACACCCTCAAGGTCCATCCATGTGGCTACACATGGCCAGAATTCATTGTTTCTCATTGCCATGTAGTATTCCATGGTATAGATAAACCACATCTTCTTGATCCATTCATCTGTTGATGGACACTTAGGCTCTTTCCAGGTTTTAGCTATTGTGGAGAGTGCTGCTATGAACATTGGGGTACATGTGCTCCTATGCATCAGCATTTCTGTATCCCTTGGGTAAATTCCTAGCAGTGCTATTGCTGGGTCATAGGGGAGTTCTATTGTTAGTTTCCTTAGGAACCTCCACACTGTTTTCCAGAGGGGCTGTACCAGTTTACATTCCCACCAACAGTGTAGGAGGGTGCCCGTTTCTCCACATCCTCGCCAGCATCTAGAGTTCTCTGATTTGCTCATTTTAGCCACTCTGACTGGCGTGAGGTGGTATCTCAGTGTGGTTTTGATTTGTATTTCCCTGATGAGGAGGGATGCTGAGCATCGTTTCATGTGTCTGTTGGCCATCTGGATGTCCTCTTTGGAGAAATGTCTGTTCATATCTTCTGCCATTTCTTCACTGGGTTGTTTGTTTATCGGGCGTGTAGTTTGGTGAGTTCCTTGTAGATTCTGGATATCAATCTAGCATCTTGCTTACTTTTTTAAACTATCGTTTTACAACTGTCCTCATATGGTGCTCCATTATTTTAAACCTGCATTAATAAGAAGTCTACTAACTGTGTTTTTTGGTCACCAATTTTCTCCTAATTTTTTAATACCTCCGGGTATTCTCTATCATGCCTTAGACATTTATCAGATTTGTAGTTGCTTGTCCTAACAAGAAACCTTAACCTTTCTAAAATACTGAGACCCCACTTCTCCTCAGCTGCTCTCATATCTCTCTGGCTTGTACCCCCACCCTGACAAAGACAATTTCTCATAGCTGCCCCTAGAGCTATAATTAAAACTAGGATACCCCTTCCTTTTCCAGAGCCCCGTGATCTAAGGATAATTGACTGGATGATGGGCTCTGGAAAAAAAAATCAATCTACCATTCAAAAATATCTATTTCCCATCTAGTATATTTAATACTAGGTAAAAAATACAGAATACAAAAATTCTTCTGAAGAGAACTGCCACCTACTAAGTGCTTTCTTTCTGCCATACCTATGTTCACAGCAGTATACATTCAGCACTGTATTGTGTTCCAACATTATTTTTTGCTTCTAATATAATTTATTAATTCAGAGAAATATAAAAGTCAATATGGAAATAGGAATTATATTTTTACTGTGATAAGAACACTTAACCTGAGATCTAACCTCTTAAAAATGTTACGTGTACAATACATTATAGTTGACTATAGATAAAATGCTGTACCTTAGACTTCTGGAGGTAATTATTTTAATTAACTAAAGCTTTGTGCCTGTTGTTTAATAACTCCCTATTTCCCCCTCCTCCCTCAGGCCCTGTTAACCACCATCCTAGTCTTTGATTTTATGAATTTGACTATATGGTACATCATATAAGTGGAATCATGCAATTAGTTGTCTTTCTCTTCCTTCTTTCATTTAGCTTAATGTCTTCAAGGTCCATCCATGTCACTGTATACCACAGAATTTCATTCTTTCTAAAGGGTGAATAGCATTCTCATGTATGTATATACCACATTTCTTTCTATCCATCTATCAGTGAACATTTAGATTATTTCACATCTTGGCTACTATGAATACTTCTATAATAAACAGGAGAATGCTGACATCCCTTTGAGATCCTGATTTCAATTCTTTTGGATATATATCTGTGCTGGATCATATGTGAGTTCTATTTTTAGGTTCTTTTTTAATTTTTTAACAACTTCTGTAGTGTTTTCCATAATGACTGCACTATTTTGCCTTCCCACCAACAGTGTGCAAAAGATCTAATTTCCAACAATTTTTAAACAGCTGTCATTAGCCTCTTTTTATAAATAGACAAACTGAGTATTAGTGGCTTTAAATAAATGATGTTATTCAACAAAAGCAGGGCACAGCCATTTGAAAGCCCCCATTCTGAACTATTGCAGTTTATGAATACAAAGACCATATAGGTCTTTTCGTTTGCTGCCCAGCCCATGGTTGCTGGTTGACAAAGGTTTTTGAATAACAGAAAGAATGCAGAGCACTAATGCTGCCTCTACAGAGCACCTTCCTTCAAGGAGTTTCCAATATATCTAATGAGATAGGTAGGACTGACAGAGGAAAATGTTACTCAGAATTTCATTCAACAAATACTTACTGAATACCCACGACGTGTTAGACATAGTTTGGAGCACTAGTAATACAGCAGTAGAGCAGTACATATAGATTATATATACAGATGGAGGGCGGGAAGGGAGAAATCCCTGCCCTCATGGGAAGAATAGAGAGAAGAAGTAAACTATATCAAATATTAGAAAGTGATGCATCTAATATGGTTAATAATAAAGCAGGTAAGGAGAGGTAATGTAATAAAAGAATCAATCAGAAAATACTGTAGAAATTCAAACAGCTTCTATAGCTAACATTTTTTTAAGTGAAATAATAAAAAAGAACTTTCATTATTCCAGTTTTTTTAAATTTTGGAAATACTTACGAATAAACGTTCACTTTCTAAGTATATCAGACAAAATTATTTAGGTTTAACACAGAAAGATTATATATGTATATTCATTGGGCTGTCTTTCATCATTTTATTTTTGTCCTATATGTATCAATCTATTTTGTGAATAATTAACATTTGATATTTAGCATGTATTCAAACATTTTTTTTGAGTGATTTTACATGTAGATTAGATTTAACTAAAAATCCCTTCCAGGAAAACAGCATACATGAAATAGTTAGAATTTGGATTCCTGCAAATTATCAGAGTAATGAAAAAAAAAAAAAAGAATATAGAAATCCAGTCCAGTTCCAGATATCTGTTCTTTCTTAATTTGGTGTCTCATTTATTTAGAGGCTAGAAGGTAGAAAATATGACCTTAAAGTATGTAGAACATTTAGAACTTGTGATTTCAGGGCATGAATAAGTCCGAAATTCTATCTCCTTGAAATTTGTTTCCAGAATGTTAACTGCAAAGCAAGTTATATATAGCAGTAAATGCATGCTTAATTTGTGCAGAAATCATGGTGTGATGAATACAATTAAGAGCCTCGGAGGGAATAATTATATTACTGCATAAAGCTGGTGGTTCTCAAATTGCTTGGTGCCTGGACTTTAAATTGGCCTGATTTCCTGTTGTGAAAGTCATCCATCGCGGCAACACAACTGCAGCAGGAACGGCAGAGTTTCAAAGTCACACAGAAAGCATATTCTTTCTGATCAATTGCCACATATTCTTGTTTAAAGGGGAAAAAATTGGCAACGTGCTACCGAAGTTGATTAAACTGATAAATTAAAACGCATTAGATCCAATACATTGCTATGTCTGTTATTCAGAAGAGAATTTTTGTAACAACTTGGACTAAGTTTATAACAGCAGCTTTTTAAGCAAGTGCATGGGCAGACATATATAAATTTGAACTGAATTGTTTAAAGTTAATAACATTTTCATTTCATGGTACCTGGATTATCAGTGCCTTGAAATAATAGATGGCAGTTCAGGATAACCCTTCCCAGAACATAGTCAATTATAGTAAAAACTGAATGTAACTGTTTAGTCCTATATGAAAACTCTGAGTTATTTTAGAATTAACCATTGCTTAATGTTATCAAATAACTCATTTGCTTCATGTGACCGAAGAAGCTTATATGATATTAAATAATTTTGCATTTCTTATTAAATAGTTAAACAACAAATCATTTTTAGCACTAAAATTTTTTAATGGCTTTACCTGAGGTTGCTTATATCTGAGACTTAAAATAGCACTTTTTTAAAAAATATTTTTTATTTATTTCTAGGAGAGAGAGAGAGACAGTGTGAGCAGGGTAGGGTCAGAGAGAGAGGGAGACACAGACTCTGAAATAGGCTTCAGGCTCTGAGCTGGCAGTCAGCACAGAGCCCGACGCGGGGCTCGAACCCACGAACCACGAGATCATGACCTAAGCGAAAGTCAGACGCTTAACCGACTAAGCCACCCAGGCGACCCTAAAATAGCACTTTTTATCCATGAGAACCAAAGAGTAAGGAAAAGACAACACAGCACAAGGAACACTAGTAATGAATTTGGAATCTCTGTCTGCAAAAGGTTTAAGTGAAACTAGTAAGAAACAGGCATTGGCAAGAGGTTAAAGAGGTAAGGGAAGCATTTCGGATCCTCCCAAAAAATAAAGAATCCAGAGAACACATTGAAAATGCTCTGAAAACTTCTAGCTCATGGATGCCATCATTCCCACAAGGCCTATGACAGACATCATTAACCAACCATCCACAGTGCTCTTGACTGTTCATTGCATAGAGAGGTGGTTAGAATCACACAGTTTCAGAAAACAGTTGCCAATCTATTGGCGCTTGCAGTCACTAGGGTCCTGGTTCCAATTTATGACCTACCAGAACTCATGAGGAGACCGTGGCCTGGAGAAGCTATATGATTTATCAAACACTCTACCACGGAGCTGCAGCTAGAAACTCATCCTTCATCACCAGCATACTGTGAATTCTCTTGCCAATGTTACAGTTTCCTTGCCAAGAAGGAAGGTTGTTCCCTCTGTATACATTTTCCCACCTTTTCTCTCATTGGCTTCTTCATCTCTATAAAACTTAAATTCCTCCTGTCCTAATTCTTTATTTTTACTCATCCATTCATTTCTACATTCAACAGACATCCTTTGTAAATGCCCATATACACAATGCTAGATGCTGGGGTAATTACAAGAGTAAGGTATGGACATGGTTTTGGATTCAGCCAAGAAAAAAACAACATGGCTACAGACGCTATTCTTATTATACATCTAATAGATTTGGTTTGTATGCAAAGTACAGAGATTATGCAGCTGGAAAACTTGGAGCAATTTCTATCCAATATAAAGCAGAGAGGTGGATCTATGGGTAGCCGCAAGACTGTTGATTCAAGTAATCTAATTTGGGCTCTCTTCAGTGACTTTGTAAACCCTAGAGAGTTTGCAAGTAGAACTGTTGATTTAACAGAAAACAAACTATACATGGAATGTTCCACATGTGAAATAATGTTTTCTGTCTTCTTTTTCAGATATATTTCAATTTCACCTCATTTTCATCTACTGTGTAAGCACACACAAATACACAAACACACAGATCATAAAATCTATGATCCTGAAGTGAAAGCACTACAGACTTATTTGTGTGTGGGATTAATTTTAAATTCTAACAATTCTGTCTTTACACATGACTGCCAATTGCATCTTATCAACAATGTCATATATTTCTGACACTGCCTTCCAGATTTGGTGGTATAGCTCTTGACCAAGAAATTAAATAGTGTAAGTGGGGAATTTAATCATTGTTCCTGGTGTCACTGATGCTATTTCTCTAACCACTTAAATTGAAAACCACTTAAAATAAAAGAGGAGGAGCCCTAAACCCCAGCACATATTTGACTTTATAAGTAATGTATATATATATGATATTCAGCATAAGTTTACATTACTAATGTACTAATTACATCCAATTTTACCATTAGAAAGCAATATTATTATTTTTAACTTATCAAGACACTGGCAAGTTAAAAGAAAATTGCTCTAGTAGACATAAATAAATAGGCAGACAAATGACCAAATGATTCCTATTGCTCAGCGGATATCCTAAAAGTAACAGGAATTTGGCAAACTTCTAAAATGGAATAAAGCAAATCTACATTTGTATTTTTAAAACATCATAATTTTTATTTATCTGTCAGTATTTGATATCATCCTTATATTTGTAATTATGTCAAAAGTAGTACACTTCTGGACATGAAAAGCCCATTCCAAATATCTGAGTCAGCTCCAGCAATTTTTTAATGCTTTAAACATAACAGGCTATCAACTAGGATTTATTGAATTAAATTACATTAAACAATTTAATGCTTACTTTTGAGAGAGAGACAGAGGGAGAGAGGAGGAGGGGCAGAGAAAGGAGGAGACACAGATCTGAAGCAGGCTCTAGGCTCTGAGCTGTCACACAGAGCCTGATGCAAGTCTTGGACCTGCCAACTGGGAGATCATGACATGAAGTCAGATGCTCACATGACTGAGCCACCTAGGTGCCCCTAAATTACATTTTTTTAATACACAACTTCCTGAACTTAAAATTATCAAATGCCAGGCACATGCCATTAGGAAATTTAATTGTATGCTTTTATTACCAAATACTGAATGATATTTTAAAAATAAGTAAAGAGTATTCTTTGAAGGACAGGACATTATAACCAATCTGATACCCAGATGTCCCAAATAAATTTTCCTGTAGAATACTATAACAAGGTCTGCATAGCAAACTATAAGGATGTTAAATACCATGGCTTTGTTTTGCAAATATTTGTTTCATTTTATATGTACTTTATCCTTGTCCAAACAGAAATATACTAAAAAATATACAAGCACATTATTCTACCTGGTGTCAATCAATATTAACTCCTTCCTTGTCCATTTAACCTCCGATTTGGCCAATGTTTTCCAGGACATAAGTGTTCTTCCCTATGGAGACTATTTTACACTAGGAGAAAACATTAGAATTCCAAAATCTGCAAGTCCTACACTTTCCTAAGATACAGGCACACAAAAAGCAGAGGTTTCCTTTTATGATCTCTGCATCCACAGATGTTATACCGAAAACATGGTTGTATACAACTCTCACTTTCTTTCAAAAACAAAAATATGTATTCTTACAAACCTAATAACTGGTAAATGTCCTCATAGAAGTCATCACTGACCAGGAGGAATACTGAGTAAAAGTCCAGTCTGGTTTTGCGTTTGTCAATTAATAAAAAAGAAAATCATGACAAATACTACTTTTTATAATACATAACAGCATTTAGGTAAGGACACTGTGTTCCCCTCTACAAAGCTCAGCCTGCCCTAATTCTTTCTGGATCGCATTTCCAAGACCCAGATGCTGAGCCGGGAAAATTTTCTTTCCAGCGATAGCATCTGGTTCCTTGGCAGCTGGCATTTACCCCTGTGTTGACTACAGTGCAGTTGTCTTCAGGCTGTGAAATAGTAACGATGCTGATGTGATATCTTATTCACTTGGATGTGGTGACTTTTAGCTTTCTTATGCTGTCCTCACATGGATATTTCTCATATTTACAACCTTTTATGAATAAAGTTAATCAAGAAAAACTTTGGTAAATGATGCAACATTCAGTAACAGATATGTATTATTTCTGTCTAGATAAGGCGAGCCACTCAGATGGGCACACAAATCTAGTATCTGTCTTGCTGTTTAAGAACAAAATGAGTTGCCTTGTTCCTTGTCCTGCTTTTTATATATGTAATTCTGACTCTTTAGATTTCCTCTGCTGAACCGTATACAGGTGATAATAATTTGTTGTTGCTAATAATAATAATAACAATAACTTACGAAACACATCTGTAATTCGGAGACTAAAGAAAGCTCTCCTATTTTATTTCATTTAATTCTCACAAGAGTCTACCATGTCTGTCACATTCTTCACTTAAAAATAGGGGGAAAATGATAAGATCTGTAGTATCTGATCAGGAGACTGTTTGGGAAGAAAGACAGCTAATATCACAGAGAACATTGTAGAAATTGTCCCTGGAGCTGGGGTTCAGCGACTTTTAAATGTTTTCAATATGACAATTACGCTGGTCACAGTTTGATGCCAGCCTACCTTTCTCACCTTACTGCCAACCCTCCCGTGGGCCCTCGCTTCCGTCTCATGGCAACAATCCTGCCCAAGCTTTTCAGCTGCCATTCCACTAATTGGTATGCCCCCTCCTCACTCTCCCACTCGGTTTGCATTCCTCTAAAAGCCAACTCACTGCTGAACTTCAAATAAAGTGGGGTGATTGCTGCGTGTAAGGAAGGTGTAGAAAAAGTCTCTTCTCTACAGGCTTAAGATGGGATAATAACAGTAATAACACAACCAGATACGCAGCATTTACCACATGCCAAACATTTCACAGAACTTTACGTGTATTAACTCATTCCATCCTCACAACACCCTGAGGGATGGAGATTATTATGAGCCATATATTATAAATGCATGTATAAAAACAGACATGCATGTCACTGATAATGACACATTGCTAGTGAACCCAATCACCAGGCATCTGGAGCCCACCCTACCTAACATCTGCACCATGTAACGCCTCATTCATGCCCTGGTCCCGCAGAACTGTTTATACCTTGGCTATAGGTAAGGGAAAGTCGTTTTCAGGGCACCTGGGTGGCGTCTGACTCTTGATTTCGGCTCAGGTCATGATCTCATGGTTTGTGAGTCTGAGCCCCGCATGGGGCTCTGCGGTGATAGTGGAGATTCTCTCCCTGTCTTTCCTCCTCCTCACATACACATACTCTATTTCTCAAAATAAATAAATAACCCTTTAAAAAAAGGTTGTTTTTTTCTGTTTCTGTCTTTACCTCAATTCTCCTTAGAAAAATATGTGAGATTTGTTTCAGATACTCTATATTTTTAAACATAATAGTTTCTCTAACACTGGGTTTTGTATAGATTTTCAGTGATGAAAAATGTACCAAATCCAAGTGAAATCCTGTCTCTCTTTCTCTCTCTGTTCACACACACACACACAAATTATATACATAAACACATGACATATACTCTTTAAGTATTTCTTGGTTTTGTTTTATCTCAATATATCTAGTTGTGCAGATACATAGATAAATAGATGATTGACAGATATGAAAAGAATTCCCCTTTTATTTAGAACACATTTATGTTTTTTCAATTAATTCTTTTGTGGTAGACGCTACTGGATATTATTTATGTTACTGCATTGTAGATAAAAGATTTTGTATGTGTATGTAACAACATCTGTGTATAAATAATGTTTTTCAGAAACCATTTTAAATGGTATCTCTGTATATAGCAAATAAATGGGAAGAAGAATTATGTTAAACTACAAGTAGAAAGAAATTAAAATGAAAACCACTATGCTACCAATAAAGATGATTTAAAAGAAGAAAAGTGTCCGAGGTGAGCTACACAGAACCCTGACCATATTTGATGACTTTGTAATCCAAGCCAAAAAGTGTGAAAATGAAAGTAATGATGATGTAAATATTTATCATACATAAATTATTATATAAGAAAGGGAAGATTCAGATTTTTCACATAATGATCAGAAACAGGGACCATGCAACTGACTTTATCTCAATAAGAACTGTGACTTTTCATGTATGTGGTAGGAACAATAAAGAGAGAAATATAGGTGATTATGCAGACCTCTCAATGTTGGACGAGAAGGGAGGATTCTACCTGTGTTTGGTACTTTTTCTGTGTCTTAAATGACTATTTTTGTTAACAGTATTGTTACTATCTATCATTCATTGCTATATATTTAATTCTCACCATATAATATTCTTTTACTTTATTATTTTGTAATGTTTTTTATTTATTTCTAGGAGAGAGAGAGAGAGAGACAGCATGAACGGGGAGGGTCAGAGAGAGAGGGAGTCACAGACCAAAACAAGCTCCAGGCTCTGAGCTGGCAGTCAGCACAAAGCCCAACGCGGGGCTCGAACCCACGAACCGTGAGATCATGACCTAAGCGAAAGTCGGACGCTTAACCAACTAAGCCACCCAGGCGCCCCAATATTCTTTTACTTTAAATTATGTTAGAATTATTCATGGCATGGTGACGTAGAAGAGACACAATACACATCCCTCTGACCTGAAACAACTATTTTCAAGAGATGACCAGGAACTGAGAAGAGAAAAAGTTCCCTGTGACACCTATAACACATCTAACATTACATATGAACTGCATTGCAGAAGCTATTAAATATTATTTATGCCACTGCACTCCAGATAAGAGATTATTTTGCCATGCCAGTTATTTTATTTCCTAAAAAATAAGCCAAATTAACATTTCTTTTTGAAATATTAAAGTGATTGAGCATTTTTTTTCTTGGATAGACTCTGCTGAATAATTGCCTCAGATATCCACTTAATTTTGAGTAGCTTTCACAGCCCTACTTTCATGAGTTGTCTTAAATCTCAAAGAAGTGAATACCAATGACAACTGGTAAAATATATTTACAACACTTGACACAGAGCTAATACCTTCAATTTACAAAGAGCCCATACAACTTTAAAAGGAAAGGATGATTGGATCAATACAAAAATCAACCCAAAATAGGAACATGTAGTTTACACAAAAGAGTAAATGGCCCATAAATTTATGAAAAACTATTTGTATGTATGTGGAGTGTGTATAAAATTTATAAATATTTATATATATAAAATTTTTATATATATTCCATTAGTTACACTTATCAAGATTAGCAAAACAGAACATCTATCTATCTATAACATATAATCCCCTCTTCTTGCTCAACATTGAGAGGTCTGCCATTATTGAATGGAATAGTCTGCAAGCATTAGATAAAACAAGGAATAATATGAAAAAATCTCCAAAAAGTATTAAGTGAAAAGTGCATAGATCTAAGAAGTATCTCTATTGTGCTCACTGTTACATTTAGAAACAGAGATGAAACATAGACTTGCCCATATATACACATATAAGGGTGTATAAATATGTTTTTCTAGGGGAAATTATAGTATTCTAATTTGTTATATAAACTGAGATCCCATTAAGTAACATATCATTTTCAGGAGATAGTCCAAAGGATCAGATATAATTTTTAAAAACTTTGAAAAGCTCTGAGAGTAATCATAAGCCAAAAAACCTTGCATCTTCCAACATACATTATATTCCGATTAATTTGTATTTACATGGCATTATAAATAAATAAATAAATAGCTAACAGTTGCTATAGATTCAACGTGTGTATTCTCCCAAAATTAATATGTCAAAACCTAATCCTTGATATATGGTATTTGGAGGTAGGACCTTTGGGACATGAACAGGTCATGAGGGCTCTGGGAATGAGCAGAGAACTTTTATGAATAGGATTAGAATCTTTATAATGAGACCCCAGATAGGGGTCACATGAGGCCAGAGCAAGAAGATGGCCATCTGTGAACCAGGAAGTAGCCTCACCACACAACAAACCTTCCAGTGGCTTGATCTGGTGCCTCCCATGCTTTAGAACTGTGAGACATAAATTTTAGTTGTGTATAACTTACCTCATCTGTGGTTTTCTCTTATAGCAGCCTGAAAGGACTAAGACATCCATACAAAGGAATACATGATATTTGGATCTAGCAAAAGATTTGGGGGTTGGAAGCTTGGGGACACAAGCAAAATTTGTCCTCAATGAGTTATATGCTTTAAGTAAGAAGTAATATGTCAAGTTCTCAGATTATTTATTTATTTTTTACTGTGAGACTGAATAAACGAATAAGCAAGTTCTATTTGGAACCATTGTGAGTTGGTTTAGTAAAATCCACGTAAGAGGGATTTGGGTCCCCTTTGAAAGTAGATAAAAATTCAGACAGACAAAGATGAGCAAAGAGAATGATCTCAGCACAAAGAAGAATTTTCTCTTAATGTTTATTTATTTTGAGAGAGAGAGAGAGAGAGAATGTGAGTGGAGGAGGAGAAGAGAGAGAGAGAGAATCCCACGCAGGCTCCACACTGTCAGTGGATCTCACGAAAGTTGGATCATGACCTAAGTCAAAATAAAGAGTCCAACACTTAACCAACTGAGCCACCCAAGTTCCCCTCAGTACAAGGAAGAACTTTTACACAAGTTCAGAGTTCATCGTTGTGAGGGCATACTTTTAAGAGCAGTGGTTGCTGCTGAAGAAAGAGGATTTAGAGAGAAATAAAGAAGAACAGTGAAATGAAGGATTAAGGAAAATCTGGACTCTAACTTGATGTTTTAGTAATATTATAAAACTTTATAAACGAAAGAAACTTTAGTGATTACTGAATTTAACCCTACATTAATGAGCAATAGGTAAGGAAAAATTAAATAATGTAAAGATTTAATAGATTATAAATAATTTGTATCTAATAATTTGTCTTTGCCTGGGGAAGTCTTCCATCTTATTCAGTGCATCTTTAGCCCCTTGGTAGTGCAATGCTTGTACAAGGAGGTCACTGATTAAGTGGTTGCTGAATGACTTCATGCAATAACTATTTATCAAATGTCTGCTACATGCCAGGCATTGTTCTAAGATCCTGGAATTATACTATAGGCAAAGCAGACAAAGCCTGTGCCCCTTAGCGTTTATGTTCTAGGAAAGAGGAGGAGAAAATGAACAAATAAGTAAATGTAAACGGTTAAGATGCTTGGGAAGGACTTGAGGAAAATTAAAGGAGTTTAAGAGAGAGACAGAAAACGTCTTGTGGATGGAATCAATTTTTCACTCAGTCAAGGAAAGCTTCATTGATAAGGTTATTTTATTTATTTATTTAATATTTATTTTTGACAGAAGGGAGAGCATGAGCAGGGGAGGGACAGAGAGAGGGATACACAGAATCTGAAGCAGGCTCCATGCTCTAAGCTGTCAGCACAGAGCTGATGTGAGGCCCATACTCAAGAACCGCGAGATCATGACCTGAGCCAAAGTTGGAGGTTGAATGGACTGAGCCACCTAGGTGCCCCATAAGGTTACTTTAGATCGAAGAACTGAAGAAAGTAAAAATGCTCGGTGTCAGTATGATCTAGGCAATGGAAACTGCAAAAGCTGAGGCTAGCGTGTATTTGGCAAGTTCAGGGAACAGTGATGAGGCTACTAAGATGGAGCCAAGTGAATAAGGACAAGAGTAATGGGAAGTTCATGGAATTACTACAGCCCCAATCATTCAGGACCTGGGAGGTCACTGTAAAAACTTTGGTAGTTTGGAGTTTGATTATCAATCCAGGGTTACAGAATTAGCTAATGAAATAACTCAAAATAAACACTCTTGATTTTCTCTGCATT
This sequence comes from Proteles cristata cristata, assembly GCA_017311185.1. Classification (NCBI taxonomy): domain Eukaryota; kingdom Metazoa; phylum Chordata; class Mammalia; order Carnivora; family Hyaenidae; genus Proteles; species Proteles cristata. Next base: position 863,135 of record JAESUZ010003350.1, on the reverse strand, counting down.
ATCATTACATTAAAATAATTAAGCAAATAAAGACAAATGTGAGAAAAATAACATTTTAGAAATATTAGCTTGTCAGATTATTCATAGTTATTGGAAATGCTGATTATCATAACTAGGTTCAGATTTCAGTTACTCTCCTTCTCTCACGAATGAACCATTTCTTGGGGCACCTGGGTGGCTCTGTCAGTTAAGCATCGCATCCAGCTCTTGATTTTTGTCCAGGTCATGATCTCATGGTTCATGAGTTCAAGCCCTGCAAATGGCTCTGTGCTGACAGTGCAGAGCCTGCTTGGGATTCTCTTTCTTCCTCTCTCTCTGCCCCTCCCCTGCTCTTCCTTTCTCTCTCAAAATAAATAACTAAGCTTAAGAAAACAAAAAGACTGAGCCATTCCTCTAACCATCTCTTGCATGGGCCCCTACCCATCCCTCCTGAGAAGAATTCCAATGTAGGCCTCCCCCTAGCATGACTTAATTTCTTATCTCCCATTCCCTCAAACCAAGAGGAACAGAATTGCTCTGAGGAAGCATAAATGAAATCCGTTAAATATAATATTAAAAATCAGGGCTTTATTAAAATATGAAAAGTATTAATAGATTTCAATAGAAGATTTAAAAAAACCCTTAATGTTAAGCTTTGATCTTTTGGGAAGACATACAAGAACAATGCAAAACTCATGTCTAGATTTTAAGCCAATAGAGTATACATGTTTTCTCAAAGGCTCTGTAGTTTTCATGACCAGTTTAGTAATCATTCAAAGTACTTAGAAGGAATAATTATTATATTGTCCTAAGGATGTTAATAATACAAATAGCAAATTATAGCAATCTGTAATTATATGTATGGTCTCTATTAAAAAGTTACATGCCTTGGTCTGATTATACTCTGAATCAAAACTCTTTTCCTACCACCAAAGGAAAACGCATTCAAAGCTAAAATTAGTCTTACTAAATTAAACAAATATTTAGAATATCCCATGACCTACAAGCTATATTTCATACTGAACATGCTTTACCATCTAGGTGCACAATAAGAGAAACAACTCAGCTGCTAGGAGAGAAACAGATGGTGCAGGGTACCTGCTGACCAAACAGGAGCAGCAGGGTGGAATCAGGGTGGGTCAGCTCATCTGGAAAGGATGCTCGCAATTGTCATTACACACATCAATTGTTTCTGATACCACTGTCTGTCATGCAGTGCCCAGGGGCCGTATGGCTTTCCTTGAAACATTTAACATAAAACTGCTGAAATATAATTTTGGCCTCACATTCTGAATGAGTTGCTAAATCCCCACAATAAGAAATTAATGTTGCCAGCATTATATTATTTTAATTAAGCATCCCTCCCTTCTGTAAAGATACAGAAGCATTGTTTGATATATTTCCAATTTGTCTGCTAATTTATAAAAGTAAAATGATACTACATTATTGTTATAAAGTTAATCAAGACTTTAATGGGACAGTTATGTTACTATCAAAGATTTCTTATTATTTTTTCTGACTATAATGTATGTGTTCAATGAGCTGATTATGCAGTGTGACAATGATTTCACTAATTACAAAGTTATTACTGTATCTCTAATGGGAAGAAAATTCCAGCTTCCTAAGTTGCAGAGATGTAATTCCCAGGGAAAATCAGCAAACAAAAATATATTTTCAAAACCCATTAAATACATTAATTTAGACTATATATCCATATCTGTATACCATTTTGTTCCCAGACTTTTTGTGTGTCCTACAATGTAACCTTTTGGTAAATGCATTGATTTCAAGCAATTTACACAATTTTAACCATAAAGAAGCAGTTTCCTATAAAATGTAACAATTAGCATTGGGCTGCTATACCTAAAAATGGATAAAACATTTTAGAGAACACATGGAAAATGTGTTCTACCTATACTTTAGTAGACATATGTAAAAACTTCCATCAAAACAGAGGAAGCTGACAATCTTTATATTTTAGTATTTGAATTTTATGTGCCACATATTTTATCAAACAGCTATAAAATGCATTTTTCAGGAAATCTTATTAAAGGAAAAAGCATTTGACAAGAGATTGTATGCATGGATTTTTTTGTTATTTTAATACTCTAGAATGTTCACAAAATGACAGCAACTGAACATAGCTCAGTATTATGACAAAGGCTTGTGGCATTATGTGTTTGTTGTGACCAACAGATAACCATCACTACCACAAAGACAAATTGCTCTGTCCATACTTGATGTTGATAATAAAGTAGAGTGTTACTGTGCTGGTTGAGAAGCATCAAAACGTTTAAATTATAGCTCACCTGTTTTGTGATCTTAAATGCTGACCCTGAAGTCACTTTTTTGGTCTCAGCTACAACAGTATCCTGTGGAAAACAAAATAGGAATCAAAATTCAAATACATAGAGCTTTAGGAAATATCATGAAATTCAAAATAACCTCCTAAGTCCATTTCAAAAAATCTCATGAAATATCTGAAATAATCATAATGTATACCCATTATCAAAGTTCAGTATTTTTTTTAAGAGAAAGAAGAGAGTAACTAGGGGAAGGTCTAGAAATGACAAAAATGTCCCCTAACATAAAACCTTAGAAATAAACCAGTTTGATGAAATGGAGTATCCAGATTTCAGAAACTGGCTAAAACTGAAAGATTCGAAGATTAAACAAATGAAAATAAAATATGACTCTAATAGATACAGTATAAGAAATAATTCATGTTAATTTAAAGAAAAAGATATACCTATTCAATATTTGTTTCAAATTTGATATTTATTATTGTTAATCTTGCCATCCTTACTTTACCTAAAATATAATTCCCAAAAGTGCAGGGCTTTGGTCTGTTTTATGTATAGTCCAGTATTTAAAAAACACACAGTAAATATTTTTTAAATGATGGGTCTTATTTCAAGGAGCACAACCTAAATGTAATACTGAAAAATAAAATACATAATTTACTCAATATTCTTCTTGTGAACATGTTATTATTAATTAAAATTAAACCTTTTAAAATAAATTATTATATGTGGTATATAAATAAGATGAACCCACGCACTATCCTTGTTTATAATGTTACTACAGACTCACTTCTGTGAAAAGTCCTTATCATACATTCCATAAGAGTTTTCTAATTCTATATTATGCCACCCAGTCCTAAGTCTATGTTATATAACATTTTCCTGTCCAGGGTCCTAAGTCTCCCAGAAATGGTCTCTATTTGAGTTACTGCTGGTCTTTCCTGAAGCAGTATATCAGCACATCAGTTAGTCTTTGCTTGACAAAGACAAACTATTTATATTACTTTTAAAATAATTAGGCATCAATTATTATATCCTGATGGCACTACTTTTATGTTGTTATATCTAAGTATCAAATTATCAAGTAACAAAAACAACTAAAGTATTACTTTTATAAAAAGTGTAGCTTATGTGAATTATCACTACAAGTTTAATGGCTCTATCAATTAGGTCCTCCTCAGCATTGCTTATTTTTTTGTCTACTTGTTTCATAAGTTTATATGCTGAAATAAGATGCCTATTATATTATATCCTATTCCTGTCCATTTCATTTTTCATTTTTTAACATTTGATATTTCTGTTTATTATGTCATTTGTCTAAACCTAATTAAGCTTATTTTATCCCCTCTGAGGATTATACACTTAATTTTTAAAAAGTTTTCCCACTTGTTTTCAAATTTACTTTTGGTTTCAGTTTTATTATTGTCCTAATATTAGAGTTAAGAGTAAAACATACTCATTAAATATGTAAAAAACTTATTAGATAGTACTTTAGATAGTAAATCAATGCAGCAAAACCAGAAATCACAATAAATACTAGAATTAAATAAATGTCCCATTACTGGAAATGAAACAAAGAATTAAGGACGATCCTAGATTAAAAATAATCAAAGCCTCAATAACAGGTTATTTATCAAATAACCAATCATATCCTTATTATTAACACATCAGATATAACAATTATATTATATTATAACAATTATGTTTATATTATATTTATATTTAATATTATAACAGTTATAACTATATTAAATTATAACAATTTTACCAGATGCTATAAGAACGTAACAAAACTATTTACGGTCATAAAAGCTTGGAATTCTAACTTCAAATGTATATTTTAAATTATAACTGAGGTAATACTTAAATATAAAAATTAAGAATTCTAGGTATTGTGATATTTTGGTAGTATTTTTTATTTTTATTTTTTTTAAGAGAGTGTATGTGAGCGTGAGTGTAACCACTGGAGGGGCAGAGGCAGAGGGAGGAAGAGAATCTGAAGCTGGCTCTATGCTCACTGCAGAGGCCAGCAGAGGGCTACATGTAATGACCATAAGATCATGACCTGAGCCAAAATCACCAGTCAGATGCTTAACCTACGGAGCCCCTGAGATATCCCTTGGTAATATTTGTGATACAGTTTTAAATGCATTTAATTGTCATGGATATATATATAATTTGTAGGTGATAGCAACATGTTGGGATAGGAGATTCCAGACTTTGTGCCCCCCGTAACAACAACCATCCACAAACGAAAATAGCCCTAGGAGGGTTTAAGAGTTCACTCCGAACATGCAACCGAATGGAGCCAAAAACCAAGAACAAGTGCATAGGAAGGACTGTTGGAGAGACTGGCATAGCTGAGTTGGTCAGAAACAAAGACAAGGAGCAGAGTTTATCAGAACCATCCATGTAGTGGGTGCCACCATGGTCCCTACGAGCTTACTGTGTAGAGGACCCAGGCAGCCTTCACTGAGGACTTCAACAACCCTCATGGCAGATAGCAGCCATGGATCCCCCACATTTTTCACAGCGAAGGGTCACATAACGTTCACCAGCGCGAACCCCAGGAGCTCATTTCGTAGAGGATACCAGCAGCTTTCACCACCAAGCCAATAGATAGTCATCACCACTACTGACTCCTAAAGAGGAAGACTGTGGAGCCCCTAGCCCGAACCAAAGAAGCTGCTGTTTTAGCATCATATGACCAGGGTCACCCCTTCCCAACCCTGTACATGCTTCAGACTTCAGTTTTATAGCCACTTCAAGCACTCTCGTATCTTATACTCTGGAGCTACCCACGCTGTGGGCTGCCTCCCATCCTAGACCCTGGTTCCATGGCTGTTTTGTAAATCCCTGCACCTAGACACTGAAGTGTCTGCCACAGTGAGACTGCCCATGCCTTTGATCCTGGAGTAACTACATGTGCCTGCATTCCGGACCCCACATACACGGCTGCTACAAGGACATTCACGTTTCAAACATCAGTTCTGTGGGCCCTCCTCAGGGGGCTGTGCATTAGACACTGCTACCACTACCACTGCAAGTGCACCTGCAAACTGGACCCAGGTTTAAGACAGACGCTCCAGCCATGACTGGTCATGGAAGTAAAAGACATTGGGAGGGCTCCAGCTGGCTTTACCACTGGACAGTTAGCTGCCCCTGCCACTGCTGCAGATACCACCAGTCTTGGCCACCAGAGGCCACTGTAATTTTCACTGATGCCAAGCTCAGCTGGTGTAGCTGAACAGAGATTACACAGCTTTACCTTCCCTGGAACCAGAACTGCTACACTTCACCCAGGCAGCCCCTCACACTCACCTGCAGAAAACCAATCTGTAAACCTTAAGAGAGGTGACTGCTTCATCAAATGCACAATATTTAAGAAATATCAGAAACAAAATATCAAGGAAACATGACACCACATGAGGAAAACAATAATTTTCCACTAACTGATCCAAAAGAAATGGAGATCCACGAACTGCTTAACAAAATATCAAAACTGTTTTAAGAAGCTCAGGGAGCTACTAGAGAACACAAATAACTCAATAACATCAGGAAAACAATACACAAAAGAATTTCAACAGAGAGACAAATTATAAACAACAACAACAAAAGATTATCAAAGAAAAGAATACAAAGAAAGAAAGAAAAATACAGTAGTGGTATCAACAATTGACTTCATCAAGCTAAAGAATCTGTGAACTCAAAGACAGCTCGTTTGAAATTATACCTTTAGAGGAGCAAAAACAAAAAAGAATGAAAAAGAGTTGTATATTATCAACTTAGCAATATGAGTTAAGGACGTCCCAGAAGGAGAAAAAAGAAAGGAGCAGAAAGTATATGTAAAGAAATAATGGCTAAAATCTTCCCAAATCTGGGGAGAGATACGGACATTCAATTACGTGGAACTCATAAAATCTCCAAACAGATTCAAACCAAAGAGGACTTCACCAAGACACATTATAATGAAATTGTCAAAAATCTAAGACAGAAAGAGAATTTTTAAAGCAGCAGGAGAAAATAAACTCATCACATACAAGGGAATCCCCAGTAGGATATCAGTAGATATCCCAGCATTATAAGAAAAAGAAAATGACAGGCTGGTATCTTTCTTGATGATAAGTCCAAAATTCCTCAAAAACAACAACAACAACAAACCACTAGCAAACTGATTTCCATTCCACATTAAAATCATTGTACATCATGATCAAGTTGGATTTATAATTTATCCTTGGGATGCAAGGGTGGTTGGACACATGTGAATCAATAAATGTGATGCACCACTTTAACAAAATGAAGGATAAAAATCACAGGACTGCCTCAGCAGGCATGGAAAAAATTTTGAAAAAATTTAACATCCTTCACAATAAATACTCTCAATGAATTAGGTAAATATAAGGAATGTGAATGTGAGTGTGTATGAGTGTGTGTGTGTGTGTGTGTGTGTGTGTGTGTGATCAGCCTACAATTAATATCCTACTCAGTGGTGAAAAGCATAAACTTTTCCTTTAAGAAAAGGAACACAACAGATTGCCTACTTTTCTCACTTCTTTCATTCATATATTGGAAGTCCTAGCCAGAGCAATTAGGCAAGAAAAATTCATAAAAGGCATCTTATATGGAAAGGAAAAAGCAAAGTTATCTGTTTGCAGATGACTTGATCTTAATATAGAAAACCCTAAAAACTCCACCAAAGCACTATTAAAGCTAATTTAAAAATTCAGTAAAATTGCAGTAAAATCAACATATAAAAGAAAGTTGCATTTCTATACACTAATGACAATCAGAAAAAGAATAAAATACTTAGAAATAAATTTAATCAATGGGACAAAAGATCATATACTAAAAGCTATATAAAATTTATTAAAGGGGCACCTGGGTGGCTTGGTCAGTTAAGTGACTAACTCTGGATATTGGCTTAGGTTATAACACCATGGTGCATGAGATCAAGACCCACATCGGGCTCTGTGCTGACAGTCGGGACCCTCCTTGGGACTTTCTCTGCCTCTCTCTCTTTTTCTCTCTCAAAATAAATATGCGAGCATTTTTTTAAATTATTAAAGAAGAAGACACAATTAAATAGAAGATATCTCATAGAAGGGAAAAACTGATATTGTTAAAGTGTCCAGAGTACCCAAAGGGAAAGTGATTTGTGTACTAAATACAATCTTATTTAAATTCCAATGGCATTTTTCACAGAAATAGAAGAAAAAATGCCTGAAAGCATAAACCCATAAAAATCCAGGAAAAAACACAAGACAAAACTCCTTGACACTGGTCTTGGCAATGATTTTTTTGGATCTGGCACCAAAACATAAACTGAAGCAAAAATAAACAAATAGAACTACGTCAAACTAAAACCTTTTTGAACAGCAAAAGAAACAATGAACAAAATTAAAAGACAACCTATAGAATGGAAGAAAACATTTGCAAATCATATGTCTGTTAAGGAGTGAATATCCAAAATACATAAGGAACTTATATAATTCAATTGCAAAAATCAAAGTACCCAATTAAAAAATGGGAAAAGTACAAGAATATATATTTTTCCGAAGAAGACATACTAATGACTAACACATATTCAAAGAGATGATCAGCATCACTCATTATCCATGGAATGCAAATCAAAAACACAGGGCATATCACTTCATACCTGTTAGAATAGCTATTATCAAAAAGTAATAAAATAGTAAGTGTCAGCAAGGATGTAGAGAAGAGGGAATCCTTGTTCAGGGCTGTTGGAAATGTAGATTGGTACAGCCATTATGGAAAACAATATGGAGGTACCTCAAAAAATTAAAAATAGAACTACTGTATGATTAAACAATCCCATTTCTGTATAAACGCACAAAGGAAATAAATTCATCTGGTAGAGATATCTGCACTTCTGAGCTCAATGCAGCATTATTCACAGTAGCCATGGTATGGAAATACCTAGGTGTCTATTAACAGATGAATGGATAAAAAAAATGTAACGTATATATATATAATACTCCGTGTATACATACCCTATTATATTAGAATATGTAATGTATATATATATATAATACTCCGTGTATACATACCCTATTATATTAGAATATAGAATATTATTCATCCTAAAAAAGAAGGCAACCCTGTCATGTGAAACAACAAGATAAAACTGGAGTCCATTATGCTAAGTGAAATATGCCAGACACAGAAAGGCAAATACTTCATGACCTCACTTATAGTAGAATCCTAAAAAATAATCATAATAATAAAATAAAAAATAAAAAGATTGAACTCACAGTAACAGAGTTTAGTGAGTATGGTATCATAATTAGTAGGGCTAAAGGGTAGGGGTAAAAGGAAGATGTGGATCATTGGGTACAAACTTCAGTCATGGTGATTATAGTTAAAAATGTGCTGTATACTTTAAATTTGCTAAGAGAGTAGATCTTAAATATCCTCAGCATCAAGAAAACAATAACAACAATAACAAAACAATCAGTAACAATGTGAGGTGATCGTTATGTTAATTAGCTTGTTTTCAGTAATAATTTCAAATATATACATATATCAAAATGTCACATCGAACAAACTATATACAATTGAGTAAAATCAATAAAAATCAATGAGTAGCTGAGAACTTAGAGAAAGAAGAGAGTGATAAGAAATATCAATGAATAAAATTAAAAACTTATTATATGTCCTATTTGTGGTTTCCCTAATACAATAAAGACAAAATTTTATATTAAAATTTTTATAGATGAAAATATATAATATATACTAGTGTTTTTTGTGATATGAATATTTGAACTCTGTTGACACTTTTAGATATAATCTTTTGATTTGTTAAAGAATATTTGATCAAAAAGATATATTAAGAAAATGGTTCACATGATGATGGAGTCTGGCAAGTTCAAAATCAAGTCCAGCCTGGTGGCAGACTGGAGATTCAGCAGAATTGATGTTCCAGTCTGAGTCTAAAGGCAGTCCAGGAAGGGGTGGTGTTGCAGATGAAGTCCAAAAGCAGTCTTCTGGAGAATACTCTCTTCTTAGGGGAGCCCAGTACTTTTTCTATTCAGGCCATTAACCAATTGGATAAGAATCATCAACATTATAAGGGCAATCTGCTTTACTCAAAGTCCACCAAATTAAGGATAAATGTCACCCAACACCCCTCACAGAAATACCAAGAATAATTTTTGATCACATAACTAGGCATCATGTGGCCCCTTGGCCTTGCCAATTTTACTCATAAAATTAACTATCACAAGTATTATCTTACTTGGCAAAGAAAGCACATCCTTCCACCACTTGAATATTAGGAGATCAGAAGTAAGGCTTCTTCTGCATGGTCACCATGTGGAAGGTCAGAACTGAGAAGAAAACCAAATTTATAGGAGCATGCCAATATCAGATCACAGGACTGCAGTCTATGGTGTGAAAAATAGAGCATGCTTTTATATGTTGTTTTATATGTTGTTTGACAAGTGGAATATTTGTATAAAACTTTGTCAAAATTCTAAACTATGTCCAAATGCAAGGTGGGCTCTTGTGGAGGAAGATACATGGTCAGAGGTACACATCAAGGATGTCACAGAAGGGCTACTTTGAAGAGAAGAAATTCAGGAAGAATTCAGTCACTTGGGAACGAGAGAGGAGGATAGCTCTGAGAAAGACAAGGGCAGACCCAACAGCAAGTTGTTATCACTGATGATGATTTACTAACCTGAATTTCCTTAATCTACTTTTGTAGGAGAGAATCAGTTAAAGGGGTAAGACAGGAATCCACCATCATGTGATGATTATGTGACTAATTTTGAAAAGTCAGAGTAGGCTGAACTGAGAGCCTCTGAGGTCATAAGTGAGAATTCTCATCATACATTAATGCAAAATAGTTTCTGTATTATGGCTTTGAAGTATGAAGAAGATAACTAGGTCATAAATCAATGAAATGGTGATCCATTTCATTCTTTGTCTTTGAGGTATGATTAAATTCGGTGATTAAACTTTGTTTTTATCTGAGGTAGTTTGCTTCCTTTTACTCATCTTCTTATGATGGAGCTTTTCTTTTAGAAGTTTCGATTCCCCATAGTTACTCAGTTAGAGGTTGTCACAGGTGCCATTTTCTTCTTTCTGTTTTTCTCATTCTCATAGACAACACTGACACTGTGCTATTTTCTCAAAGATGTTATTTTAATGGACATGACACTGGTGAATTTGGCAACAATAAGGCAAACAGCAGAGTTGGAGAGATGTGGCTGTTTCTATCGCATCTTTTGGCAGAGATACAGACCTTAGATTTACTATCCCCTAATGTCTCATCTGATTCATTTTTATTATTTTTACAACACAGGAAGATGCTTTTGGTATCCATAGTCCAAACTTCAACTTGCCATAACCCCTCTCCCAAATGCCTCTGTGCTTGAGTTTATCCTGATCCATGAAGCTACTGAAAACACTTTTAAAAAGTCATAATAAAAACGGCCTTAAAATACAAGTGGTACACTGCAAGTGCTTCCTTTTCCTTGCTCCCGCTCCAATCTGTGCTTTAGGGATCCTTTCAGTGCCAAATTCGGTGCCTTTGGAGTGAGTCCCCAAAGATTTCTGAGCTTTCTATTCTAGCTCTTTGAATAAATGAGACAGTTAGAATTGGCAGGACTTAGTCTTCATCTTCGAAGCCTCAGGGAATGAGAGTACCAGTCTCTTCCTGGTGTTAGCTTTTGAAGTCCTTTCTTTGTTTTGTTTTGCTTAAATATTGAAGCCTTAGAATCAGAAGAAGTGAGTTTGATTCCTTATACTACAATTCACTTTCTACAATTTTGAAAAAATAACTTGGACTCTTTAAATATGTTTCCTCATCAATAAGGAGAAAATATTTCTTTCCTGGTTGTTGTGATGGATAAATACCATAATATAAGTTGGAGCATACAATAAAGAACACACTGTTAAGTACTACCAACACTAATTCCATTATGATTTATGTAGTTTTTATGGAACAGAAAAATAAATTTAGTGTTTCTGAACAAAGAGTAGTCATTGAATAATTCATTTTTGATTAATTGATTCAACAATCACCTAATTTCCTTTTACAAGTTCAATGTCATATTAAAAAACAAATCCAAAGGAAATAGTCATTAAAAAATTCTGGTTGATACAGGTGATTTCAAAACATCTCATTGGCAACATTGTATACGTTCAGAAAGAATGAATCGTGGTCCATCAGGAGTTATTGTACCCTCCAATACACAAATGTTTTTCAATAAACCAGATTTGTGTCTATAGCATGTCCCCAGAAAGGAAGGAGAAAACAAAGATATGTGTGATTTATTTGTACGTTATGTTTGTGCATATTGAGAAAATTTCACAAATCAAAGAACACTTATGATGAGCAATTTCTCATTTAGAGGAGAATATAGAAGTATGTGACAAGAATTTATTTTTGTTATTTAATACTCACTTATTCATATATTTAACATCTATTTTTTGCTAATTCCAAAATGGAATTGAAGTGACTTGCCAGCCTTCAATAGTCTCTAATATTGTTGGAATGTATGCATTACATTTTTATATATTATTTCATTTACTGTAACTTAATCACTGTCCATTTACTCACTACCTCAGACAGTACACAGTGGCTAAGGAAGAAGTTGGGAAGTAAAATCTGGTCTCTTGAATCCTAAGTATACCTTCCTTTTATCACATACCAGCAGACATGGACATGTTACAGAGAAGGATCACAGTGTTGTCTTTTCAGTATTAACTTGTTGGTTTAGTCCACTAATTTGGGGATGAAAACTAAGAAGTTCATTCTCTGATAAGGAAGGTTTAAAGGAAATCTTTGTTACCTGGCACCTAAGCAATTAGTGAAAATCCAAGTATTTAACATTCTGTAGGTAAAAAATTAAAAGCATAAGCCACAGAAAATCATTCTGAAAATACCAAAAGCTAAGGCCACTTTTACTCTATAATTGTCTACTGTAAAATGGTGGACTTCAGGAAATAGTACATCTTACTCAAGTTCATCCCTCTTAAGATGCTAACATAGTTCTTCATACATAGCAGAGGCCGGATTAATATATTTATGACATTAAATTAAATTCAAGCCTAGCCAAATTTCAGGTACCCGGCCCTACCTGTACCGAACTTGGAGTTATTTGTCTGAAACATTCAGAAAAAGAAAACAAAAGCTTCAAAATTACATTAAAATATCCTAAGTTTTTGCATTCCCATACACCAATAATGGATTAGCAGAAAAAGAAATTAAGAAAACAACCCCATTTACAATTTCACTGAAAAGAATAAAATATCTAGAATAAATGTAACCAGGGAAGTGAATGGTCTGTACTCTGAAAACTATGGCACAGATAAAAGAAATTAAAAATGATACAAATAAAAAGAAATATGTACTGTGCCCATGTATTGAAAAAAATTAAAAATGTTAAAATGTCCATACTCAAAGTGATCTACAGATTCAGTGCAGTCCCTATCAAAATACCAATGGCATTTTTCACAGAATTAGAACAAATAATCCTAAAATTTGTATGAAATCACAAGAGACCCTGAATAGCTAATCTTGAGAAATAAGAATAACTTTGGATGTACCACTCCCTGATTTCAAAATATACTACAAAACTATAGTAATCCAAACAGTATAGCATCAATTAAAAAAATGGACATGTAGATCAGTGCAACAGAGTAGAAAATCCAAAAATAAACTTATGCATATACAGTTAATTAATCTTCAACAAGGAGGCAAGAATATACAAAGAGAAAAAAGACAGTTTTTTCAATAAACGGTGTTGGGAAAACTGGATAGCTACAAGCAAAAGAACAAAACCGGACCACTTTCTGACAGCATACGCAAAAATAAACTCAGAGTGTATTAAAGACTTAAAAGTAAGACCGGAAAACACAGAACTTCTAGAAAAAAGCATAGGCAGTAAGCTTTTGGACATCAATCTGAATTTTTTTTTTTTTTTGATCTGTCTCTTTAGGTAAGGGTAACAAAAGCAAAAATAAAGAAATGAAACTATATCAAAATAAAAGCTTTTACACAGCAAAGGAAAACATCATTTAGACTCTAAGTCTAAAGTTCTCTCTTGGCCAGCAAGAGAGCAGATGCAGGATTAAAAGAGAGAGATGGCTAATGTTTGGGAAAAGACAAGTGTCCCAAATAAGGTTCTTGCCCTGTATTTATTAAGATCAGAAGGCTTACAAACGTGATGGACATTCACAAAGAGACAATGAATCGGTGAATACTAACTCATGGATATGAGAGAAAGTGGGTTTTGAAGATACATGGTGTTTGGGGTTTGGCCCAATATAAAACAAAATCCTGGCGCCGGGCAGATGGGCAGATGGTTGTCAACAGCAGACAGGAGGTGCCATGTCTGTTTACCTTAGCTTCGCCTAAGGGATAAGACAGATAGGGCAAGTAACTTCAGGGTTAACAAGGCACTTTTTCTTTTGTTAATCAGCTCCACTCTGGGCAGCATCACCCAGCACAGAGGTCGATAGCCCTTTTATCTGCTTACCTACCTTGGTCTTTCCTTCCTGTGAAAGCAGCTTTTTGTTATAGTATTAAATTGGGGAGTGCTTTCGCCCTGAATGCCTAATCTTGCTTACCTCATATGCCTGTGTATTGGGGGTCTTTGTCCCCCTCTCTATTCTGGGGACCTTTGCCCCCTCTCTCTATTCTCGGGGCCTTTGCCTCCCTTCTCTATCCTTATTCACCTAATCTTGTTTACCCAGACTTGGGTGAGAGCATCCAATGCTTTGTAATTCTTCATGCTTAGTTAACCCAGTGACGTAAGCCCAGGGAATTTCTAAGCTTATTCTCCACAATCAACAAAACAAAAAGGCAACCTACTGAATGAGAGAAGGTATTTATAAATGATACAATTGATAAGGGGTAAATATTCAAAATATATAAAGAACTGACACATATTAAAAAAAACTCAACTGATTCAGTTAAAAAAATAGGCAGAAGACATGAATAAACATTTCTTCAAAGAAGACTTACAGATGGCTAACAGCTACATGAAAAGATGCTCAACATCACTTATCAGGGAAATTAAAATAGAAACCACAATGAGATATCTTACACCACTCAGAATGGCAAAATCAACAACACAAGAAATAACAAGTGTTGATAAGAATGTGGACTAAAAGGAATCCACATGATATGTTGGTAGGGACGTAAAATGGTGCAGCCTCTGTGAAAAGCAGCAGGGAGTTTCCCCAAAAAATTAAAAAATAGAAATAGCATATGATCCAGCATCCAGGAAAATCCTGGGTATTTACCTGAAAAAAATATTAAAAAACACTAATTCAAAAATATATGCTCAGCCCTGTGGTGCCTGAATGGCTAAATCAGTTAAGCTGCCAACTCTTGATTTAGGCTCAGGTCATGATCTCATTGTTCATGGTTATGATCTCCGCATCAGGCTCTGCACTGATAGTGTGGAGCCTGCTTGGGATCCTTTCTCTCTCTCCTTCTTTCTCTGTCCCTCCCCCACTTGTGCTCTATCTCTCTCAAAATAAATAAGTAAACTTAAACTAATACAATAAAATATATGCTCACCCCTCTATTCACTGCAGCATTATTTGCAATAACTGAGACATAGAAATAGGCCAAGTGTCCATTGAATGATGAATGGATAAAGAAATGGTAAATGGAATATCATGCAGCCATAAAAATGAAATCTTGCCATTTGTAGTGACATGGATAGAGCTAGAGTATTATGCTAAGTGACATAATTTGTCAAAGAAAGATAATACCATATGATTTCATGTACCTGTGGAAATTAAGAAACAAAACAAATGAGGAAAGGGGGCATAAAGAGAGAGGGGATAAACCAAGAAATAGACTCTTAACTACAGAGAACAAGCTGACGGTTACCAGAGGAGAGGTGGCAGGGGTGAGGGGTGGTGGGAAATGGGTAAAATCAGTGACGGAGATTATCACTGATAATCACTGAAGATAAAGAGCGCTCTTGTTTCAATGAGCACTGGGTGATGTATAGAAGTGTTGAATCACTATATTGTACATCTGAAACTAATACTACATTGTATGTTAACTAACTGAAATTTAAATAAAAATTTAAAAATATAAAAGGTACAAACTTTCAGTTATAAAATAAGCTAGGCATGGGGATCCAATGTACAGTATGGAGAACATAGTTAATAATTTTGCAACAACTTTGTATGTTGACAGATGGTACATATCATGATGATCATTTTGTAATGTCTATAAATATTGAATCACCACATTATATACCTGAAACTAATATAATATCATATGTCAAATATACTTCACTAAAATAAAATCTATATATAGACACTATATATGCAAATGTCTGTCATGGCATATATAACTTTAAATTTAAAAATTTATCAGAAAGTGAGATCAAATTGTAACCAAAATGACCTTTTTTATTCTGAAAATAAAAAATATGGGACTGAATTTTAGAAGGATTATCATGGAACCAGAAAAATGCAAATGTTTATTTATTTATGTTTACAAAACTAAGTACTGTAAATCACAGTCATTTGAATTCATAGTTCTTAAAAATACTGAAAGTTTTAGTGCAAAATAAGTAACTGCTACTATTATGTGTCTTAGAAAGTGCTAATAATGCAATATATTTCAGTAACATCTTTTTGGCTGCTTTCACCTAGCACTGTGCTAGGTGTCAAGGAAAATATAATCTTAGAATTTGTATAAGCTTTAATAAGAAGATATTATAAAAACGTATAGGATGCATCATGTTACACATAAAATCATAATTAACTTCAAAGCATTACACACAAAGAAGAGTTGATTGTCTCTGTTAGATGTGGAGTTAGGGAAGCCATCAAGAGGAGGTGACATTTGAGTTGGATTCTGCAGGATGAATATGATACTAGAGTAGTAATGGAGAAAGAGGGTGTTCCAAAAAGAGGGAACACTATATGATAAGGTAAATAGATTGTAAATGCAGGTATATTTAAGCAGCAATATACTCCTGGTCATAAGGTGGTCAAGTTCAAAACAAAGAAATCTTTGCATGGCATGTGAAGGGGCATGGATTTTATTCTCAATGTAAGAAGAGATTCATAGGAAGGATTTCATCAGGGAAAATGATATTATTAGAGTTGTATTTCAAAAAGAAAACTGGCAGAGGCAGGCTGCTTGTTTGCCAAATATGGTCAAATTTTTAGTTTCTGACAGTCTGGTCCCTATGAATGAATACATAGATTTTCCCACTGTGTACACTGGGCTTATTGTGAGGAGGGATTAAACTTTCATTGTTTTAAGCCACTGAAATTTGGGAATTTATTTGTTATAGTAGATAGCACTATTTCCCTAAGTAGAACATTGGCGCTTTAAAGTTGGGTGATCCTGCAACAAAAATCTGAACATACGACCTTGCTTCATTGGTCAGTAGATATTAGAAGAAAAAGAGCAGTTTATGTGAGAATTATTTAGTTTAGAAACAAAATAGTAAAACAATAATGGAATATAAATTTTTGCAGCTTTGTAGAGTTAGGATAAAAAGAGTACTTCTAGATCCCAAATGGAAAAGTCAAAGCTCTTAGGTCATTTTGACTATTATAACATAATACCATAGACTGGGTGGCTTAGAAACAAGAGAAATTTATTTTTCACAGTTCTGGAGACTGGGAAATCCAAGATATAGGTGGCAGCAGATCCAGTGTCTGATTTGAGTCCACCTCCTGATTCACAGATGATTGACTTCTCACTGTATCTTCACAAGATGGAAGGCATAAAGGATCTTTTCTGGGGTCTCTTTTATAAAGACAACTAATCCCATTCATGAGGGCTCTAACCAAATGACTTAATCACATCTTAAAACCATAACACTGGGGTCAGGATTTCATCCTATGAATAGGGGAAGGGAGTGGGACACAAATATTCAGTCTATATCATTCTACCCCTAGCTCCCCAAAGAAATTCCTGTTCTTCTTACATGCAAAATATGTTTGTTACATCTTAATGGCTCCTAAAATCTTAACTCATTCCAGGATCAGCTCTAAACTCTAAAACCAAAGTCTCATCTAAACATAATTTCAATCAGATATGGGTGAAGGTACAATTCATCCTGAAGCCAAATGCTCTCCAGCTATGAACTTGTGAAACCAAACAAGTTATATGCTTTGAAACTACAGAAGTTAGGCACAGAATAGATATTCTCATTCCAAAGAAGAAAGGGGTAACAGGTTCCAAGTAAGTCCAAATTACAAGGCAGACTCCATGAGATATTAAGGCTTGGGAATAATTCCCTTTGGCTTGATGCTCTCTGCCCAGAACCACTGGAATGGAGCGGTATCATTCAAACACACTGAAGTGAGTGGCCCCCCCTTCTGAACCCACTGGGATAGATGTCCACCTTGTCGTTTGGCCTTACCCCTACTGCTTTGAGCAGAGGTTATCTCTGGTGGTTCTTTCTGAAACCGAAGAGGCAGCCCTGATGATCTCTGAGACACTATTTGGGTCATTCTTCCCCAGTTGAGGAATAAACCTGGCACTCTGTTGACATGTCAATTACGCCTATGATTCACATCTACACTCATCTACTGATCAAATGATAAACCCTTAGTTTTCTCTTCCGAACATACTTTCTCATTTTCTTTTTTTTTTTCTCCAGTATGGATTTACTTATTTATTTATTAACAATTATGTCACTTTTTAAGTCACTCTTTAAGTCATTTCTCTCTTTTCATATTTTACTATAAGCAGTCGGGAGAAACCAAGCTGTACCTTCAAAATGTTGCTTAGAAATCTCTTTAGTTAGCTTAAGAAATGGTAATCTCTTCAGTTAACTATGCAGTTTGATCACTTGTATATTCTATCTCCCATGAAACACCAGAACACAAGCATAATCCATCTAAGTTCTTTGCCACTATCACAAGGATGGCCCTTCCACCATTTTGTATAACATATTTCTCATTTCCATCTGAGACCTCATCAGAATGGCCTTGACCATCCATATTTCTACTCATATTATGTTTAGAATTCTTTTTGTATTTTTTTTATGTTTTATTTATTTCTAGGAGAGAGACAGAGAGAGAGAGACAGCGTGAGCAGGGGAGGGTCAGAGAGAGAGGGAGTCACAGACTGAAACAGGCTCCAGGCTCTGAGTTGGCAGTCAGTACAGAGCCCGACGCGGGGCTTGAACCCACGAAGCGTGAGATCATGACCTAAGCAAAAGTCAGACGCTTAACCAACTAAGCCACCCAGGCGCCCCTCTTTTCATATTTTTTAAGAAGACTCAGGTTTTCTCTTCAGCTCTCCTTTTTTTTTCTTTCTGAGCCCTCACACAAATCACACAGAATGGTTTATTTATGGCAATGCACGCTTCTTCTAGCAGGCAGCTCAAAACTCTTCCAGCCTCTACCCCATTACCGAGTTCCATAGGTGCTTCCACATCTTTAGGTATCTGTTAGAGCAACACTCCTATTTCTTGGTATCAATTTTGGTTTTAGTCCATTCAGACCACTATAATAGATTAGGTGGCTTAAAAACAACAGAATTTTATTTCTGCTCTGGAGGCAGGAAGTCTAAGACCAAGGCGGCAGCAGATTTGGTGTCTGGTGAGAACCCCCTTCTAGTTCATTGATGCCTGTCTTCTCACTGTGTCCTCACATGGTAAAAGGAACAAGGGAGTTATACGGGGTGTCTTTTAACAGGCCAATAATCCCATTCATGAAGACTCCATCCTTATAACCTAATCAACACCAAAACGTCTAATCTCCTTATGCCATCACTTTGGGGGTTAGCACTTCAAAATATGAATTTTTAGAGGACACAAACATTCAGTCTACATATAGTAAGCAAGAAAGATTTTTAAGAAAAAAAAATGATGCAAGTGAAATTCAGACTAAGGGTTTAGTCTTCCCAATCAAGCCTACTATTTCAGACAACCTCAAGGTCAATACTCTAAACATGAGACAGAGGTAGGGGATTGAGGAAGTAAAGGAATAGACTTAAGAATTAAATCTAGGAAATAACTTTAGATTTGTTTTCTGGCACATGTTAGCAATCTGGAAGTGGATAGTATTTGAGAACAATTTATTATCAACAAATTATAACCTCACAGTAAAATGTTTTGACCATTTGATCTTAACCTTACACTGGCAAGAAGTTGTCTACAGAAATGGCTGAAATACTATAGAGTTTTCAAAGAAGAATGTCTTTCAATACACCTCTCAGTCAAATAATGGATATGGAAGGACATACTGGAGTGAGATCAAATAATGGATAAAAGAGCTCTTCCCACAAACTATAATCAGAGTGTATTCAAAGGTCTCCTCTTATCTTCAGGGTGGGAGATTTAACACTATCCACCATAAATGTTTCAAAAATACTATGCACCATGACTTGAGGTTCACCCATTTTATTCCTTCCTAATGAGAGCTTTATTATGTTGAAGAGATGTGTGTGTGTGTGTGTGTGTGTGTGTGTGTGTGTGTGTGTGTGTGTGTGTGTGTTGCGGGACATGAAGAACAGAGATAGCTTATTTTTATTTCCTAGAATGAGTGACTACCAAGTGTCAAAAAACAGGATTAAAAACTGTCTATCATCTGAATATTGTGGACTCTGTGGTAAACACAATGATTGAAAGGGACTTATGAACCATCTCCCTTGGAGAAATGTGTTCGAACTGTGGAGACAGGATGAAATAGATATTTATTTGCCTGAAGAGTAGACTATTGAAGAAAATGGCAAGGTTTTCATTATTGCATTTTCATCCTGGGTACACAGCTAGACTATATTTCCTTGTTTCCCCATAGTTATCTGGGAACAGGTCTCATACCACTGGATTATATGCAAAAATAAGGTATCTACTTCTAGACTTGGGTCATAAAAACATATATAATCCTCCATTCTTCTTCCCTTTCTGCTGGATGGATGTAGAGGATCCAGGAGAGGATCTGGAGATCTAGAGACCAGAGAGCCACAGGCTCAGAATGGCAAACTCCATCAGTCTGGTTCCCTGAGTGACTGAATGGAGCAGTGACACCACCATCCTCACTACCACCCAGTGGACTTCACATGAGTGAAAACTAAACTTCTACCGCATAAAGCCACCGATATTTTGTCATTATAGCAATGAGCACTGCACTGTAAACAGTCTGAAAAACTACAAAGCTGAAGTCGGAAAACATTAGCCATCTACTAAAATATTCCAGGTGAGGAAGAATGAGGGCTTGATATTAACTAGTAGTAGTGGATGAAACTGTACAGAATATTGATGAACTTGAATAAACTATGTTTAGAAAGCAATGATTAATTATGATATTAGAGGATGAGAAAAGATAAGATACAAAAATTACAATTTTGGGGACACCTGAGTGGCTCAGTCGGTTAAGCGTCCGACTTCAGCTCAGGTCATAATCTCATGGTTAGTGGGTTCAAACCCCATGTTGGGCTCTGTGCTTACAGCCAGCTCAGAGCCTGGAGCCTGTTTCAGATTCTGTGTCTCCCTCTCTCTCTGACCCTCCCCTGCTCATGCTGTCTCTCTCTCTCAGAAATAAATAAAACATTAAAAAATTAAAAAAAAAAAACTTTGAATGTATTAAGGCCACAAACTAATATGAAGAAAGAATTGCCACGAGAGAAAAATAAGTTTTGTTTTATGTTTAAAGTGTCAATGGGATGTTCGCTAGGCAGGCATCTTAAGTGAATTTTGAGTATAGAAAAAAGGTGAGAAAAGAAAAACTAGCCTCAGTAGTTATAAGCATGGCATATAGGTGGTTGCAAAGTAAAGAAGCCCTCAATTTATCTCATAATAGTAACATAATATAAATACATTAATATAAACAGAAACAAGTATACAATGATATGTTATATATGATAAATATGAATTTAACACAATAGATATTGAAACAATATAACAAAATAGAAATAATTCAAGAAACATGAAAGGTGGTCCATATTCAAGGGGAGCAGGAAATCAACAGACACAGATCTGAAGAAAACTCAGATGTAAAATTATCAGACAATGACTTTGAAATAGTTAAAAAAATTTTTTTTCATGTAGACATGATGAATGAGCAGAGGGAAATCTCAGCAAAGAAATTGAAATTGCTTGTTTTTTTTTTTAAAGGACTGAACAGAAATCATAGAAATGTAAAATAAACATCTAAGAAACAAGTTTAATTATATACTAGAGTCAAAAGAAAGGGTCAATGGCCATGAAGAGATATTATTCAATCTGAACAGAAATTAAGAAGAGGAAAAAAAGAAACGAGAAAATGAGAAGAACCTCAGTAATTTGTGGAAAATGGCATTTGATATCTTATCAGAAACAAGAGGATCAAGAATACAATGAAAAGAAATCTTTAAAGTGTTGAAAGGAAAATAAAAAGAGTACTTATAACTCCATATGTAGCAAATAGTATCTTTCAAATATGAGTGTGAAATATATTTGAATAAACAAAAATTGAGAACCAACAAGCCCACTCTAAAATAAATGCTAAAGAAACAATCTTTTTGTTTGTGTGTTTAAGAGAGGCAGACACAGCCCGAGTGAGGGAGGGACACAGAAAGAGGAAGAAAGAGAATCCCAAGCAGGCTCTGAGCTGACAGTACAGAGCCAGATGGAAGGCTTGAATTCACTAACTGTGAGATCACAACCTGAGAGCAAACCAAGAGTCAGATGCTTAACCAACTAAGCCACACAGGCGCCCCCAAGAAACTTGATCTTTAGACTAAGAAAAAAAGCTACAGAAGTCTGTACTCACAGTTTGTGAGTTTGAACCCTGAGTTGGGCTCCATGCCAACAGCAAAGAGCTTGCTTGGGATTCCCTTTCTCCTCCCCCTCTCTCTGCCTTACTCACATACATCCTCTCTCTCTCTCTCTCTCTCTCTCTCTCTCCCATTCTTAAAATAAATAAACATAAAAAAAAGGGGGGCCCTGAATGGCTCAGTCAGTCAAGCATAAGACTTTGGCTCAGGTCATGATCTCAGGGTTCATGAATCCCAGCCTCCCCATCAGGCTCTGTACTGATAGCTCAGACCCTGGAGCCTGCTTAGGATTGTGGATCCACCTCTCCCTCTGGCTCTCACCCACTGACACTCTGTCTCTGTCTCTCTCAAAAATAAACATTTTTTTTAAAAGAAGACAGTAACTTTAAAAATAATAAAAATATGTTGTGGATTTTATAATGTATGGAGATATAAACTACTGTATTTGAAAAAATAGCAGAGAGAACAGGAAGATGATAAATAGAATTATACAGATGTAAAGTTCTTAAAATTTTACAGAAGTAGAACAATATTATCTCTAAGTAGATTATGATAAAGATACGTAACATATTATAATTCCTATAGCAAACACTGAGAAAATTATGGGGAAATATATAGATCAAAACTATAATTCCTCTAGTAGAGGAATTAAAATGGAATTCCAAAAATCCAAAAGTAGTTAGCCCAAATTGAGTATGAGTAGAGGGAAAGAAGAACACAAATCAGAGGAGAACATTGAAAATAAATACCAAGATGGTAGGTTTAAAGCAGATTGTATCAATAACAATATTAAATGTGATGAACTAAACACCTCCATTATGATCCAGAGGCTATTGTGCCATATAACACCCAGAAAATAAGTATTTGCTTTTTATAAAAGACACACTTTAAATAGAGATATATCTATGTCAAACAGTAACAAATGAAAAAATGATAGACCATACAAACAATAAACAGACACATACACACAAAGACAAATAGAAAGTCAAAGACACAAAGTGGAATATATCTCAGTTATATAAGGGATGCTATATCAGGAAGGCATACAAATCATAAAGTCAGATGCACAGAGATTCAATACATGAATAAAAATTGGGAGAATTAAAGGCAAAAATAGATTAGTGCACAATCATCGTTGGAGATTTTAATGTTCAACTCTTACTAACTGATAAAACAACTAGAAAATTCAATCTTACATAGTTGAGACTTACAGAACACTACACCCAATCATTACAAAATAAATGATTTCACATACTCACAGAACACTTACCATAATAAACCATAAATTGGGCCAAAAAATGGGTCACAATACATTTCAAAAATATCTGAAATCTTAGAAATTATTTTTCAGACCGTAATCTAATTGGGTTAAAAACTAATCACAGTGGGGCACCTGGGTGGCTCAGTCAGTTCAGCGTCTGACTTCAGCTCAGGTCATGATCTCGCGGTTCCTGTGTTCGAGCCCCGCGTCCGTCTCTGTGCTGACAGCAAGCTCAGAGCCTAGAGCCTGTTTCAGATTCTGTATCTTCCTCTCTCTCTGACCCTCCCTTGTTTACGCGCTCTCTCTCTCTCTCTCTCTCTCTGTCTCTCTCTCTCTCTGTCTCTCTCTCTCCTCTCTTTCTCTCTCTCTCTCAGAAGTAAATAAAAACATTAAAAATTAAAAAAAATAATCACAGTAAGATATCTAGAAAATCATGAAAATAGTAGAAATTAAGCAACACATTTCAAATTATCTCTGATTCAAAGGAGACGATATAAATAACTAGAAAATATTTCTAACTGAATGATAGCAAATGTACCACTTGCAAAATTGTGGAATGTATTCAAAGCAGTGTTGAAAAAAAATTATAAAGTCTTTTTAAGAGAAACATGTAAAATCAATAATATAAGTTTGTACCTTAAGAAGCAAGAGAATTATAAGCAAAATGAATTCAAATTACGTAGAAGATAAAAAGTAATACAGATAAGGACAGGAATCGATGAAACGGGTGTCTCACTACACTTAGGATGTAGAAAGTCACAGAACTTTTTTCTCCCAACCTAACAAGGAGAATAAATGAGAGAGCCGCAAAAAAAAAAAAAAAAAAAAAAAAAAAAAAAAGTTTTTTTTTTACTCGTTTAAGTGCAGAGATAGCAGAGAAACCTAATGAAATAAAAGAAAAAAAATAAATGACGAGTACCCTCTAGAAGAGAAAGAAACAATTGCTGCTTTGATCCTTGCAGATTGAGAGGGAGACTAAGTAGATGCCATGCACCTGGGTAAGAAAAAGCTGAACATTAAGTAAAATTTTAAATGCTCAATATGATGGGATCTGAAGCAAAGCGAATGTGCTCTCACCTGTGGACTCCTCCGGAGGGTTTCACTGAGTACTTAGTAAAAACTTGGAAAAGGGACTGTTGAATGAATTAAATAAGAAGGCCAAGAGACTGAGGTAGTTATAAAGCCCAGACTTCCTGCTTTAGCAAACCAAAATCGGAGCAGGCAAAAGCCTTCCGCTTACAAAATCAAAATGGAAACCGGAGGACAGCCAATCAGCAACAACTAAGCTTTAAATTGTAGCCAGTCAAATAACTTCCTTTGCTTCCCCTTCTTGTCTCTGTCAGTCTTTTCCCTGCCACCTGTGGAGGCAGTGATATTAGTGAGTTTGGCGCTGTTGCCCGATTCCAGTCGACGTTTGCTCAAATAAACTCTTGAAATTTTTAATATGCTTCAGTTGACCTTTTCAGAGTCAGGAGAGCTGACAGCGGTTGACACCAGGGTACAACAGAAATGGAGGAACTAAGAGAAATGGAAACTTTCCAAGCACCCTGGATGTTACCTAAGTAGCCCACACTCCCCATCTCTCTCTGGCAGAGTCTGGAGCGTGGGAGAAAAAGTCACCTGAGGCATGGGCACTAGGGCTGTTATGCCCAAATCGCGAGTCCCCGGAGACCTCCAAGGAGCCAGCACCGATGCAAAAACAAAAGGGTCTTTATTACAAGCTGGAGCAGGGGCTCACCCATCTCCCAGCACAGCGGCAGCAAGGTGAAGCCCCAAACAGTGGGGAGCAGGGTTTTTATGGGGGAAGGGCGGGGGTGTTACCGTGCACACGTTGTACGTTTTGCATCATTACATAAGCACCAGTCATAATTGTACAGTACCCATAGTAACAACATAGTAACAGTTTTGACCATTCAGTATCTGCGAGGCATGTGTTACATTTGGCGGGACCCAATCATGACCTTTGAGAGTCTTTTAAAATGACCAATTATGAGGTGGGCTCAGAGAATCCACGTGGGGCTGCTGCAAGTGGTGCCTGATTGCCAAGTTCGTACAAAGTAACTACCTGCAGCTCCCCACCCTGACTCGTCTCCAAGACCACAGGAATGTTACACATTTCTTTTGATTGGCAGATCGGAGGGCGGTCCGAGGGGGGGCTTCAGCTGAGGCTTTTCCTGGAACTGGGGCTACGTGCAGCCTGAGGTTGTTTCTAATGGAGGACTTCATTTCAGGCTCCTTAGGGCCTTCCTGAAATCCGAGTTTGAAGAGGGAAAATTGAAAGGTAACCAAAGGACACAACGGGTCTGGGGGAAAGGGCAGCAGCCAGTAAAAGTGCAAGAGGGGACAGATAGCTGAGAGGCAACTACTGATGGGCAGACCACCCAGTGTGTCCAAGGTTGAGGGCCAACAAGGGAATTGACAGAAACCTTATAGGCACTCACATCCCTGCTAAGGGAAGATTTTACTATCCTCAAATAATTTAAGCATGCAGTAAAGTGAGTCCAACAAGCAGCCACAAAGCCCCAAACTGCTACTTACACTACATTGCCTCAACTCACTAGCAAGCACCCTGATATAAGCAGTTTACCCTTTTCTGAGCATAAATATTATGTACTTCCATTTCATTTCTGGCATTTAAATAAAAATTATAACACGTGAAAATGTGCAAAATATGGACCATCGTCAGGAGAAGATACTGTCAAAAGCTTTTAATGCATATATGGGATGATCATGTGTTTTGTCCTTATTCAATTAAAATTGTGTATTGCATTAATTGATTTACAAATGTTAAACCAATTTTGCATTCCTGAGATAAATCCCACTTCATCACAGTGTATAATCCTTTTTATACGTTTCTGTTTTGGGTTTGCTAACATTTCAGAGGGTTTTTGTGTCTCTATTCATGAGTGCTAATGGTCTGTAGATGTGTGTGATGGCTTTGTTTAGCCTTATATTTAGGTATTAATATTTACCTCATAATTAACTAGAAAGACCTCTCTGGTCTTAGTGTTTGAATGATTAGTATTATTTCCTTTTGAAATGTTTGACAGACTTTCTAGGAAAGCCTGATCTTCTATATTTCTGAAGATTTTTAATCACTTTACTTGTTATAGATTTATTCAGATTTTCTAATTCTTCTTGACTCAGTTTTCGTAATTTTGCTCTTTCAAGTAATGTTTCTGTTCCATCTAAGCTATTTAATTTGTTGTTAAAAAGTTGTTTATATTACTTCCATATAATGATTTTCATTTCTGTAAGGTTAATAGTGATGATCCCTCTTTCATTCTTGTGTTTCATAACTTGTGTCTTCAGTTTTAGATATTTCAAGTGAAATATCTTATTGCAATTTTTTTTCATTTTTCAACACCAGAATTTCTACCAGCTAGTTTTCTATAATTTGTACCTCTTTATTTGTATCCAGTCTTTAAGGAATCATTCTCATACTTTCCTATAATTTTTTAAGTATGGTTTCCTTTAGTTCCTTCAACATGTTTGTAATGGTTTCTTTGAAGTCTTTGTGAAGTTCAACATCTGGACTTGCACAGACAGTTTACATTGATTTTTTTCCATGTGTATGTGTCACGTATTTCTATTTCTTTGCATATCTCATAGTACTTTATCGAAAACTGAACATTTTAGATAATATTTTGTAGCAACTCTGGATTCTGGTGTCCGAGCCTATTGAATCACCAGGTTGTTTTTATTTATTTATTTTATTTTATTTTATTTTATTTTATTTTATTTATTTTATTTTATTTTATTTTTACCCACTTACCTAGACTAGTTGTTTGGAGTTCAGCTATGGTGCATTATGAAGCCAATGATCTCTTTATACAAATATAGAGTCTGGCAGGGATAACTGACCCTTATTATTATCAAAAAGTAGGACTGCTATTTTGTAATTTGTGACGGAAGAAAAATATTTTGTATTTAAATAATCCATTGAGATAACCAGCATAACTCACATGACCGGTTTTTACATGTAAATGAGCATGTACAACATCCACATCTGATAAGTGCATGGCAAACTGAGACCCGGACACCAACATTCTTGGGTCTGGCTCATTGTACCTTGCAAGCCTCCAGTCCAGCAGAAGTGCTATACAAGAAAGATGGGAAGTTCCAGTGGTAGTTACAGCTTTGGTGCTAACTGTGGCATCCGTGTTGGTGGGCTGCAGCCCTTCAAATAGCTGTCCTCTTATAAATTGTCTCAGGAACTTTGATCATAGAATTCTAGAGAAGCTATGCCTGAATGATGCCCCCACCCATCCACTCCAGATTCCCCTTCCTGGTTCTGCGGTGACAGTCCGTTCCTGAGCTGCTGTGAAAGTTGGCTGCTACCAGTAGTAGATGGCACTCTTTCTGCAGAAATTGCCATTGGATGACAATTAGAGCCAGTTTACAATCCAGAAGTAGACACACCTGCCCAAACTCTGAGGGAAGCACACAGCCCATGATATCCTGATACAGGGTTTTAAATGCTTATCTTACGTCAAATGTGAACAATGCATCAGAGCAGTTTATGTAAGTCGGCTAAAGACTAGGCTTGACCTGAACTCACATTTTTGCATGGTATTTTTCCCTTTCTTATCTTCTTCTACACCCTTAAGGTTTTCTTGAAAAGTCCTTCATTAATAACTTATGTGCACCCAGACCTCTGTGTCAGGCTTTGCTTTTCAGAAATCTGATCTAAGACATTTACATCTGGGATGGTGGCAATAGATAAGGGAAAATAAAGGATTTGTGTTTTATTGATGGGAAAAAAAGTAGTGTATGAGCTCAGGTGAGAGACACGTGCACAAACTGAACCTCAGGCAGATGAAACATTCTTCACCCTGATTTGAGATAAGACATTTATCTATAATTTGAGGACAAAGAAAGTTGAAGGAGTTATCCTCTACCTTTATAATAAAGGGTCATGTTAATACTAAAATGAAATACTTAAAAAAAAAAAACAAACCAGCAAAGCTATTTATCAATTGAATGCTGTTATGCAATCTGAATAGCCAGTGACTACATGCTAGTGATGTTTTCACCCTGGATATACCCACATAAGAGTATAGACTTCCTGTGCCTGAATACCACGGGCAGGAACATCTCTCTCATATCTTTCAAAATGTAATTTTAAGGAATTTCTCTTTCCACGAAACTCTGCTTTTATCTTTCCACGAAATTTCGTGTAAACAACTTTGCTGCAGACTGTCTTAACAAACACTTCCCATTTGTAATATCAAATTTAGTATCTATCAGAAAGTCTTAAAACCACTATTTGGCCGAAGATACAACTGGTATTAAAGCAGTTTCCTAATACCTCTTGCTAGTTCTATGACTGCATATCTTAGCACATCATCTTTGTGGACATTTATGCAAACTGTCTAATACGAGCATCAGAGTGGCTAAGAGTGAGTGGGTGATGGGCCTTTCTCAGGCGGTACAAAAAAAGCAGAGTGGTAGAATGCATAGCAGCAAAACGTGGAGTGGCTGAAGTCCATGAACAATCAGGAAATTAGATGGGGCCAATGTTGACACTTCAGTTCTTAATTATCCTAATTAGAGGCCATCAGAACAGCAAAATAATGTTTATTGAGCCTGGCAACGTGAAACATTTTCATTGTGCTTATTGCTTATTTTGGCAGCCATGTTACATTGTTGACTCACAGGCTGTGTAGTTAACAAAATCTCATAAGCCATTTTATATGAACTGTGGTTAAGCTGGGCCTTTCTCTTCCTACCCTTGTAAAATTGCTATTTTTAACCCAAATATAAGAATTTACATTTCCATCTACTCTTTATCTTAACTAGTTTCACTTTATTTTTATACTGCCTTATCAAGTCCATCTCTTAGTTGATATGAATAGTATTTCTTCATAAATAACAGCAGTGTGAATTTTTTGTCTATAAGGTTTTCACAATTTAGAGGGAGAAGGTAACATTTAGATTTTCATAAAATCATGTGCTACGTAAGTTATAATGAAGTATGCACAGAATTCTATGGGAGAAGGAATTTTTTTTTTAATGTTTTATTTATTTCTAGGAGAGAGAGAGAGAGAGACAGCATGAGCAGGGGAGGGTCAGAGAGAGAGGGAGTCACAGACTGAAACAGGCTCCAGGCTCTGAGCTGGCAGTCAGCACAGAGCCCGATGCGGGGCTCGAACCCACGAACCGCGAGATCATGACCTAAGCGAAAGTCGGATGCTTAACCGACTAAGCCACCCAGGTGCCCCGGGAGAAGGAAATATTTGAATTGAGCCTTACAGGATGAGAAATATATATATACATATACATATATATATACATATGTATATATATATTTTTTTCTTAATAACCAATTCAGCTAAATTATTTGACTCATCATCCTATACTGAATTATGGATTTTTCATTTTCTTCTACGATCAATATTTTTATTAGAAAAAAAACAGTAAAGAATAACTCACACATCGTTTCAATATTAAAGAGATATATTAAGTAAAAGTTACTCTTTCCATGAAATGTTTGATTAAGTAATCTTTAGAGAAAAGGCAAATGGGTACATAGTGAATTGCTTTGGATGAAGGTTGTACTTTATAATGGAAAGACTCAAAATTCAGTGGCTAAAAAATCAAAAGTTTTATTTCTCTCTCCTTCAATTTCATAAATATACCTAATTATACATCCATGTGTGTACATTAAAACCTTAGTTTACAAGCATAATTCACCCTGGAAACATGCTTGCAACTTGTATATCAAAATGAATTTCCCCATAAGATAATGGAAGCTCAGATGACTCATTCCACAACCCCAAAATATTCATATAAAAATTAATACTTTAATGTAATAAAAGTAATAAATAAAAAAATAGAAAGAAAAATAAATAAATTAACCTGCATTTACCTTTGAAAACCTTCATGGTTGATATGAGGGAGACAAGAGAGAGGAGGGTTATTGTGTAGGACAACTTTCACTATCACTCATGAAATCACTATCTATTGGCTCAATGGAATCTTTTTTCTGCACGGGGGCATTGTATATGCTCACATGGATTTTGAGTACAGAACAGTATTAATAACCTCTTGTCATATACTGTATTTAGTGTAACTGGTGATAAGGCAGCAGGGGAAAGGTCTGTATCTACAGGCAGCCTGACCTAGAATGAAGCAGAGCATTCCTAAGCTTACTCTTGTATGGAAAAGTAAAGGGCTGTCCATAGGTGACAAAAATACACTAGTGCCAGTTGTGGGCACCTTCGAACATTCTGAAAAATCACTGATTTCTGCCAAACACAGTGGCCTGAGACCAAGCATCTGAGCATGGGAGATAATCAACCATAATCCCACTAGAGATTGAGTGAGAGGAACCATTGACTCAGGTGCTATCATGTGACATTTGGCATCATGTAGTACTCTACTGCGAGCCATCACTCGTTTATCAAGTTAAAACTTATTAGAAACATTTGCTTACTTTGTGGAACACTTACAAAACAAGTTACTTTCTTTTTTTTTTTTTTTAGTTTTTTTTTTAATTTTTATTTATTTCTAGGAGAGAGACAGAGAGACAGCATGAGCAGGGGAGGGTCAGAGAGAGAGGGAGATACAGACTGTGAAACAGGCTCCAGGCTCTGAGCTGGCAGTCAGCACAGAGCCCAACGCAGGGCTTGAGCCCACGAATTGCGAGATCATGACTAAGTGAAAGTCGGATGCTTAACCAACTAAGCCACCCAGGTGCCCCCAAAACAAGTTACTTTCAATCCAAGGTTTTATTGTATTTTATTTCTTCACTTCGCCTGGCACTACATCTGCCCATTAAGCTAAGAAATAAGAATTCTTCATAAGGTTTCTTTTTCCTTGCACTGATGTGAACATTCTGGGTTTCTAAAGAAACTGCTCCTCAGAATTGATAAGAGACCTGGGTTGCCTTTAAGTTCACCTGGGCATTGAGTTTTCTAGGCAGTAGAAAATGGGGAAGGAAAGAGGTATAATGAGCAAAGCATATCCAAATGTCTTAGGCCAAAGACCAAGTACATAATCACATCGGTTTTTAACTCACTGTCAAGAACTTAAGGGGGGCCTGGGTGGCTCAGTCGGTTAAGCATCCAACTTCGGCTCAGGTCATGATCTCATAGTTTGTGGGTTTGAGCCTCACATCGGGCTCTGTGCTGACTGCCAGCTCAGAGCCTGGAGCCTGTTTCAGATTCTGTATCTCCCTCTCTCTCTGACCCTCCCCTGTTCACGCTATCTCTCTTTCTCTCGCTCTGTCTTTCTCACTCTCTTTCTCTCAGAAATAAATAAAACATTAAAACTGTTAAAGAACTTAAACATGAGCACCTAGATGGCTCAGTAGGTTAAGCAGCTGACTTTTTTTAATGTTTATTTATTTATTTATTTATTTATAGACATTGCATGAGTGGGAGAGGGGCAGAGAGACAGGGAGACAGAATCTGAAACAGGCTCCAGGCTCTGAGCTGTCAGCACAGAGCCCTACGCAGGGCTTGACCTCAGAAACAGGGAGATCATGACTTGAGCCAAAGGTGGATGCCTAACGAACTGAGCTGCCATGTGCCCCAGCACCCAACTCTTGATTTCAGCTCAGGTCATGTTCTCCCAATTCTTTAGTTCAAGCCCCACATGAGGCTCTGTGCTGACAGTGCAGGGCCTGCTTTGGATTTTCTCTCTCCTTCTCTCTCTCTGCCCCTCCTCTACTTGCACTCTCTCTCTATCTCTCAAAGTAAATAATAAAATTAAACAACAACTTAGTTATGTGGTGTCAGCTAAGCCCAATGGTGGGGAAGTATGTTGTTGCTGAGCAGACATTTGGCCACATACAACCCAATACTGTAGTAGGAGCTAACAATCTCCATCACAAATGGGGGCTCAATGCATTGCTTTTTGTTTCCCTCACAAACACCATTTTTTCTAGTATGAGTCCATAAATGCTGTTACATGTATTTTAAATTTCAGTTTTGAAAAAAAAAATGGCAGCCTGGTTCTCATTCTTGGCTGGTAACCTATTATGTCTGACAAGTTTCCAGGATTTTATCTTTATTGCTACAGTCTATACACTTATTTATTCTACCCAGTCATTTTCTGTGCACTTTTAACCTAAAAAATATTTTAGGAAAGCATTCTCTATTTTGATTATTTTTTCTTCATCTGACTGTTTTCTTTTCCTTTGAACTTCTATTATTCAGTTATAAGATCCTCTGGATTTGTCTTTCATATATTTTCTTCACTGATAATTTCTAACCTTTTATTTTTGTTTTGAATTATCAAGCACTCTATTAAGTATTAAGTATATAGCAATGAACAAAAAAGTCTCTACTCTCCCCAATATATTTTCTTAGAGCTTATATTATAGGATACTACTAACAACAAATCAGAAAATAATTTGTTTTATGTCAGATAATAATAAGTGCTCTGGAGAAATATAAAGTAGGGAAGAAGAAGAAGTGTGAGAAGAGAAGCAGTTACTACTTCAGAGCGGTCCAGAGAGGTCTGATTGTGAAGACGACATTTGATCAAAGGCTGACGTAGGTGAGGGAGTAACGCTTACAGATTTCTCGAGAAGCAGGCAAAGGAAACAATGAAGACCTTGAGCTAGGAGCATGGTCAGCAGGTGTGAAGACTGGAACAAGCAACGGGAGAAGGGCAAAGGGGTGGTGGGGAGATTAGTAACAAGGGGACAGGGTATGGGCTGCTTCAGAGGATTAGTAACAAATGAGTTTATAGCAAGTGGTAAAAAGCCACTAAAGAATTTTGAAAAGAACAGTGATTTGATCTTCCTGCTACATTAGAGGGATCATTCTGAGCCAATGTTGAGGATACACTGCTGAGCACATAGGGAAAACAAAGGGGGCATTTAAGCAGGTATATTAATACCCAAGTAAAAGAAAAAATGTTGTCTGGACTAGTGTATTAGCAGTGGGGATGGTGGGGGGTGGTTAAATTCGGTATGCAATTGGAAGGCAGGACCAAGTGGGGTTGCTGAATAATTAAGTACAAAATGTGGGAGAAAGAGAAGTGTTCAGGCAACATAATATAGTATTAGATTAGAACTTAAAGTAAAAAAAAAAATACTGTCCATGAGGTAATACTGGCATAAATAAATGCTTGAGTAAATAAGTGGGGGAACAGATATGCCTACTGTACAGAATAATTCCAAATAATTTATGTAGATATTTGGCCCTCAAGGAGACTGACTGTAACTTCCCCATACTTATGTATGGGCTGCAAATATTGACATCCTTTCAAGAGTAGAGCATTGAAAAAGGGAAGAAAGAATGACTTTACAGTGTAGAACTCTGAGAAACACTGTCTTACCCAGGCAATCAAGGTTAATAATAACAGTTATAAATGATATTTATTTTACTTTACGTATTCTTGATATAATCTGATCCTTTAGCACCTCAGTGTCCTCATATAATCTTAATTATCCTGTGCTCTACCTCCCCAAAACACATAAGAACAGTCCAACCACAAGAAAAGCATTCAGCAAGACCCAGTTGAGAGATATTCTATAGATACCAATATTCTTCAAAAGTCAAATTTCCTCAAGGTCATCAAAAACAAAGAAAGCCTGAGAAACTGTCGCAACCAAGAAGTATACCATATCTATGCAAGATGTTAATAATAACATAAATTGGGTGTATAAGGTATGTGGAAACTCTGTACCAATTGTATTATTTTCCTGTAACTCTAACATTGCTCTGAAATAAAATGCTTATTTTTATGAAGTAAAAAAAAAAAAGTGTGGGTGAGTAATGTCATTAAGACAGCAAAACAAGTTGTCCCCTCACAAGAAGAACATCCGACAACTATTCCAGAACAAGATGCCACTGAGAGAATTCTAGAACATGGGAGTGAAGCTGAAGCACCCCCTGTACCACGGGTACCAATGCAGACAACATTAGAGGCGTAAGTGACATGGCTACCCACAGACCACATTGTCCCTCCTTCAGGTCAGCACAGAATCATGCAGAGAAGACTCCTCGGAGCCTCTAGATCCTCCAGTGAGAAAAAAGAACCCATGGAAACAACCTCCATCCCAGCATTGTGCCCACTTTATGGGAGTCCTTACTCTGATCTCCTACCACAGGAATTACAGGGAAATCTATGGAACTAAACCACTGGGAATCTGACTGTGACGAAGAAAGGGTGTAGGACCTTGCAACAACCAGCATATGATCTTGGCAGAGCGAGTATATACTTGCAGTACTCAAGCAGTAACCCCGATCAGCAGTTTTTCTCATCCGCAGATCTCATCTGACAACGAGATTTGGCCAGGTGCAGATCTACTGTATTTGAAACTTCAAATGGGGAGTTTTGCTGGTCCCTAAAACCAGGTTTTTCTACTCTCAGGCAAGGAGAAGAGCCACAGCCTTACCTTCTGTGGAGAATGTCTTCCAGCCCATCTGACCAGAATGGCAAGTGACAAGTACTAGAAACCACATGGTCTAGTGGTGCTCCAGCCAAGAGGTGGGTGGCCAGAGCAGTTACCTTTGAAGCAAAGCCATTATCAGGCATGAGGAGTCCCCGTGTTATACAAAGGCAGCAGGAGCATTAATTCATAGCCAAGGCTGAGGGTAGGTTCCAGCATCTCCCACTCAGGGAGCCTGTTTTGGAAAATGAGAGTAACCTGGAGCAGCCTCTCTTCTTCTTGCCCAGGCAAAGTTGCTGAAATATAGCCCCACCCAGTGTGGAATGTGTCTTTCCACCCCCTTTGACCAGAAGCATTGGCTGCAACTCCTGGGATCTGTGTGGTGCAGCAGTGCCTCTCCGCATGGTTCAGTGAGCCCTGGAGGGCAGGCAGAGCCTATAGCTTACAAAGCAAAGGTAGTGGCTTTGTTCAGCCAGGAACCTGGGGTATGGGTCAGCTTGAGTTAAAGGAGCAAACAAAGGTTTTACCAGCTTCAGAGCTACTTCTCCCCCTGAGCCCAGGCAGAGACTAATTCATAGCCCCACTCATCTCTGAATACAGACTAGCATGTACAGCCAGGGAACCTAACCAGAGCACATGAGAAGCTGCATGGCCTATTCAACAGCCCTACATACAGTGACACTTAAACAGAGAGCATAGCCTATTGCCGGGAGCCGCACCGGCCTCTCTGGATGGCAGTCACAGCAAGAACATGGTAGCGTTTGCACAGCTCCTGCCATGAGAAATGAAAGGTATCTCCTTCTGCTACTACTGGCTCATGTTGGAAATGAGGCTGCTGGTATTGACCAGGCCTCACAATATTCCAGATCAGACCGATATTCCCCACACAGATTGCTCATAAGAAAAGACGTGTCCTTGCCTTTTCCAAAGAGATTTCAGATGAAAACACTGTGGATAAAAGGCTCTTCCTTTGGGCCTTGCAGATTCAAAACTTAACATAATAAAAGGGGCTTGAGTCTGGCCCTGAGACAAAGAGCCTAAATTAGAGTTAAGGGCAGATATCCACCCTCACCCATTTGTTTCTGCTTGGAGCATTTTCTGGCCTTGTATATGCTGATTGCTCCCTGTGAAGGAACCTATTGAGGAACTACTTTTGTCATTATGGGAGCAAAGGTGTTTCCTGGAAGACCTATTTTTTTTTTAATGTTTTATTTATTTCTAGGAGAGAGAGAGAGAGAGAGCGTGAGCAGGGGAGGGTCAGAGAGAGAGAGGGAGTCACAGACTGAAACAGGCTCCAGGCTCTGAGCTGGCAGTCAACCCAGAGCCCGACGCGGGGCCTGAACCCGCGAACCGCGAGATCATGACCTAAGCGAAAGTCGGACGCTTAACCGACTAAGCCACCCAGGAGCCCCTGGAAGACCTATTTTTCTTGATACTTCCACCTTAAAAGAAGTAACTTCACCCTTTATATGCTAAAAACTGTCTAAAGATACCTTCTTCCCCATAGGATAAGCATCTCAATCACTATTGATAAAGGTTATACAGGAGTCTTCTAGATTTCCAGGAAATTCTTACATATCAAAGAAGTTTGTCATCAGAAATCATTGTCTAAGGCAAATGCCACTTCTGTGCCATCACCCAAACACTTATAAAATGAAGTTGAGCCCCAGTCAGAGCAGAGATGCCTGCCTGGTGATCAGAAAGAATCTCCAGGGCCCTCTCACTCTCTCTCTCCCACACTGTCCATCCTTCAGGGACCCCTGGACCTGCCGGATCCAGTTTCCGACAGCCTATGGTTTCCCTCATTTGCAGAGCAAAAACAGTGACCTCACCTGGCTGTGGACCTACTGCACAGCCTGGCCTATTCAGATCATGCCAACTATCTTCTCTGACCATAATGGCATGAAACTAGAAATCAATAGCAAGAAGAAAAACTGGAAAACTCACAAACACATGAACACCACTAACTTAAAAACACTAATTCAAAACACCAACTTCAAAAGATATCTGTGCCATTATTTGCCATAACCAAGATACAAAAACAGCCTAAGTATCCATTAGTGGATGAATGGATGAAGATGTTGTGGTACATATACAATGGAGTATTATTTAGCCATAAAAAATGAGAAGATCCTATCATTTGCCAACAACTTATAGGATCTCACTTATATGTGGAATCTAAAAAAATCCCAAACAAAACAAAACAAAAATCCTCAAACTCATAGTAAAAGGCTCACGCTTATGGTTATCAAAGGAAAAGGGTTGGGAGGGGGAAATCGTAAGAAGGTGGCTAACATATAAACTGCCAGTTATAAGATAAAGACACAGTAGGGAAATGACATACAACATGATGACCATGGTTAACACTGCCCGGTGATATATAGCAAATTTGATAACAGAGTAAATCCTGAGTTCTCATCACAAGGAAAATATTTTCCTTTTTAATTTTCACTTTATTGTGCCATATGGGAAGATGGATCTTAGATGAACCTATTGTGGTAATCATTACACAATGAATGTAAATAAAATCATCATGCTGTCCACCTTAAATTTTTACAGTGATGTATGTCAACTATTTCTCAACAAAGCTGGGGAAATCAAAGTATTAGTAAATAAAACAATATGTTTTATTCTTAAGTATGGATATTTTTAACTATCATTTTCACTTTAGTTCTTGAGTTTCTCCTCTGGCCAATTAAATTTTTCTTGGCGTATTTTAAAAAATCAACCTCAGTTTCAGAGCTTCGATTAAAAATATACAACCACAGTAAACAGAATGATGTCCAGAATAATTAGCTATCTTAGAGATATCAAATTATGCCCTGTACTTATGGCTAACTCTTTGAGTATAATAACTTTTTCTAATTTATAAACTTTATATTTTAGAGCAGTTTTGTGTTCACTCCAATAACTTTAAAATATAATTTTGCAACCAAAAAGAGACAATAACAGTTGCTTGCTTCGTTGATTGCATGATAAATATTTTGTTCCCTACTATGTAACACTTACCAATAAATGCCAATAATAATTGCAACAAAATCTTTTGCTTTTAAAGCTGTGTAAAAGGCAGAAATAATCATGTAATCATCTTGTAATTATATGGTACTTACTATGCAATTACATAGTAAATACATTGTAAATTCAAAATAATTACATGGTTATTTGCATTATGCATAGTTTCTAATCCAATTTTGACACATAAAACAGTGGTAGCATCCAAAGGGTTACCCAAATTTCTCCCACCTCCACCACAGGATGAGTAATAATGGAAGTAATTAAAGGAAGTCCTTGAACAAATGCTTGATAGTATATGTTAGAAACTATCCATTCATATTTATGACATAGGTAGAATTATAAATTAGGGCAGAATGGGATTAGCAATTAGACTATAAATTATCAATTAAAATTTATGCTAACAATGACTTTGGTGTTGGTGATATCAAATGGTACTTTATCATGAACAATTAAATAAAGACTGTTCCAAAGGAGAAAAGAGTAATGATAATGGTATTATATGTGTTTCTTTTGGTTGGTAAAGGGTTGCCATTTTGCATTTTTAGTCAAAATATTCATTTTGACAGAAATATTTGAGTTTAGTAATATTTACAAAAGCTTATCATACAGTTGAGTCTCTAAAATGTTTATGCTCTCAAATGAATACTTTGTTTTTTTGAAAATAGAAACAGAATATTTATATTTAAAAGTAAGTTCCTTAAGAGACTGATTTCTCTTGAAAAGGCAGAGTCAGAAGCTCAGAGAACTCTCTCCAACCAAACAACTATTTATATGCAGAAAATTCTTTTTTTAAAAAAATCAATATTTTATGTCTTTGTAAATTGTTCTGAAAGCAGGTAACAGGTGACAAAACTGTTCATTCAATAACTTCTACTACATTATAATAAGAACATTCAGAGTCTATGGCATTTAAACTATTAACTCTTGCCTAACACTCAAACAGCTTCATCTTCCAAGGCTTCTTACCCTTCTAGTTCCCAGTCTAAGCAAGTGTGTTAGCATGAGATGGTAAGACTGCTGGTATTTCTCATTTTCCTCAACTCGATGTTGCTGAAGCAATATTTTGGGCCAACAAGAGCCCAGAGGACCAACACTGCCTTCTGTCACTCAGTTCCCAGTCACGGGGTAAAATCTCTATTTCAGACATTACAAGACCAGAATATTACATCCTGATCCGCAACCCATCTTGCTTCCAAGGAAGGAACAGGCAGTAAGATGGGAACACTCTCCAACTTTACACAGCTCTTGGTCATGGAGCAAGGGTATAACTCTATGAGAAACGTATCATTGTTCCTGCCCCCAGATCTTGTGAGTTAAAGCAAAACTTATACCAATGGGAAAGACACAACACAGAGTAAAGAATTCCACAGTTCTATCTCAGAAAATTGACTTTGTTTGGAAAAGAGCACGAAGAATTCCATGCCTATGGGACAAAGGGAGATGTCATAAACAGTGATGGTCTTGGTAGAGAGCAACTAAAAAGGTACACATAGTTCTACTGATAGCGAAAGAAAGAAAGAAAGAAAGCGAAAGAAAGAAAGAAAGAAAGAAAGAAAGAAAGAAAGAAAGAAAGAAAGAAAGAAAGAAAAGAAAGAAAGAAAGGAAGGAAGGAAGGAAGGAAGGAAGGAAGGAAGGAAGGAAGGAAGGAAGAAATGGCAAAGCAATCATATATTTTACCGGAGAAAACCAAGGAGAGAGACATCCAAGAAGAGCAACTAGGATCACATTTATCCCTGGGGTACAAAAAGGATATGCACAAGCTGAATGAACTGAGAAGCAACTGGAGCAGGAGATGGGACAGAAATGAAAACATTCCCCAAGTCACACACAGATCCATAGCAAAGAGTAAAAGCTTCACTGGGACTAGGAGCTTAAGCATGATCTCTAAGCAAACATTGGCCAAACAATAAATTACTGTGACTCAGAAATAATTACTAATGAGCCAGGTTGAACAATAAAATCACATCCATCATAGCAGTCTGTAAGACTATGTACCTGCCCAAGGTAGCATCCTCTAAAAAACAATCATACAGGAAAAAAAAAATATATGCTATTAGTTCTAAACAAAAGGGGTGAAGGATAGAGAGTAAAACACATAAACTCTGAACTTATTGACCAATAAGCGGCTTATGCTGATCTGGGACAATTACTAGTAGTCAGGTAAGATAAACACAAGAAAACAACCGCATATTGCAATGGAAATAAACATCATAGAATTATTTTTGCCAACTCAGTAAACTAATAAATGGTAACTTAGCAAATGACAGCATCAACTCTGAGGGGGTAGGTAGAGTCATGATTTTGGTTTGTTATATTACCTAAAATGCACAATTTTCAAGAAGCAGTTAAGAGGCATGCAAAAAAAGGGAACTGTGATATGCGCACGGGGGGGGCAGGGAATTCAATGGGGGGAATAAAGTCTTTTCAACAAATGGTACTGAGATAATATCCACATGCAGAAGAATGAATTTGGACTCCTACCTCACACCATAAAAAACAACTCATTCAAAATGAATCACTGATCTAAATGTAAAAGATAACATTATAAAACCCTTATAGGAATATATAAGAATAACTCCTTATGACCTTGGATTAGATCATGATTTCTTACATACAATACCAAAACCAAAAAAGAGACAGATAATCAAGTTTAAAATGGACAAAGGATTTGAATATTCATTTCTTGACAAAGATGCAATGGCTAATGAGCTTAGGAAAAGATGTACTTAGGCCATGTAGCCTTTAGGGAAATGCAGATCAAAACCACAATGATTTACTGCTTCACATGTACTAGGATAGCTATAATCAAAATAAAATATAAAACATATTGTCAAGAATGTAGCAAAAGTGGAACCATCA
Source organism: Proteles cristata cristata (assembly GCA_017311185.1). NCBI lineage: Eukaryota > Metazoa > Chordata > Mammalia > Carnivora > Hyaenidae > Proteles > Proteles cristata. Next base: position 822,642 of record JAESUZ010003350.1, on the reverse strand, counting down.
TACATTGTAGGTAGGAATGTAAAATGGCTTAGCCAATTTAGAAAACAGTTTAGCAGTTTCTTAAAAAATTAAGTACAAATTTACCATATAACCAAGCAATCCCATGTTTAAAGTATGCAAGAGAAATGAAAACATATGTCCACAGTAAGATTTATGCATGAATGATCATAGAAAAAATATTTGTAATAGCCAAACAGTAGAAAAAATACATCCATCAACTGGTGAATGTATAAAGAATTGTGGTTATCTATACAATGGAGTTGTATTTGGCAATAAAAATGAATGAAAGGCTGACATATATTACAACATGGATCAACCTCTAAAATATTATGCTACATGAAAGAAGCCAGATGTAAAAGACCACATTTTGAATGATTTTATTTATGTGAAATGTCCAGAAACAGTAAATCTTTAGAAAGAGTAGGTAGATCACTAGTTGTCTGGGCCTGGGTCTAGGAACAGGAAGTGACTGCATGTATCTTTTGAGGTAACAAAAGTTTTCTACAGTTAGATTGTGGTAATGTTTGTACTGTACTGTACTGTACAATGTAGTGGTCTGTCAATCTAAAAAAACCAATTTAATTGTACTTTTAAACCAAGTGAATTTAAAGTATCTTTATGATACCTCAATAAACTTCTCCTTAAAAAAGTAGGTTCCTTGGTAAATGACTATAGTAATCATATCTCACATCTGTAGTCAAGGATACTCATACCAAATATAAGATGATATATACATATATAACCTCTTTGCCTCCCACACTATCGCACCTTGTTTCATTTATCTGGAAAGTATTGGGTATCAGTCACCATAACAAGCTGAAATATAATCCTATATTCTGATCTATTCTAGGCATACGAACAAATCAACTTTAAGTATATTACAATGATACTCAAATTTTATATTTTGGTTTGATAGACCTAATCTTTTTCTCATAGATACATTGGATACATTTCCAAATGACATGAGAATCACCACCTCAAAACTGAAAATAGTTTCTTAGTCTTGGAGAGACTTCTGCACTTAACTCTAGTAAGCAATGGGCTCTAATATTAACTTGAGTTGGAATTTTTGCTGCTATCTTAAAGACACATCTTGCATAATGTATTATAATATGGATTAAATCAGAAGGTATAATGTTAACATCCAACCCTGTTGTTTATTCAAGTCAATCTACTTATATATACAAATCTGATATTTACCTCTTAAAATATTTAACAGGCATAAGTGCCCATAAATCAGTTATGACAATCATTGTTAAGGCAATCAATAGCAGGGAATATGCATTAATTCAAATAATATTGATAGGCTCACGAACCTGCATCAGTCTTCTGTGAAGTAAGAAAAATGAGACATCTTCCAAAAAATCAATATTTTCCTTTTTATGTCATTCACTTGAAGATTATCAATAATACATTACTTTTTACCTTATGTGTCAATGGTTTAATTTTTAAATACAGACATCTCTACATTTTAATGTAAAATGATAATCTACAAGGAACCAAGAGACTAAAAATCATTTGAAGAGAATATTTTTTGAGGTTTATAAAAATGCATATATGTTGATACACTTATACAAACATACACACATATAAGGCCCTAAACATATATATGTACATGTACTATTGCTATGTTTTTGTGTACAGTAGCATAAGAAAGCTCTATCTTTGAAACAATACACAGAATGCTTGTTTCTTTCTGAGGGTATATTGCATGAAAGAAATAAAAGAAATCTCAGTACTCATCTTTTTTAGCCCTTCTGAACTGGGATGTTATACAGGTATGTGCTTAGGTAAAAATACAAAATGTGAAATTACAGCACCCATTCATCAAAAAAGAAACATTTTAATTGGTTATAGGTGGAAAATATCTACTTGACAGTCAGTTTCTCACTTTTCACGTAAGTGCTTTGCTGCTTGGATGCCTAATCTTGTTTAGTGTAGGAAAAGTAATTTGACATGAAAGTACCTAGATGGCTGCCGAAAATTAATTGCCAATTAAAAAAGAAAAATGTTTGTGCTACTCTATAAACAAGCCAACATATAAACCTTTCAGTCTTGTTGCTTTATTTATGTCTTTATAGATCTGGTTTCAAGCTATTTGCATACAATTTACAAATTCATATTATAATTCTCCAGTATATTTATGATTTTATAGTTGTATATATTTTACCTCCATGAGAAATATTTATTTCTGTATGCTTCTGTTGCTTATTATTTAACAAAAACATCACATTGCATTTGATAGTTTATGTATCTTCTTTAGAATAAGACATTTTTATTTGTAAAAGGGAACGAAAATATTTTACCATCACCAATGGGCACGGATGAGCACATGCATGTGTGTACACATCACATAGGCACACACATGCGTGTGCGCACACACACAAAACAGAAACCTTATTTTAGAAAATGCCCTATACCTTTCATCTCTTTGTTGGTCTCCATAATATTGATAATAATAATCTTTTAGAGGTAAGAGGAAGAGCTCTCCTATATGAAAGAAACTTTGAGAGATCAATGGATTCTCAGAAGTTTCGGTACTTGAGTACTTGTAAACCAATATTCATTGGGGCACCAAGACTGGCAAAAAGGAAAGTCATTCACATTCTTATGTCTCTCGGGGCTTTCTCTCTCTCAGGGTGGCTCAGCCAGTTCAGTGTCATGATCTGACTTCAGACTTCAGCTCAGGTCATGATCTCACAGTCTGTGAGTTCACGCCCGTGTCAGGCTCTCTGCTGTCAGCACAGAGCCTGTGTTGGATCCTCTGTGCTGCTCTCTGCTGTCCATTCCCCGCTCATTCTCTCTAAACAAACAAGTAAGCAAACTTAAGAAAGTTAAATTCTTCTCTCTCTCTAAAAGGAAAATTTCAGATTGAAGATAAAATCTGGAGCCTTATATTAAATCAAATGAAAAGTATCAATTATTCTAAGAATGTTAGATGGGAAATAAATAAATATGTATGTGTCTGTGTGTATGTGCATGTGTATGAAGTAAAGATGTTTGAGTCACATTTTTATACTTCCCATTTCAAAGTTTTGGCAGCTTTTTCTGGCTATCTAAAACTACCAGTGAGAGGAAAGGCAGTCATTTATTCTGAGTCAAGTATTCATCAAAGCTGTCATACTGTAGTGGGGAGGGAGGGGGCGGGGGGGAGGGGGGAAGGCTATGAGGGAAAGATTTTTCCAAATATTTTTCCAAATAGTTCCTGAAAATAATAACAAGAACTGCAACATTCTATTTTGTTATTTAGAAACAAAAGCAAGATTACTATTAAGAGTTGAAGCAAACAATGTATCTATCTTCACCTGCATGGGCAATCCAGATCCAACTTTCTGACATCTTTATTCTTATTCATTTAAATATCTTTCTCATAGCCACACTGTTTCCAAGCTATGGGATTCTCTTTTTCTTTTGTCCTATATTGAATTAGTATTTCAAAGCATTCAGCACAGTGCTTGACACACATTAGGTTCTCGCTATGTATTTTTTAACTGACTAAATAGAATTCTATAAGTAATATATTAGTTCCATCTCTGATATCTGTTCTTTCTTTTTCTCCACCAATGTCCCTGGTTATGAAGGTTTTGGTAACTATTAGGCTATACTAATTATGGCTATAGAAATGATGGCTTTGATGCCAGATTGAGAGACGGTATGGGCGGACATGACTAGGGAGAGCTGGTGATGCAATTTCAGGTTTTTTTAATTCAACTGAAAAATAGCATCACTAATTTTCCCCCTCTCTAAACCCAACACTAGTTGATACTGATGTTGGAGCTGATGGCAGAGCAACTGGAGAAGCAGATGTTTGAGTTTGTAACATATAAGGATGCAGTAGCTACCATGTCTAAGTAAGAATAGAGGCAATATCAATACATTAAACTCTTCTTGAATTCTGGTCTGGCATGGGAGGTTCTGGAATGGATGCTATAGCAGAGATGGAATGCATACTCAGAGAGATTATGGATCTGCTGGAAGGATGGAAATGAAGAATGATTACAGAGGAAGATTGGTGCTCCTGATGGTTTGAGTGGTTATGGCTGTGATGATCAGGCAGTGGGGGTTACTACGGGCAAGGTGGCATGAAGGAAGTGGATGGTGTGGGATGTACTGAAGCATAACCACCAACTTACAAAGTCCTGTGAACAGAATCCTGTCTACTAGGCATTGTTACAGATTTAATTTCTTTTGGGGATACCTGGGTTGCTCAGTCAGTTTAGTGTCCGACTTTGGCTCAGGTCATAATCTCACAGTCCATGAGTCTGAGCCCCACATTGGGCTCTCCATTGTCAGGGCAGAACCCGCTTTGGATCTTATTTCTCTCTCTTTCCCTTCCCGCATCACTGTCTCTCAAAAATAAATAAACATTTAATTTCTTTTGTATTTTAAGAACTGTGTAATTGCTGAAGGAAGGTGTTTTCAAAATATTATTTGGTAAAGCAACAGATTGTGATGGAACAATCTGTTTTCTATAGGTTTTATTTGGTTCACACTTTGACTTAATTTTTTTTTTTAATTTATTATTTCTAGGAGAGAGAGAGAGCGAGACAGCATGAGCAGGGGAGGGTCAGAGAGAGAGGGAGTCACAGACTGAAACAGGCTCCAGGCTCTGAGCTGGCAGTCAGCACAGAGCCCGACGCGGGGCTCGAACCCACAAACGTGAGATCATGACCTAAGCGAAAGTCGGACTCTTAACCGACTAAGCCACCCAGGCGCCCCGGCTTAATTTTTTATATTAAAAATAAGTGATGATCCCCCCATCACTTCTAAACTGAGCTATTGCAAAAGTACTCAAGGCTGTATATACATATATTTTAATGTTTATTGATATTCTACCACGTGTTCTATACTCTGAGAGGTGCCTATACATAGATCATTTAGTCACTCTCTACAAGGTAGGTATTAATAGTTATAATAGTATGAAAAAGAATTCAATAAGTCTTCTCTAAATACAACATTACTTTGTCTTTGCATTTATGTGTCTACCTAACAGTTTCATATTCTGTATCTCCAGTCTTAGTTCCTGTACTTTTTAATTTAAAAATTTTAAGCATTTATTTGCTTTTGAGAGACAGAAACAGTGCATGAGTGGAGGAGGGGCAGAGAGAGGAAGCAACACAGAATTCCAAGTAGGCTCCAGCCTTTCAGCTGTCAGAACAGAGCCTTACGTGGGGCTCGAACCCACAAACTGTGAGTGAGATAATGACCTGAGCTGAAGTCAGATGCTTAACTGATGGAGTCACAACAGTGCCCCTGTTTCTGTATTTTTAAAAACATATTTAAAAATAATGGTGCAGCTGAAATAATTGCTACTATTTTCCAACAAATCTCAGTAAGACATCTTCTTTCAAGAATCAATTTTACTTATGGGGCGCCTGGGTGGCTTTGTCGGTTAAGCGTCCGACTTTCGCTTGGGTCATGATCTTGCGGTTCGTGGATTGGAGCCCCGCGTCGGGCTCTGTGCTGACTGCCAGCTCAGAGCCTGGAGCCTGTTTCGGAGGCTGTGATTCCCTCTCTCTCTGACCCTCCCCTGCTCACGCTGTCTCTCTCTCTCTCCTAGAAATAAATAAAACATTTAAAAAAATTTAAAAAAAAAAGAATCAATTTTACTTAAGCTTCTGCAAGGCAAAGGAGACAATCCATAAAACTAATAAACAACCGACAGAATGGGAAAAGATAGTTGCAAATGACATATCAGAAAAAGGGTTAATATCCAAAATCTATAAGGAACTCACCAAACTCCACACCCAAAAAACAAACAACCCAGTGAAGAAATGGGCAGAAGATATGAACAGACATTTCTCCAAAAAGGACATGCAGATGGCCAACAGACACATGAAATGATGCTCAGCATCCCTCCTCATCAGGAAAATACAAATTAAAACCACACTGAGATACCACCTCATGCCAGTCAGAGTGGCTAAAATGAGCAAATCAGAGAACTCTAGATGCTGGCGAGGATGTGGAGAAACAGGCACCCTCCTACACTGTTGGTGGGAATGTAAACTGGTGCAGCCCCTCTGGAAAACAGTGTGGAGGATCCTCAAAAATTAACAATAGAACTCCCCTATGACCCAGCAATAGCACTGCTAGGAATTTACCCAAGGGATACAGAAATGCTGATGCATAGGAGCACATGTACCCCAATGTTCATAGCAGCACTCTCCACAATAGCTAAAACATGGAAAGAGCTTAAGTGTCCATCAACGGATGAATGGATCAAGAAGATGTGGTTTATCTATACCATGGAATACTACATGGCAATGAGAAACAATGAAATCTGGCCATGTGTAGCAACATGGATGGACCTTGAGGGTATTATGCTGAGTGAAATAAGTCAGGCAGAGAAGGACAAATATCATATGTTTGCACATATAGGAGGATTGGGAGGAACTTAATGGAGGACCATGGGGGAGAAGAAGTGGGGATATAGTGGGGGAGAAGGAAAGAGCAAACCATGAGAGACTCTTGAATGCTGAGAACAAATGGAGGACTGATGGGTGTGGCGGGGAGTGGGGAGATGGACACGGAGGAGAGCACTTGTGGGGATGAGCACTGGATGTTATATGGAAACCAACTTGACAATAAGCTATTTGTAAAAAAATGTTCAAAAAAAAAGAATCAATTTTAGTTAAATTGGGGGCAAGGGTGATGAAAACTAGTACCTTCACATTATCACAATATATTGTAATGTATTATCATCATATGGTATAAAATACAAACAGATTATTAAATAACACAAAATTGCATGTATTTCTGAACCAAATAAGAAATGTGAAATAAATTCCCAGCTTCAGTTGTCATTTTCTTGGTACATGAAGAAGGGTGCTGAGATGGTTAATTGTTCACAAGACCTCTGCATTCAGGCATGTCAAGTTGTGAGCCTCAGTTGCAGAAAACGGGACATGTCAGTTGTAACACCTAATAGCTGTGATATGTTTACATAACTAGTACAAAGAATAATTTCTCACTCATAAGTGTTTTCTAAGTATTAGCTGAATGAATGAATGAATATATGAATAGAAAATTATTATTTGATTAGTATCAGTCTCCTTTCCTAGACTATAAGCTTCTTGAGTGTAGGAGTAGAGTTTTCTGTAATGATCATTGTTTTATTCTATTTCCAATATCGAATTGGAATTTGTCATGTGAAGTATCATATACATGAGAAAAAAATTCACATGTACACATTTACAGAGCAACACCTATATCTTTCTCTTTCGCCCTGTTCATTTTTGCTTTTAAAACATTTCTCTGAAAATGTTTGTTAAAATGCTGCAAGTTGCCTAACACATAAAAAGGTGTATCATACCACTAACACCATTATCACCCAAGTACAAAGCCTACTGTATACTAATTTTGACCCAATAATACCCCCAAAAATATTTCCTGATGTTGATTGACCCAAGAGCAGCTAAGTTCCTAGCCAGGTTGAATTCATCTAGAAGAATTTTCACATATTTAATATTTAATAAAATTATTACATACATTAAATCTTGATGAAATGTACATTTTAAAACTTCTTACAAGAACACAGGTTATAGAAAAAGTCTGAAATTAGAATCAGAAAGCTTTGGTCTAGGTTCTGGCTCTGCTACTACAAGATGTGTGTCCATGTATGAATCACTTAAATTCTCTCATGTCAGCTTTTACCTTTGAACTTACAGAATATAATGCTTAACCTACAGATATATCTGCCTTGTTATGAATAACAAATGAGATCATGTGTGGTGATGTGCTTTGTGAATTTTGTGAATTGTAAAGCACAGTATACACATGTTTTCCTCTTCCTTGGTGGTTCCAGGCCAGGCATACTCCAGAGAGTTTGACCAGTTGTTCTGAATATTTGGCAAGCTGAACTTCAAACAAAAGATAAAAATCTAAAATGGGCCCCTTTAGACATGTTTACATTTCATCTTTCTAACTACTGCCATATTTGCTGATGTAGCAATAAGGGGAGCAAAGTTGGCCTTTGACATCAATTCCCAAAAATTTCATTCTGAATAGAAAACAGAAACTCCCTCCACAGGTGCTCCCCAACTCCTGTCTAGATACATCTACCTGCTGCCATGCTAGATTAGTCAGCATAGATTCGTGCACGCAATGAGCTAATCACATGCCCATCTAGCGGGCTCCTTCTGCATATTACCTAACTATATTTTGCTGCTATTCCATGTTCATTTGTACTTCTATGTTATTCTATATAAACATATAGTAACAAATGTTTTCAACATTCTCAGTATACAAATGTTTTAAAATAAACTCACTACGGTTGTGATGATGGCCGATATTTTTCAAGTACTTATTGCTTAGTTCACAAGAGCGATGATTATGTGCTAGGGAATCAACACTCTTTGAAAATTAGGAACTTAGATTGCAAGGCTCTCTTTCCAAAAATAGCTTTGAGGTTGTTCTGAGTTTTCTGCATTTTTTAACTCTTTCATAATTGATTCTGATGGCTCAGTGTCAAATATGGATTTTGTGTGCGTGTGTATGTGTGTGTGTATGTATATATTAGCTGAGAACCATGATCATATATGGAATATATCATTTCAAAGCTTGCTACTACAAATTTACTTTGGTAGATTTTTTTTCCCTTAAATATATGAATTTAGAGAATGAAACCTGATACCAAGAGGAGAAAGCTTGTTAAATCTATGTAAGTACAGATGACTTGTAACTTAAAAAAGATACACTTAAGTTTTACTTCATGAAAATATGGTAATTTTATTTAGATGTGTCAATGATACATTTAAGTGACCACATGCCCTTTAATAAGCACTTTGGACTGAGGCACTGTAAGACACTAAAACATTTCAAACAATATTGTATTTCTCAGATATCAACCATTAATGGGTACTTGAATATTTTACATATGCTATTTTAACTATCTTAGAGAGTAAAATTCAATTTAGAACATTAAAACTATCTCTCCCTACTAAATAAACCATAGGTGTCCCCTACACTTCTGACACTAATGTAATTATTATTAGCTTGCAATTCTTATCTTAGACAGTTATATAGATAAAGTAAGCCCTAAGTAACATTAAATCGGCCAATTTGACATTCTTCTCAGTAATGACCCTTATATGGCTGTTTTGCTGTAGAATACGGTATGATTAAGTAATAGCAGGTGGGTCTTTACTGACATTCGTTATTTACAACTCACTTATTCTTACTTTATCTGAGCTCTTTAGGTCGTACATAATGAACATTTATTAAAGTTTTTGAAAATTCTAAAGATTATCGGTGTATCTATATGTATGTAGAGATAAAACAAATATTTGTAGACTCCATCGTATCACGAAAGATACTTTACAGTGAGGATATCTCACAAAATTGAAGTCTTAAAGAGCCCAAAATATGCAAATCTGTTTCATTCAGAGATATTTTCCTTAAACTGTCATTTGAAAATTAAAGTTTTCTTCACTGACAGAGTGTTTGGTGAAGAAACTGTTTCCTGATTATCTAAGGAACATTTCCCACACTCACATTGGGCAGAATCTTAACATGTTACTTTTCTTATCAGTTTACAGATGGTCTGATTCCTCATTGTTCTTTATACGTAAAATGGAAATAATAAAAATCTCTTCCTGATTATTTTATAATATCCCTGTAATAAAATAAAATTATAAATGAAAATACTTCGGAAACAAAAAAGTTTCTACTATAAATTGGAGGATTAGAAGATTTCCATTGCAGAACTTCAAGCCATCACCCAGGAACTGGATTAGCAATAAAAAAAAAAAAAAAAAGCTTCACTCTAATGGATATTGTTAGTGAATTCCCCTTTCAACTTGGGGGTCTTGAGGTTGGAATGTAATTTCCTTGCTTAGTGAGCCACACTGGAGACACAGAGGCCTGTTCTCATGCGATAATCTGTGTGGCTGAGGTAAAGAGAAATGTCACACAGCATCCTGAGGAAGGAACCAGATTTGAACACTGAAAATCAGGCCCTGTTTGAGAGAAAAGCTTCTGAAAAATTCTGTACTCAGAATAATTTAGAAACTAAATCCCATGACAGCTCAGGAACCCGCAGCTAAGTACACTTTCTATGTGTCCAGTGGTCTGGGGCATAATCTCCCTCACTACCCCCTTATTGGTTAACCTGTGTTGCAATAATTCTATACAAAATCAGTTCTAAAATCTTAATGCCTTACAGCACATGCATTTATGTTTCTTTCACATACATATGTGGAGTAGGTGTAGTGTCTGTTTGAGGCTACAGATTGAGCTCACATGAGTTCTGTGATCTTTCATTTCAGGACCAAAGTTGAAGAGGCAGTCATTATTTAGAGTGTTTTTATTTCTTATGGTGCAGTGTAGAGTAGTTAGAGTGCATGCTCAACCAGGCAATTTCTTATAAGCACATTTAAAGCCAGCTCAGCTTCCACTGAACAAAGCAAGTTATATGGCCAAGTCCAAAGTCAATGAGGCTGGGAATTATATATATTATATATATGGTAGAGGTGAAGGTAAAAAGAGAATTCTAAATAAATAATACAACCTGCTATCCACCGTCAAAGGTGAAAGACAAGTTAATGCATTTGTATACCCCTTTAGAACAAAGACAAAGTCAAACTTGTGGTAAGATTTTCAGGATTTAAGAGGCAACATAAGTTACATGTGAAGATATGATTTTAAAACAATTAGTAAGTAATCAGAAACTGTCACCTTTCAGTGGAGTCATTAGTGGAAGGCAAGATCCACTGATCTTTTGGATTATTTTTATATCATGTAAGCAAGGGACTAACTGCCCTTTGTCCAGATTTTATTTTACAGAATTTTTTTGTTTATTTATTTTAGAAAGAGAGAGAGACAGATTGTGAGTGGGGGAGAAGGGGGAGAGAGAGAGGGAGACAGAATCTGAAGCAGGCTCCAAGCTCTGAGCTGTCAGCACAGAGCCTGATTCAGGGGTTGAACCCACCAACTGTGAAATCATGACATGAGCTAAAGTCGAATGCTTAAGCAACTGAGCCACCCAGGCACCCCCAGAATTTGCATATAGAAAACAATGTTGGAAGAAAGAGATAACGTCTCCCTCTTACATAAATCTTATAATAACTTATAATACCCCCTTATTCTTTTTTTACTTTTCAGGATTATACATGTAATAAAGCTTCTTCATTATGCTGTTCAAATTATCTAGACCCTTACAGAATTTTTTGTCCACTTAATCCACTGAGAGAGCTATGTAGGTACACAAAAGTTTAGAACTATAATATCTTCCTGTTGAAATAAATACTTTTGATCTTATTTAGAGACTTTCTTTAACTATAATAAAGATGAATGACAGTAATTAATAAGATAGAATAATTATAACAATATACTATAATAAAAGCTATGTGAAGGTGGTCAATCTCTCCCAAAATATCTTATTGTACTGCAACCATCTTTCTCGTCTTGCGATGCTGTGAGACGATAAAATGCATATCTGTCACATGAGATGAAGTGAGGTGAATGATGTAGGCATTGTTACATAGTTAGCGCTAGGTTACCGTTGACTTGCTACCCATATGTCAGAGGAGGATCATTGGCTTCCAGACCGTAGTTGATCAGGGCTCACTGAAACTGTGGAAAGGGAAGCCACGGGTAAGGGTGGGCTACTCTGTAAACAAATACTGTAGATGCTCCCAAAACATCAGGCAAATATTTATTTTCTGGCTGGGTCATGACAGTGACAATGTAATCCAGAAGTCTGATATCGTGGTGATAGTTTTCTATTCCCCAGAGTTCAGAAGTGGTAGAGCTTGTAGCTCTCTTCGGAGGTTAGTTCAAAGTCATTGCACTGACAGCCATCCCTGGATTCTTCACCATATAAACTAACAGTTTTAAACAATTCCATCTCTTAAATTTCTTTCTTATAAAAACTATCTGAGTAGATTCCATCTGTCACTGAAACTCACACGATACACTAACTGATAACAGAATTCTAGCAATTGGGTTCTGGGCTATTTGCTTGGTTGCTCTTGATAGCAGTATATTAATTTATTTCCAAAAATAATACCAGTAATGTGTACATGAAAATTGCAAATGAGCTGCCTAAGTTATCCCTGTTGCTGCCCATTCAGCAGACCAAATGGATGCTGCCATACCACAGTACTAAGAGACTAAGGAATTTCGGAACATAAAAGTGAATGACTATTTCATGCATTGGAGAGTTTAAGCTGCTATAACATAATAGGCTTTAAGTCTTAAGAAGTTCTTGAGTAAAGATGCGGTAGAAAAAGAAAAAGTAGAAACTTTATATTATTGCCCTAAAAGAAAATCAGAGCCAGATGTTCTGGGTTGAGATAATACATTAGATTCAGAGAATCGTCTGTTATCCTATGTACTTATTGGAGCACACACTGGGAAAGAATGGAAGACTGATACTGAGAATAATGGTATTTGAAAGGATTTATTTCATTCAAATTACCCTCAAACTTCCATTCCCACTGAGTGTACCTTGCCAGCAGAAGCAGGCCTTGCATACAGAGCTTGGAGGGGTACTATCTCATGTCAGCACCCACCACCTGCCCATGTCTGTAGGCCCCTCTACCTTCTCCAGCATGCTATGTCTAAGGGAGCAGACACTTACACACCATGAGAAATGCAAGACTGTGGTTAGTCCTATTGGGGGGAAAAACCCTAAAAATATTGTGTGGGAGTAATTTCTGAAACACAAGACCAAAAACTAAAAAAAAAATAACATGTCTTTGGCTTGATTAAAATTATTCACATGAATATATATATCAGACCTTGTGCTGTCCATTAAAAATATAATAGGAATTATATATGTAATTTTAATTATAGTTGTCATATAAAAAGTAAACAATAGAAGAAATGGCTTTTACCAATGTATTTTTATCCAATGTATCCAAAACGTTGTTATTTCCAAATAAAACCTATATAAAGTATGAAGTATGTATTTTACTTTGTTTTTACTACCTCTTCCAAACCCAGCATGGCTTTACACTTACGGCAAGGCTCAACTCAGATGCTAAGCCTTTATCAGAAATACTTGCTTTATTTACATTTAATAAAACTTATAGTTGAGAGAGTAAATTTACATCCCCAAGATTTATCAAGTGTACTTCAAAAATTTCAAATACCAAAATATAATTTTCCATAAATATTTATATCAACTTTAACAAGACCAGTTCATCAATACTACAAGAATTATTTTGACCTTGAAGGAAAAGCATACAATTTTCAAAAGTATTGCTATCCAAGTTAGATAAGTTCAATAATTCTTGTGTCAATATAACATTATTATTGATTTGTATAATGAAAACTTTCCATTTCAACATAAATTTGTGCACCTGTCTAGCTAAGACACAAATAAGCTCTTCCTTTCCTTGAAGCTTTAAATTTAGCTTGTTCATGAGCAGTATGATTTCATGAGTGAAAATGTAAATCACACTGCCATTTTTTTTTATTATTGAATATTTAGTAAGCATTCCTTTTGTTCCAAGAAAATCTTGAATTGGAACAGTACGATAAATCTTTGTAAATAAATCTTCCATGACTCAAGGAATGAGTGTGAGTAAAGAACACAAGATTGTTAAATTAATCATCTATTTTTTTAATTCCATAAACTAATGCTGACTCAGAGCATTTGCATGTATATATATGCAAATGAATAATTTTGGTAATTACATCCATTTGCACCTTTCACAAAAATGGCTTTAGAAAACTGAGTACAGATATTTCTAATATGTAACAAGCAGCAGAATAGAACAAAATGGAGACTATCAGTCTGTTGTACAGAATTACAATAAATATAGAATTTGACCGAACACAAATGTAGTGTTTGATATAAAATTATTGTTTCATAGATAGCTAAAATGTACCTTTGAAAAATAAAAAGATTTAAATATATGTATAATAAATATATATTCATATGAGTATACATGTATTCACAAGTTTTACTTTTGTATGCCACAAATTGGAATTTCTTTATAAATCTGGAGCTTCTCTAAGACAAAATACCCAAAATACCAATTAAGAGTATTTTTTCTATCTCCATTTCTTCTTAAATTAAGTAAAATCATCTGCAAATTTTCTAATTTAGATTCCATTGATTTTTAATATTTTTAGAAGTCTTTGAATCTATGGATAGTCTTTCTAAGTCCCTCATTAACATCTACAAAATGTTCAGAATTTATATAAAATAATTTCTTACCATCTCTCCACCTAAAAATATATTTCATGGTGCAAGTATACAAATCATTTTATAGGTGAATAAATATCCAAATTCAGATTCTTTTAAAAGCTTTTAAAAGATTTTTGTTGAACATTTAATTCTGATTTTAGAAGAATAAATGTATTCATTATATTTTTGGGTGTTGAGATAAAGAAAAAAAAAGTTTATCAAATGAATTATGCCTTTGCTAAATATATCTCCTAGTGTTGCTCACATTATCCCAATGATTGTTGTTTTTTGTTATTTTACAAGACATACAGCGTTCTAATTTTGTTCTGACACATCAGACTATAATTGCCATTTGTGGCAAAACTTGCAGCATATTCTTCTCCAGTATCTTTTTTCTTTTACTGTTCTTTTTGTAGCATTAGTTTCTGCATCCCCACTTAATTCTGCACCAATAACATGTCTCCATTTAATGTATAAATTTGTCTATAGAAATTATTTAGAAAAATAATTAATTGCATAACAACTGAATCATAATAAATTTTATATATTACGGACACTATAATAGTAGATTAGCAACTATTTTCTACCTAGATATCACCCGCCTGTATAAAATATTTAAATGAACATTCAAGGGGCGCCTGGGTGGCTTAGTCGGTTAAGCGTCTGACTTTCGCTTAGGTCATGATCTCGTGGTTCGTGGGTTCGAGCCCCACGTCGGGCTCTGTGCTGACAGCTCAGAGCCTGGAGATTGTTTCCAATTCTGTGTCTCCCTCTCTCTGACCCTCCCCTGCTCACTTTGTCTCTCTCTCTCTCCTAAAAATTAAAAAAAATAAACATTCAGTTTTACATCCTTGTATACAAAAATATCATTCAACTAAATCAGTTGACACTAACTTGTTAAGTGATGGGTTTCTGAATAATACTAGGACCTGAGTGCCAAAGATGTATACTACCATTCAACAATGTCTTACAGAATGCAACAGTTAAAGTAAATGTAATCCTCCCTAAACAATGAAGTTGTTTATTTTATAGAGAAAACTGTATTATAGTTTGTCGAAATTAATTAAAATTTGAAAACATAGACATTAATCCCTCTGTCATACTAGCAACATTTCTATTGCTTAGTAGACACATGCCACCAGTACAATACTGAGTAACACAATATTACATTGAAGTTGGTTTGAGCAAATAAGAGAGGCTCAGTTGTTTTCCCATTTGTTTGACTAAAAGCTGGATTTAGTGGTGACAGAAGGCAATGAAATTGAGATAGTCAAAGGAATGGAAAGATTTTAAGAGAGGGACACTGCATTAAATTTATTATATGCCTCAAAGAAGAGAAAAGAAGATATTCTTTCATTATGACAATGGGAAGTACGTTGATTAAGGCAGTGTGTCTATACTTCATAGGTCAGGAATAATTGTAAGACATAATGTCCATAAATTCCATTGAAATGGACTCCCTCATTTGAATAGAGATATAGGATCATAAGGTCTAGAGAACAAGCAAAGTCAATAATTAAAAGAGGTATGGTGGACATGGGTATCATAATAGACAAATGAGTAAGTGTGGCATTCAGAACTTGGTGAAATTCATTCATCTTTGGCAGTAACTAATTGCTTATAGCCTCTTTGAACTAAAAGAGATGGGCAGTCCTCAAATGTCCAAGATACCTACAAGTCTACAGAACAGAGGCCTGATTTAAAGTCCCCTCCCTTTTAAAGAATCATAGTCCTTCACCCAGTTCCTAGACCCAAGCCGTAGACCTCCTCCACAGAAGCATACAAACATTTGGAAGAGTAACTATGTACCAGAGAACTGGAAATATCAAAATTTCTCTGGCATATCAGAAATTTGTTCTTTGATGATATTAATTTCTAGGGAACCAAAACACCACTGTGGGACTCCTATCACCAGCAGATCCCATGATCAATGGAATTCATGCCAGTCTGTCTCACAGTGCACTCAGTGCTTTCCTGTGGATTTATTCTGTGATTATTTGTGTAGTTCCTGTATTGTTCAGCTGAAATAGATACACTCAGCACCAGGAAGAACTTAACCATTGCCTTTCCAGAATAGTGCTTCATGGTAAGAACAGATAGGTGGAAGCTGCCTAGGGAAAACTACCCCCATACAAAAATAAATAAAGTGATACCATATCCTTGAAAGAATAGCAGACATCAGTGCTACCATCCAAGATCTGAAAGATTCTCCGAGAGTCTTTGATATTGCTTCCTAAAATAACTCATCCATTTGACCTTTGTGGTAGACAGTTGGGCCTTGGAGAGAATGAAAATAGTTATCATAATCAGATAGTAACTCCAAATGCAGCTTCCATTTCAGAGATGGAATGGAGAAAAGCAATTGAGGTCTTGGCATCTGAAACACTTCTACTTCTACTTCAAAAGCATTTTTATCTGTTCCGAAGAACAGAAGGCAGTGGAAGCAGTTTGCTTTCACTGGAAAGAGCAGGTAGCTCTTGTATATATTGAACTCAAATGAAATGAGATTAAAATATATTTCATCTCAAATGAAAAACACATATTTATATATTGTGATAAATATATACTATATACATATTTACTTGTTACAAGTAATCAGCCTACACAATTATGAAGGCTGAGAAGTCCCACGATCTGCAGGTAGGAAGCTAGAGACCCATGAGTCAGCGGTATAGTTCCAATATAAGTCTGAAGGCCTGAGCACTAGGAATCTTAGGGCTGGGAAGACCAAAGTGTCAGATCCAACGGTGAAGCAGAGAGTGAATTCTTTCTCCCTCCACCTTTTTGTCTTTACAGCCCTTCAACAGATGTGAAAATCCTCACCCACACTGGGAAGGACAATCTGCTTTTCTAAATCTACGGAATCAAATGTTAATCTCATCCAGAAATGAAGTCACAGGCGCACCCAGAAATGATGTCTAACCAAATAACTGGGCAGCTCATGACACGGCCAAGTTGACACAGAAAATTTACTATCATAATGCCAAAATTGAAATGTAAACAAAGAATGCAAAATATTATTTAATATATTATCATATACTTGCCATAAGAAAATTTTATGCTTTGGTTCATCTTGTCTAGAATTCATTTTGAATTTAAAAATCATGTCATCTATGCCCTAGTTTTTGCATTTAATATATGCAATATATTTTTAATAGATTTTAAAAGTTCTATTTTTCTTTTCCCTTTGTTTTCATTTTCCTAGAGAAAACAGAAGTAACAATGTACATTTGAAATTATGGGCAAAATACCTTCATATATATTTTTACAAAGCTACAATAATTTTATTTTATTGATTTTTTTAATTTTTTTAAATGTTTTATTTATTTCTAGGAGAGAGAGAGAGACAGCGTGAGCAGGGGAGGGTCAGAGAGAGAGGAAGTCACAGACCGAAACAGGCTCCAGGCTCTGAGCTGGCAGTCAGACAGAGCCCGATATGGGGCTCGAACCCACGAACCGCTAGATCATGACCCAAGCGAAAGTCGGACGCTTAACTGACTAAGTCACCCAGGCGCCCCAAAGCTACAATAATTTTAAAGGCTCTCATGTGTGAATCTTCTCTTCAAGTGAAAGATGAACAAAAATGGGGAAAGAGATAACCAAACCCCCTGAAAACAAAGAGGCAGCTAAGTTGAAAACTAATATTATGTAGTAGAACTTCTAGAAGTGTTCAAAATTCTAGTATATTTTACATAAGAAGTCACAATGAAGTCAACAAGTCCAAATCGTCTTTCTATATTAAAAAGAGACAAAAGGAAGAGTCTAAGGAACTGAAATTCATAGCCACAGAGATAATGAGACAAAGAGACCTTGATCTGTAAGCAACAACTCCCTTTGTTTCTCATTGAATACCCTCATCTAGTTATTAGTTCTTCCTCCAGTAATCTGTCAAACAATGAGGGACTAGAATTTTAAAAGGTGCATTGCCACAGAAAGCAAACTAGTGCTGAGCCAGTGAAAAGGGGAGATGATGAGATTGACATTGCTGACACTGGAAATCTGGTAATATAAAGATTAGTTTACAATCAAATTACTCTCATATTCACTTATAGCCAAATAAGTAAAGAGGCCTCCTGTAAAATATTTTCCCCACGAGTAATGGTGTGGAGACTGTTATAATAAACACATGTTTTAGGCAGAAAGAAATGCAGTGGAAGTTGCTAGACACACAGGTTGTTTAAGACGAGGCAAGATCTTCCTAAATGAATGATTCATCCATAGTAATGACACTAATTCATTATCGAGTTTCAGTTTATATCTATTTTCATTTTTTCCAATCTGTTGCAGTGCAATTGAAGTGGTGGTTTGTTGTGTTGTTGTTCGAAAATGTTGTTTTAAGCACATAATTTTACTCCATTTGTGCCAGGAAAATGCCCAAACACCTTCATTAGAAATAAAGCAAATCTGTTCAACAGTACTCTGAACAGCAGGCAGTATATGCTTTATGGAACAGAAAAGCTTTAACAAACCTTATCTTGTACAATGTTCATTCTGCCTGTGTCTGTTTATGTTCTCAAACTTCCTGGAAATGTGGGTGCAACAGCAAAGTAGTGTTCAGCTACCCTACTCTCTTGGCCAGGTGGTTGATTGTATGGTTTGGCATATTTTTTGCAGGTGGTATACAAAATCATATATACCAGCTGCTCGGCCCACTGAGTAATACTTTGCAAAATGACACAGCCCCAGCCATACATAACAACATATAATGATGCTAGAATGATATCTTCACTAGATTCATTTAGCTCTGAAAAGAATTCTCTAAGAAAGACATTTCATTGCCTTCATTTCTGTTTCATGCTGGGTAATGTTGGCAAGAATTATTCATGGCACATGTGAGCAATTCAAAAAAAATATTAAAAAAAACAACAAGGCAGCTTTGCAGAGGTGCGCTGTCTGCTTGATGACTTGGCATGCCGCCCCTGGTGCTTGGCACAGCACCCTGGCAGCTGGCACAAGGGATGTTATATATACTTGCCATTGGGCCTCTACTACGCTACTTGCTGTGCACGATCAATATCGACCAACTGCATAAACAACCGGATGAACCTTGTATCTGAGGGATAGCAAATAGCATTTGAATTATTTTACATAAATCTGAAAATGTAATCGCGGTTGACATTCCTATTAGTATTATATCTGAGCGCGATGATCATAATTGAGTAACATTAAATGTAGTTTATTGAACAGCAGTCCACTGCCTGCTCTACTGTGACTATGATCTGTGTAATGAAACCAGCAGTACAAAAAATTCTCTCAGTTGGTACACTTCCTGGACAGCAGCCAAGGTATTTATTGCTATTTATGCAATTAATGGCTATATTGATTCCTTTTTTTTTTCTCTAGTAAATAGTAGATAAGTTGTGCTATGTTTTCTTAGCTCTTCAAGGTTTGTTTCAGCTGTAATTAATGTGACTATAAGAATAATACTCAATTGTTCTTAGTAACTGTTTTTCATGTCTGCAGCATTTGCAACATACACACTGCTTTCTGGTTTGAGATGATTAAATTGATAGCAGCTCTATTGCCAAAATAGTCCCATATGCTGAAGTATGATTTATTAATGTGCAAAAATCAGAAGGTAAAACTTCACTAGCCAAAAGGCTGTGGTGGTTAATCATCTGTTCTTCCAGCTAATTCCATAATCCTCAATGTGACAATCAATTCATCATGCTGAAATAGCAAATTCACATAAATCATATTTCCAAGTTATACATGCAGTCAATAAAATATATTGCACATTTCCCATAAATTATGCGATATAATGTTAATTTATTTTTCAAATTAAAAACTTTAACTACCCTATGTGTTTTTCCATTGTGCCTATAAAGTGATGAGCCTCATACTGGCACTTCCAGAAGATCACGCCATGCACAGAGAAAGAAGGTTTGAAGTCTTCTGACTTGGGAGGAATTCATAGGAATATTGGACGCTCTATGTCCTCTGAGAAAACCAAATGCACTAATATTTTTCCTACTTTGTTCCTATTCCTTACTGGCTAGAATTCAAAAATATTTTCTTAGTGTATTTTCCAATAAGAGGGGGTGGGTATAAGAAGGATGGTAAGAGTTGGCATAATTTTTGTATTCTTTTTGTATTCTTCCTGTTGAAGAATCCATGTGAATGTCCTTCCTCTCCTTTATTTCAGTCCCACACATCATTCTATTTTTATGGGGGCAAACTCTACAACTCCCTTCTTTCTTAACATTCTACCCTAAAATCTGTTCAGTGTCCATAATAAGAACTAAAATACGGTCACTATAGAGTTCCCAACAACCTCAGTGGAGCACATGAATCATAACTGTGGTTTACTTCTACAAGTAGCAGAAGTGTGTAGGGAAGGAGCTTCCCTCCGTTAGTGGACACAATCCACAAATTCCTAAATATGAAGTTTACATGGCAAGATAAATCAGTTTAAATTTACTCCAGCTGATAAACCAAACTATATGTATTGAGAAGTAGAATTTCATAATCCTGACTCTTCTATAAGGGAGGATCTTCTGAACATACATAGGGTTAGGAGAGTCAGGAGTAATAACATTTAAAGCACAGTCTGGATCACAAGTTTATTCCCCTCCTTCTTCTATTTTTATCTGATATTTTGGATAAACCCTTGGTACCAGAGTACTTTTAGATCATTTTTTGTCCTTATTAACACAGCTCATCACTTGAGGTATCTGATCCTAATTCATACTCTGCTTCAATGTCCTTGTGGTCCTTGGGTCTGACATGTAATCCCTCCTCATGTTAGGACAGCCCATGACTTGGCTTCTGCTTAGTTCCTTTATGAAAAAGGCAATGCAGCAGCTGTCACACACAGTCTCATTTTGTTGACAATAAAAAGAGGAAGACATGATTTTAGACTCATAGAGCCATCATTGATTGAGAGTGCAATGAACATTTTTGTGGTAGCACACTGCCATTCCAAAAATTGTGCTTTATTACTAATATTTATACATAAAACATATTTTTTTTTCCTGGTAAAGAAAAATTGTCTTAATGATAGATGATCTTTAAGGCTCAAAAACATTTTGTTGTAACAGTAACATGTTGTTTCAGTCAGTTTCTACAGTGTGTAAAAACTGGTGAAGGAAGATGGGTTGAGGGGCAGAAGCCAGGCACAAGCTGGTAGAGCAGAGCAGTTGGCATTTGTTTGGGCGCACTGGGGTATGGCACAAAGCTCTGTGAGGAGCAGAAGCATGGACATTATCTCACCGTAAGATGTAGCATAAGCTGATTCAGAGTAGCACTGGCTGATCTAGAAAAGGCCATGGAAACAAGCTCCTTACCACAGGAGGGACTAACTCTATAACACAACATGCTTTAAGTAGTATCAGAGTGGAAGCAAAACCATATCCCTTCATTCACCCAGCATTGATCTTCTAGACAGGCAAGGTTTTCATAAATATGGCTTCCTGCAGATATGGTTAGGAGAGGTCAGGTGTGCACATCTGAATCTCTCCCTCTTGCTCAAAACATTTTAGTGGCTCCTGATGACATTTATCCTAAACTATAAAGACATGGGATTTCAGTCACAGCAGAGAGGAGGGAAATAAACCTACATTCGAGTCAAGGTTCTATATTTTATCATAATTAGGTTAATATTATTCTGAAATCGATTGTGATAACATAAAATGCAGATTGTGTTCTCAAGAAAAACATTAGGAAAATAAGTCAAAATTATATAGTTTAAAAGTCAACAGAAGAATAAATTGTTGCCATATATATGCTACAAAATAAGGCAGTAAAAAACTGCAGAAGAACAGGAAAGATACAAGACACATTGAAAACAAATACTGAAATGGCAGATGTAAATTCAACAATATAAATTAACTAAAGCATCAGATATAGATTGGTTAAAAAAAAAAGACTCAACTATATAGTGTTGGCAAAGAACACACCATAGATTCAGAAGCACAAATAAGTAGAAAGTGAAAGGAGGGGAAAAAAAATATATCCAAGGGAAAGAACACCCACAGAAGAGCAGGAGTGGCTCTATTAATATGAGATAAAATAGACTATAAGATAAGAAATGTTACTATAAACAAAGGATGACATTTCATAGTGATAAAGGGATAAGCTTACGAGGAAAATGTTTTTGCACTTAACAACTGAGCCTAAAATATTTGAAGCAAAAACTGACAGAATTGGAAGTGTATATAGGAAATTTGTCAATAATCTCCAGTGAATTCAATTTTCCTCATTCTAAATAGCTTACAAAACAACTAGAGAAAGATCAGCAAAAATGTAAAAGATTGAATAACATTATTAAGTAAATGATAAATTTCAACTGATATTTTTCAAACAATTCGCCCAAAGGCTATAGGATACAAATTATTTTAATTCTTCATGAAACATCTTTTTTTTTTTCTGGATGGGCCACATGCTGGGCCACAAAACAAGTCTGAATAAATTTTTAAAGTTTGAAATTGTACAAAATATGTTTTCTGACCAGTCAGAATTAAACTAGAATCTTCTACAAGAAGAGAAACAAAGTAAATGTCTAGGATTCTAGTTTGATTTCCACCAAAAACCTGTATTCATGAGCAAATCACAAGTCAATTTGCTGAAATTGGATATTCATGTCACCTTATTGAGGTACTGTAGGAAAAAGCTAAAAAGCCAGGCTGGTTAGAAAAAGAGAAGCAGTTTCTATGTATAGTAATATGGGAAGACCTGACATAATTTTGAAATTTGGGCTCCAAGGAATATTTTGCCGATGCTCCTAACCTAACCTTCAGCACCCAGAATTGTCCTTCAATTGCCCTTTGCCCCTGGGCAATTTTCTAGATTCTGTAGGGAACATTTACCAATACAATAAGATTTTTTTATTGGAATAACTACAAGTTAAGGGGGCGGTTTTCTCTATTTAGTTACATGCACATTGCATGTGATGCTAGGAACTCAAATTATTTTTTTATTTTTATTTACTTTTTAAAAACTATTTAATCCTTTTTGAAAGAGAGAGAGACCATTAGCAGGAGAGGGGCAGAGACGGGGGCGGGCAGAGGATCCAAAGCGGGCTCTGCACTGACAGCAGCAAGCCCCAGGGGCTCAAACCCATAAACTGTGAGATCAGGACTTGAACTAAAGTCAGTCGTTCAACCAACTGAGACACCCAGGTGCCCCTCAAAGGAATTTTTAAAGATCCAGTACATATCAACAATATTTACAAGGTTTTTGGTTGAGTATTTTTTAAAATAGATGGCTATACTGAAATTGAAAATTTCTGGATAGATGATGAGTATTTGCAAACATTAAAAAATAAAATAGGCACATGTGAGAAAAGGTTACTGTAGCATCCCTGTTTGACTCTGTTCTTGCTTATGTTGGTAGCCATAATGGATACACGTGGTCAAACTCTGACAACCAACCAAGTGGAATTTTCCTGGCCACTGGGGAATGACACCACTTTACACACCCAAGTGGTCCATTAAGATGGACCAGGTTGTTAGCACGTTCAGAGTAAACATGAAGATATAGGGCTGTGCATCTGCTGTCCGGATTGGGCTCTGCACCATGGCTGATCACATGGCAGATATGTGATTGATTCTCTTTAAGAAATTTGAACTTGAAGACTAAGCAGGCTTTTTTGGGCAAGGATACTGGTACAAATTCCTGCAGTTTGCTGGTGGACAAAAATGTTCATATCTGGAGGAAGGACAAAAAGCCTCTTTGACTGATTATTGCAGCCCTTATCTATGTATCTTTTATTCTGGATGTTTCTGTACTTTTTTTTTCTGTAATAAATGTGATCATAGGTATAATTTTGTGTTAAGTCACATGAGTCCTTCCAGTGAATCACTAAGCTAGTATGGCCGTGGGAGCACTGGAGAGCAAATTTCATAATAATTTAATGAATTGGTTTATTATAATCAAAGTGATATACTAAAAAATTATCTCCCATAGAATTATTCATGATTATCTGTTTTTTTTTTCTTTCAATATCATTAAACACTCATATGAGGTATGAGTCAAATTTGCAGGTACAGAAAGTAGAATGATGTTTGCCAGGAGTTGAGGAGAGGGAGTCATGTAGAGTTGTATAATGGGCTCAGAGCTTTAGCTTTGCAAGAAAAAACAACAACAAAAGTTCTATAAATGTACAGTAGTGATGACTCACAATGTGTATGTACCTAATGCCACTGAACTGTACACTGAAAAAAAATAGTTACAATGGTAAATTTCATGTTATGTATATTTTATCACAATACATTAAAGTAAATAATTTATAACTTTAAAAAATCCAATGTTTTAATATATAATGCTTTAAGTTGGTTGGGGGTCACTCAATAAATGTCTTTTCCTCCCTGTATTTAATCACTTTTAACTCAATTTCGGTGAACAACTAGCTATGTTAACTAAGGTGTTTGAACAAATTAAAACTTCCCAAGAAGAAATAGTCCATTCTTTCCCATTCCTACTGTTTCTCCCCTATTTCAGAACTACATCTTCTCCCTTAGTGTCTTATTGCCCATTATGTCATGTGCCTCTATGAGACCAGAAGGATCTGCTTACAGCCCATATCCCTTTCCTATTTAAATATCTTTTGATTCCTCAAAGCCAAGTATAATATACTTCAATTCCCATAGTCTGGTCTTCAAGACCCTTTATTATCTGGCCTCAAGTCACTACCTTTATCTTTCTGCAAAATATATTTCCAATCCTGAATTTCTCACTTGTACCCAAGTATGCCATTCCTTTTAAATTTCTAAGCCTTCTTCTGAATCTCTATAGAGAATTACCTTCCCCCTTTTATGACGTGAGATAAGGTAATGTGTGACAGAATGTATTTATTGTTCAAGACCTGCTTCAATTGTCACCTTCTCTCCGAAGCCCTCCCTACACCAGATTTTTCCAGAATTAGTGCTGATTTGCACATTATCTTACAAAAGCACTGGGTCCACTCCTCTTTTGTGGTCCATAAGATCTGCATAATTATTTTCTAACTTTCCCCTCATCCTTGCAAAGGAAGGATTAAACTTCTTCACCAGGATGATGTCAATCTTGGCTATGTTATTTGGTCTGGCCAGGGAAATATGAGTGGAATTGACAAGTGCCTCTTCCAGACAGAAAATTTGAAGTCAGAGATATTTGACAGGGAAGCTATTCCTGTAGCTTGGATTCTACAGTGAAAATGACATAATAGAAAAGAACCACAGCCCAACCATGATGACAATCTTAGTTGTTATAAACCACTGTGATTTGGGGGACATTGGTTATGACCTAGATTATCCTTACTGATACAAGCACTAACAGTGCTCTGCTTTATTAATTTGTCTATATATCTGGCTCTTCCATGAGCTTCAGGGTATCAGAAATTGCTATTTATCTTTATTATTTCAATGCCTCGCCCTTTGTTCACTTCGTAGATACTCAATACACTTTTTGTATGAATGGACAAATAGATCAAAGAGGGGATAAAGCTTTAGAGCTACTCCAGTCATTATTGTTCTGCTCAATTATGTAGAGTTATTTTTCACTGCATCAGAAATGTTGCTTACTCAGTATTCATACATATGAGTGTTTTCATCAACTGGTTTGTTGGGTTAATGATTTGGTCAATCCTTGAAGAGACAGTGATTTAACCTAATAGAGATCAAAGCTACTGATGTTGCCTGAATTTAGATTAGATAAGTATTGCACCTTTCTCGTGTGTGTTTCACCATTTTGTTTATGGAGTGTGAAATATATAGCCTTGTGCTGTTTCTGCACCCTTCATCCATGCATAGCCAACAATATACTGTACGCCCCATTTCTGCTAACCTTGGCAAATTAGCAGAGGTATTTGGGTAATCAGGCAGTTGAGTGTTTGTGTAGTTTATCACTTTTTATGAAAAGGGAAATGTGTTAAGGAGGATTAAGCAGAAGAATAACTATCAGTGGCTTGTATTTAGAATATTGCTGTAGTAAAATGAAAAAAAAAAGTGATGCCAAGTACTTCATTAAAAAATATTGAATTTCATTAGTAAGGTGATCTGACAAAACCTAAAACCACACAGTTCATTTCTTTTTCTTGTTAGTGAGAGAGGAGAGAAATGTTTATTTTCCTTTTGTCTTTTATATTTGAGAGCACAGGTCTACCTTTAATTCTGTGTGACTAGCTATCTCTATATATATATATTTTTTTTGTTAAGATTGCAGTCCTTTGAGAACAATGTTGACAGCTTTGAGCTGACAAAGAATCATTATAATCAGTGCTGAAGATATGAAATCACAATGAGAAGGAATTCATGTTTACAGTAGCGGGGACCACACACTGTGATCGTTTGCATTAGAAACTCAGCAGGTGTAGTATGCAAAACTGAATCACAGTAGAGGATTTGAAGACCTTATGATATGAAAAGGTCATTTTCGTTCAACTACCTGTCTACTGTGTTAAAATAAAAATAAAATATTTCCATCAAATTCTGCAGAAAATAACAAATTGTGTACATATGAACTCAAAGCTTCCAAGTGTTTATGCAAAATTATATTAATTATCTGCATTAATGTCAACATCATTTAAGTGCCAGAAAAAAAAGGTTGAATAAAAGCATTATAGATTACATTATATATGTGCAGGAAAGAGAAAAAGAAGCAAATTAGAAATGGTAGATCTTAAAACTATCTAAGAAAACAATATCAAGTTTTCAATTGTTAAGGGAAGGACTAACCTGTAAAGATGAAGTTTTGACAAAGTTAAAGACAGGGTGACACTGTCTGTTTAAGTATGACATTCACTGTAACCACTGAACCTAATGGCATCATTTCAATTCTGCTCTTCATAGAGGCCATGGGAAAGGTGGTTACACAAGGAAAGTTAGATTAATTGTCCCTAAAAAAAATTGTTAAGTAATGAATTTTCATTCTTATAACCTCCTTGTTCATCTCTGTTTTGAAAGTTTGACATCTCAGTAATATTTCCCTTTCTGTCTTTCACTTAGTCATACTTTATTGGTGATTTATAAAACACCTGGTATATTGAGGCACTAGAGAATCATGGAGGTATAGAATATGATTCCCTTCTTGAGGAACTGATGGGGCAATGAAAGAGATGAACATATAAACATAACTACAACAATGTCATTAGACATATGTCTATGACTCTTTCATTTAATGAAGAGTCATAGAAGGGTATTAAAGTAGGGACACAATATTAACTGATTAACATTTTTTGAAAGATTTTGGAAGATTGTTCAGAGGAGACTAAAACCTGCAGTTAAAATGTTGCTACAAAACTAATACTCTCATTTTCTCATTTTCTCCACCATGAACATTTTCAGTCTTGAAAGTACTTTAAAGATACTACTATTAGGGTGTCTGGGTGGCTCAATCAGGACTGAGCATCTGACTCTTGATTTTGGCTCAGGTCATGATCCCAGGGTTATGGAATTGAGTCCCTCATAGGAGTCCATGCTGAGGGTGGAGCCTGCTTATGATTCTCTCTTCCTATCCTCCTCTCCCCACTCATGCATGCTCTCTTTCTGTCTCAAAAGAAAAGGTACACCTTTTAAAGTTCAACTGCCTAACGGGGCGCCTGGGTGGCTTAGTCGGTTAAGCGTCTGACTTTCACTCAGGTCATGATTTCGCGGTTCGTGGGTTCGAGCCCCGCATCGGGCTCTGTGCTGACTGCTAGCTCAGAGCCTGGAGCCTGTTTCAGTCTGTGACTCCCTCTCTCTCTGACCCTCCCCTGCTCACACTGTCTCTCTCTCCTAAAAATAAATAAAAACCTTAAAAAAAAATTTAAAAAAAAATAAAAAAAAAAAAAGTTCAACTGCCTAACAACAACTTAAACATATTATTTTGCTTTCAATAATATATCTTGCATAAGAATTATCCTAGCCAAGATAAAACCAGTAGTGAAATTTCTAGTACTAGCCTTTTAGGAAGAGTGGTAATATTCAGGTAATTAACATCCAGAAACCAAGACCAGTGAGTAGCTTAGATGATCTGTAAGATATGTATCTTTTTAGTCTTATAGAAAAATGAAGAGGTGAAGTGGGGTGATGGCCTTGAATTATTAATAGGTCATTCTAATTCTTTAGCCTACTGTCCCTAAAGGTTACATTCCATCCTATAGTAATAGGCACTCAGAGATTTTTTACTGTCTTCCTTCTATCACCTGTTGCTTCAAATTTTTAAGTTAAACTCCAAGCTTTATTAACCATAATTATCAGGTAGATTCCTAAGTCTATTTAAAGAGTCCCCACTGGCTAAATTATTTGTAAACATGCTTGGAAGATTATTTTAGTGCTGCTTTTTGTATCATGTATAATACAGTGATTCACCCTCTTCATTCATTAATGAGTCTTAGTTCTCATTCTGACTACATTTCAGGAATTTACAATATTCACTTAGATACTCAACACCATACTTTTTTCAACCCTGCCCTTGGATATAAGGTTATTTAATCTCCTGGGCCAGTTCTGCATATCCCTATTTAAGAATCTGGAATTACTTTTTTCCAGATTAAAAAATCAAATAAAAAATGAAAAATCTGAACACACCTTTGTTGGGAAATTTTAAGAACAAGAAAAAATACAAACATGTCTAAGAGTAATAACATAATTATTAAGATTTTAGAGTTTTTATTTTTGAGATGGAATTAATTAAAAATATCAATGAAAATCACAAATTCATTCTTGAAGCTTCTCCTTCTTGATAGCTCTCAATTTGACACAATTCTTCAATCTGTTTCCAAACTTGATTTAGAGCCTTAATATATTATGGTTTTTGAATGGTATTAATTTCAATCATCTCTTTTTATTTATGATAAGTGAAAGTGAATTTTCATTTAATGAGAAATTAATATCTTACCATATTCAAAATTCATTTGAAGTTTTCAGAAAGTACATTTTCTTATATTCAAACAGATTTTTAAAAACACAAGTATTCTGTAGTTTCATTCATACATGTTTTTATTCCTTCGTTTAACGTCCATAGATACTTGCTCAGGAATCAAAATCTATACTGGGGACTACTTGAGAAAAGTGAACTCTTTAGTGAAAGGAGATATAGATGAACACAAATTACTCTAATAAGACCTTATACATGAATATTAGGGTATTGTGGGAGAGCAAATATGGTTCCTTTATTCTTTACATTTCAGCAGAGAATAAAGACCTAAAAAAATAACTAGAAAATAAGTCATCACATTTGTGGTAATGCCGAAAGGGAAAAACACAGGTGTTAGGACATCATTAAAAATGAAGGCCAATTAAATCACAACATAATTTTACATATACTCTCTCTCTTCCTTATTCAACTGTTGATACTACTACATGTCAAATACTATATTCACCTAATAGCGACTGGTCTAGGCGTTAATACACAATATCCCATTTCATTCCTACTTCAGATCTCTGTTAGAGCCCTGTCTATCTCCATGTCACTCATGGCTAAGTGGAAAATCAGAAAAATTAAACAATTTGTCAAAAGTCACATAATTATTGATATCAAAACAGAGATCTGAATCTAAAATTATCTGACCCCAAAGCTCATTCTCCTCCCACTGATTTTTTTTAATTTAATGTTTTATTTATTTCTGAGAAAGAGAGTGAGACAGCATGGGCAGGGGAAGGTCAGAGAGAGAAGGGAGATACAGAATCTGAAACAGGCTCCAGGCTCTGAGCTGGCAGTCAGCACAGGGCCCAATGCGGGGCTCTAACCCAAGAACCCTGAGACCATGATCTGAGCAGAAATCAGATGCTTAACTGACTGAGCCACCCAGGCGCCCCTCCTCCCAATGATTTTAAAGTGAGCAAGGCAAACATCATTCATCTATTTACAAATAAGGAAACAGATTTAGAGTAATTAATTTGTTCAACATAAATTAGAAGATAAGTGTTTTAAACCAGGCTTTCTGACTTATCATTTAAAATACTTTAATTTTAAGTCATTGGCTCTACTGTTTTTGTGTATGTGCTGTATGTTAGCATTTTAAGTAAATTTATAAGGTGAATACAAATTCATAGAACATTTTCTTACTGAGTTTTCCTGAATGCAAAACTATGAAATTTCCTAGCATTTAATGTTTCTATCACATTAGAACTGTTGAAATTTTCTACTCTAGCCCTATAGAATAAATGAATAAATCTAAGAGCAACTTCCCTTACTAAGAAAACTATATTATTAATAATCCAGTTCTCATCTACGATACTTCACAATTGATACCATGCTATCATGAAACTATGTTACAATAACTGATAAATTCTCAAACTCAAATTATTGGCTATCACAAAGAATGGATGAAATTTTAACCTAGATTTAAAAATTGCGAATATGAGGGGCACCTGAGTAGCTCAGTCAGTTA
This sequence comes from Proteles cristata cristata, assembly GCA_017311185.1. NCBI lineage: Eukaryota > Metazoa > Chordata > Mammalia > Carnivora > Hyaenidae > Proteles > Proteles cristata. The sequence goes on along the minus strand of JAESUZ010003350.1, from coordinate 792,214 downwards.
AGCGTCTTACCTCAGCTCAGGTCATGGTCTCACAGTCCATGGGTTTGAGCCCCACAATGGGCTCTGTGATGACAGCTCTGAGCCTGGATCCTGTTTCAGATTCTCTGTCTCCTTCGCTCTCTGCCCCTCCCATGTCTGCTCTCTGTCTCTGCCTCACAAAATAAAATAAAGACATAAAAAAATTATAAATAAATAAATAAATAATAAATAAAAATAGCAAATATGAGAAGCCACAGCACAATAGAGTGAGGTGAGTATCCATGTCAAGGAGCAGCCTGGTGAGAAGCAGCAAAGCCCAACAGGAATGAAAGTGGTGTCCACAAGAGGGCACGGTCTGGGGTGTTGGTGCCCAAGTGTATCCTCACAGATAGATGACCCAAGTCAGAATCCAAGAATAGCAGTGAGAATACCCATTGAAGAGATATGGTGGAATCTAAATAAATAATAACACTAATTATTTTAACCTTTGAATTACAAAAGAAACCAAGAATCCTCACCCAAATAAGTAGATAAATAAATAGAAAGTTTGCTGACAGATGTGATAATTACATAATTCAAAGCACTTCCTATAAAACTCCTATGACTTGTCAAAGGAAAAATATTAACTTCACAGCTCAAGAAGCCTGGAAGACAGTAGATTATTAGTGTGGCCAGAGGAAATATCAGTAATGGAAAAAAATAAAATCCTCCTCCATCTGATAAAATGCAATGAGAAGAACCATAGTATCACTTCTGCGGTATTCTGCCAAATGCACACAACAACCTAGATTAAACCATGCAGACATTAAAGACAGACCCATATCTGAAGGACCTTCTAATCTGTCTGCAATCTTCAAAAGTGTCAAGGTTATGAAAGTCCGTGGAAGACTGAACCAACTTGGAAAATGAAGTAGACTAAAGAGACATGGAAATTAAGTGGGGCACACGATTCTGGATTATACTAGGTTCCATTAGCTGGTAGAAACTTACCACAAACTTAGTGCCCTAGAGCAACTAAATTTATTATCTTCTATAGGTCAGAATTCCAACACAGACCCAACCCAGTTAAAATCAAGGTACTGGCACTACTGCATCCCTTTCTGAAGGCTCTAGGGGAGGGAGGATCCATTCCCATACCCATTTAGCTTGCGGGCGGAATTCAGTTCCTTGTACACGGCCCCCTGGATCTTGGGACCTGTGACGGGACATGATCAAAGCCAAATCCTTCTCTTGCTGCCATTGCTTCTTCTTTGACCACAGCTGGAAAAGGTTGTCTGCTTGTAAGAATTTGTGTGATTAGATTGGGCTCACCTGGATAATTCAGGTTAATCTTCTCAGCTTGTGGTCCCTAACCTTTATCACATTTTGCTATGTAAGGAAACCTAGTCGCAGGTTCTGGCCATTAAGATTGAAAATCTTTGAAGATGTGCATGGTGGTGGGGTGGAGGGGAGGATTTCTGCCCACCACATGCAACTTGCTCTAAAAGACATTACTAGGAAGCTTGTGAAAAATATCAACAGTTTTAAGTTTTGAGCAAGTACCACTGATATTGTGTGACTTTGGGCAAATGTATAGCCCTTTGAGGGACGCACCAAGATAACCTGATCTTTGAATGGGACAGGAGAGTACAGAAATCAATTTTGCCTTAGGCCCTTATTTTTGGAGTATGGGTTTAAGCAGCATGAGCTAACTAAGCTGTTTGTTAGCATTAACTGCTTGTTTATATTTTTAAAACTTTTTGGATTCATTTTATTCAACTGTTGTGCAGTAATTTTATTGTCGAAAGGTAAGAATAACTAGAACCACTCATTCTTATCCCCTAAACTTACATTTCAATTAAAATTCTATATCTCACTTAGTGTAGTTTATATGATAAACGTGCATACAAAACTCCTGCATAAAGGTATATGAAGTCAGGAAAAAAGTTTTCATTGCTTTCTTCTATTTAATACTTTATTTAATGTATCTATATAAGAGAATAGTAATTCCCTTAGTGTGGTCATTCTTTGTTTTTGTTTTTACAATTTGCTTTAGTCATTTACACTGGAAATGCACTTACAGGCAAGAGCCGATTCACTAATCCCAGTTTTCACTGTATTTTCCTACTGAAATAGAAATGAGGTCAAAACCCCCAGAAGAATAAAGTAATTAACCTGAATATCACATTGAATCAGTTTTCCTAATATAGGTGCCCTGTAAATAATGCATGCTTTCTTTAAAATGATCAAACCAATAATGAATAAAGTGGAATATTATCCATTTATAGGCCTACAAGTTGGTGGCTGTGGCTGTGAATGTTTCATGTATGAGGTGTGTGTGTGTACAGCAAAACTCATGGAAATACAATTATATGCTGATAAATACTATAAATGTTTAATTTCTGAATCTGGAGAGGCTTACTCTTAATTGCTTCAAATCATTAACAAAGATAATTTGAATAAAACATCTATTGTTATAAAAATAACTTGCTATTCATCAGGAAAAGATAAATGATTAGAACAATCATTTATTGCTCTTCCATACTCTAATTTCAATCTAAATGTATTCTTAAGTACAATATAATATACAAATCATTCATTAATATTTTACATTTTGTCTATTTTTGCTTTTAAATATTTTACAATATATTTCTTTCTGAAAATAATAATTTCAAAAGCCATATTAAAATCACAGTAAAATAGACTAAAATAAACTTCAAAACATTAAATGATTTAGTTGATGTTATATAGTCAATAAACAACTGAATTAATACAAGTTTTGAAGTTTTCAGAATTCTAACCCAATCATTTTTCCACTAAATCATAAAATGACGAATTAAAAGTTGAATACAGAAACCTTAACAAACTTCTTATACAACTAGTAACTAAGCTAATTTTAAAAATGTATTTTACTTTAAATACACAAATATTTTAGATAATTTGTTTTGCTAGCATGGCTTTACTCAAATTTTGACTATAGTATATTTTAATTTTTTAAAAAATGTGGCCTCTGATTTAGTCTCTCTGATTGAAATCATAAAGAATTATGAAATCACAGATGTTTAGAGTGGATAACCTAGTTATATTTTTTGTTCATATTTCATGATCACATTGTCAATTGGTGGCACTAAGGTAATTACACTACTATTAAGAGAAAAAAGACCTTTGCTGGCATTTTGGTCCTAGATAATGAGCTCGTGTGTATTTACTTGTGCTGTATTTAATGACACTTTCATTTTGTATCACTCAGATGATTCTTATCATAAATGACATTCTCTAGTAGCAAGCAACAGAGTTACTTCATCCTTTTGGGACATAAGCGCCTTAATTAATTAATATACTACTATCTTGGCTTACAAATTGATGGATCAAATAAATAACACATTTAGCAAATATTTGTAAGACCTAAGCAAGTTATTATCAAGGAAATAATTTTAGACAGTCACAGTTCCGTTTTGCCTTTTCTCCCTGGATATTTTATGATTCAGAAGTAAGAGAATTAGTGGTAACACTTGGGAAAAAAGGAGGGGGGAAGAAAGGGGAGGGCTTTAAGTTGGTTTGGTAGATATATACACAGAGAGAAACTGAGAGGTATGATAGAGTGATAGAGAAACAAATATGACTCAATATGGAAGGAAAGATCAGCCAAATATACAAAAGAAATTAAAGTGTCAAAAGAGATTGCAAGAAATATTTCTGGAGACTATGAATTGAAATACTTAAAAAAATTAAGTATTGCAGATACACATTGGCTTTTCTTTAAGACTAGAAGATTTCTTAACTGTTTTCCACCCCCCTGATTCATTACTATTCCCAACACACTCTGTGTAACAAACTGATGGATACTAATGGCACAATGGGCCCTTTTGGGGTCAGTCACTCCCTAGTTTACACACATAATTCTACCACCAATGTCAAGTAGTGGGCTCAATATTTTGGCTGTATTTGTCCTTGAAGATACAACAATTAATCATTATGTAAACAGCAATAACAACAAATAAGAGAAAAAGAAAACACATTTTTTTGTGTGTGTGTGGAAATTATGTTGAGTGCTCTGAATTACTAAAAAAGGGTTCTAAAGTAATTGGACTTGAAGTAGGTGTAGACAAGCTAATTGTAAAAACTTAGAAGTTACTGGAAATCATCTCATTACAGTGTTTTGCAGGTACACTAAGTTATTGCTTCACTTGAAAGAAATGGAAACTGGAAATCTAAGACGATGAATTATAGGTAACTTCTGTGCATGAGAGACGACAAGGAAATCCAATCAGCAGGCTGATACTAAAATAAAATACCTTGGCCTTGGATTAAAGATAAACAAAAGAATTAACATTTATGCTTTTAGTAAACGTAAAATATATAAGTTGTTACTATATGATTTTCTGACATAATCTAAAGTGTTGATGTAAGACCCAATACTGGCTCAATACTGGTTCTATTGATTTAAGCCATTCAAGGGTTTCTGTTGTTGTTGCTCTTGTTGTTTTATTTGGTGGCTGGGTCAAGGGGAAACTTTGCAAAGATTAAGCCAAGCAGACACCAACATTGGGGGGGGGGGGTTGTATAATTTTAGCATTTTATGAATAACTCTTTAATATTATTTACAGTAAAAGGTTCATGAAGACAAATTTCTATCCTTACATTCAGGGTAGCCATGCACCAACAACCTGGGCAACACCAGAAAGCCAGGTTCAAGCCTCGACTTAAGGAATCCAATCTGCATTTTAAAATGACCCCTAGGTGATGTTGCCTTCTGTTAAAGTTTGAAAAGTACTGATCTAGACTTTTCTGAGTGAGCATAACCCATAGCATTTCAGTTATAAAAGGACAATTTTGAAAAGATTTGAAGGCTAGATTGGGATAATGACTCTATGCGAACATAATTAATGCATGTCGTGTAAATTGTATGAGATTGGGTGACTGTGATTCACGGGGTGAAGGTGAATTGTAAGGGAAAGAAATGATTTTCAGAGTTTGTCTGAGGGCTTAATATATATTTCTCTGAAAATTGTAATTGAGAGCAAATATTGGTAAAGATGTTAAATTGTTGGTAATTTTCCTGCTTTTTGGAGAATTGATTTGAATATACAGTATGGTCACCATAAAATAGATGCCTATTTGTCTGTTAAAATAATAGAAGTACAATTGCAATATTTATTTGCGACAACAGAAACATTAATATTTAAAGCCATTGTTTGCCTCTGTCTCCTGCTGATAACTGGTTTCCTTAAAAGCACTACAAAAGGCATTCTGAACAGATGGTGGCTGGTTTGCTCTATCCTGCATCCCTTCACAACTGCCACTGAGCCTCACCATTCATTAATCTTCCATAGACTTCCAGTAGCACAGCAACTAAATTACACACATGCACACACTGAGGCCAGCATTTCTGTCAGCTTAAAATTAAACTGAAGAGCCCCGTGCCAAGTCTTTTAACCAAACTTCACTATAAAACAGTTTGAAAAATAAACATTTAACTTGGAGGCTGACCCAGGAATATCCAATCTTAAATGGGAAATTCTGGCTGGTCATTCCATCTTAGATATTCTCTACCGTGTGTCTCACAAATTTTAGAGTGGAATTAAATCCCTAAAACATCTGGTCTGAATTCACCTGGACTTGTAACTGTCTTAAATATGAGCTATTTCTTTGATCTTTGAAATAAGAAAATAATTACAAATGACATTTTCATCTAAATTATCAGTTGCTGATGAGAGCAAATAAGACAGTACTACATAGTTTTAAATTAGTTCAGACTCCATATTTTCTAACAAATGAAGTGGGCATATCAAATATTCAAAACACTCTCTGTATTTTAAATAGACACACTTTCCTTACAAAGATAAATAATGTACAACTTCCAAGTTCTGTTGTTTGGGGTAATTTTTTTAAAATATTTATTTTGAGAGAGACAACATGCATGCTTAAGTGGGAGAGGGGCAGCGAGTGAGGGAGATAGAATCCCAGGCAGGCTCTGCATGGTTAGTACAGAGTCTGACTCGGGACTAGAACTCATGAACTGCAAGACCGTGACCTGAGCTGAAATCAAGTGTTGGTTGCTTAACCAACTGAGCCACCCAGGCACCCATTGGGTACTTTTTAAAAAATATACTTTATTGCCAAGTTGGCTAACATACAGTGTATACAGTGTGCTCTTGGTTTTGGGGGCAGCTTCCTGTGACTAACTGCTTACATACAACACCCAGTGTTCATCCCAGCAAGGGCCCTCCTCAATGCCCATCACCCATTTTCCCCTCTCCCCTGATGCCCCTCATTAACCCTCAGTTTGTTCTCTGTATTTAACAGTCTCTTATGGTTTGCCTCCTCCCTCTCTGTGACTATTTTTCCCCTTTCTCAAACCCTAATCCTTGTGTAATTTTTTAAAAAATTTTATGTAGTTTTAAATTTAGAGAAAAGTTGTAAGAATAGTACACAGTTTCTGCTCTTTATCCGGATTCATCTGTTTGCCTTTTACTCCAATTGCTTTATTTATTTTTTTTAATATTTTTATTTATTTCTAGGAGAGAGAGAGAGAGAGAGAGAGAGAGGGAGAGAGCATGAGCAGGGGAGGGTCAGAGAGAGGGAGACACAGACTCTGAAACAGGCTCCAGACTCTGAGCTGGCAGTCAGCACAGAGCCCGATGCGGGGCTCGAACCCACGAACCTCGAGATCATGACCTAAGCAAAAGTCGGACCCTTAACCGACTAAGCCACCCAGGTGCCCCTCCAATTGCTTTATTATTTCTTTTTATTTTTTAATATATGTGTTTTAAATTTTAATACTATTTGACTGGAATTTTGTTTCATAAGTTGGAACCATGGTGTCCTACATCCTCAATTTCTCCTGCATTTATTTCCTAAGATCAAGGACATTTTTTTACATGGCCATAATATAATCATCAAAACTAGGAAATATAACATTAATACAATGCTTTATCTAACCTGTACTCCACATTAAATTCAATGTCCTCAGTTTGTCCAAATGTTATCCTTTAGAGCTATAATTATCTGCTGATTTAAGTTCAAACTCAGCATCTTACACTGCATTTATTGTCATGTGTCTGGCTGTCATTCATTCACTCTGGAAGAGTTGCTCAGCTGTTCAACATTCATGACCTTGACACTTTTGAAGATTACAGGCAGTTACGTCACAGAATGTCCCCCAACTTGGGTTTGTGTAATACTTCCTCATTCAGGTTATGAATTTTGGGGAAGAATACCACATAAGTGATATAGTGTCCCCAGTGTATCACACCCATGGACACATAGCTGTGATTTTTCCTGTTACTGATGATGTTAATAACTTTGATCATTGGTTAAGGTTGTGTCCACCAATTTTCTTTGTTGAAATGTTAAGGTTTTTTTTTTTTTTTTTCTTTTTGTGATTAATTCCAGGCACCTTTTGAAATATATTTAAAATGTCGTTGAAAAGATTGGGAAAATTGCCGTCGTGGTTTAAAAAACACCAACTTTCGATAATGATGTCCAGGGTATAGACATCCTATTTTCACAAAAAAGATGCTTAATTGTGCTAGAATATAAAAATCAAATACTCTATATATCAACATTTTTTTTTTACTGTGAACTTCTTTCAAAGTCAAATGACTTAAATTAAAAAAGGGTATCAACAGTTTAAAATTAAATAAAACTTTCATATTATCTTATATTTTGGGACCACTTCTATAAAACCATAATGCTTTTGATATAACGTAAAAAAGCTAAGCCCTTAAACAAATAAACAAATCTGTTGTTTTCTTCTTAGAAAATTGAGTTTAAATGTGAATTAGCAACATTTTAACTAATTTAACTGTTGGCCTTAAATACAAATTTGAGGTTGTAATTTACAGCCAAAGTTATCTTTTAATTGCACCAGCTTTTAAAGAAAATTAGCATTAAAGATAATCTCCCAATCTCCATAATTATGGAGATTTCTACACTAGAACTAAAAAGCTCAGGATAGTATGTGTTGACGTTCCTCCACTTCCTTTTATATGCTTTGTTCAGTACATAGTAACTGTAAATCTGTTGTCGAATCATGTTAAATAGTTGTCTCATCAGGCTTATGGCTTTAAATATTCAAAATATTATATTTTTCACATTAATCTAAGCACTTTTTGGCCTGTAGGAATATATTTCATCATTCTTAATAGAAAGGAACAAGTAAATTAACATTTATTAAGTGCCTATTTAGCATCAGTCTCTGTGTTAAAGGGTTTTTACATTACACATATTTTTAAAGGTGACTTGTGAGAAATCATGAATTCATTTGAAACGAAAGCAACTGGTGTGATAGCTTGCAAGTAAGCTATTTTCTAAGCTTATTTTACTCTATGGTATTATGTTAGAGAACTAGTTGGGTAAGTTCAAAAGAAGTCTACCAAGATAAGGAACTGAATAGGCTGCTTTTAAGGAAAAAGTAAACTTAAATTACAGAGGAAGTGATTATGAGTACAGCACAATATCCACCCAGATATCAGACAGACCCAGGGCTATGCTTCACGTAAGGATGCTCAGAAAAGGATGGATGTAAACTGAAAGAGCTGTTTCACAGAAACCTTTTGTACACCTAGGATGTAAGTACCTCAACAGTTTTTAAGTAGCAAAAATTGAAAACGAGGACATTTGCACAGACCTGAACACTTCAGAAATGGGTTGTGGACAGCCAAGGAAGAGACGGTCATTAGCACTCTGGTGGTACCTTCAGAAAAAAGGCCTCGACAGAATTCTTCAGTGCTCTCTGCAATGGTTATCTTTATGGACTAAGTGACACAATCACATGGCAGGCATTACTTTAGGCACTGAAGTTACAGCATTGAATACAACCTCTAAGAAGAGTTATTAGGTTTTGATTACTTATTGCAAAGCTCAGAGTAGAACAATACTAAAGGCTGAACGTGCATTTATTGGATAAATAGCATATGGACATGGGTTAATAACCCATGTGTTTGGCTGTAAGTTGATGAAGTAGGGAGCTAGAATTATCAAATATAAATTGTGAAAATCCATAATCTAAGGTTATTTGAAATTTCCTGAATGCACATGTATATATACATCAATAGATGTTGATTTTAAAAAAAGGATAGGCCATGTTTTGTGCATACTCAAGTGTCAAAAATGCCATTCCTAAAATTTTCAAACTAAGGATAAAAAAGCAAAAAATATAAATTGATCTTTCTATAGGATTTCCACCTTCATATTAAATGGCTCTCGGGGTTAAACACACTAAACGGCTCTATCTGGAGGCAAAGAATGCATGTTCAATAGAAATATTATGTACTAGTTTAGAGTGTCACTCAGTGTATTAGTTTCCCATTGCTGCTGTAACAAACTGCCGCAAACTTAGTGGCCCAAACTGATGCAAACTTATGATCTTATAGCTCTGGAACAGGTCTGACTGGGCTAAAATCAAAGCGTTTGCAGGGTTGTGTTCCTTTCTGGAAACTCGGGGGCAATTTGATTTCTTTCCCAGCTTCTAGAAGCCACTCATATTCTTTGGCCTGTGGTTCCCTTTCATCTTCAAAGGTGGCAATGGCCTGTTGAGTCTTTCTCACACTGTCTCTCTCGGACCCTCTTCTCCCTCCCCTTTCACTTTTAAGGACCCTGTGATTACACTGGTCACATGAGATAATCAACTTCTTTTAAAATCTGGAGGTTAGCAATCTTTTTTTTTTTTATTTTATTTTTAGTTTATTTCTAGGAGAGAGAGAGAGAGAGAGCATGAGCAGGGGAGGGTCAGAGAGAGAGAGGGAGTCACAGGCTGAAACAGGCTCCAGGCTCTGAGCTGGCAGTCAGCACAGAGCCCGACGCGGGGCTCGAACCACGAACCGCGAGATCATGACCTAAGCGAAAGTCGGACGCTTAACCGACTAAGCCACCCAGGCGCCCCATGGAGGTTAGCAATCTTAATTGTACCTGCTTTTTAATTCTTTTTGCCATGAACCATGTTCCGTGGATTAGGATGTGAAAACCTTTGCTGGGGCAGGGAATCACTGCTCTGCCTATCACACATACGTTGCTTAGTTGGCATAGAGAGACTTCTGATTTGCCAAGAGATTCAGAATGAAAGCTTCGTTCTGTCCCTTAAAAACAAAACAAAACAAACTGTCTCTTCTTTTGTTGTTTTTTAAGTTGGTTACTTGAATTTCAATGTTATAAAAATTTACAGTGTCTGTAGAGTTCCTTTTGATATTCCTACATTTTCCCCCTTTGGAACAGAATTATGTTCAAATGAAGTAAAACATATGGAAAATTTTGCTTATCACAACAGAAAATATAATAATAATGCATTAATGAATCCTGAGTAAATTGCGGGTTAGTAGATGATACACAAATATCACTCACACTGTCATGTGACAGAATATCTTAGTTGGGAGAGTTTACTTTTCACCAACCTGGAGGCCAGGAAGTCAAAGCAAGGTGCCAGCAGATTCAGTGTGTGATGAGGGCCCACTTCTGTTTCACAGACAGTCATTATTTTGCTGCATCCTCACATGGCATAAGGTGTGTGGGTGCTCGTGGGGTCTCTTTTATAAGAGCATGAATCCTATTCACAAAGGATCCTCCTCATGAGCTAATCACCTCCCAAAGGACACATGTCCAAATACTAACATTTTGAGAATTAGGTTTCAACATATGGATATGGTGGGTGTGGAGGGGAGGGGGGAGAGACACATTCAGTCTAAAGTGGCAAACCATATTAAATATTTTCCTAAAACTGGCATGTCTCTATATTTATAATTAAGATGTTAATATGGACATTGAACAAAATATTAACTCCAAATATGGTGATAAGTTCATAGTGTATCCCATTATTTATTCAAATTCTTAGACGCTGGGAGATGCGGCAAGGGAAATTATCTGTGATCTCTTGGTTATTGTGCCTCCTGCCTCGAGTTTCAACTAAAGAAGTAGTTTGAAAATTTCATTCTATATTTTATATATGTAATACATATAAATAAAAATATATAATTATTCTGTATCATAGATTATATATGCACATCTATACATACGTACTTTATGGAAGACTGAGAAGGAAAGAATAACTAATATTAATATATACAATAATCTATCAGAACTCTTGGCTTGTAGTATGTGATTGATAACCACCTTTGCAATGTATTAAAAATCTAAAAGATCATTACATTGATAAAGTAACTTGATTTTCCGTTGATCAAAAGGTAGTATGCAACAGTGATTACCTTTGACGCAAGACAGAGCCCATCTGACTTCCAAGCTCTGATTTTTATAGGTCCATAAATGGCTTTGGCCCTTCCCACTCCAAAGTGTCCCACTGCCTTTGGGTGGGTAGCTCTTGACAGCTGCAATGCATACATCCATGGGCTAACTGTGAGCTCAATGACCCATATTGAGTGATACAGAGGCTGGTATGAGAGAATCAGTGGGCCACTGGAGTATCCACCCCTACAGGCTCAGACTGATTGCAGTGATCTGGAGTAAGTGTTCCCCATCTGTAAAATGGGAATACCTAGGTTGTATGAGTTTTCTGAGGAGTAAATGAAATGGCTCGTGAAAAATGACTAGCAAATACATAATTCCTGCTCTAAAGTCTATCTCTTCTTTGCTGAAAGGTTGTGGGCACTGTTTTCTGTTCTTATTCTCAAATAACCCCATAATACTGTTTTTCTTGTTGCAAACCAATTCTAAACCCAATGTTTTATTCATCATTGTTGAAAATAAAATCCAGGAGTTGTCAAATAATTTAAATTTCGTGGTTATGTAAACAGTATAAATAGTAGTTGTAAATAATCTAAAATCATTCAAACTTTTGGAGCTGGAAGGCAGAGTGACTGCTTTTTTTTCTTTTTAAATGTTTATTTATTTATTTTTGAGAGAGAAAGGGAGTGCTCGAGCAGGGGATGGGCAGAGAGAGAAGGAGGGAAATTCCCAGGCAGGCTCCACGCTGTCAGTGCAGCGCTGAGACAGGGCTTGATCTCATGAACCAGGAGATCATGACCCAACCCAAAATAAAGAGCCTGCCACTTCACCGACTGTGTCATCCATGAGCCCCCAGAGAGACCTTTAAATGGGAACACTACTGTTTGTTATTGTTATTGTTATTGTTTTTGTTATATACACACCTGCTGTGAAACTCTTGATTTGCCTGCTCTGCCTACCTAAGTTTCTGCTTACCTGGCTAATGAAATTCCAGGAATCTCACTGATAGGTTGGGTAGAGATGGTTCAAAAAAATTCTTATGACAAATAGGCCTTCAGGATCCACAAACAGGACAATGCACTCCCTAAAGTTATGAGATTCCTTGGGGGTAATTTTTGACACATGTGATGCATACATCCATGGGCTAAGTGCGAATTAAATGACCCATATCGAGTGGTACAGAAAGACTGAAAGATGACACCCACTGAGCTTTTTTGGTATCTTACATACTAAAATACCATTAATCTTATAGAACGCATTACAACGTGCCTAATAATACAGCATAACTTACAATGAAATTCTTACCACAATAAAGCTGGAATGTTTCGTTTACTGTGACAAAATGGACTGGTCAAAAATATTAATACTCTTATTTAAAATGATTATCTGGGGGCGCCTGGGTGGCTTAGTCGGCTAAGAGTCCGACTTTCGCTTGGGTCATGATCTCGCGGTTCGTGCGTTCGAGCCCCGTGTCGGGCTCTGTGCTGACTGCCAGCTCAGAGCCTGGAGCCTGTTTCAGTCTGTGACTCCCTCTCTATCTGACCCTCCCCTGCTCACGCTGTCTCTCTCTCTCTCCTAAAAATAAATAAAACATTAAAAAATAAAATAAAATAAAATAAAATGATTATCTGGTTATTATCCTAAGTTTGACTCTTTGGGTCAATAACTTCTTAGCATGATGAGTAATGACTGATATTGTTCGTGTGTCTGTTTGTGATACAACAACACTTTAATTAGTTCTTTCAGTTTTTGAGTTGTGACACTATAAGGCTAATTTTTTAAATGCTATCCTGAATTCTAGAATTAGTTATCTGAAGCTGTCAAGTTAACTGCTAAACTTGCAGTATTTTAGTTTGTAGGCAGTTCAATGATAAAGACAGAAAACAATGAAACTATACTTATCAATTCTATAATCTGAATAGCTATTACTTTGCTGTGGATGTAGTTACCCAATAAAGGAGAATCTCGATTCACTGGAAGGAATGTAACAGTTGCATTTACAGATTTAGGAAAGCTTAGTCTGAGAATATTGCAGAAAGAAGTAGTGGAGGGTTCTGCATGATTGGATCTACTTTATGCATTTCATACGTTATCCTGTTTTCGGAAAGACTTAATTGTTCTATCACCCAGAAACTCATGGGTATTATTGAAAAGACTCATACAATATGACCAGAAGAAGAAAAAGGAATATAAATGAAATACTATCTCACATAGAGCATATTGATATCACTATTCCCAGTCAAAATATACACGCATATATAAAAGGATAGCCAGAAAGTCTGCCTGAAACACATGAAATAAATTCTTAACCTTTAAGATCACCTAGTTTTAGTAGCCAATTGAGTGTTAGAAGAAAAAATCACAGGCTACAAACTGCAGGAAATTGAAAATCACGTATTATAAAATTATACTGAAAACAAATGGCATTACCTACTTGACAAGAAATTAAAAGCAAGAGGCTAATTGTAAACAAGACTAAAATCTGTTTAATTGTGGAAAAATGAAGAAAATTTAAAAGCCAAGTCAGGAGCGCTCACCACACTGATCACACTCCAGGAGCCCAATGATTATCACCATCAAGGCATTTTCAAACAGTGCACAGTAATGGAAAACATTGCAGGCAAGTCACAAACTGAGATCAAGCCTGTAAACAAATAGAAATACAACTTGAAGAAAAATGTGTTAGCAAAGGTTTTAATTATCCAAAAACCTTTAGAGATGGTTAATCAAACCTAGAAAATATTACATTGTAAAGACATTTGCTAGAAAAATAAATAGGGTAATTGGGAACTTATTATAGAACTTTTTATCAACACCATCAATGTTAATGAAAATAATTACACTTAAGTAAATTTGCTTTGCAATATATTTACTTCTTAACAATAGCTAAAACAGGACACTGGTTACATACGGTTGCAAATTCAAATGAAACCTTCAAGGGACACCTGGGTGGCTTTGTCAGTCTGATTTTGGCTCAGGTCATGATCTTGTGGTTCATGGGTTCGAGCCCCATAACGGGCTCTGTGCTGACAGCTCAGAGTGTGGAGCTTACTTCGGAATCTGTGTCTCCCTCTCCCTACGCCTCTCCCCCGCTCATGCTCTTCTGTGTGTCTCTCTCTCTTTCTCTCAAAATTAAACATTAAAAATTGTTGTAAATAAAAAAAAGAATAAATGAAACCTTCAACTTTAAGACTGGAAACAGCATGATGTGGGTTAAAATGCAAATGGGAATCTATATTAACATATAATTTGGAATGCTAATGAATAAAATTATTTTAATTTAAAATATAAAGAAGTGTTTTTAGCTCAGAACTGAGATAATAAATCTCATATGTGTGAGAAAGGGAGAAAGTTATTGCCCTCCTCCATCCATTTGTTTCATTCCTGTAGATCTTTTTAGAGTAACTTCTGTTTTTATGTGTTTGTTTGTTTGTTTGTTTTGGAAATGAGCCAAATATATTTTGGAGAAAGAGTGCAGTGACTGATGTGGAAAACTTATGCCCATCTATCTCTACCTTAGTAAACCACTAACTCCTGATTTAAAAAGATGCTGGGTATATAGCGTGTTATTCAACAAGGTACTGGAAGTCCTAGCCACAGCAGTTGTTCCACATGAAGAAATAAAGGGCATCCAATTGATAAGGAATAAGTAAAACTTTCATTATATTCAGATGACACGATACTAAATGTAAAAACATTAAAGACCACCAAACTATTAGAACTGATAAATGAATTTGGCAAAGTCGCAGGATACAAAATCAATTTGTTGCATTCTTATACACTAATAATGAAGCAGCAGAAAGTGAAATTAAGAAACAATTAAGAAATTAAGAAATCATTCCTACTTGCAACTGCACCAAAAACAATAAAATATCCAGGAATAAATATAACCAAGGAGGTGAAAGACCCAATCTCTGAAAACTATAAAACACTGATAAGGAATGCCTGGGTGGCTCAGTGGTGAGCGTCCAACTCTTGACTTTGGCTCAGCTTATGATCTCACAGTTTGTGGATTCAAGCCCCATGTTAGTTTCTGTCCCAATAGTGCAGAGCCTGCTTAGGATTCTCTCTCTCTCCCTCTGTCTGCCCCTTTCCCACTTGTGGGTGCATGCTCTCTCTCTCTCAAAATACATAAGTAAACAAACAAAAAAAAAGAGAATACACTGATGAAAATAATTTAAGATGACTCAAAGTAATAGAAAGACATTCCATGCTCATGGGTCGCAAGAATCAATACTGTTAAAATGTCTATACCACTCAAAGCAATCTACATACTTAATACAGTCCTTATCAAAATACCAAACACATTTTTTTTTTTACAGAACTAGAGCAAACAATCCTAAAATGTGTATGGAAGACCCTGAATAGCCAAAGCAGTCTTGAAAAAGAAAATAAAAAATGTAGGTATCACTGTTCCAGACTTCAAGTTATACTACAAACTGGTAGTAATTAACAGTACGGTACTGGCATGAAAATAGACACATAGATCAATGGACTAAAACAGAAAACTCAGAAATCAAGCCACAGTTAAATGTTCAACTAATCTTTAACAAATGAGGAATGAATATACAATCGAAAAATGACAGTCTCTTCAACATGCGGTATTGGGAAAACTGGACAGAAACATGCAAAATAATGAAACTGGATCATTTCTTTCACCATAAACAAAAGTAAACTCAAAGTGGATTAAAGACCTAAAAGTGAGAGCTGAAACCATAAACATTCTTGAAGAAAGCACGGGCAGTGATATCTCTGACAGCAACCAGAGCAACATTTTTCTAGGTATTTGTACTGAGGCAAGGGAAACAAATCAAAAATAAACTATTGGGACTATATCAAATAAGAAGCTTCTTCACGGTGAAGGAAACAATCAACAAAACTAAAAAGCAACGTACTGGATGGAAAAAAAGATATTTGCAAATGACATCTGATAAAGGGTTAGTATCTAAAATATGTAAAGAACTGATACCACGCGGCTTACATACAACACCCAGTGCTCATCCCAACAAGCGTCCTCCTCAATGCCCATCATCCAATTTCCCCTCTCACCCACCCCTTATCAACCTTCAATTTGTTCTCTGTATTTAAGAGTCTCTTATGGTTTGCCTCCCTCCCTCTCCATTTGTAACTATTTTCCTGCCTCCTTTTCCCCATGGTCTTCTGTTAAGTTTCTCAAGATCCACACATGAGAGAAAATATATGGTATCTGTTTTTCTCTGACTGACTTATTTCACTTAGCACAATACCCTCCAGTTCCATCCACATTGTTGCAAATGGCATGGTTTCATTCTTTCTCATTGACAATAAATTATATTTTAAAAAAAGAAATATTTCCTTTAGACAAAGGTGTGACTTCAAGGATACTGCTTCCTGATGGTCTGATACTATGTCCTTATTAAAAAGCCTTGCTTCTGGAAGATAAAAAAGAAAAAAAGAAAAAAATACCTGATACAACTCAATACCCCAAAAAGGAAAAAATCAAATTATAGATGGGTAGAAGACATGAACAGACATTTTTCCAAAGAAGACACAGGGCCAACAAACACATGAAAAGATGCTTAACATCGCTCATTATCTGGGAAATAAAAACCAAAATTACAATGAGATATCACCTTATATCGGTTAGAAAGGCTAAAATAAAAAACACAAGAAACGTGCTGGTGAAGATGTGGAAAAAAAGGAAACCTTTGCACTTTTGGTAGGAATATAAATTGGTACACCCACT
Organism: Proteles cristata cristata; assembly: GCA_017311185.1. Lineage (NCBI taxonomy): Eukaryota > Metazoa > Chordata > Mammalia > Carnivora > Hyaenidae > Proteles > Proteles cristata. Next base: position 775,356 of record JAESUZ010003350.1, on the reverse strand, counting down.
ATGGAAAATAGTGCACAAGTTCCTCAAAAAATTAAAAATAGAGCTATTCTATTATCTAGGAATCACACTACTGGATATTTACTCCAAAAATAAAAGTGCTAACTCAAAGAGACACCTACACCCCTCTGTTTATTGCAGCATTATTTACAAATGCCAAGATAAGAAATCAACCCAATTTTCCACTGATAGATGGATGGATAAAGAGGTCATATATACATACAATGGAATATTATTCAGCCATAAAAATGAATGAAGTCTTGTCATGTGCAACAACATGGATAGAACTAGAGAGTGCAATGCTAAGAAAAGTAAGTCAGTCAGAGAAGGCAAATAAGATATGATCTCACTTCTATGTGCATATTAAGAAACAAAACAAATTAACAAAGGAGAAAAATAGAGAGATAAACAGAGATGCAGACTCTTAACAAGAGAGAACAGACTGATGGTTACCAGAGAGGAGGTATGTAGGGGGATGGAGGAAAGAAGGGATGGAGATTAGAGAATACTTAGCATAATGAAAAAATAAAATAAAATGAAAACATTAAAAAAATAAAAAAGATGATTGGACTTACAACCTGAGGAAACTGAAAGATTATAAGAGAAGGGATCTATCTAAATGTTAAAGATCTAGTTTCTGTGCAAGAAAGGGAGAGTAGAGCATTGGTAAATGATTATTCAGTTACTCAGTCTGCTCAGGGAAACATACTGATGTTGATGCTCAAGTAAACTGTGAAGAGTTTATACAAAATGAAAGCCAGAGTTAGGATATTATACAGAATGTGTTAAATTTCTTGCACAGAATTATTTGCCTTTCCTTTGTTACTTGTATGTAAAAAAGTTCCTCCTACTGTTACAAATGTGCATGTGTAATTAGGATTTCAGTCATCCATTTTTCTTCCCTTATCTTCTTTAATGACTTTGTTTCTTTTATTTTTAATTACTTTTTAAAATATTAATTTTTTTTTTTTTTTGAGACAGAGGGTGAGCACAAGCAGGGGAGGAGCAGAGAAGTTGAGAGAGAGAATCCCAAGCAGGCTCCGTGCTGCCAGTGCAGAGCCCAATGTGCAGAGAAGTTGAGAGAGAGAATCCCAAGCAGGCTCCATGCTGTCAGTGCAGAGCCCGATGTGCGGCTCAATCTCATAAACTGTGAGATCATGACCTAAGCCAAAATCAAGGGTCAGTGTTGGGAGCCATTCTGAGCCCACTAGTCTAGAAAACTCCTGGTGAGGTTAAAGCAAGTTTGCACGGTCTCTTGCCAATCAGATGATGACCGATATCTACCCCCACTCAATTATTTCTGCTTGAGCACTGACCCCTAGGGTACCTTGTTGATCAATATCAGGAGTGACTTGTCCCCTTATTCTGGTCCTGGTATGATGATTGCACCTTGTGAAGGAACTTATTGTGGGAAATTCTTCTTTTGATTATGGGAACACACATCGTGTCTCCAGCAGCTCCTGTTTCCCTCCATACTTTCCCTTGAGCTATGAACAGGCTAATGATCCCTAGTCATAAAAGATTGACCTTTACATGTACAATTCTGTTTCTACTGTTGTGTTAGTCCAAGATGTTCATACAGCTCAACATGCAAATCAACTAACCAAAAATGTCTCTCATGCCTTAGCTATTTTAGAAATTATAAAAGTAGACACAAAGGTAAATGCACTCAAAGAGGCTATTCTATGTATTGGAAATAAGCTAAACTCTTTAAAGGTATGGTTGGCTCTCTGGTGCAATAAAGCATATAACTGGAAAATCAAGTCTTGCCTGGAGACAAAGAGCCTAACTTAGAGAGAAGGAACAGATAAGGGCAGAAGATAAGTTAGTACATACACCTTTGCTAACTGATGGTGTATAGCAGCCCCTTCCCTAAGGCCTACTTTCCACAAACACCTTCCATTACCCTGGTAGCTGTGATGAGGATGGATAAGAGTATCTACAAACCTATGACTTAATCTTAGTGCTATTATAATGTGAACACCTTGTTATTTTCTTAGTTACTCAACTTCACTATAATTGGGGCTGTTCTGCAAGAAGACTTCTGTAAAACCTGTTTCTGTACATTTTCCAAAAACATTTTATCACAAAGAGCTATCCATTGTAAAAATTCCATTTTCTGATGCCATGCTAACTTTTGACCTATAAATAAAGACACCAAAACCGATAGGACAGATGCCTGCCTGGTGATCAGAAAGGATCTCGGGGCTCTCTCACTCTCTTTCGCCAACACCGTCCATCCTTCAGGGACCCATGGACCTGTCGGAGCCGGCGCGGCCTCCGACAGGTCAGTGCTTAACCAACTGTCCACCAACTGTTCCTTCTCCCTTTTTTTTTTACATTTATTTTAAGTATATTTATTTATTTTGAGATAGAGAGAGAGCAAGCATGTTAGTAAAGGATAAGAGAGAGGGGGGAGAGAGAGAATTCCCAGGAGGCTCCAAACTGTCAGTGCAGAGACTGATGCTGGGCTTGAACCCATGAATGGTGAGATCATGACCTGAGCTGAAACCAGGAGTCTGATGCTTATCCACCTGAACCACCCAGGCACCTCTTTTCTTCCTGTATCTTACTATCATTGTCCTAGAACTTCATTTTAGAAATTGGACAAGTAACGTTTCATGCGGCTTACTCTAGGTGTTTCTAAACCCTTTGGCATGTCTAAATTTTAATGAAATTGGTCAAATAAGGGAACATCTGGATTATGGGTATTTCTTTTAAGTAGTTTTCCTTAGAAACTGTCAGTGTGTTGTTGTTGTTGAAGTGTGAGATTGTAACTGGGTAGACTATGGACAGTAGACAATATGCACTTAAAAGTACATTGCTGGGGCGCCTGGGTGGCTTAGTCTGTTAAGCGTCTGACTTTCGCTTAGGTCATGATCTCACGGTTCGTGGGTTCGAGCCCCGTGTCGGGCTCTTTGCTGACTGCCAGCTCAGAGCCTGGAGCCTGTTTCAGTCTGTGACTCCCTCTCTCTCTGACCCTCCCCTGCTCACGCTGTCTCTCTCTCTCTCTCTCTCCTAGAAATAAATAAAACATTAAAAAAAAATAAAATAAAAGTACATTGCTGCATATACTGGTTTGTATACACCATGTTTTTGAACTGCTAATCTTGAACCAGAAACATTTTCAATAAGTTACTTGCTTTTAAAACATTGTGTAGCCATTTAAAGAAAACCTGACTGTGACACAATTTGCCTCAAATACATTCCAAATTGTACATTTGTTGTCCAATAAAAATATAATTCACACCCTCCCCTAATTTTTACTCTAGCAATATTTCTGGAATTTCTATTACATGCCTGGTAATGTTGTAGACACTGGAAACACTGAGCAGAACAAGGCAGATCACAGCTCTGCTCTTATGAAGATTATATTTCAAAGTGAAAGACAAACAATAGAAAGGAAATTAACAAATTGCTAAAATAGTTAAAGTGAAAATAAGTACTATAAAGACAACTGAGGTAGGTTCAGTGATAAAGTAGGGTAATAGGTATAGTATAGAGAGTAGGCCATGCTAAAAAATTGTCTAGTTTGGACTAAACATAACTTTGGTTCTCATGACTGTTCCTCCTGTCCTTCTTGATAATCCTGAATTGCTCAGTAAGTTCCTGCTAAACCACAAGAATAATTCCTCCCTTTTTGAGGACAATATTTAGATAGTTATTTCCCAAACATGTGAAATTTTAGCTGATCACACATGCTAAAGCTCTATGATAATTCTGCTCATCTTTCTCACATTAAAACCCCCCTTTGAAATTGTTCTCATTTTCCAGAATTCTAAAGGATTATGCCTAACAGTACAACTAAAAAGTAAACAGATAAATTAAAACCGAATTCTAAAACTTTTCAAATGTCCAACTGAAGTCAGAAAATGGGAAACAGGAACAAAAATCAGAGCAAAGAGAAAACTGGCAGTAAAATGGTAGACTTAAAAACAACTTTAGAGGCACCTGGGTGGCTCAGTTGCTTAAGATTCTGACTTTGGCTCTGGTCATGATCTCCTGGTTCGTGGGTTTCAGCCCCGCGGTGGGCTCTGTGCTGACAGCTAGCTCAGAGCTTGGAGCCTGCTTCAGATTCTGTGTCTCCCTCTCTCTCTCACCCTCCCTTGCTCACACTGTCTCTCTCTCTCTTTCTCTCTTTCAGAAATAAAACATTAAAAAAAAACAATTTTATAAGACGCTGAATTTAGTGTTATCATTTAAACCTTTCAAATAAAAGGAAAAGATTACCAGAAAGAAACACAACTGTATGCTGTATACAAGAGCAACTTTAATTTAAAAGTTACACATAAGTTGAAAATAACCGGATAGAATAAATGTATATACACTTTGCAAACATTAAGGTTAGAAAGACTGTAGTGGGTATATTACCAGAAATAAAAGGGAACATTTTATAAAACTAAATGGGTCAATTTATATTAGTGAGCCTATAATTATGAATATGTACACGACTAATAATAGAGCATGAAAACACATGAAGCAAAACCTCACAAAATCAATAAAATTTCCCAATTATAACAGGATATTTTTAACACTCCTTTCTCAGCAACTGAAAGAACAACTAGATAAAGAGTTAGTAAATACATAAATTGTCTAAACCACACTATTAAGCACCATGTACTAACTGATATTTATGGAACACTGCTCAATAGCCAACAACTGCAAAATACAGATTATTTTCAGGTAAGTATGTGCCATGGTTCTTTCACCAATAAAACTATATGCTGAACCTTAAATAAGTTGTGGTAAGTTAAGGATTATTGGGAGAAAAAAGGATTATTGGCATCATATAGAGTATATTCTTTGACTGAAATGAAACTAAATTAGAAACCAATATCAAGAAGGTATATAAAAAAAAATTCCAAAAATTTTTTTGAAAAGTAAACCACACACTTCTAAATCATGCATAAGTTAAAAAAGAAATCATGGATAAAATAAAAAATAAAAATTAAATTATAATAAATACAAGATATATCAAATTTGGAGGAATACAGCTAGAACAATACTCAGAGGGAAATTTTTAGCTTGAAGTGGAAATATTAAAAACAAACAAGCAAAAAAAAATTACAAAACACCTCAGTTCAATAATCTAACAGTATCTTAAGCTAAAAACAAACTAGAGTAAAAGTAAAGTAAGTAAACAGAACTAAAATATTTAAAAGCATAATTCAGCAGAATATGAGAGATACAGAGAAGATTAAGAATGTCAAGAACTAGACCTTTAAGAAGATTAAAAAATTGATCAACTCCTCATTTGATCGATTAAAAAAACAAAACAGTAATAGCAATATTAAAAGAGGAATTACTGCTGCAGATCTTAAAAACATGAAAATGATAACACAATAGTGTTAAACTTAGCCATTTCACTGCTAGGTATATACTGAAGATAATTAAAATATATGTTCACAGATTGATTTTACATGAATTTCATAAGTGTTTTATTTTAAGTAGCTCAAACTGAAGAACCAATGTCTATCTACAGGTGTATCCATACAATAGAATACTACTTAGCAATGCACAGAATGAATAGCAATGTACAGAACAACATGGTGAACTCTTAATACCATTATATCAAGTAAAGAAGATGACACAGAGTATTACCATACTATATAAGTCCATTAATGTAAAATTCTGTGAAAGGCAAAGTCATCTAGAGTGACTAATAGGTAAATAATGGTTTTTTGGGGCCTGGAGTGTAGAGAGGCATGAATTACAAAGAAGCACAAGAAAACTTTTGAAGGTAATCAAAATACTCATATCTTGGCTATGGCAGTGGTTTAATGATTGCATAGGTATATATTCATAAAATTGTATTCTCTAAATGGATAGTTTCTTATATGTAAGTTTTACCAAAATAGAGTTAATAAAAGACATGAGTTGGATATATAAATACAGTAAAACCTTGGATTGAGAGTAATTTCTTTTGTGAGTGTTCTGCAAGACAAGCAAAAATTTGTAATAAATTTTAACTTGATAAATGAGCGATGTCTTGCAATATGAGTTCTATGTAACACCAAATGTCACATGATCACAATGGAGCCAATGATTCTCTCTCTCTCTCTCTCTCTCTCTCTGTCTGTCTCTGTCTCTCTCTCTGTGGGATTATGGGTGATCATTTCCCATGCTTGGATGCTCCATCTCAGGCTATGGCATTTGGCAGAAATCAGTGAATTTTCAGAAACTTGGAAGGTATTTTTTGTCACTTCAAAGCACCTATAGACAGTCCTTTGCTTTTACATATAAAGTAAGCTTAGGAATGCTTTGCTTTTGGGGTGCCTGGGTGGCTCAGTTGGTTAAGCGTCCAACTTCAAGTCAGGTCATGATCTCACGGTTTGTGGGTCTGAGCCCCACATCGGGTTCTGTGCTGACAGCTCAGAGCCTGGAGCCTGTTTCAGATTCTGTGTCTCCCTCTCTCTCTGACCCTCTCCTGCTCACACTGCCTCTCTCTCAGAAATAAAACATTAAAAAAAAAAAAGGAATGCTTTGCTTTATTCTAGGTCAGCCTGCTTGCCGACATAGACCCTTTCCTCTACTTCCTTATTGCCAGTTACATTAAATAGAGTATATGACAAGGGTTTATTAATACTGTACTGTACTGAAGTTGTCTTACCAAAATCTTAAAATTGCATGAGGCATGTAAAAAGGAAACAACTTTATTTCCTAGTTTTCAGGTTATGATGAGTATATCCAAGGACTTACACCTGAGGAAGTACAACAGAGGAGTTTAACCCACACTTAGATCTATTTAGAGTGTAAGTTTCTGGACTAGAATCTGAAGACATAATAGTTGAGACTGAGGTATCATGAGAAACTGAGTGCATTCTGGAAGTAGAAAGAATATAAGTAATTTGTGGACTCCAGGGAGTAGTTACGAATTCTTAACCATCCTTTCTATTAAGAGGAAGACTATGAGCTGGGCTTATTTATGTTTAAGCCAACAGTACATGGTGAAGGTAATGATGTGTCCATCCCTGGCTTATGCCTTTAAAAACACTTCTGCTCCTTCCTCTTAGAAGACAACTACCATGATAAACTACATTAAGATCTCCATACTCAGACACCAACCTAGGCACATGGAGACAAGAAGTTTCCTGAACTATCAGACATGTGAATGGAGGTTTCCTGAAACTTCTGGCCAAGACAACTAAAATTAAGAACTGAGGCCCCAGATGAATATCCCCAACTATTTGATTTACCCAGTTAGTCTCTGGGCGTCATGGAACTGAGACACAAAATCTCCATGTGACTTTTCTGAATTCTGGGCAAAAGTAATTGGGTTTTCCTTTAAGAAAAGAGTACATTTCTCCAAATGTCTAACAGGCAAGAGAAAGCCAGTTCTATGTGAAAGTTATGGTCTGATGGTGGGGAGATAGATCTCAGGACATAGGAAATAAAGATATATTTTGCTTGGACTTTGGTCAACAAAGTCCTAGATGAGCTTGGTCTAAAGAGATGAACACTTGAAAATGTTTCAAGACCAAGTATTAATAAGAATAAGTCAGGAAGACCCCAGCTAGACAAGTGAGAGGTGAAAGGTTATAAGGAGACAGGCACCTGAGGGAAATTGGCAATGTCACAAAACAGAAACTTTTTCCATATCAGAATTTATTAATAGCATATCTTATATCTTACTTTCAGGTTTTTAGTTTCAAATAAATACTTTGTAAAAATTTAGTTTGATGATGGTAGTGAACATGTATGATATCTACTTACTGAAGGAAAGAAAAGGAAATCACATATTTCTTCTACCAAAAGTCTTTTAACTCTAATATTTTAGATTTTTGTTAAATGTAGACAATGTTTTTATTTTAAAATGATCTTTTCTGGGTGCCTGGGTGGCAGTCAGTTAAGTGTCTGACTTTGGCTCAGGCCATGATCTCACGGTTCGTGGGTTCGAGCCCCGAGTCGGGCTCTGTATTGACTGCCAGCTCAGAGCCTGGAGCCTATTTTGGATTCTGTGTCTTCCTCTCTCTCTGACCCTCCCCTGCTCTCTCTCTCTCAGAAATAAATAAAACATTTAAAACATTCTTAAATAAAATGATCTTTTCGAATTGCCATGTTAAGGACAAAAAACTAAAAATTTTTTTATAGTTTTTAGTTATTTTTGAGACAGAGAGAGACAGAACATGAGCAGGGGAGAGGCAGAGAGAGAGGGAGACACAGAATCTGAAACAGGCTCCAGGCTCTGAACTGCCAGCATAGAACCCTATGTGGGGCTCCAACCCATGAACCTTGAGATCATGACCTGAGCTGAAGTCAGACACTTAACCGATTGAGCCACCCATGCACCCCCCCAAAATTTTAAAAGTTTGGCTTAAGACTCATTATATCTAGCTCCAGTAGGCCACTTAATCATTACAACATGGTTAGATATTGTTTTTCACAGTACAATTGCTCCTAAGCATTGGTAGTTTTTCATGGAAAGAAATCACACTCATTTTTAGCATGTGGGTTTTCATGGAGTTCTTGGCACTACAAGTATTTTAATTAGGCATGTTTTCTCATGGGAAAACATAACAGAGAAAAGCAAAATATACTCACAGAGTGTATGCAGAATACACATGAAGGGTACAATATATATGTATGAAAAAGGGTTACAAGGGACCAAAGGGATCTCTTACTAATTGGTTTTCTAATAATCATAAAAGGAATTCTAGAGAAAAATGTATGAATTGTGTCATGAAGAGGTGAATAGGCATGCTTTTCTAGGAATAGAAGCCATTAAGTTCTGGAAAATAACTATAGCTATTCAGTACCTTTGGTGGAATTTCAGATAAATGTTTGCCTCTCTAGATAAATGGTTTGCAGTGTAATAGGAGCTGATGGAGTTTGTTGTTGTGGTTGTGGTTGTTGTTTTGTTGAAATCATACTTTCTTCCAGCCAAAGTTTTCCTATTTCCTGAAAGTATTCAAAACATAGCATCATATGTAAAAATTGTCAACATCTCTCTCTATTAAAAAAAATTGCTACATAATTTAAAAATAAAACCACTATATCTTACTAACATCAGGATAGCTGAAGTTTAGAATCATCTGAGGGAGAACTTTCTACTTGCTTTTTCAAATACCCCTTCTACTTGAGTTAACTACAACATACTTTGTCCTAGTCTCTGTCTTACCAGATAGAGATCACATGTGCTGTGTTTAACATTTTTCCTTAAAAATTCTGTTTTTCCTTTACTGAATTATTATCCTTCTTTACACATTATAGGTAAAATTTAGTTATATTTTAGATAATTAGAATTTAAATGATTATTAGTGTTTTAATAAATAGATTTGTTAACACAACTTTTTAAATTTTTTTATGATGCATATTTAAATTGAATTCAGAAAAAGAGCCTTATTATAGCATTCAATTTTATAGAAAACTATAACAAACAGATTTCTACAGTGAAGCTCTTGACTTCCTTTATTACTATGTCATGTGTTGTTTTATACCTTCATTAATCAATCATAGTATATAATGCCTATAAATTCTATTACTAGAGAAGAGAAAAAATATCAACAAATTAAAAGATACATACCATTTTTTTAAATTTTTGAACATTCCAAAGCCTTTCTTTGCTATCTACAAATATATCTGATTGTATAGTTCAGGCTCTTTTTCAGATAATGACTGTTCTTCAGATAATGAACAACAATTTTTCTAATTGTCTGGAGAAGTTTCCCATACTCTCTAGTCGTTAGTCCTCTAACGAATAGTGTATAAATAGAGTGAGGAAATTCTATCAGGTAGGCTAGAATAAGCTACAGAGATCCAATTATTTCTTAATTACAGTCTCTCACAAATGTACAATGGAATGAGAAGGCCGGAGAAGAAAAATTAGATCCGACATAATTTTTACATGGACTTGCTTCTCTCAGAAAAATGCAGAATCTGAGAATGCCTTTAAGCCAAAGAAGATCAGATAACTGGGCTATAAAAGTTGTCCTTCTAGTTTGTAAAGAAGAGCGTATTATTTAGAAGATTCAGGTTAATAATGACAATGGACATTTATTTGTGTTAACCTTAAATAGATAAGGAAATTAAACATGCATTCTTTGTGCAAGAACTTCAGCAATTTATAAACAGGTTTCATGAAGGGAGATGCTGTCTAAATACATTATTTTCTTACATACTTATATCATATTTTCTATTTTCTCCTGTAATCTTATAACTGATCTTCAGCATTAATCAGTTGCAAGATTCTCCACAAAACAGTTCATAAAAGGTCTACTGGACTCATTTCTTCCCATGACAAACCCTTTAAAAGGCATACAATTGTATTTAAGAGTTATTTTCAATGTGAAGTAATTGCATATCTTCTTTTGACTTCTATATATTTCTTCTACCTCCTTGAACCAAACAAAGTACATTTTAAGGCCTCTTCCATATTGTATATGTTTAAATATTGAAGACAATTATGATACCTGTTGCTTTCCAGGTGTAACAAAGTCAATTCCTTTCACCACTTCCCAAATGATACATATTTTGGTTACCTATAGCATTCATAAATAAATGTGTAGTCAATAAATACTTGTTGCACAAAACAGAGAATGAACCCCTATCATGTGAGATAGGGAATTACAAACCTTAGAAGTATTGCCAAACACCTTTAGCTTTGAAGAATGTAGAAAATAGATGTATACTCAGATCCTGCCGCTATGCCATGCTGGCTTACCTCTCTATATAAACATAAGACAGGATTTTAAATACTGTTCATGTAAGAAGATAGGGAATGTGTTCATGAGAAATCTACTGAAGTGTAGCAGAGATATCTTTGCCCTATGAAGCTGTCATGTTTACAGTCATTTCGATTGTAAAAAGTCCTTTCTCATATACTATTTCATTCATAGTAGGATTCTAGAGCATCAGCATTTGATTCAGTCTTTTTTTTTTTAAGGATACACAGGTATATATCTCTATAGCAGCATGCATATACTCATATACTGTATTTACAAAGAACATATTCACTTTTTTTCAAAGTAGTGTGAATAATTATATGTATTGAGATCCAGATGGTAGTTTAGAGAATTATCTGTTACTGTATGTGATCTCATTTTTAGGCACTTTTTTAAAAGAAGGCATTGAAGCATGACACCCCCTTTTTCTGCCTTTGCTTTCTTTATGGGATATGTATGCAAAGAGTGCTTAACAGAGCAGTGGCTTGCTCACAGGGGAATAGGGAGCTTAATGAATCATACATACTTTATTTGAAAAATATCAATAACCATTCACTGGTCTATTCTTGCATAAACTGAATAAAAATCCCCATGTAAATGGTGCATAGCTTTTTTTATGAATCATGCTCTATTTTTTAGTACAATGCTAAATCATCTTAAAACGTGTAGTTTTACCTGCCAAGCCTAAGATAAATTTCCATCAGTGATTAAAGACTAGTTCCATTCTCTATAATCCCTGTCAATTATATGAATAGGCAGTAATGGAACACTTTATTTTCTTTGGTTATTAAAACACAAAATAGTAATGCAAATGCACTGTACAATGTCTCCTTCTTAGATTGGCAGTGTAATTTATTTAATCAAATACAGAAGTCAAAGACAGAGAAGCAGGAGTTAGTCTCTTAAAGTCTACACAGGACAAAATGTGTCCAGCTAAGAAATGCCCACAAAGGATCAGAATGCAAATAGTAAGTCTTTCAGAGATTTCTCATTGCAACAGTTGCATGTAATTTCTAGTGACTAACAATTCAATTTCATTTGTAAGGCTACAACTTTGTAAATTCTGCTTCAACATAGATCATTTACATTCATTCTGAAGGAAGAAAGTGGACCCTTAATCTATGGCTGTATAGGGAACATTCATTTTAAAAGTTTTTAAGTCACAAAGAATAAAAATGAGTCAGATTTGAATTCCTGGTAAAAGTGAAGTAAAATGCATATAGCAGTCTCATAAATAGAAGAAATGGAGCCCCTCCCTTTTGACTGGGGCTATGAGGAAGAAGCCGGTGAATCAGGTTTCAGTAAAGAAGTGTAATGTTGCTGGCATTATCTCCATCATACTCATGACCAGTACTTTGAGTGAAAATTTAATAAAATTAACACTACTTTCTTGATTTATTTTTTTTCTTTTCTTCTTAATCTTCCCTTCAAGATTAAACTCATCAGCACTTGACAAAAACTGCAAATAACAGCCAGATGCAGGAGTTGGTTTTATCTTTTTATGCAAGTATGTGGTGCTAATTAGTGCAAATTGATTAAACTTTAATTGCCTGATCCATGGCTAATTAATATTTATAAGATGAATGAGCAGGAAAACCAGACATTTATTAAAACACTTTAATGATTTTTCATATGTTTTGACAAAGCAAAGCAAATAGATGTTATGAGTATGGATGTGCTAGACTAAGGGACTGTATCTGTTGCCTTCTACCTGTGAATGCCCTGAAAATGTACATTAACTTTTAAACACATAGGTTGTAAACTTATTTTTCTTTAGGGTGCTTTCAAATTATTTTCAAGTGTTGTTCTTAGGTCAGCTCATCATATATGACATCAATTGTTAGAGTGATAAATATTATTAACCCATGTAAATTTATATATTTTACTCTTAGTATATATCATGTAAAAACACCATGCTAAGGCAGTATAAAAATGTAAGCAATGAAATATATGCCAGTATTTCTGAGTTTTTAAAATTTTAATGATTTGCAAAAATCAGCAGTTATCAATTAGGAATATCGATTATTTGAACTTTTCAAATTAGATAGACCTGGTATGTTTCTATTTAGTCATCTTTATGGCTATGCCAAAATCCAGGATTTATTCTTAACTTTGAAAAACTAATTTTACACTGTGCAATATATATTGTTTCAAGGTAAAATATAAATATCTATTTCTAAACTATGTTATTTTCATGTATGATTCCAAAAAGAACTTATATAATAACATAAAAATTGAGGCTTATTCTACAATGTGGATGTTTTGATTGTTATTTTGATAATATTTTGCAATTAATTCACACAACTCATGTTTTTAATGAAAAGCTTTTTCCAAAGAAAAATGTTTTGAAAAATTGATATGATTCTGTATGTTCATTTCTTATATCCTAAATTTATTTTTTTAATGTTTTATTTATTTCTAGGAGAGAGAGAGAAACAGCGTGAGCAGGGGAGGGTCAGAGAGAGAGGGAGTCACAGACTGAAATAGGCTCCAGGCTCTGAGCTGGCAGTCAGCACAGAGCCCGATGCGGGGCTCGAACCCATGAACCGCGAGATAATGACCTAAGCGAAAGTCGGATGCTTAACCAACTAAGGCACCCAGGCGTCCCATCTTATATCCTAAATTTAAATTATGTTTAATTCTCTAGCACACCAAACCAGACAATATTTCATATTTTCTTGCATGTGAAACAATTCTAATAAATTCAAATGTTTAGTAAAATAATATTTACTGTAGTCTTACCAAAAATGATTCAATGTTTTTCTAAGTTAAATAGGTGAAAAATACCAGGTAATAATCATTTTAAAATTAAGGTGCGGTCAATTATCATCTAATAGTTACCCTCCCTCCCTGTTTTTAGTTCTCCTGTCCTAAAATATACAATATTTTATATGCGATATACAGATTGTATTAAAGTTATGTTCCCAATTATAATGGTCTTTTAATGTATTAACTTGGCAAGTCTACATTACACAGTTCCTCAATTAAACTCTTATCTAATTGTTGTTGTGAAGGTATTTTGTAGATGTGGTTAAAGATGATAATCACCTGATTAGCAATAAATTATACTCATATTCGTAAAGGAGATTGTCATAGGTAATCTGGGTGGACCTTATTTAATCAGTTAAAGAGCTTAAAGAACAGAGTTTAGGCTTGTTGGTTGAAGAAATTCCAGCGATTTCAACTCCCATCTGAGAATTCTAGCCAGTCTTTCTTTTTTATATCCAAAATTTTCCAAATTTACTTAATTTTTACCCTATGCTCATCTCCTTCATTTAGTAAATTCCACATATGAGTGAAATAATGTGGTATTTGTCTTTCTCTAACTTATTTCACTTAGCATAATACTCTCCAGCTCAACCATGTCATTGCAAATGGCAAGATTTCATTCTTCTTTTATGGCTGAGTAGTATTCCCGTGTGTGTGTGTGTGTGTGTGTGTGTGTGTGTGTGTGTACACACACCACCTCTTCTTTTTCATGCATCAGTCGATAGACATTTGGGCTCTTTCTGTATTTTGGCTATTGTTAATAATTCTGCTATTCTGCTAAAAATTTGGGGGTGCATGTTTTCCTTTCAATCAGTATTTGTGTATGATGTGGGTAAATATCTAGTAATGCAATTGTTGGATGGTAGGGTAATTCTATATTTAACTTTGTTAAGAACATCCATACCGTTTTCCAAAGTGGTTATACAAGTTTGCATTCCCACCAACAGTGTAAGAGAGTTCCCTTTCTCTGTATCTTCGCCAGCATCTGTTGCTTCCTGTGTTGTTAAGTTTAGCCCCATTTTGACACATGTGGAGTGATATCTCATTGTAGTTTTTGTATTTCCTTGATGATGAGTGTTGTTGAGCCTCTTTTAATGTGTCTGTTGGTCATATGGATGTCTTTGGGAAAAAATGTCTATTCATGTCTTCTGCCCATTTCTTCACTGTATTATTTGTATTTTGGGTGTTGAGTTTGATAGTTCTTTATAGATTTTGGATACAAACCCTTTACCAGATAAGTTGATGTCTGATCTTTTCCCATTCTCCCATTCTGAAGGTTGCTTTTTACTTTAAAGATTTTCTTCACTGTGAAGAAGCTTTGTATTTTGTTGAAGTCCCCATAGTTCATTTGTGCTTTTGTTTCCCTTGCTTCCAGAGATGTATCTAGTAAGAAGTTGCCATGGCTGATGTCCAAGTGGTTGTTGCCTGTATTCTCCTCTAGGACTTTGATGGTTTCCTGTCTTGCATTTCGGTCTTTCATCCATTTTTAATTTATTTTTGCGTATGGTATAAGAAAGTGGTCCAATTTCATTCTTTTGGATGTTGTTGTCCAGTTTCCTCAACACCATTTGTTGAAGAGACTGTCTTCTTTCCAATGGATGTTCTTTCCTACTTTGTCAAAGATTAATTGACCATATGGTTGTGGGTCCATTTCTGGGATTTCTATTCTGTCCCATTAATCTATGTGTCTGCATTCCAGAATCATGATGTCTACAGCTTTGCTTTCCTTTTTCAAAATTGCCTCGGCTGTTTAGGGTCTTCTGTGGTGACATACAAATTTTTGAATTGCTTGTTCTAGCTCTGTGACAGCCTGTCCTTCTTAGTAGCAGTCCTAGAGACTTTGGACTGGCATAGCTAGTACCCACAATCGTACAAACTAACTCTTTGCCATAAATTTCTTCTGCTTCTGTTTCTCTGATGGAACTCTGACTGGTACAGCAATCAATATGCTTTCTAATGCAAGAAATCAAGAGACCGTACATGTACACAAATACTTACAAAACAATGAAATGAGTGAGTACTAAGCAGGTGTGGACCATTTTTGCAAGGTTCTAAAGAAAGGAGGAACTAAACAGGGAGAGGGCAACGTAGATGAAACTAATACTGTCATTTATACTTAAATAATGAGTCGTGAATGAGTTCAGTAAAGCATTTCTGGAAAAGCCAGCAACATTACCAATCCCATTAACTATATGCATAAGGCATATGGAGAATATGTGTATGCATATAAGGCATATACAGGGCACGTAGAAGAATATATGTCTACGGTTGTTATGTATATTCTTAAAGAAAGAAAAAAGGTATTTGATGGAGTCTGCAACTTGGTTCAGATGACAAAGTGCCTGCATAACAAGAAATGTTTGTGGACTTATTTCTAGAAGGGTTATAATGATTAACTATATTTAGAAGGGGAAAGACACAACCAGATATTTCTAAAATAAAGTTCAGGAACTCAAAGATAAGAGCTGTATTGGCACATAAACATGAGGAACATCATGTTACATATGGTAGCTAAAGACATGGGCATGACTATGATTTCCTGTGAGGTAAGTATGTGTTAGGAAAATAAATGGACAAAAGAATTTAACATACCTCACCAGGTAAGGCAATTCCTTTTTATCTATTAAATAATTCTTCCACTACTTAGTTAATAAATTCACTCAGTTATTTATTCAAATCAATATTTATCATCTAACACATGCTAAGCTATGTGCTACACACCAAGAATAAGATAGAGAGGAGAACCTTGCACATTTAATGCACTCATGGAGATTTTTCCTATGTACATGAAAAAAAAAAATCAACCTCCGAATGAAGAAAATAGAAAATTTTGATTTGTGAATATTGTGAAAGAATATTTCTGTGGGCAGTTTTGAAAAACATTAACTTCACAGGGCCAACTTTCAATTTCTACTCTAAGCAGAAGTAGCCTTTTACAAAAGGGTACTTCTTTACCTTCTTTTAACCTTACTCCTTATGCGATAACAGAAAACAACACACACACACACACACACACACACACACACACACACAAACACACACACCCTGATCCTCAAAGATAGTCTTCATTAAAGACACTAAACTTGTAGCTTAGATTCAGAACTTTAAGTTTATTTATTTTGAGAAAGAGAGCAACCATGAGCAGCGGAGGGGCAGAGAGAGAGAGAAGAGGGAAAGAATCCCAAGAAGGCTCTAAGCTGTCAGCACATGGAGCTGACCCAGGGCTTGATCTCATGAAGCATGAGATCATGATCTGACCTAAAATCAAGAGTTGGACATTTAACTGACTGAATCACCCAGGCACTCCTCAGAACTTTTCATAATCAGTAATAATAAGATTTCTATGGTAGGTTGTTATATTAATGGCTTCCAGGGAGTAGTGTGTAGATTTCACCCACATTGATTCTGGGCTTGGGCATGTAACTTGCTTTGATTAATAAGGTATTACAATTATGTTACAATCAGAGACCCGATAAGTACTTGTGATTGGGCCTTGTGTCCTTATCTCTTGCTGGAAACTCTTCTGTCATAGTTAAAAAAAAAAAAAAAAAGAGGAGGGGGAGGGGTTGGGCTAAGTCAGAAGATGAAAAAGGATGTATAGAGACAGATCCCAGGAATCTTCTCCAAGCTAGCAGAGGCCCACTTGCTGACCAACAGGATTGTGAGCAAATAAGCCATCATTGTTTCAAGCTGCTAAGTTAAACAATATTTTATACCGGCGCAGATCAGACCACATACTGCATGACAAAAACAACATGCAATGCACGCATGAGGATTCCTTTGCTATTTAACCAATATTTTGATGGTGTGTCATGTCTTGTGGGGTGCTAGGAAATAGCAGTTGAAAATGATTTCAAAAATACTTAAAGAATTCAGATTATTTCCCTGATCAATCTTTAGGGGTATTGACACTAGAAGCTTTTATCAGAGGAGTCAGTTATGTCTTCTTGCTTTCCAGAGATTTAGGCTGGCTTTGATAAACCTCAAGTTAAAGCCTGGGAGAATCCAGAGTCAATAATAACAGTTTGAAAAACTGCATATAATTTGTGCTTTCAGTGTGCTCCTTGAGATCTCCTCATTGCCCACAGATGCCACTTTAGCTTGCCTCCATCTAGATGCAAAAATTCCAATAATTTTTTAATTTTAATATATTTAATAAATATCTGAGGATTACAGGGAATGATTGTATTTAAGAGAATAAAATCTTTAAGAATCAAGTTAGTTCCACTGTCTCATTGCATGTTTCCCCTCTTTTTCCCATTCTTTCTCTCTTTCTTTCCAGTAAGTACCAAACATCTCTCTTACTCTAATCCCCCAGGATCTCCCTTTCAATTGCCAAACACTTATAATCCTTATATAAATATATTATCTTTATACAAGGAATCCAGTGACAGTTATTATTATGAACACTTTCTCTCTTATTTCGTCAGCCCAGAAACTAGCTTGAAACTATTCTTGCCACCTCAAACTAAAAATAGCTTTAGCTAGAGAAAGTCATCTAGCAAAGGAAAATAAATAAAGAGACTTAGGCTGAATTAAAGGCATGAATCCCAGTGGTCAGAGTCATAGATGCTAAAAGGAAAGAAAATGAAAAAAAAAAAAAAAGTAAGATCTGTGTTTATCTCCCTCCTAGATATTAGCTACTTAAATGTATGAATATGGGTCTGTACTAGATAAAAATAAATTAAAATTTTATCAACTCAGAAGCCTTTTTTGGCTCTATTCTTCCGGTTCATTTGTAGAAATCTTTAATCATTTCATGTGTTTTTATTGGGACAATCAAGGCAAACAACATAGTGATCAATAATCCAGATTAGGCCAATCAAAGACTTCCCTGAAATAAGACACCCAGGCTGAGCTAAACACATCTCCCTTTAATAATTCTCTAAAGCTATTAAGTAACACCGTCTCCTAATTTTAGAATATGAAAAGCCTACATCTGTAGGCTTGGGCTTCGTCGCTATCATTCACATTTCATGGAGACAGACTTCTTTGGCAAGGAAGAATGCGGCCAGCATGCAAGAAGAAGGAGAAATAAGGAAAGTTGAAATTTAGGAGAGTGATAGATAAAGCATGTGTGTGTTGGGACAGCAGGAGGGTCATTATTTGCGTATCTGCATTTCCCAAGTATGTGATCCAAAGGAATATGTCTTTTGTAAACACCAGAATGAGTCTGGTTTTGTAACTTAGTAACAAAGGAGCACTGACTCTGGTAGACAGAAACTGCTCATGTTTAATGAACTGAATCAAAGAAAGAGTCTCTGGGCAAGGAAAAATAAATACAAAGTATGTTCCTACTGAATGCAGTACCTAAGAAGTAGATTCCAAACATATATGGAGCATTCCAAGCCTAGAAAACATGACCTGATGACTTATGTAACACTAGAAGTCCGTGAACTTATATACACATCAAGCGGGAATTTGCATACGTGGTGTTGCTTCCAATTCACACAGTATCAGATAGGTTCACCTTCAGTTAGAATTATAGTTTCCCATTATATTTTCTAAGATCAAATTTAGTAAATGAATCTGTGACATCAGGCTGGGTTAATTCATATTTGAATGAAAATTCAGAGCAATAACTTTTGATAGTTTTAAAAATCAGTATGTCTCTTTATTGATTTCTACCCTCAACTCATTTTTTTCTAATTTCATAACTCCTTACTTTCCTGTATCGACTGTCAACATTTACAGAAATAGCCATGTGAAATAGTATTTGTCACACCAACAAACAACGCCAATTTTTCGGTAGCTTATGACAGCAAACATTTGTTTCTTGCCCACGTCACACTAGAGCTGTGCTTTTTAGGAGACTGGATGGCTGCTGTTGTATTTGGCTGGGCTCCACCAGGCTTGAGGGGACTTGGCTGGATGTGGCCGTACTCTCCTGAGCTCTCCTGGTTTTGGTTTGGCTTCATGTCTGGTCACATTTCATTAGCCAAGACAAGTCAGATGACCAAGCCCGATGCCAGTGGGGTAGCGTTCCATGCCTAGAGGTCTGGCACTGCCAAGTTCCATGGCAAAGAGTGTGAATTTATAAACCACTTCCAAAGAGGAAGAGAAACAATTGGAACAGTAATCTAATCAATGGCATAACTTGAAAGTTTTTAGGAATTGACACTTTACATCCACTTTTACAGACCTAAGGGATATCAAGAGTCGGCAACTAGAATTCTAACCCCTTTTTTGATACACATGGATATAAAGAGCAAATGAATAGGGAAGTACCAAGGAAATATGAAATAACCATGTCACTTCAACTGGAATATGACCCCATGTTCTCCAAGGGTCCAGGATATTCCAGATTAGTCACTGAGAGGAAATCTTTAACTGTGTTAATTTACCCATGTTTATAATCCTACACATGCTTATAATCGGTCTTTCCCCTTACACTCTTCAGTGTCTTAAACAAATCACTCTGCTCCCCTGCTATTCACTTAACACAACTGTCAAGTTCAGTACAGCAGTGAATTGCAAGCATAGTAAAATAAACATTTAGGAAAGCAGACATTTTAAAGTAGACAAGTCACCCTCTGTGGAATCAGAACAGCCATTTTTGCTTTACTTGATTTTTTTAAGTGTGTTAAAATTATTTGGAAAGAACATCAAGTATTTCAAAATTTTCACTTTTTAAAAAAAGTGAAAGTTCCTTCTAGGGATTTGAATAATTTTGAGCCTTATACAAAGAGTTTTATTCACTAAATTTTCTTTTCTTCTTCTAAATTCAGATTTACTTTTAAGTGCCTGAAGGAAATGTCATAATAGTCTTCAAGTTCACTCAGATGAAACATGCAAATACAGCCTTCTTTTCTCTCCTGATCTTACATCCCAGCCCTACTTTATTCTTCTCTTTTCTATCATTGACTCAGACTTCAATGAAGAAGTTCATGGAGGATCAAACAATCCAGCTGTTGTTTTCAACTTTTGCTATTTTAATGTTTATTTTCCAAATTGTTCCCTATTTTTCTACTAAAAATATACTGCCAAATCATTATTTTTTTTGGAGCAACTCTAATGCTTTCTGTTGCTAGATATCTGATCCAAATCCAATATTTTTCTTGGCAGTTGGTGAACATAACAATAAGTAGAGATTTTTTTTTTTTTATTTTCTACACTTAGAGTTGGAGAAAAAAGACACAGTTCAAAATTAAAACAAATTTGAATATTGAGGTAAATTCTCACCTTAACATGAACTCACAAACACTGCTCAAAGGGGGAACATGTTAAACGGAATTTCTATGCTCTTAATGTATATTTGCCCTTAGTTTTCTACTTCTCATGCATATTTCTGAATATATGTTGTAAGTATTAGATAGGTAATGATATGCTTTCTACAGCTTTTTTCCTTTATTTTTAAGATAGTATGCACATAGAAAACAAGAAGTTGAGAAGAACTAATGATGAAAAGCAAAAGAAAGTTATTTTGTTCCATTCTGCCATTTCAATCCTTAAACATACTTTTAATGACTCCTAGTTTTATTGTTTTTCTTGATTTTCATCATAATATTATATAATATTCTTATCTCTCTATTCATTGATATATCAGCTTTACATCATATTTACGGCTTAAACAAGGGAAGATTTAGATCACTTAAACTATCCTCATCAACTTCTTCTAATTTCTAATAGAACTATTATTTTTTTAATTTTTCTGAAATTTTGACTTTTTAAGACTTAAAAAAATATTTTTGTTCCTTCCAAAATAAAATATCTTACCTCACTCAAGTTAAATATCTTCAGGATAGTTATAATCCTACTTTCCTTTAGTCATTTCTTCTTCATTTCCCAACTTCTGTCCACTGGCCATTTACATCTACATTTTCAAGACTGGTATTTTCATTTTACTTTTTAATCCATAATCAACTATCAAACTTTGTTTATAACAGTGTGTCTAAAAAGCAAACATAAGATAATCTAATTTTAAAGAATATATCAATTTCATTTTCAGCGAACATGCCCAATATGCAGACATTCAACACTTGGGCATTTTTTTCAGCTGATGTATCTCTGTATTTAAAGCAACAGCTCTCATTGTTACCTACTAAAAACTCAAGAAGTTAGAAAATATAGGACAGTATTTTTGTCTGTCATTTTATTTTGAGTTAACGATATTGTTATTTTTTCATCACTGTTTTGTTGTTGTTGTTGTTGTTATTGTTGTCTTTTTAAGTAGGCTCCGCATGGTGAGTGTGGAGCCTAATGTGGGGCCCCCTGAGATCAAGACCTGAGCTGAGATCAAGGGTCAGGAGCTCAATCAAATGAGCCACGAGGTGCTCCTTGTCACTATTTTAAACACAAAGCTATTTCACCTGAAAATTTTAGATAACATTGTTATTTTGGAGCCCAATACTCATTAAGTGCTTTAAATCACGACCCCTGACAATTAATGAATAGTTTTAGAGAGGAAGCTCCAAAACAAGCCAATGAAACATAAAGACCTATTGCAAAATTAAGTTACTTGAAATTGATAGAAAAGTAATTAACATTTGCTTCATGAATTTGGTGAGTAATGTTTATCACAGATTATCTGAGATACAAAATATAGTTTTCTGCTAGATTGGAAAGTTATATTTGATTCTAACCCCAAATATAAACTGATTCATCATATCAAAATACATTTCTGATAGAGAATGCAAATACATAAGTATAATATTAGAGAAAAAATAATGTTTAGATTAACATATCAATTTTAGTAGGCATTTATTTAGCACATGAGAAGAAACAAATCTCTAAAGAAATTAAAAAGCAAAGACTTATTATTGGAAGTAAATGTTAAATAGTTATTTTAGCCACAAGTATGAATAATATGCAAGTAGTAATAAGACTCTTAAGCCAAAAATTGATATTCAATCATTTGTTCTTTCAACAAATATTCACCCCGAAGATAAAAAAAAGTACCAGTCTCTGTCCTCATATACTTTATACTTAGTGATGCAAGACAAATAACTATGAAATAAATAAGTAAAACATACAATGTGTCAGATGGTATAAAGCTTACAAAGAAAATATAAAGCAAGGAAATGGGTAGAGAGATTTGGAGAAAGGGGTGCACTTTGAATAAGGTAGTCAGAGAAGGTATTAATCGGGAAGAGACGCTTGAAAAAAAGTCCTTCATGAAATGAGGCAGTGAATTAAGGCAGGCAAGGGAAATGCATTCAAGATAGAGGGAACAGCCTGTCTAAAGGCACTGAAGTAGATGTATGTCAAACCTGCTTAAAGAAAGACAGGATTAGGATAGCTGGAACAGAACAAGGAGAAGAGTCAAATGCACATTGTGTCAGCTTTGGTTTTTCTTTCATTATTTCCCCAATATTTCTCACCATATTAATGTGGGCTATGCACAGTATAATCAAAAGCAATCTGAGAGCATTGTAACAATTTGATTTTCACTCTAAACAAGATGATAAGTTCTTGGTAGTTTTGAGCAAAGGAGCAACCTGGTCTGCCTTACATATTAAAAGTTTTGTTCTGGAAGCTCTATGGAGAATATGTAATAGAGGGCAGGAGATGAACATTGACACCAATTAGAACATCACTGCATTAGTCAAGTGAGAGATGTTGATAACTTGCATCAAAGGAGCAGTATTCAAGGTGGTGACAAACGATAGGACTCTGCATATATTTTAAAGGTTGAGACAACATGATTTCTGACAGATTACATATGGGGTGGAAAGAAAAACTCAAGGATGACTAAATTCATTGGTGAAGGCAACTGTAAGAATGCAGTTACCATTTCTTTAGCTGTGGGAATTTGTGGACAAGATCTCTTACCCCTAATCTGGAAAGATAGATAAGGTGTTATATTTTGGTTGTGTTAATATGGAGATGTCTTCTAGCAAAATGCATACCAATAGCATGTATGAAATTAGATACACAATTCTAGAGTTCAGAGAAGTAGTGTAGGATGGGAACATCAGTGTATGCAGAAAACTTAAAACTGGGAAATTACAAGGTCACCAAGAAAATATATCTAAATAAGGGACAGGAAATCTCTGAGTCATCATATATGTTAAAGGTCAGAGAAGAGTGGTTTGTAAAGAAGAATGAATGAGGAGTGTGTTATATCTGGGAAGGCATGGGAGTGAAACATGTATTAATGTTATCAACAATAGCCAAATTATGGAAAGAGTGCAAATGTCTCTCTACTGATGAATAGATAAAGAAGATATGGTGTGCATATCAAAAAGAATGAAATCTTACCATTTGCAATGCTGTTGGATGGCACTAGAGTGTATTATACTAAGCAACATAAGTCAGTAAGAGAAAGACAAATATGATTTCGCTCATATGTGGAATTTAAGAAATAAAACAGATGAACATATGAGAATGGGAGAAAATGAGAGGAGAGAGGGAGACAAACCACAGGAGACTCTTAATGATAAAGAACAAACTGAAGGTTGATGGAGGGAGGTGGGTGGGGGATGGGCTAGTTGAGTGATGGGTATTAAGGAGGGCACTTACTGCGATGAGTTCTGGCTGTTGTACATAAGTGATGAACCACTGAATTCTAGTCCTGGAACCAATACTGCACTGTATGTTAACTAAAATTTAAATTAAAAAATGTATTAGTGAAAGAGGAATCAACTCTCAAACACAGTTTGATGGTCAGTAATATAAATTTGACCACTGGGTTTAGCACCACCACTGTTACCATCAGAAGAGTATTTCCATTTGAGTAGGCAGGACAAAAACTTACTTGGAATGGGTTTAAAAAGAAAAAGGACATAGGAGATTAATTTTGAAAACTATAAAGAATTTTTTGAGGAACTTAGCTAGAAGGAAGAACAGAGAAATTGGATAGTAGCTGGGGGTAGGTGTAGGGTCAAGGATTTTGGTTTGGGGTTGAAATATCAGTGCCATTTAATTCTCTTTGGGAATTATCCAATAAAGAGGGAAAATGAATAATGACTCAGAATAGAATTGAAAAGACTACTGTAGATATGTCCCCAGAAATGTCAGGAGAGTGTGGAATCTGCTGCTTCAGGGACACCTTCATGTGAAGAATACTATCAACACACAGATGAAGAGTAACAGAGGGGCACCTGGGTGGCTCAATCAGTTAAGCATCTGAAATCTTGATTTTCTGCTCAGGTCATGATCTCACAGAACTGAGACAGAGCTCCGTGTAGGGTTCTGTGCTGGGCATGGAGCCTGATTAAGATTCTCTCTCCCTCTCTGTCCCTCTTCCTCTCTCTTTTTTCTCTATCTTCTCTTCTCTCTCTCTCAAAAGAAAAAAAAAAAATCAGAGAGCTTGAACTATGAAGGATCCAGAGCTTGTCAGAGAATTAGGTGACTCTTAGGTTAACCAAAATGGTTTAGGTTACTCCTTCATAGGACAGAGTTAACATATAACAAAACCCATGCTTTTATATAACTTCTAGTTGAACTTCTTGTGCAGGTTAATATACTAAAAGATAGGTATGTAATTGCCAATGTAAGATGCTAGTGTGGTCCTCTTAACTGATACTCTTTTAAGTTTATAAAACTCTTTTTGTAAATGAGTCTTTAAAAACTAATTTGTGTAGTTAAACGTGTCTCATGAAATACAATAAAAGGTTATAACCTGTGACACTGAGAAAGTCATTACAGTGACATGCCATGGTGTTACCTTGCAGAGCAAATAGCCTCCCATTCACTGATGGTCCACATTATTGAACACTGGACAGGGAAATGAGTTTCAGCCCAAGCAAATCAGAGACAACTATTCCAAAGCGTGCATGTATGTGCACAGACATGTGCATTTATGCTATTGCCGATATTAACATGCAGAAGGCAAAAGATTTTTCTCCCTGCTTTTCCTGTCTCCTGTGAGGAGACATTATACAGATTGGAGCTTTCACAGAATTGTCAGAAGAATGAGAACAATGTCATGTTCCTTCTTTGTCATTGGCTGAATGGAAGATTCTCTTAGAATCAGGCGAGTAGAGATTCTTTATGTGTGTGAATGAATTTGAATGCATACAGACATCCGACAAATTTCCTGAAACTGTAGAAATTAGGGAGAACACACTGTACAGTTTTTGGAATATAATCATTGTCTACATTAGGAAGTTTCCAGAAAGATTTTCCTACTAAATTACTTTAATAACAAAAATCTAGCATGGAGGACCTTGAGTTATTGTCAAAATAAGCCAGTGGTGCTTTAATTACACAATTCGCCTTTCTTCTTTTTCTGTCAATTCTCAGTTAAGCTCAATATCTCATTAAATACCTGTGGAGCCTTTAACCTGCGTCACTCCCTGGAAACAGAGAAATGAAAAGAAGCAATTGCTGTCCTTAAGTCATCTACTTTTCAGTAAGGCAAATGTGCAAAGAGACCCACACTTGGAGATGAGTAACATAATTGGGCAAAGTAGATGCTTAGAGTCAAGAGGAAACAGAAAAATGAGAACTGTGATCTCTGAAAAACTCACAATCCAAATGAAAGATGCAAGTCTTACTTTGAGAAATGCAAAACCCCCCCCCCAATCTTTCCCACTCCCCATTCTGCTAAAAAGCAAGACAGTGGCTTAGTCAGGCGTTACTGCAGAGAATACTGCATTTATACCCGGCAGGGCTGGATGGAAGCAGCTGACAATGGCTTTCCATTCCCCCCATGGATGCCAGCCAGAGGTCCTGTCATGGCTCTCCAAGGGGATTCAGGTCTGGTGTCAATTCAACTCTGGCCTCAACTCTGCTTGGTCTCATTCACTCTGCTCCGGCCACACTGGCTTCTTCCTGCCAGGTGTACCAAACACATTCCTTGGTTAGAACCCTCAGCAATCTGCTCCTTCCTCTGGGAAGGCTCTTGTCTCCCACTATCTAGATGACTCCCTTCTTCATCTGCCCCAATGTTTTGCTCAAATATCTTTTCGGAGTCCTTTCTGACTAGCCTTCTTTAAATTTCAGTCTCTCCCCTACCACACTCTGGAACATCCTTACTCTGCTCCACTTGCTTTAACCTACTACATCATCTTTAATCTCTACATGATTTAACCTACTGTATCACCTTCTAAATTATTCTTGAACTTGATGTGTTTACTCTCATTAGACTGTAAGCTCTACAAGAATAGGGGTTTCTGTTTTGCTTATATACTGGTGTACCTCAAGTGCAAACACCAGTGCCAAGCACATAACACATTTTCTTTTTAAATAAACACTGTAGAAACACTTCTTCTGCATTACGATGTTGGTTGGTGAGAAACTCATGTTCCTCTTTGGCATGTGATGAATGCTGCCATGAGGTGTTACTATTTTAATCATGGTACATTTAAAAGTGTTGTAAACCATGTAATACTCAGAAAGGTATTAGTAGGTTTAGCAATACCTAAACCTTAGCACACTGCTATGGAAAATACGTCTTTAATAGTGGTGACTAACATTCACTCTGTTACAACAGTCAATACGAGAGTGCATTTAATATAGTTACTCTCAATATTTTCTCTCCCTGCCTTCATTCGTATCTGGTTGTAGGGAAGAGAAGTCAGGTAGGAGCCACAGTATAATTCATACATTGAGCAGATTTTCGAGTACCAAGTAGGTGCCAAGCACTGTTTTGATGTAAGGGATAGAGTGGTGAGTGAAAAATACCTGTAAAGATCATGTTATCATGGCATGTACATTCTGGAGGTTCTGTGTTCTTTTGTGCTCTCGACTGTGGTAAAAGAGATTGGCGTGCCAACAGTCAAGGACAGATCTGAGATCATGCATTTGGCCAGCTATGTAAAAGACAATGCACAGCAGAAGTACAAGGGGTGTGAGTAATAAGCAATATGGTGTTTAGTAAAAATTAAACAATGTTTTGAGCTCAGGATTTCCTTCCCTACCTGCTATTCACATCAATACTGATCTCAGAACAGGACTTGAGACTATAAGACAAAGGAAAGTAGAGACACCTGCTGGAGTGACAGGGTGAGGAAACAGGAAGGAGACGATGACAAAGACTATGGCATTTCATCTAAGGTCACAGACAGAAAACAATCAGCAATGTGAATAGACAAGAAAGTTCTGACTCCTAATCAAGCACTTGAATCATTGGATATTTCTAGTCCTTTTATTATGAAATATAAAAGGGTAATAAAGAACAATTTAATATTTGGAGTATTTAATTCAAAATTAGTAAGTGCTAATTGAAAATCCATTATTTTTAGCTACTAATAATTAAAGCAATTATAAGAGAGTTCAATCTCCATTACAACATATTTTTAAGGTAAAATACACTGAAAAGATATTTTTCTTCTCTCAAGAAATTAAATCTCTTATATGAATTAGAAAACAGATACTCGGGCTCCAAGAATCCCTATCATTTTGGATAGCTTGAATTTATTTATTTTCCAGGAGATGTAACAATTAGATAAATCTATGAGGAATGGACGATGAGGCCCCTGAGGTCATGGTGGATGTGTTTTCTCAGTTTGCCCATGCTGTGCTAAAAAGCTGTTGTCTAAGGCAAAGGCAGCAGAAGAAAATGCATTACAAAAAAAAAAAGGGCTCCTGTGAATTTATGAGAAGTGCATCGCAAAGACAAATATTTCAGCCATGCAATTCCATTCGGCCTTTTCAGCTGTGTGTCCATAGCAAGTCAACGGCTAAATTGAAAAATCAATTCCAATTTAAATTATTGGAATAAAGAACACCAGGAGTCAGAGATAAAATGGCTTTGTTCTCTGAGATCCTTTTTAATTGGAAAGTTATTTCTTCAGGGTATTCTAATGGTTCTGAGGGAAGATTGCAAAATAAAGTTGATCGGCTGGGGGAAGGTTAATAGCTAATGTGCTTTCCTTGCTGCTTAGCAGCCTCCTGTCTTTATGACACCATCCGCCATCATATCTGGAAGGACTGAAGATTCTAAATCACTTGATACATGCAAGGACTGTATTTTCTCTTAGTCTTTCAAAAATCATCCTGAGGCTTGAACCTCGGCAGAGCCTTATTACTTTTTTCTAGCCTTTCCAATTAGACTCACTTTTGCAAACAAATGTCACAGGATCCATTTCTTCTTTCTTTTCCTTCTCTCATTCTTTCTCTCTTCTTCTTTCTTAAATTATCCTCGTGGGGCTGTTTCTCTGACACTGAAGAGGTAATTAATGGAAATAAAAGATACCTGAAGAGGATACTGTTTCTTAAGGAAAAGCTGTTTTTTACTGATGGAAAAAGAAAAAGAAACTTTGCTGGTCTGTATTAAACAGAGGAAAAAATAGAGAGAGACATAGTAGATGGAACGAAGGTACAAAGATAGGACAAAGGGAAAAATGTAGAATTTACAGAAAATGGTAATAAATATGAAAAAGCTACTGTTGATTATAGTGAGAAACCAAAAGTCATATTTAGAAAGCTTCAGCCAAAAGTTTTAAAACTGAAGTTTAATTAAACATATAATAACCTTTGCTCTGCCTGTAGAAAATTGTTTGGGGCAGCTGTGGATTAAAAACCTTAAATGAGCATTTAATTTGAAATTAATAAAACAGTTATGGTATGTGTTAGGAAAAGTTACTGAGGTTTGCTTAGTATATTTAATTACTCTAAAAGAGATAAATCCCGTTGCCATGTAATGAACTCAGAAGTGCAGATACAGTAAATACGTACTTACGTTCCTGTTATTAATGCATTAAATTTGTAAGAATATTTAGGAATTTAATTAGCATTTAATAAGATAGCTATAGCAAATTACAGTAGTTAGACGTTAAATGTAAATTAATATTTTTAGTATTTAATTGATATTAACTAATTAATTACTGTTTATTACATGGTGGCTAGATTTATCTTTTATGGAGTTATTAAATCTCAATTAAAATGTTCTTTTAAGAGGGCACATTCAATTAAAAATAATATTCTCTAAGAATTTCATAATTCCCTTCTCCTCAGGACATGGGGTACATAAGTGTACCAAATCAAATAACTAAGGTGGTTGAGAAAGTAACCCACCTGGGATTATGCCTGAGTTGTTCAAGCAATTCCAGACCTGTCCCAAGTAAAGACTTATAGATTGAAAGTCATATTTTTTTTTCTATTAAGGTTATAAGCACATCAAGGCTTAAAAAGATGCCGACTCAAAACTCTCTCTCCAGTTGATGATACTGGGTTCAGGAATTACTCTTTGAGAAAAGTGACTATGGGCTATTAAAATGAAACTGCTATTTATTATTTGTTATTTCTCCCTTGGTATGACTTAATACTTCAGATACAACATGGCAATTAATTGAGACCAAATTTTGCTAGAGAGAGGGTTAGTAGGATCATGAATTCAGTAAGGGGGCAATAATTAAATGTATTAGACTGTAAGAGAAAGAAAATGTAAGAGAAGGAAATACACAAGTTGAAATTTCATTTTTTTCCATTGATTGAGGTCTCTGTCACTCCTGTCAATTCCTAGAATGTAGTATGTGCTTAATAAAAAAATATCATCTGAATTGAATGTATTAAATCTCCCATATCTGACACCAAATACTTCTTACAGCTACTTTACAGTTAATTTGAAATCTAATCTGAGACAGTATAGAGGTTAATTATCTCCAGAATGGAGTAGCCTTGCCTCATTTCAAGCCCTGACTACCTTGTTCAAGGTATGTCTCCTTTAAAAAGTCATATTACCATTACTATATATTACTATTTTGTGCTTTAGTGTCTTCCATAATTACAAATGACAATGCCCATCTGAGGATTATCCTGAGTTAATAAATGTTAATTAAGTTAATAAATGTAAGACATTTTAGAACAACACCTAGCACAAAGCAAGAACTCAGCAAATGCTTATTGCTATTATAATCTTCAATTTTAAAGTAATGGTGTGTGTTCTCTACATTTTGGAGCTGGGGAAGATACATTATGTCCTGGCACACGGAAAGCAATTGGAAAACAAATTAGCTTATTTTATTTAGTTTTATCTCCTTAAATAATTAATCTTAGTCATTGTTAATATTTATCATTACTCACGAGTCATTTTTTGGCAAAGCTATAAGTATTATGTGATTTTAATATTTTTTCATGAATCAATCCTTGAAAATCCTTTGTCAATTTTGTTCCTACAATTTTCAAGCATAATGAAGATATTAAATAAAGCCTATCTTACATTGATTGTTGCTTCACTTTACTAGATATCTAGCATCTCGGCTCAATAAATAGCCATTCATCCTTTTTTTTTTATTTATTTAGTCAGTCTTAGGTCTTGTGACAATAATCTTACCTAAACTAAATGAAATTAATTTCAGTTAATATTGCCTAAATTAATTTCTGAAACACAAATATTCCACTGCTTAGAATGCTATATGTTTATCTCTAGTATGTGAAATCAGTTTATAAAATGTTTATTAAAAAGTTTGTTTATATTATAATTTGATATTTTACAGATATATATATATATATATATATATATATATAAAGTATATGTATACACACTCAATTTCTGTTGTTAATTTTCTGAAATAATGAGCTTAAAAGAAGAAACAGATCCACATACTAGGCACTTTATACATACCATTTACATTAGCTTAGCTTACTTTTACTCTTTTGTAAGAAAGGCTTTTAATACAATAATCTTAAAAAAAAAAAAACTCTTCCAAACCTAGTATGCTTTTAAATTCTACTCAATGAAACAACAAAATTCTTCTCTATTACTTGTGTTTGTTTTTCATTTTTCTTTTGCTTGGCACTTCATAAAATGTTTTTCCCCTGCAATAAATAAGTAAAAGGAATAAAATTTTAATGTAAAGCCATTAGCCAAAAATTTAAATTACATGGATGATGCTCTCTTCCGTGGGCAATAGCAAAAAAGATACTAATATACTCATGTTTAAAACAATAAAAAGCAGTAAAAACAAAGGATGGAAAAGACAAGTCCATGGAAATGTGGTCTCTTGTTTCTTCGATTCTTCCTCAGTCTCAGCTGATTCCACCTTGGTCTTTAGATGTGTGAGACTAAGTTCTGTGGCAGGAAAGAATTAAAGGAGAAATGACAGGGCATTTGACAGATGTGCAGAAAATATGATTTACTCAAGAGGAAAAAGAATAAAGATGAGAAGAGGGGAAAAAAAGCAAACATTTGATCAGAGAAGTTACTAGAGGGAAAAAAGGTGGGGGGAATGGATACAGGATTACAAAAGTGCTTTGGATGTTGAGATGTGGGTTTGAAATTGACTGAAAATCACAAGGGGAGGAAATTGATTTTCATCACTAATATTTTGAATGGATCAAACCAGAGTTTGATAGAAGAAAAATAGAACCAAAAACAATGAGCATGTTGCTTTAAAAATCACCTAAAATGTCTGCAGGGAGCAGGGTTTAGTAGACAACGAGAAACTGAAGTCACCAGTAATGACAGAAATGTCTGAAAGGGGACAAAATTGAATGTCTAACTTAACATGGCCTCTTGACTACAAGGTCTTAGGAAGTTAGCACCTTTTCTCCAGGCCTCCTGCTCAGAACACAGACATAATTCTGGCTAAAGGAAGAGCCATCATCTAAGCCATCAAAGAGCAGGAGTCTGTTAAACAGATTTTTAAATCTAAGAAAAATGCCATTATCCACTTTATATCTGAATTGAATTACTAGTAGCTTACTCACTTATTTTCTGAGATTTCAACAAGGGTCCAAGGGATTCCAGAGAAACAGTATTATCGAGTGCAATTGAAAATGAGGAGTATAGTACAGAGAAGTACAATATGAGTTGGATGCAGCCTCAGCTGCACATACCACAAAACTATGGGGAACAGATGAACATGACATGTGGGTAAGATATCAGAGCTGCACCTCAGACACTGGGTTTGCTGTGTGGTTGCTGTTATATTTGACTGTCGAGACTGAACCCTGTATCTAACAGTAGACCAACTTGGAACACCAGGGCATCTGGGGAATAAATTTAAAGCTGCTAAAACTCTGTGCTTCATACATTATATCTTTCTAAGCATTTGGAGACACTGGGTAAAAGTTTTCCTCTACCTCAAACCTTAGCACCCATGACAGTTTGAACAGATCATTCTCTAAAAGAAGACAATATAGAAAACCACTTTCCTTCTCAGTGAGGTGCCAGCAGAATATAGAAAATAAGAAACTGGGTAAGGGAACTTTAACTTGAAATCTAAGTTATGTCTTAAATATCTATTTACATAATTAAGAGAAGATTACATTTTTACCAAATCCACCTACTTTATAACTCTTCAATGACCCAGTGGTTGTACAATTTGTCACTGTAAAAAGGCACTGGGCAACAAAGAGTGTGGAAGTGAAATCTGGGTAGTATTTTCATCCCCCAAGATTTGAAGCTTGGCCTGAGGACGATATACAGAGCATGGTAAAGAGCAGTGGTTCTGTCTCCTTGGGTGTTCTATTCTAAATTCTCATGCACCACTAATTATAGGATACATAATTGATTTGAAAAGACTTGAGACAGAGGAAGAAAAGAGCTTATTTATTTATTCATTTATTTTGAGAGAGAGAGAGAGAGAGGGAGGGAGGAGGGAGTGAAGGGGGAGGGAGGGAGGGAGGGAGAATAAACAGTGGTAGGGCAGAGACAGAGGAAAAGAGAGAGAATCCCAAGCAGGTTCTTCACTGTCAGCAGAGAGCCTGACACAGGGCTCTATCTGATGAACTGTGTGATCATGACCTGAGCAAAAATCAAGAGTCAGACATTTAACTGACTGAGCCACCCAGGCACCTCAGGACAGAGGGAAAAAATCGAAAGGGTGTTTCTCTGAATTTTGTTTACAATAACTTACATTTTCAACCCAACATTTATGCAATTATTCATCTTGTTGGACTGATCAATTTTGCTTGGAATCTAAATCTCCAAGTGAACCTGAGTTGTGAGATACTAAGTAACACAAAGCATCATAGTGACTCTAACTAGCATAGTTATAAAATATGAAATGTTTTTTATTGAGGCACCCACCCCACACCCTACTTCCACACCGTGTGCCAACCATCAGTTTGTTCTCTTTACTTAAGAGTCTGTTTTTTTTTTAATTTGTCTCTTTTTTTAAGGTATGATTATATTTAATAATTTATATGTTAAAACTATGTTAGGTCATTTCATCTTTTAACCATCTTTAACAAATTTAATAATAAATCTTTATCTAATATCTTCTTCTTTAGGATTTTTTTCTATGCTTGACACATGCATGTAATTTACCCGTTAATAGTAGTGAAAATAATAATTTATGTGCATTCATTGATAGAAGAGAATTCTTTGTATCATATTTTCAAATATAGGGTTATCACTTCTGGGGATGTTTTTGATCAGAGCAGAAAAGCAGTCTGATGAGTAATAGTTTGATTGATAATACACTGAAATTCATAATTAATATAATCTTAGATCTGTCAGTTCAACAAAAGGTCACTGAGAAATTTGATGGGGGCTAGAGCTTGGGGTAAGTTGGAAATGATATTGTATCATGTGAAGAAGGAGGATACTGACACAAATCTACTAATTCATATTAAATTAAAAATATCTTGGAAGGCACAGTAATTAACAGCAAGTTCCTAGAACTTGACATTCTACACAAATGTCACTCCCCAGGGTATGACACAGGAATTAGAGTGTCCTTTCACTGTCAGACTGATATATACCACTGAAAGGAGTGCTGGAGAAAAAAAGTCAGATCTTTGTGACATTTGGGATTTAAATAGTAGATTATCCCATTTATTTCTGTTTCTGTCTTAGGAAAATGATTCTAAATCTTATGCTCTTCTGTATATTCCTTTGCATTAAAAAGAAATATAAAGTATTGGAGAACAGCTGAGTGTTTTTACAAAGCTCCCTGGGAAATGAGGGGGAGTTACAGTGGTATTTTTATTCTATTTGATCACAATATTTCATCCTCCGGGAAGGAAAAAAAATTCCCCCCTGCAATACCACCAACATTGTCCCAATAAGCCTCCAACCTTTTTCCAATCTAAAACTATGTCCACTTGTATAGAGAGAGACAGAGCATCAATCATCAGCGAGCCCCAGTAGTCACATCAAAAACCAGCCTAGAAGACAAAGGCTGGATCTGTTACAACTGGCTGTTAATACCTAAATTCCTAATCAGCTCGATGTTTACCATTCCCAATCCTCTTTCATTCCCACATATACTATTAGTGAAGAACTCTTGACTACACACACACACAGAGAAAGAAAGAAATAAACAAATAAATAAACCCCCAAACCTCTGTGTTTGAAACAAACATGTAGATAGAGAAGCCATTGTTCTAAGACATTACCTCCACTAAGTTTACTGGGCCTCACATACATATTTACACTGCTCACTGCCAAAACAAAGGCTTCCTTATCATAACTCATAGTCCTTCTTCCCATAATTCGTTGTGCATCTGTTTTTTTGACCCAAGCTCTCCACACTTGCTTCCCTCTTGCACATTCTTACTATATTTACTGAACTCTGGATCCATGCTCTTTATACTCTTCCCCACTTTAAACTCTTCTCTGCACACAGCCATGTGTTAGCCAGTAATACTGGCTTCACTTCTTAAATGAAACTGATCTTTACATTTGGTCTGAAAGTGGCATTAGTGTCATTTTTTTTTTCCATTCATTGTCTGAGACCACTAAGTCTCCTTCAGTTTTGTGAAAATTCCTACTCCTTTGAACTTTATTAGACTCTTTCACAGTATCCCCCTTTTTGCTGTTATCATCTAGGGACTATGTTATTCACATATAGTTCATTGAATATTGTTTTAATTGTTTTCTCCTACCCCCCATACCATCATAAAGGTCTTTCAGGGCCACAGTAAATAAATATCCATCTACCTGATCTCTCAGCTCCTTGCCTTCATGATCTTCAGGGACTTTACTTCCACTCCACCTATTCACTGCTAAGGATTCATTGACCACTATGACTCATTCATAATACAGTCTATGTTCTCTTTACACTACCAGTTCTTATCCCTTTTGCCCACTCAACCTCTCTTTAACTGAAAAGCCAGTAGACAGAAACTTTCCCATCTTACCACCAATAATCTACAAAGCCACTTGCAATCACACTAATTTTCTATGCCTTCCCTCTCCCTTATCCACCTTCAATGTAAGAACTTTTCCTCTTTCTAACAAAGGTGAGACCTTTCATATTTGTTCTGGATGCAAGAACTTCCCATCTATTGAGGGTACTATGTTCTTATTTATCTCTTCACTCTTCTATATTTTCAGCTTCTCAGTTTTTATGGATCCTTCCCACCAGCGTTTATATATGATCTTGGATATCCCACATACAGCCCTTACCACTGCTCTATCTCTTTTTATTAAGTCCAACCATTTGGTGACGATATACATTGCCTTCTCTTCTTCCTCTCTCATTTATTCTTTAATAAGCTTTTATTTGATTTTTTTCCTCAACATTTCATTGAAACCGCTATGACTAAAGTTACTACAGATTTTTATGCTATGATCACTGAACAATATTTTTTTTAATATCTCATTTGGCCCTACTACTCAGGAATATTCTACATAGTTAATTCTCAGTTTGTTGAGAATACCCTTATCTTGACTTCCACAGTAGGTTATTCTTCTAATTTACTATTTGCCCTACCTTTACCAGTCTCCTTCATTATTCATTTTCCTTCACCTATTCTCTTAGAATTACTCAGGTTTGATCTCATGACTCTCTTCCTTCTTGATATTAACAATATCCTAAGTGAATTCTTTACTTCTCACATTTGGATATTATCTCTGCACCAATGGTTCCAAATATTATTTCCAGACTTACTTTGGTTTTTGAACTTTGGACTCATACATACAATGGACTACTTGGAACCTTTGCTCATGCATCTCAGTTGATGATAAATAAAACTGAATTACTAACTTTCCACTTGAAATCTGTTGCTCCTGCATGTTTATTTTTAATGATCTCAGAAAATGGCATTGCCATGTAATATATCATACCAAAAACCATGAGACAATTGAAACAATACTCTTTCTTCCCAAATCCACATATCAAACCCTCTCAATTCTACATTCAAAATGCTGTGCAAGTCATTCACTTCTTTCAATTTCCTTCACTAACGCTTTGGGTCTACCTGAAATAATTTATTTCTTGATTATTGCAAGAGTCTTCCAACTTAAATCTACATTTCTCTCTTAGTGCTTCTAATCCATGCAACTATCTAATTTAGCATAAAGATCTAGATATACATATGTAAATACCATTTTACATATATATATATATAAAGTATAATTGTATACTTTCTTATATTGTATGTATATATACTCTGTACATATATACATATAGGTACACTCTGTATATATATACACACATATATAATTGTCTACTTATGAATTCATAAACTGTATTTGCTTATTTAATATAAAAAAAACAAATACTGCCAGTGCTTGGGACACCTTCTTTAAGCCAGCTTAGAGAAGCTAACAGCATAAAATAATCTTGTCTGTCTTATCCTTTACATTTTTATATATAGTTATTCATTGCTATGCATGAAATCCCTTTCCCCAAAAATGAAGTTTCAACACCTAAGTTTTGTAATTCCTGAAATAAAAACCAAGAATACAGCATCTAGATGCTCCCCACAATCATATCCATCTATTCATGAACAAAGAAATGTAAGCCAATGAGTGAGAATGAGCAATAAACAAAATAAAAATCTACCAAAGTAATGGCTCATTATGGGGCGCCTGGGTGCCAGTCGGTAAGCATCAGACTTTGGCTCAGGTCATGATCTCACAGTTCATAAGTTCGAGCCCCGTGTCAGGCTCTGTGCTGACTGCCAGCTCAGGGCCTGGAGACTGTTTCAGATTCTGTGTCTCCCTCTCTCTGACCCTCCCCTGCTCATGCTGTCTCTCTCCCTCTCTCAGAAGTAAAATGTTAAAAAAAAACAAACAAACAAACAGAAAGTAACGGCTTGATAATTGAAAAGCCCTTCTCATATATAAAGCTACTCTAAGTCTTATTGGAACTTGCTTCTTGTTTTGTCATTTATTGTATTTACTTATTTTTTATTTGCAAAGTTTTTAACCTTTATTTGACAGAAACAAAGCATGAGTTGGGGAGGGGCAGAGAGAGAGAGGGAACAGAATCTGAAGCAGGTTCCAGGCTCTGAGCTGTCAGCACAGAGCCTGACATGGGACTCGAACTCACTAACAGTGAGATCATGACCTAAGCTGAAGTCAGATGCTCAACCTATTGAGCCATTCAGGTACTGCTATTGTATTACATTTTAAAACAGAGAGTGAAAATGAGTTTCTTCCATGTTATTCATATCTAATATGGGGACTAACATCAGTATCACCATTATATTAATTTGTAAAAATGTAACAGTTTTTATATCATGGTGACAAAGAAGTTATACATAAAATAGCTTTTGAAAGAAGAGACTGAATAAAAGTCACAGGTAGAAAATGTTGGGGGCAGTGATATGAACAAAAATGATGATCAAGCCTATACAGAGGATTAGTATGGGCCAACTACAGATTTCTTGTCCAATTGCTTACATACTGTTCATTTATATCCAAAATTCAAATTCCTTCTTCTATTGGGATGATTTAACATACTCCCCAATGATGAAATTTTTGGGGATCATCTCAAGTTATACTTGAAACCTAGAGTAGACTATAAATATCAATCTATCCAATTTAGGAGCCAGTCAGAGCTTTTAATTTATGCCAAATTTATCCAGTTCAGGATACTACCACATTATTAAGCCTGCACTAATCAAATATATATTTTTTTAATTTGACCTAACAAGAAGGTCTTGTACAGAAAGCAGAGTCAGACATGAAATCCAGTTAGCATGTCATAACTAACCCAAACCCTGATTGAAGACTGAAATATATTTGCAAATTTTCATGCAATAAGTAAGTACTGAAAACTCAATGAAATGAGCAATCTTAGTTGCTGCCTACTACTAGGAAGACAGATTCTGGAATATGAACTCACACAAGTTAAATGCCTGTTTTTACAAAACCCAAAACTTATTAGAAAAATTTTCTTAAACATTTTTTAAATGTTTATTTATTTTTGTGAGCCCGAGAAAGGAGCACGAGTGGTGGAGACGAAGAGAGAGAGGGAGACACAGAATATGAAGCAGTTTCCAGGCTCTGAGCCGTCAGCATAGAGCCTAATGTGGAGCTCGAACCCATCAACTGTGAGATCATGATCTGGGCCAAAGTCAAATGCCTAACCAAGTGAGCCATGCAAACACCCCTGGAGAAGTTTTTCTTTCTTTCTACAGTATATAATTTCTACATTTCCTATAGTATATCATTTTCTCCTGCCTATTCTCTTAGAATTACTCAGGTTTGATCTCATGGGTCTATCTTACAGTGTAGAATTTCTATATTGTATCATTTAAGGTGCCCAAAATATATTTTAAAAATTACTGGTGTCTTGAAAAAATGGGAAAATGTAAAATGTAAACTAAAGACAAGAAAAAAAAGCAGTAAAGAGAAAATAACCCAAGGATGACCCAAATATATTAGATTTTGTAGAAAAGATGTTAAATTATATTTTTACTATATATAATAAGGGGAAATTTGACAATAATTAATGAGTATATAAATTTTCAGCCTACAAATGGAACACTAATGACAAACCAAATAGGAATTCTATTTGGAAATATCTGAAATTAAATAGTAATTAATGGACTTAACATTATGTAGAAAATAAAAACAAATGCTCCATGAACCTAAAATAGATCAAAGGAAATTATCTAATCTGAAGGATAGAGAGGCAATGTACTGAGAAAAAATAAGCAGTGTTTCACAGGGACATCACATAGTCTATAACACGTATGTATTTGAAGTGACAGAAGGAGATGAGAGAGATAAGAACAGAAAACATTTAAGTTCATAATGAAAATTTCCTAAATTTCATGAAATTATAAACTGGTGATGCTCAGAGAACTCCAAGCCAGATAAGTACAAAAAACAAACAAACAAAAAACAAAATAAAACAAAACAAAAAACTATGCTTAATATATTCTAATAAAACTTTTAAAACCAACACTAACCAGAAAATTTTCAAAGTAATGACTAGGAAGAATAAAATATCACATAATGAAGGAAAATATATTATAACATATGATACATTAAGTAGATTTAGTTGTTTATCAAGTCCTTTTCATGAAGAAAACTCCAAAACTAGATTATTATACTTGAGAATTATAGCAAACATTCAAAAAAGAAAGTATCAGTATTATAAGGTATTTCCCCCATAACATACTGTATGAGGCCACCATAATCTTAAGGCTAATATACATTGTCAACTCTCATGAACATAGAAGCAAAATTCTTTAACAAAATATCAACAAATTGAATCTGCATCCAGCAATATATAAAAAGAGTAATATTTGATGTTCTAGCAGGATTTATTCCAATATTAAAAGGTTGGGTTATTTTTAAAAACCTAACCAATACAAATCATCATATTAACAAATAAGAAAACCTATGTAATCATTTTAATAGATACATAAAAATAACTTTGATAAAATGCATTCATGATTCTCAGTAATCTCAGGATTATAAAGGATCTTCATCAATTTGATAAAAGAGTATCTATAAAAACCTGTGGTAAATGTCACACTTATGTAATACTGAATACTCCTCTCCTAAGACTAGAAGCACTGAATTAATGCTCTCTCAACTCTTCTATTCAATACTACAATGAAGGGTCTATCAAAGGGTGCCTGGGTGGCTCAGTCAGTTAAGCATCCAACTATTGGTCTTGGCTCAGATCATGATCTCATGGTTTGGGAGTTCGAGCCCCACATCAGGATCCATGCTGATAGTGAGGAGCCTGCTTGGGATTCCCTCTCTCTCTCTCTCTCTCTCTCTCTCTCTCTCTCTCTCTCTCTCCCCACCCCCAGTATCCCTTCTCAAAAAAAAATAAACTTAAAAAAATTTAAAAATAAGATAAAACAAAGGCTCTATCCATTACAATAAGGCATAGAAGAGAATTAAAAAGCATGACGATTAGAAACGGAGAAGTCAAACTTCCTCCCTTCAGAGATAACATAAATGCTTCCATAGAAAATTCTAAGAAGTGTAA
The DNA here is from genome assembly GCA_017311185.1 of Proteles cristata cristata. Taxonomy (NCBI): domain Eukaryota; kingdom Metazoa; phylum Chordata; class Mammalia; order Carnivora; family Hyaenidae; genus Proteles; species Proteles cristata. Next base: position 734,966 of record JAESUZ010003350.1, on the reverse strand, counting down.
GAATAATTCTAAGAATTATTAATACTCATAAAAGTATTTAGCAAAACTCGAAGACTCAAGATTACAAAATCCAGTTTTCTACAATCAAAATACAATACACACAAATTTAAAAATTATATTAGCAATTGTATCAAAAATATAAATAATTGGCAATAATTTAACAAAAGACATATAAGAATTCTACATTGAAATCTATAATATTTTGTGGAGGGTAATTAAAGAAAGACTAAAATAAAATGTCTTTATATATATGTATACCATATTCATGAATTAGAGCACTACATATTATTAAGAAATAAATATTCCATCCATTGATATTTAATTCAATTTTATCTCAATCTTCATCTGAGCAGACATTTTTGGAAAAATAGACCAGCTGATTCTAAAATTTATATGCAGTAAGAACCCAAAATAGAGCAATCTTTAATAAAATAGTAAAGCTTGAATATTACTTGCCCATCTTACTATGACACTATAATAATCAAGACTGTATGACACTGGCAGAAAAAGTGAATGGTCGATCATTGGAATTGAACTGAGATTCCACGTATAGGATTCTATTTGATTTTTTTAAAAATATTTTTATTTATTTCTAGGAGAGAGAGAGAGAGAGAGACAGCGTGAGCAGGGAGGGTCAGAGAGAGAGGGAGTCACAGCCTCCGAAACAGGCTACAGGCTCTGAGCTGGCAGTCAGCACAGAGCCCCACGCGGGGCTCGAACCCACGAACCGCGAGATCATGACCTAAGCGAAAGTCGGACGCTTAACCGACTAAGCCACACAGGCGCCCCTCTATTTGATTTTTGATCAAGGAAACAAAGGGAAGAAACCCAATGGGAAAGAAAAGTATTTTCTTTTTTTTTTGGTTAATGTTTTATTTATTTCTAGGAGAGAGAGAGAGACAGCGTGAGCAGGGGGAGGGTCAGAGACAGAGGGAGTCACAGACCCTGAAACAGGCCCCAGGCTCTGAGCTGGCCGTCAGCACAGAGCCAGACATGGGGCTCGAACCCACGAACCGAGAGATCATGACCTAAGCAAAAGTCGGACACTTAACCAACTAAGCCACCCAGGCGCCCCAAGAAAAGTATTTTCTAAAGGTGGATCTGTAACAACTAGATACCCATATAAGGAAGAAGAAACAGAAAGAAATAAAAGAGAAGAAAAATAAGAAGAAGGAAAAGAAGAAGAGCAGGAGGAAATAAACGTGAAAGAAGGAAAAGAGTTGGGCGAGGGGAGAGGATGGGGGCAGGGTGATGTAGAGAGGAAGAAGTGAAGGGAGATCTTTGATCTTTAGTTAACACAATACACGAAAAATGTTTTGAGATGAGGTCTAGACCCTTATTTGTTTAATGTTTATTTATTTATTTTGAGAGAGAGATAAACAGGGAAAGAGAGAATCCCAAGCAGCCCCCATAGTGTCAGCTCAGAGCCAATGTGGGGCTCAATCCCATGAACCATGAGCACATGACCTGAGCTGGGGTGCCTGGGTGGCTCAGTCGGTTAAGCGTCCGACTTCAGCTCATGTCATGATCTCGCGGTTCGTGCGTTTGAGCCCTGCATCGGGCTCTGTGCTGACAGCTCAGAGCCTGGAGTCTGTTTCATGTTCTGTGTCTCCCTCTCTCTCTGACCCTCCCCCACTCATACTCTGTCTCTCTCTGTCTCAAAAATAAAATAAATGTTAAAAAAATTAAAAAACAAAACAAAAGAGCATGACCTGAGCTGAAACCAAGAGTCAGACGCTTAACTGACTGAGCCACCCAGGTATCCTTAGACCTTGATTTAAAAGGTAAAATAAGAAAGAAACCATGAAAATATTTTGCTTACTTGGGGTACTCTAAGTAATCTTAAAAAAGAAAGAAAACACAATAATCATTAAAGAAAAGAAATTAGGCTATCTCAAAATTAAAAGTTTCCATTCACAATAGCTAAAAGGTGGAAGAAGCCCAACTATTCATCAACAGATTAAGGGATAAACAAAATGTGGTACACACAATACAATGGCAAATGAGTCAGAAAAGACTGAAGTTGTGATACATGTAACATGGATGAAACTCAAAAATATTATGTTAATAAGTAAAATAAGCCAAACACTAAGATAAAAATATTACATTATTCCTGGGGCACCTGGGTAGCTCAGTCAGTTGAGTGTCTGACTTCAGCTCAGGTCATGATCTCATGGTGAGTGAGTTTAAGCCTTTCATCGGGCTCTGTGCTGACAGCTCAGAGCTTGAGCCTACTTCGGATTCTGTGTCTTCCTTTCTCTGCCCCTCTCCTACTCGTACTCTGTCTCTTTCTCTCTCAAAAACAAAAATAAAAAAAATACCTTATACCTTTTATATTAAATATCAGAATAGATAAATCCATAGAGACAAAAAAGCAGATTAGTGGTTGCCGGGAGCTGCAGAGGGTGAGGAAACTGCTTTATAGTCATGGGGTTTTCTTACGGAGTGTTGAAAATGTTTTGGAACTAGATAGAAGCATAACATTGTGAATATTCTGAATGCCTTGAATCATACCCTCTAAAATGAATAATTTTATGTTCTATAAATTTCATCTCAGTTAAAAAAAAGATGTAAAGAATTAAAAGTTTCTGCTCACCATGATGACATCATTCAGAAAATCAAAGCAGAATCACAGCCTGGGGGGGGAAAATATTTGCCATATGTATATGTTTCTATCCTAGATATATAAAGAACTTCTACAACAATTATAATTATTGTTATAAGAAGACAGGCAACCCAATTAAGAAAAAAAACTGGTATGACTTATGAATAGACACTTCAGAAAAGGAAATGTACAATGGTCAAAAACTGAGTGAAGAAATGGTCAAATGATTAGTTACCAGGAAACTGCAAATTCAAAGCAAGATGAGTTACTACAACATGTCAATAAGCAAGGGAGAACTTAAAAAACAATGAAAATGCCAAATGTTGGCAAGAACATGGAGTAATGTAACTTCTCATATACTGTTGATAGGAGCAAAATTGGACTATTACTATGCAGAATGACTGGCAGCTTTGTTACTAAAAAAATAAATTATACTCCTAGGTTATCCACTCCTAGGTTTCTATTTAAGAAAATTAAATGCAGCACACATAAAAAATAAGCAAGTGATCCAAGAGTGTTCATAGCAACTTTATTCATAAGGACCCCAAGAGCTCTGATGCCGCATGGGAAGAGAATGGATAACCAAATGTAAGTATTTATATATTCACACGATAGAATATGCCATCAAGCAGTAAAAATAACCAGTCTTCTAATATATACAATAACATGGATGCATCTCCAACTGATGTACCACATAAAAGGGAAAAAAAGAAAAAAAGGCTTTACCTAAAACAATATAGAACATAGGATTCCACCTATATGAATTTCCAGAACAGACACAACTAGTCTATGGCAAAGAAAAATCACAACAATGGATGCCTCTTTGGAGGTGGAAATAATTGGGAAGAGGTAAGAGAGAACTTTCTGGTGCAATACTAAGAGTCTGTACCTAGAAGAGGTTTGGGTTACACAGGCTTATGAATTTATTAAACCTTTTATTAACCTGAGAATTCAGAGAGAATGTAAATTATATTAGCAATTGTATCAAAAATATAAATAATTGGCAATATTTAACAAAAGACATATAAGAATTCTACATTGAAATGTATAATATTTTGTTGAGGGTATTTAAAGAAAGACTAAAATAAAATGTCTTTATATATATTTATATACCATATTCATGAATTAGAGCACTACATATTAAGCTTTAAAATCCAGGGGCACCTGGGTGGCTTAGTTGGTTAAGCATCCGACTTTCACTCAGGTCATGATCTCACAGTTCGTGGGTTCGAGCCCCGCGTGGGGCTCTGTGCTGACTGCCAGCTCAGAGCCTGGAGCCTGAGTCTGTGTCTCCCTCTCTCTCTGACCCTCCCCTGCTCATGCTGTCTCTCTCTCTCCCAAAAATAAATAAAACATTTAAAAAAAAAAAAAAAAAAGCATTGCTTACAATTGCCGGAAACTGGAAAGAACCTAAATGGTCATCAGCAGTGGAACAGACAAATAAGTTGTGGTATACTGTGAAATATGTAACAGTGTAAATGAATCAGCTTCCACCCAACAATGTTGATGAGTCTTACAAATACAATTTTGAAAAGGAAAAGCAAGACACAAAATACAATTACAGTGTGATTCCATTTTTATAAGTTCTGAAAACAATCAAAATAAACCATATTATTTGAGGATACATTCATAAATTCTAAAATTATTTTTTAAAAAAGCAAGAATATTAATGTACAGATCTACACATTCATAGGAGGGGACTGACTGAGAAACAATATAGATTGTGAGAAAGCTACTAAACTACAAATAGTGTCTTAATTATTCACCTTATTGATATTTACTTTGGATTGGTGTTATATGTATAACATTTTAATCTATAACACTCATTTTAAAGTGAAAATCTTTGGTAAAAACTTTTATCATATCCTTTCATTACTTCTACAAACTTGTATTAACTTACTGCCTAGTGGAAATTAAATGGGTATAATGTCAACATGTTTCTTTTTTAAAAAAAGCATAATTGATAGCAATAGTTATACATATTATATATGTATATAGATTTACATATTCTAGTGATCTATATCAATTGATAAAATACATATCACCATATTAACTTTAGAATAATACTTAAATTTAAAAAATCAATACATATTTTACTATTCAGTGTGCTAATCTATGAGTCTTTTGTGAATGAGATGAAAGATAGCTATTTCTGCTTTGTCAGCAAATTTACTTCCTCAGGTTATATATTGGTTATCATCTTGTTCAAAACTGGCTAATTTCTAACACACTTTTTTTAATGTTTGTCCATTAAAGCTCCCTTTCACACATCTTCATTTGCCTAGGTTTGTATATACATGTCAGACAAAGCACTTTTAAATGTTAAATGGAATTAATCAGGTAGAACTTTGAATGCTTGATATTTCTGACTCCAATACCAATGCTAAAATTATAAAGAGGGCAGAAAAGGGAGTTTTCACCACTGTTGTTCTTCTTTAAAAGGAAGAAGGCCTGCAAATAAACTATTTTCATATCTACTAGTTTGGCACTTCAATTCTATTTTTGAACTGATGGCTGTTTGACATTCCATGATGAATGGTATGTGGTCAGCTATTTCAGATTTTTCCGTTACTAGAATTACATTTCTAATGTAAGGATGGGTTATTATTAGCTAAAGCTTTTATTTCCTGGGATTAGGTAAAATGAAAAGGGTTATTTCTGTTGATACACCCCATTTCACATTGCAATGCAACTATTCAACTGAAAACGTCCTTAGATTTCTATTTGAATGGTCAAGGAATGGCTGATTATGTGCTATTGGCCTTTAAAGGGCCAGTGTCACTTGTAGTCAAAACAAAGTCATTCATTTAATAATTGTATAGTCTTGATCTATTTAAATTTTCTTTCTCAAAATTTTCTTGTAATAGTACCAAAACACTTCAAGATATTTTTTAAAAGTATGTAAAACAGGAACATAATATTATCTTTAGATAATGTTGCATGAAATTTTATATTCCTATGTAAAAACAATACTTGCTTATGATATTGGCTAGATATATTTTTAAAAATTCATCATTTAGAAATCATCTATATTTAGAAATATTATAAGCATTTTGCCTTATTCAGATGACTAACTTATACAATAATGTGTTGTTTGCCACTGAGAAAGGATACAATTGATGCAGGAAACACCAAGGGATGTTTCATAGAGGTAAAAATGTAGCAACATAGATTTTGGTGAAGATGGTTTATGATAATAAGAGGTATTCTTCTTTGGGAGAACAATGCTTTAGCTCTACAACTGCCATATTTAAGACAGATAATTGGGCCCACATAATGCCAATACTATTAAAAATCATTACGACTCCTGTTGTGAATAGTTATTATGTATGAATAAAATATAGATTTCTGGGAAAAGAAATGCTATAATCTCTCTGAGTCACATAGATATAGCAGCATAGATAATAAGAGATATATAGAAATACAGATATATAGAAATATAGATACATATAAATATACATATATAGACATATACGAATATAGATATATAAATATGTAGAAATCACTAATAAACCTAGCACTTCTAGAGAAAGCAGCTATATCATTTAATGAAATGATAAGCTTGGATAACAGACAGATTAAAAACATGGTCAAGTCATATTAAAGAGCTGATTTGAATACATGCTATATTTTTATATTTAAAATAGTTTTTAAACATTGGGCAAAGATGTGAATGCAGCTAGAAAATAAAATACCAGAAACTATTCAATAATCCTAAATTTTCTGACAATAGCCATAAATTATTCAATAATAACTAATCTGCTTGTACAGTGAATATAAAATAAAGCCCAGTTGCTGTATTACCTCTCATATTCACATTCATTAAAGATTAAATCAGGAAATATGCATCAATAATGGAAATTTAACATAATGATAGAAAAGTAACTTTTAAAACATCATCCTAAATGTAAGTGGAAGTGAGGAACACAAGCCTTCATAAGCACATGGACCACCTCATTATTCTTTTCTTTTTATTGTTTTAATATTGATCTGTGCTCTGAAAATGAGAGTTTAACAGGAAATCAAGAAGGAGATGTCTTCTTCACAGATCAAGAACAACCGTATTTCTCATGTGCCTTGTGTACCCACCGCTCCTGTAGATAAAGCACATGGTGATTTCCTATTCTGCAAATTGAGGCCTTAGAGCTCATGCAGAGGAAGAAGAAAAAGAAATCCCTTTTTAAGGAATGCCAATACCCTGGTCACCTTAGTTAGCCAAAGCTGATAATATGACCCCTCTGTTTTTCTTTTCAGTTTCTCCAGATGAGCGTGGCAACCTCAGAAATTTGTGGAGGCTTCAGCTTTCAGCTAACCCACTGCCAGACAAGTGAGTGAAAAACGTGCTCTTCCTAAAATCTCTCTCTTTCCCTGAACAACCACTTTCCCTGTGTGTCTGTGTGTGTGTGTGTGTGTCTCTCTCATAGTAGAAATTTGCTGGTCCAGAATTTTAAATACAGAAATGAGCATTTTTAAGATATGAATTTTATGTTTCCCAGTGTTTTTTAATGATATGCTAATTTGAGGCTCCCATATTACTTTGAAGGAGAGGCTATGGCTCTAATGCTGACCTCTATTTTTTAAATAGGTTATTTAATTGGAGCCAAGACCAAAAAACCTACATAGATGCCGAGGCAGCAAAGGAAAAGGAATTTTTCCTATCCCTGACATGGCGTTAATTCATTCATAGATTTAGAGTCACCCAGTCAATAAGCACATAAGGACTGCTATTTGAACATTATTTGGTAGAGTCTGGAGTTGACGGAAGCTTCCCCTGTCCCCCACAAAAAAATAAATTAAGAAAATAAGAATAATAAGAATACCATCTCTATTTCCCTTGACAACCACAAGGGAACAAAAGCCAGATAATAATTTTAAATATGCCTCTTCAGAACAAAGATGAAGGGATTTCAGGATTGGAAAAAAACAGAAGGGCACAGAGGGGTACAAATGGGGTAAGCTATTTTTCTTAGGTCTTTTTAATGTCTCCTTACTTTTTAATTTTATTCATGTTTATTTATTTATTTTGAAAGAGAGAGAGAGAGAAAGCACACACATGTGCATGCACAAGTAAGGGAGAAGCAGAAAGAGAGGAAGAGAAAGAATCCTAAGCAGGCTCCACACTGTCAGCACAGAGACCGATGCAGGGCTCCATCTCACATACCTTGAGATCATGACCTGAGCTGATATCAAGAGTTGTATGCTTAATGGATTGAAACACCCAGGCACCCTTTTCCTTACTTTTTAAATGAGATAGTGTAAGATCCAGTAATGGACAAAATGGTACTGGCCTTCTCCTGAACTGACTGTGCCCCCAATGACTATCTATCACTTTGCCTCAAGTACTATAAAAGAGATCTTTTCCCCTATGATTATTACCTCACAACTTCATGGTATCAAAAGCAAATAACCGAATACACTAAATAACTTATATGAAGTTAAAACATACTGTTTTAAACTATGCTTAATATTATTCTAACAATTTTTATTATATATTGTTGTTTTAAGACTCCTACTCATCTCAGAGCTACTTTAGGAAGAGGAAGGGCAATCTAAATGCAAAATGCCTTTTTTTTTCCCAAAGAGGGTGTAAACCTATAAATGCATCATTGCACACGTGGATGAATCTTTCATAAAAATGGAAAGTGAGTAATGAGGTGCATCTATCTCCCCAGTATGATTACTTATGAAATTCAATGGTAGGCACATTCCTCTATGATTAAATAATTCTCAACAGTTCTCTGCCAATTTTTTTTTTTTTTAATTTACACTTGGGCTTTATTTGTGAGTGTTTTTATACCAGATTCCATAAATTCAAACATTCCTCTTATCTCTCCCACGAATGAACTAAAATACTTCTCTTTTCACTTCTTACTATTTGCTTCCATAAATAATAACTAATTTGGAGGCTGACAGTGCTCAAAAAGCCTTGTTTATTCTGAAACAGGTAGATGTCATTGGATTTTTAACATCTCCACCCTAAAACCAATTCATCATTCAAAATAAAAACATTCTTAAAATGTATATACAATAAACCTAACATCTTGATATTTATCTATCTAGAACAATCAATGCTCAGAAAGTTCACGGGGATGTTCTTTCCTCTTGAGGCATAGACTGGACAGGGATATAGCAAAGTGTCCACTAGGGAGAGCTGCCTCACAGCACACCACAGCCACCAGCGCTGCCACGCAGGCTAGTTCTCCATGATCAGTAACAGTAATGGAAATTACCACAGTAGCTTTCCCAACCACGTAAATTTAGCGCTAGCATCTTCCCAACACCCAGTATCATTATGTGATTATATTTGTGATTCACAGGTGTCTGGAACTGCAAAAAATCATCAATTTTGGACTTCCCTACCATTTTGGTATGGAATGAGCCATGTTCCAAACCATTTTTACTTTCCAATTCTTCATTCCTCTTTGGCTGTGTAAAAGTAACTTTATAATAATGATATCCTTGATTATTAGGGGGAAAACACTGTATTAATCATATTAAATATTGGAAAAGGTTAAGTCATTGAAGAAGAAAATAGATTTATAGAGAAAGGAGTACTTTTTAAAGGCAAAGCACTGTCTTCAAATGTTAAGCAATTATGGATGAAAAAGCAACTGCAAAACTATATAACTTTAATTGTGGAACAAGTAAATAAACTCTGTCTTGATTTTTACAAAAAGAGGGCATATATTTTAAAGATTATATCATTCTCATACTCAGGTTTGGCACATTCAAATCACTGTGTCCATGTTAATAAGGAATAGAGAAAATTTGCATTGGATCCTTTTAAGCACAAGTTGTCTTATCTCAAAAGAGGAAGAGCTAATCCAAACCCATTCAGTTTGGCTAGCAAAATAAAAATTCTCCACCTACTATGCATAATGGAGACATACTTCATAAAATTGGATGTGTTTAAAAGCATAGCATCACTGATTTTGTCCTATCAAAACTTTTAAATTATAATATTCAAGCAGAGTACAACTTCAAATTCCTTTGGTTTAATGTACTTATATCATTGGCCTCACTTACATGTGCCTGTTGATTTGTGTACAACATTCAGTAGTTCTTTTTCTCCTTTTCCTTTTCTCTAGTTTTACTTATTATCCTTCCACATCATTTAGCTTTGCTTCTAGCCTGACAATTTTTCTATTTTGCAATCGAGTTTAAAGAGAAATGTTATTAAATCAGGGAATTCCATAAATATTGGTTAAAAGTTATAAATAGGCTGTCTTTGGTATTTGTCAACATAGAGTTCTTTCAATTAAAATATTTCCTGGCTACCACAGCGTGGAAGCTGCGGAAATTGGCTTCACATCCAGCTGGCTGATTCAGTAAGAAATCAGCTGGCCTCAATTTAGATTTCTTTTCTTTTAAAGCAGTGCCAAATTGAGGATTAGTACATTGTGGAGAGGGAGGCGGGCAGCTCCACCCCTGATCGGCCATTCTTCATTCCCTAGAATGGGCTTGCCTTCCTAGCCCCAGCTGTGCACTGAATTAATCTACACAGGGAGCTTCTCTATCTACACCGTTTTCAACATGCTCATCAAGGTCCTGCATCACTTCTGACAAAAGTAAATTGTGGCTCTGCTGCCTTGATTCAGGAGATTTTACTCAGGCTTAAATGTAAACAGCCACATGTGCATGCTCGTGCGGGCGCACATGCACACACACCCAGAACTGTAATCGCATGTTACGAGGATGGTCAAGAGTTGACCCCAAATCTTAGGAAAATTGGATAAGAGTATAATAGACAAGAGCAGTTCTGCAGAATTAGGTCCGTCTCAGGGAATGAGTGTGATTTTACTTCCCCAGAAAATGTTCTTCCAAATTAAGTGTGTAAGGATAATTATGTTAGCAACTAGCCTGAAAAAGGACACTTAATCTGTCCGTTGTCACGTGTGAAGGTTGATGTTATTACCCCATCACTGCTCTCTTCTTACAGTAGCTTATACTCAGATCACCCAGACCAAAGCCTGCACAGTAGCTCTGTCATGTTCTGCTTTGCAGCTTCACAGAACCCATGGATAGACTAAGTGACTTTATGGACTCATCTTATTTTTATACCAATAAGGATGATCACATGTAAAAAATGTTCTTGTGTTATTGTTTCTATAAACTGTGGCATTTTGTACAAAATTATTAAGCCTTATTTTTTTAATGTTTATTTATGTTTGAGAGAGAGAGATAGAGTGCTAGCAGTGGGTGCGCAGAGAAAGAGAGACAGAAACAGAGAGACAGAATCTGAAGCAGGTTCCAGGCTGTTACCACAGAGCTCAACGTGGGGCTTGAATTCATGAACTGTGAGATCATGAACTGAGCCAAAGTCTGACGCTTAACCAACTGAACCCCAGTCTTTATTTTTGAGTTACTGTCGATGATAATGACTAAGAAAATTGTTATGACCTTACTCCAAATGTGAGCCTGTTAACCATCTTTGTTTTAGTCTTGGTTTATATAACCCTGTATTAGATGTAGACTTTGAGAGTAATTCACTGTCTCTATTTTTTATAAGTATCCACAAAAGAAAGTATATTCATATGACTTAAAATATTTTTAAAGAAAAATAAAGACAATACCAAAAGAATTTTAGCAGAGAGTATCTTTATTTCAGCTCATTTTCCTGATAGCTTAGGATTTACTTTTTAATTTGGGTAAGTGAATAGAAAATATACATCAAGAAAAGCTCTCGGTTAGTCATCCTATGAAGACCTATAGCAATCATACTAGTGGAATTAATATCCTAATAAAAATATGTCAATATAAAAACATAGCAAAGATATTAATAATGATAAATATTTATAAGCATTTTAAAAGACGGTGGACATATGCACCTGTAACTATGAATACATTTCATATATTTCCTTACTTCAATTTCTTGAAAACCACTGGTTCTTAAACCTGTTCCAGGGATAAGGTCAACAGCTACTGCTCTTTACCAGCTAAGCTAAGTCACTGAAAGTTATTTTAGCTTTCAGGTTTTCCTTGTGATTTCCATAAGTTTTATAATAGTAGGCTTTAAAGTTATCAAACCTTCATCTATGAAAAACTTATCTAAAGTGGTTGAAAAACCAGGGGATGCACTTGAAAATGTCAGGTTATGTGTATTGACATAAAATAAGAATTACATAAAGAAATGAAAAGTACAATGTCAGTCACATTGTTGGTTTCTGATTATTCCTGGCTGAAATAGAAACTTCAAATAAAAGAATTGACTTGTAAATGTGAATGTGAACATGGTTTATACAAAACACATATCTGTCTCCACTCTTGTCAGACGGGAATTTAAAAATCTGTATTATATTTGTGTTTGGAGAGACCCAAAAACAATAGCAAGAAGAGAACAGGAAAATAAATGTATCTATGGATCAAAAAGCAATTTAGATAGCAATTGCTTCTGTGGAGATGAAATAGTTTCTGGTGCCAGACTAACAGTAGAAAAAAGTCATATGGATCCTTTGCCACTCTGGTGTTGTATGTGATCCCATAGGGAAACAGAAGGAAGTGCTTTTCATTTTGGTCAGAGTGTCTGAAAATATACAAGGAATGAGGAGGAAAACAGGGTGACATCAATGGTCATAAAAATGTGACCTTCCTCTTGATAGAATAAGACCAATATAAAAGGTTTCCATAGCACCTGGCATTTAAACATTAAAGGACGTTGTAAGGACAGTCTACTGTTTTACAATAGGCTTAAGTATTATTGTAGGTTTCCAAATATTCCTGATATTCCCATTTTCAAGTCACTGAAACTTATTATATACTACCTCAGGAAAAAAAAAACCTCAGAAACTATACTGAACATGAGTCATTTATGCCACTTTGGGTAAACACACTGTGAATCTGTACTGGAGAACGATCTCTCCCATTGGTAACAGTCTGGTCCTTCTGCCAATCCAAGCACCTGCTCCCACAGATAAGTGGTGTTCAATAAAATAGTTGCCATCTCTCTGCCTGGACCCGGAAGTTCCACATGAGATTAAAAGACTGGAGATCCTGGGGCTGATTTCACCTTAAAAGAAGTGTCCCTCAGTTCCTGCTACGTGAATTTGGGAACTATATACTTAGCTGTCCCGAGTCCAGTACATTTCAAACTTTTTTCTTCTGTTTTCCCTTCACTCATGTTCATGACTTTTCCATAATTTTTCCCATATATTTAAGTTACCCAGAGTCAAATTTGAATACTATAGAACCAAATGTGACATAAAGTAGTTAGCTTCGCATGCATTGATAAAATTACAGTGGCAACTTCATTAAGCAAAGAATAATGTATTAACTATACTCTGAATCGAAAGCATTTGTTCTATTTGAATTCAATACTCTCACCAAATTAATAAGAACAACAACAAAAAAAATTAAAAAGCTACTGTGTTTCTTTTTATGTGATCCCACTATGGACTAACACTTACCTAACTATGTCCTCCTCATTTCCCAGACAGTTATAACAAGGTTTTGCTGGAGAAATTAACTAATAAATTTTGAGGAAAGATGCCATTATCTGGATATAGAATAGCCCTTGAAGACTTTTTTTATTGAAAGTGGTCCACTACAATATTTTATTTATACTGTATTTTAAATACAAGAAACTATAAAAATTGTTGGATCTTGCTTAAGGAGAAAAAAAGCATGTGACATACAAATATACATGCATATGTACTTATTTATATATATACTTTTAAAAATAAAGTTGCTATATGTTTAGTCATTGGGAACAGTGTTACTTAGGAGGTAAAAAAAAAAAATCACTTTTCCTTCTTTACTCACATCATTTTTGGGGTGGGTAAATAGCAACATTCCCATATTAAGAAAATTTCATTTGACACCCCATCATGTGGTAGAAAGGCCACGTGATCAACTTCTTGCTTGTATACTGTTGGTGGAGGTTTTAACTGGGGTTGCAAAGATAGGTGCTTATAAAGGGATCTGACCCTGTTGGTAGGTACCTTTAGCCCATCTACTTCTTTTTGTTGTTGTTTTTAATCCTTATTATTGGCTGGAATATGTATGCAGTTGCTTGGACTTTAGCAGTCATGTTTCAACCACAGATTGAGTATGAAAGCTTTAAAGCATGAAGTATGCCAGACTTCACACGTGCTAGAGAGAAAAAAATAAACCGAAGGAGCCTAGAACATTCCTGAGGCTCATCCAGAAGAGCTTCAATATAAGACCTGGATTGTCTATCTCTACACCTACTTTATGAAAGGAAAAAAACAAAACGAAACAACTCTCTATCTTATTTAAGTGATTATTTTTCAAATCTCATATTTGTAGTTGAATTCAATTTGTAGGAGATAGAGTTATGAAGATGTTTTGTTTATATGTAGCACTTTAGAATTTCCCCTGAAATATCTTTTGATAGCACTATGAAAAAAATGTTTAGATGTCTTTTAGGTAGCAATAGCTGTAGAATTGTATTTAAGAAGTTGGATTTCACATCAAATACTGGAAGTTCAGATTCTTGGTCTTTTATGGAGTAATTTTGCATTAAAAAAATATATAAATTTGCGGGGTTTTGTTGTTTGTTGGCTTTAAATATTTATTTCTGAGAGAGAGAGATTACGTACGTGAACACAGGAGGGGCGGGGTTGGGGGCAGAAGATCTGAAGTGGGCTGAAGCAGGCTCTGCACTGACAGCAGAGAGCCTGACGCAGGACTCAAAGTCAGGACCTGTGAGATCATGACCTGGGCTGAAGTTAGATGCTTAACTGACTGAGCCACCCATGTGCCCCAATTTTTAAAAATGTTCTTAAATTTATTTTTGAGAGAGAAAGAAAGACAGAGTACAAGTAAGGGAGGAGCAGACAGAGAGGGAGACACAAAACCTGAGGCTGGCTCCAGGCTCTGAGCTGTCAGCACAGAGCCCAACACAGGGCTAGAACTCAAGAGATTTGAGATCATGACCTGAGCCAAAGTCAGAGCTTAACTTATTGAGCCACCCAGGTGCCCCACCCTTAATTTTTTTTAACCTCAGTTTCTTCTTTTATATATTGAAAAAAAATTAAATATCTACACCAGAAAATTGTTCTGAGAATCAAAAGTGCTTTGCATGCAGCCTGATAATTTTAAGTACTCAATGGATGATAGTAAAATAATAATATATATGCAACTGGTGTATTGCCCCATAATATAGGAAATGGCACTTCAACTTTTCAGAAAAAGATGCTGGATTGTATTTATCAAAGTGCTCCATGGTCTAACCACTCTTGAACAGTATTTAGAACATTTTAGGTAGGTATAGTCAATAGTTAACCAACAAAAACTAAAAATTATATGAGAATCGAATTCATTATTTTGGCCTTCATAATGTTGCCTCCTAATCAAGTGAAAGGAAATAAAAACATACGAGCTTCAAAATCATGAAAACTGAGAACTGTGTCTCTTTTGAACTTCAATCTGTTTCATCTCTCAATATCATATTTACCCACAAAAGAATAATATGAATTGCAAATTGAGCAAAAAGCTTATCACTCAGCTCTAAGAAAAACAATATATGTATTTCCATAAATTATATGTATAAATATTATTTCTTCTTAGATATGTACTTGTACTTTAGTTCTATTCCTAATAACTTTTAATATACACACCCACTATATCAGTGGCAAATGAGATCTTTTAAAACAAAATCTTTTAAAGCTGTTTCTCAACTACATTACTTACTTTCAGATCTTCCTATTCCTTGCTTTGAAGACATCTGTCATATATCCTCATTTGCATATTATGACGGTCCTCGCAACCATCCTGGGCATCACTTACCATATCAAGGTAATAAGGTCTTAGGAAAATAGGACTTCTCGATAGAATTTCAGATAGCCAGATATATGTGCCATGATTTAAGCATCATTTCCTGTGTAACTGCCATTAATATAAAATTAATAATTAATTAATTTGATATTGATAAGGAGGTAAAATATTGCTTAGGAAAATTTGTTTGCTGTGTTTTATTGTATTATATCTAGAATGATTTGGAGCTATCATTTCAATTATAGTTCACATCCCTCTTCTTGGGGTAGCTAGTACTGATTTCCTTAAACTCTCTAGCCACAAGTATCATGTTTTTCTTGTCGCCTCGGTTTCTTTAAGGTAGGTGTACCATTAAGAAGGCCAACAGTAACAGTGAAATTCCTGCTTTTTTTTTTAAACCAACATACATCTACAGAAGAAATTATCAACATTAGAGAGTCAAACTCTGCAGTTCACAGTTATTCATATGTGAATCCTACTAAGGTGGGAGTATTCCAAAAGGGTCTAAAGTAAACAAAAATTTAGATTGGGATTGGAAAGAAATGAAAATTCTACTTTGGGGGAGACAAGGGAAAACAGGCTTTAGTGCACCATATTAGTGTGAGATTTGTTTATTTAAATAGCTTATTATATTTGCATTTTGATGACTCTTATTTCCACACTCTGCTTTCCTAACACTTTCCCACAAATAAGAAAGTGTGTTTTTCTGCACCTCCACACTAATGATTCCTCACTCAGCAAGGCTTGCATTTATTAAAGCTTTTTATTGCCACTTTGCTTAAAGAGGTGTTTGAACTCTAGCAGGTAGGCAAATCCACAGGGGAAATTCATTTGAAAGTATTCATAATGGAATACAAGAATGAAAAACAAAGTTGTTGCTGTGGACTACATTTTTTGGTCTCCTCAGATACATTGGATTTTTGTACTTTGACTCAAGAATATGAAATAGATCTCTTAGGGTCAAATATCTAGCAGCATGAGAAACATCTTCTCCTTTGTCATTGTGTAACCATAACAATTAAACTGGAATTAGGACATAACCTATTGAAGATATAGCAACATAGACATCATTTCTTTCTCTTCAATAAGAAAGTATTCTGAAGAAAATGAATAGTGTTAGTACAGATCAATTCTATGATTTCAATAAATGATTCAACCAATCTTGAAAAGTACCATATTTTCATTATTATTTCCTATTGAAAAGTATTTCCTTTTTATTCTCTATCATTATCTTGATGAAACTTAGTGGAATAGTATAAATAATAGTGGAGATCCTCATACCTTGCTGAAGACCTTCCTCTTAGAAATGTTTACCCTTCCCTATGATGCCCTCATAGATGGACACGTGTTTAGTTTTTTTTAATAAATTTTTTAATGTTTATTTATTTTTGAGAGAGAGACAGAGAATGAGTGGGTGAAGGGCAGAGAGAGAGGAAGACACAGAATCTGAAGCGAGCTCCAGGCTCTGAGGTGTCAGCACAGAGCCCGACGCAGGGCTCAAACTCACCAACTGTGAGATCATGACGTGAGCCAAAGTCAGATGCTCAACTGAGCCACCCAGGCACACCTTTAGTTCTTTATAGGAAATGATAACAACTCAATTTTGTAGTAAGATGAGTTATGAGTGTTCCAAAATCTTTGAATTATCTAGGCTGGAGAAATCTTGAGCCTCAAAACCTCTTTTCTGGCCTGGCCTCCTTAGTTTTTAGCATTCAACCATCACTTATTGCACATCTCTTTTAAGTGATAAAATGTTCTGGTACACTAAAGTGAAGGATGCATGGATGAAACCCTGAAGGAACATAGTTACCACTAACCTGAACAAGAAGTGATAGTGTTACATTTTCAGAAAACAGAAAGAACAGAGAGTTTCTAGTGTGAGAAGGGTGCTATAAAAATCTTCAAAGGGGGACATTGTCAAGATGAGCAGTAAATGGAGAAAAAACATTCAGTTTAAGAATGTGCAGAAAGAGAAGGTTCAACTCACATTTTTTGTTCAGGAAATCATGAGCTGTCTTTTTTTTAGCAATAAGGTAAGTTATGAAGTGACGATGAGGCAAAGGAGAAAATAAAAGAAGCTTACAAACAGAGTGTATGTTTTTCTAGGTCACTATTACAAACTTCTGATTTTTATTGATTTGTTTGATTTGTACTTTAGTCAATGTACATTACAGTGAAGATCAGCTCCTTTTTCTATTTGAAGAGAGGTTCTATTTCTCCTTGCTTTAGCTAAGAGAGCAAAGCAATATTTTCCATTCAAATGGGCTTTCATCTCCTCAATGTCACTCATCATAATGGAAATACAAATCAAAACCACAATGAGGTATCACTTCACACCTGTCAGAATAGCTAGTATCAAAAAGACAAGAAATAATAGGTGTTGGCAAGGAAACAGTGAAAAGGGAACCCTCGTGATCTATTGGTGGGAGTGTAAACTGGTGCAGTCACTGTGGCAAATAGTACAGAGGTTACTCAAAAAATTAAAGATAGAATTACCATGTGAGCTAATAATCCCACTACTATTTACCAAAGAAAATGAAAACACTAACTCAAAAAGATAGATGCATGCTTATGTTTATTACAACATTGTTTAGAATAGCCAAGATATGCAAGCCACCCAAGCGCCCGTTAGAAGATGAGGAGATAAAGAAGATGTGATACACACACACACACACACACACACACACACACACACACACACACACACACACACACACACACTGGAGCATTGCTCAGCCATAAAAGAGAATGAGATTTTCCATGTGCCACAACATGGATGGACCTAGAGGATATTATGCTACGTGAAATAAGTCAGACAGAGAAAGACAAACACCATATGATTTCACTTACATGTAGAATCTAAAAAACAAAACAAACAAACAAAAAGCAGAAACAGACCCATAAATATAGAGAACAAACTGATGGTTGCCAGAGAGGATGGCGTGAGGAGAGATGAACAAATGGGTGAAGGGGAGTGGGAGGTACAGGCTTCCAGTTACAGGATGAATAAATCACAGGAATGGCCAGTACAGCACTGGGTGTATAGTCAGTGGTCCTGTAATAATGTTGCATGGTGACAGATGGCAGCTACACTTCTAGTGACTATAATATGACCTACAGACTTGAGTCACTATGTTGTACACCTAAAACTAATGTAACATTCTGTGTCAACTATACTTCAATTTAAAAAATGAGCTAGTATCTCCTTCTATTGTGTCAAAAATATCCCCTCTTATCTGGGTTGGAAAGCTTTTACTTCAGGATATTCTAAGTGAATTTTTGAAGTAGCAGTTGGAGTAATATTTAGTCATTGGTTGAATATCCCAACTCCATACAGGATTTTATATATCAATCTCAAAAAACAGTTGTTCAAATGTACAAACTACACGTGGAATTGCCCAGTAAAGACGTATCACTACAACCTAAGTCACTTTTCTGACTTAGAAAATCATGCAGGCATCTAAGTTCTTTGACATTTGAGATCAGAACCATCCAGAATTTCTAATTGAGTCCTTTTAGACCTCTTGGGGAGTCAGAGTGGTCTTTGTTTCATGAAGTAAAATGTATTTGTTGCTTTTACTTCCACACTGCTTTCCCTGCACTTCAGTCCCAGGAGATAGCTTATATAAAACACAACAGTGGCTAATACCTTTTCTTCCATGAGGAGAGAAACTTTGCCCCACTTCTATCAACCTCTATCTTGGCTTATTCCCAGGTATCAAATGGTGAGCCTTAAGACTATTTTTCCCATTTCAGGTTTCAGTTTCTATTGGAGCTCCTTAATATGTTCTTCTAAGCATGATCCTCAATATTTAGGTCTCTGATAACTCCTGGAAAACACGATTCTGAATTCCAGGTCTCTCATTTAGTAGTAAGAATTAGCTCTCCATTACTTCCTATAGACATTCTCAATTGCTCTATTCTCCTGCTCACTCATCAAGGTGCTTTTCAAAGGTTAAAACAAGCATGAATCCTGCCTGCTTGTCCCAGAAACCAAGACTTTACATTCTCTAAGTTTCACCTAGAATGTTCTTCTTTTGCAGAAGCGTACCATATGCACCATAGAATCATTTGTACATAGAAGCTTGGCTTCCTAATCATAGAAGTAATGCTTATTTAAATTTGTATTGCCAACACTAGCACAATGTTGAACACTTAATAAATAAATATCCAGTAAATGCTTGCTGATTCAGTGGAAAGAAGAAAGCAAAGCAGGCAGAAGGGAAAGTGGTAAGGTGGGAGGGAGGGAAGAAAGGAAGAAAGGCGGGTAGACATAGTGATCCTACTAAATTTTTAGTATTTAGAAGAGAGTTATTTTCTGTTTTTCCAAAATGCCCTGTAGTCAATATATTCTTTTAAAAAATTTTTAAAATGTTTATTCATTTGTGAGGTCATGACCTGAGCCAAAGTCAGATGCTTAACCACTGAGCCACTCAGGTGTCCCTAGTATATCCTTTTTATTTTTAAATTTTTTTAAGTTTTTATTTTGGTTTTGAAAGAGAGAGACAGAGTGCGAGTGGAGAAGGGGCAGAGAGAGGGAGACACAGAATCAGAAGCAGGCTCCAGGCTCTGAGCTGTCAGCACAGAGCCCAACGCAGGGCTCGAATTCAAGAATGGTAAGATCATAATCTGAGCCAAGGTTGGATGCCCTATCGATGGAGCCACCCAGCCGCCCCCCCCAAGTATATTCTTAATAGATAAATTTATATCCAATCTAGAAAACAGGACATAACACATATATGATAAAATATGTTTTATAATAATACTTTCAAGAAAAATTGAATGTTTTTAATGTATTTCTTTCTATGGCATTCACCTAAGTTACCCTAAAAGCAAAGATAACTTTTTCAGATCTAAGGTGGCATAAATACTGACATGTCTGAATTTTAAGATTATTTCCTTATTATTTCCAGAATTAGAAGTTAAAATATCAGAAAATGATTATTTTTCTTTCTTGAAAGAAAAAACCATGCTGAGAAGCCATTGAACATTATTTTTACTATTGTAATTAGTGAAAGGAACTTAGACCTAGCACTTGACTTTGTCTTTGAAAATGTTTTTGGAAACAGTTGTTATTTTTGTAGTGAAGATACAAAATTCAATTCATGAAGTTGTTCTTTCCACACTATTACACTAGACGTGCCTGTTATTCTCTGGAAGGCTTGTCACTCTTAAGACTATTTAGAAACACTTTGTGTGAGGTCAAAGAAAGAGGTTGCATTTTGATGATTGTTTTGCCTCCCGTGGCTTCCTCCTCACTCCTGAAATATATTCCTTCCAACGAGGCCACCATCAAAAGGGCCATTTTCATGATGACTGTAGAGATAAAACGTCTGACGAAATAACTATTGGATTCGTCATATTTGTAATAACAATAATTATAACTTTGGCATTAACTGCAGCCCATCACTGGCTTTTTCCTCCTGCCCTTGCCAACAGGCCCGAAATCCAGGCTTCAATTTCTTTTGCATTAACTCTGCCTCGAATATAATGATTACCATTTAACTCGGTGGTTACATAATCCTAGTGAAATTTTAATGTGGACATCTTGCATTAACTTTCTTTCCTTTACAACAACAAAAAAGGAAAAGGTGGCCCCTAAATAAATGAAACTCAATTTCACGGCACATTATCTCTCTCAATTCTTTCCTCACAGCTTTCATTTTCATTAAAATCACAGACAACCATAAATTAATAATTACTTCAGGTTGACTAAATGCAGGCCATACTATTTAGCTCTTGCTTTCCTACAGTGGCCCTTGTTCATGCTGGAAAAAATGTTAATTTAGATAATGTGGCTTGGCCCCTTGTCTTATCATTCTGTTCTGCAGTTTCACTGATCTATAATAGTCTGTTCTTATTAGATAGTATTAACTTTATCTTTTGTTCAATCAAGCTTTACACTTTGCTTGGAAGATAACTATTGCAAACTCTCAGTTGAAATGTGTCATTATCTACATATCTATTATATTTCAATTCTTCTCAAAATGCTTTCTGTATTTACTAACTTACTTGCGATTCCACGCATTCATAAATGTCTTGTCCATTAGCTTAAAGTGCATATTGGAGACACTTTAATGGAGAAGAGAGATAAACATACAAAATTCTAACCCTTTGTAATTATGAGAATTACAGATAAACTATATTATTTTACTTTTCAAAAGATTTAAGCAATATTTATTTCATTTAAAGCTGTGGTAACTAAAAATTCAATCCAATTGCTTCTCTGTTTCTCTGGTATTTGAAAACTCTGATTAGCCTTAAGACAAGTTATTATATTGTTTACTTAAAACCCTACTTCCTTAGACAGCTTTTTAAGATATGCATCTATTTTTATAGAGGTTCCAGAGGGAAAGCAGCTACACAATTGTACTTTAGTACACTGAGAACAATAAAATACTGGAGCTGCCAGCTGAAATGGAAGTTAACAGTTTAGTCCCTGGCAATATTATTTTTGGGAATGCTTTCACTTTCTTAAGTTTAGGTAAAGCTAGTGGTTGATGTGAACTCAGTAGAATTCCATCTATACTTTAGAGCTCATGCTACAGTGAATGCTGATTTCAAAGAAGTTAAAGAAGCTTACCATGTTTAACAAGTTTAAGTTAGGCTACTGCAAAAACAAAAACTCCTTGGTTAAAAATATATTCATATTTCCTGCTCTATTTCAAGGTTTTGGAACATTAAGCAATTAACTGGTTGAAGATGTGATAGAGGGATCTTATCTTTAGACAAATGGATAAGTTATTTACATCATCGAACACAATGGTGTTCTCAATGAAATCCTTAGATTAACATTCCCACCTTCTGCCCTATGGGGCATGTATTTCTTCTTTCCTTTGGATTACTATAAATCAAGTATTTTTATCATCTAACTTGAAAGCCACATACTGCATGATTGGAAGACATCATATTCATTTCTGCTCAGTTATTGAATGATACAATTTGTAAAAACAAATTATTTTTCAAGGAATATACCACCACAATTGATCTAGAGGCTAAAGACATTCAGTAAGTACATTTTGACTCCATTTAAGTTATGCCAATTTTAAAAATAACATCCTGGGTTGACTTTCTTCAGTGTTAATCCGCATATGTAATTGCCACCAAATTATCTCATTTGTACTGACTTTATTAAGTTATAGAGAAACATGGCATTTTCATTACTTGATTTTCCAATGAATATTTTCCTTAACTAATGATGATTCACATAAACCATGTTTACTAATGATTATATCCTGAAAATGTCCATGTGTATTGAAGGCATAATTGTCCTGAACCCCACAATCTAAAATGTCCCAGAGGAGGCATTTGAAATGACTCAAACAATACAATAGTTTGAAATTGATCTGGGAATCTCATTTCCCTCTTTGTGCCAAAGCTCAGCTCTGTTTGCTATAAATATTATGATACTATTTTGCACGTATTAACATCAATCAGTGCTTTAGCTAAAACATAACTTGCCTAATAATACAAATTAATTTTACAGACATTGTACTTTTAACCCCTATATTCTGAAATTTATTATTATAGTGGGAGCCACAGAAGAATCCAAATGTATTCTGATTTTTAAACTAATAAAAGTTTTTGATATATTTCAATGTTTAAAAATGAATTAAGTATATTAGAGTTTCACCATTAAAGACAGCTAAATTAAAGGAATGAAGTGTTGGAATATTAACATTTTTTTTTCTTTTTAGGCTCAGGCTAAAGGTTTATGTGAACAATTTGAATAACCTCCTCACCCAATGTAGAAATACCATATTCTCTAATCATTTCTTGTTGAGTCTATTTCATAATCACATATATTTTTATACCGTAATATGACACCTATGCACATCTTCAAATAAAGCAAGAGATGTTTGGTTTGAAGTGTTCATTTATTAATTGCTTATGTGAAATTGAATGAATAAACTCTTGTGCAGTAGTCTATATATTCCTGACCCATCATGTAATCTTTCTTGGTGTTTTGACAAGCTACTTACATTCTTTGATGCTCAATTATTCATTTGGTAAAATGAGGATCCACTTGCTCATCTGTGAAAATAATCACAGAATTATTTTCACAATTGAGGAATAAAATATTTTAAAGTGCTTGGCAAAATAAGACTTTTAAACAATACTTACTAGTCCCTTTATTTTACTTTTTAAAATTATCAGCTAACTGGAACTTTTTTTTTATTAAGATTAAATAGCTATTGATTAATTTGAAAATAGCTTTATACACACACATATACACAACATAATTTTTTATATAGTGGGGTTTTTTGTATTTTTATTCTAAGGAATACTATAAGAGAGGTGATATTATGATATAATGCAGAGGGGTAAGAAACGTGGCATAATGCCTATCAGGTTGTGGCTAATGTTAATACCTTCCAAGCTATATTAAGGTCTATAAAGAACAGCAAGGGTTGAAGCACAGGAGAGAATGGTTTGGCAAAGTATTTGATTACTTGAAACCAACGAGTGAGAAGGTCAGTATTGGTCTTCAGGCAACTGAGGGCAGCCTCCTGGGAATGCTGCTGGAACTCTGATGCCGATGACTGAGCTGGTAGTCATGATAACACAGTCCCCATATCCAAGGGCAGAATTCCACTAGAGACATTGACTTGCAATAGAGCATAGAAATCTAGGCATGGAGCATGGGGAGACCATCAAACATAAATTGAAAAACTTAATTTCAGGATACTGCCCAAAATATATTGAGATTTGTTTAAGAGAGTCCAAGTCTTCCTTCTACTCCAAAACTCACAAAATAACACAAATTCTATCTTAAAGAAGAATACATCCGTACTGACGTTGAAAAAATACTGCACACATATTGAAGAAGTCCAAAGGTTAGAAAATACATGGCTCCAAATACAGAGAGGAACAAAACAGTAGGGTACTTGAACCCTAAACACATACAGGCTGAAATATGACAGAGGTAGAAACACTGGAGGCAGATCCGGTTTTTAGTCAATCAGCAGTGCCATTGGTTTTGGGGGTTATAAATCAGGGAGCTGCATTTGGTGCTGCTGGGTGGGCCAGGCTCTCCTTCTTTTCCCATCTGTCCTGAACATTAATGATAGTGATATTTATAGTCAAACTATAGCAGTGGATATAGTGCTTGGAGAAATAAAGGTGGGACCATGCCTTAGGTAGCGACTAATCTTCAGAAAAGATAATTCACTTATCTACATTAGAGACTACTGGCCCATATTAAGAATTTCCATGGGGCGTCTGGGTGGCTGAGTCAGTTGAACACCAAATTTGGCTTAGGTCATGATCCCACAGTTCTGAGTTTGAGCCCCGTGTCAGGCTCTATGCTGACAGCTCAGAACTGGGAGCCTGCTTTGGATTCTTTGTCTCCCTCTTCTCTGCTCCTCCCCCACTCATGCTCTGTCTCTCTCTCAAAAATAAATAAACATTAAAAATGTTTTTAAAAGAATTTCCAAAATTTCAGGAAAACCAATCAACAATAGTTAATGAGTATCAAAAACTTTTATGATAGGCACTATTCTGTATCCTTATGCATTATCTGACTTAATCTCTATAATAATTGGTAATAAATATTGGTAGTAACACTTTGTTTTATTTTAACTGGTGAGGAATTTTCTCCTTAGAAGACTAAATAATAACCCTCAGGTCATATAACTAAGAAGTAAGAGATGTCACTGATCCTAATTAATCTGCCCCCAGTATGTGTGCTCTTTCTTAGCAGTCATGTATGACAATAAATCAGAATTCTGGATCAGCTCAAAATCAGAATTCTGGATCAGCTCAAAATGATTCTGAAAGATGAAAAGATGGATAGCATGAGAGACTATTTATTCTCATATTTATCTCATGAAAGTTCCAAAATAACTCTTACTATATACGCCAGGGAATGCACGCCTTGGTATTATCCTAAAGAGTAAAACATGTCTAACACCTGCACACAGATATTTGCAGCAGTTTTATTCATCACTGCCGAAACTTGGAAGTAACCAAGATATCCTTCAGTGGGTAAATGGGTAAATAAACCATGGTACATCTAGACAATGCAATATAATTCAGTGCTAAAAAGAAATGAGTTATCAAGCCATGAAAAAGCATGGAGGGAACTTCAATGCATCTTACAAAGTGAAAGAAGGCAGTCTGAAAAAGTCTATATACTGCATAATTCTAAGTATAGAACATTCTGGAAAAAAGTCAAAATTATGGAGATAGGGAAAAGGTCAGTGATTTGCAGGGGTTGAGGTAAGTGGAGGTAAAACATAAAAGATTTTTTTAAGATACTGAAGATACTATGTAGGATACTACATTAGGGATATGTGTCATACCTTTGTTCAAAGCCATACAACACGAAGAGAGAACCCTAAGATAAATTATCAGCTTTGGGTAGTTATAATGTGTCAGTGTAGTTCATCAATTTTAACAAACATGGAGGTATGCTGGTAAGAGAGGGAGCTATGCATGCCTGAGGGCAGAGGTTACATAAAAATCTCTCTACCTGTCATTCAGTTTATGAATAAAAAATTAAAAGTTCCAAAAGGGGATTAAAGAGAGTAGAAATAATCAAGGAACTCATAGAAGAAAATAGTTGAGAGCTGAAAACATAAGTCTTCAGATTGAAGGATGCACTAAATACTGTGTAGGATTAGTAGAAATGGCACAAAACTGGACACGAATCATGATATTTCAGCATCAGATGATGAGAATATCCTCAAAGGCTGCAGAGTGGGAGAACAAAAAAACTTTACAAAAAGCAGGATTTAAAAAGGCATTTGACAAATTTGTAAGGAATCAAATTTTAAGCCAAGTTTTATTAATTTATTAATTACTTAAACTTTCATTTACTTGTTAAAACAGAAAAAACAAAGATAGTTCAGATGACAAAAATTCTCAAGAATAATTTTCCATACAATATCCTGTTTAAACATTATTATGATTCTGTCATGCAGTCTCCAGATGATCTTAAGGTGAGTGGTGTTCAACACAGGATATAGATGATATTTAGGTGACTGGTATTCAACACTGGATATTATCCTAAGGTGAGTGGTGTTCAGCACTGCAAAGGAGATTGATAGCAAAGTTCTTCTTTTATTCAGAATAAAGACATACTCATTATTTATAAATCATTCAAAAAATAATTGTGTGTTATATAGCTAAAGACAATGACTAGAAGTCTCTAAAAAATATTAAGATATATATCCCATAAACCACTAGAAAAAAATTAAAGGAAGAAAGGAAATGATGAAAACTAAAATTCCCTAAAGGAAAATGAAGAGAAATGACACTGCAGCATGTCTACAAACCCAAATTTATGAGTGATTGTAACAATTGAGACTAGCTCAATGTCTTTATTGAAAAGCACAGATTATTTAACAATGCTAAAAGAAAATCTATGATGAGAAAATGAAAATCTCTACAGGAGAAATAAAAGGAAAGCAATTTAAACACAATATCTCAACATTTTAATATAATTGACCTAAAATATGTATATATGTATCAAGATATTTTTACAAATAGGAAACAATTGAGCACTGGTAATGTCCGGCCAAATAGGATTCAAGTTAAAATTGGATAGATTGGGCTTTTTTTTTGTTTTGCTAAACTTTATATTTCATAAATATATATTTTAAAATATAAAAAAGAAAGAGTGAAATGACAAATGTAGAACATATATAGTAAAAGATATGACAATTTCCCATCTGCAACTGACTTATCAAATAATCAAATACTAAGGTAAAACTAAATATAGATATTATGGTATCAATAACAAAATTATGTTGAACTGATATATCCACTGACATTTTGAAGTGTCAGAAGAAAGCACATTGATTCAAAGCACATGAAATTGTCACAGAAACTGAACTTTGAGTACAAAAGAAAATAATGAAATAACTTTTAAAAGCATATTTTATAGGTTATAGATCAGATGACAATTGAAGAAAGTAAGACAAGAGTAAAGGTTACAATTTTTCTACTCCCTAATCCACTTGTAATGACTATGTTGTTTTTAAAGAAATTATTAAATAGTTTTCCAGTAACAATGATATAAAAACTGAAATTATTAAATATGTAAGGTGTATGTACTAAAAGTGATTCCTATATATTTACAAAACCCTGTATTGTGTTGCTAAATTATTGCTTATGATATATTAAGATATAAATGCATTAATTTAAAATTAAGATCAACTGAAAATAAAGGAATCCACCTATATTTCCAAAACTTATAAGAATAACAGGAAGCAAAAGCAATTATTAAAAATAGAGATAAAAACAAAAAGTAACGGAGCAGAAAATAATAAGGAAATATGTTTCACAGATATAATAAAAAGCTGGTTCTTTGACAAGATCAATAAAATATGCAAACTTTTGTAAAGGTAAATAAGAAAGTATTGTAACTAGAAGAAAAAGAGCATTAAAATTAGAAAGGACATGTAATAAATGTTGAAACCTTAAGATAATACATTTTTAGGCTGAAAACACTGGAATCTCTAAATAAAAATTACAAAGTAAGAATAATTCAGAGTTGATCAGAATAAAGAATTAATCCAAATACCTGCCACAGGCAGATAACTAAGTGAACATCACTTTAAGCAAATATTCTTTAGATATTTATTCCAATTTCATCAGGGGAAGCGAAAAATCGTTGAATACTTACCACACACTAGGCACTACTCTAAACCCCTTACATGGATAACCTAATTCAGTCCTTACCGAAAAACTCCAGGGCACCTAAACCTTATCTACT
The DNA here is from genome assembly GCA_017311185.1 of Proteles cristata cristata. NCBI lineage: Eukaryota > Metazoa > Chordata > Mammalia > Carnivora > Hyaenidae > Proteles > Proteles cristata. Next base: position 706,905 of record JAESUZ010003350.1, on the reverse strand, counting down.
ATCACATAGCTAGCTTGAGTGCACAAGGCGAGATGCAAACCTAAGCTGCCTAGCTCCAGCACCCACACTTATTTTCCATACTATTTGCCAATAAGAGCATAAACCAGCTTCCTATGTGTATGTGACTCATATGCAATAATCCCACAGTCCAGGGGCGCTTGGGTGGCTCATCTGGATAAGCATTCGACTTTGCTTTAAGTTATGATCTCATGGCTCATGAGTTCAAGCCCCTTGTCAGGCTCAGAGCCTAGAGGCTGCTTCGGATTCTGTATTTCCCTTCTCTCTCTGCCCCTCCCCTGCTTGTGCTCTGTGTCTCTCTCAAAAATAAACATTAAAATTTTTTTAAAAAATCCTGTAGTCCTTTTATTTAGGTCTGACCAAAGCCAAATTTACTAACATCAAAGCATAAATGAGATATTTAAAATTTACTGAAACTTCTGTAAGCATGATGGAACAAGGGGTTTACGATGGAGAGAAATTTCCTTAGAGAATTCTAAAAGTGCTTCCTTTGGGACTGTATGTCCCTATGTCTCTTGACTCCCTTGTCCTCTGTGGCCCTTCACCTTTCTAGGAAGCTCCTAATATCCTCTTACTGACTTCCTCAAATTTGTACTTAAAAATCTCTCTGTGTATATCAGAGACCATTGTGGGTTGGTTTCTCAACATTTAGTTAGCTCAATACCTAGGTATCCTAATCTCATTATTAATCTCTTGGAAAGTGGCAAAATCCATCATAACCAAGATAAAAAGTTTGTTAGTAATGTTATAACATCCTACAGAGATTACACCCCATCCAGAAATCTCTCTAATTTGACTTTTAATCTTTCTCTGTGTCTTGGTCACTCTTGCTTATAAAGATAAAAACAAGAGTAAAACAAGGACTTACAAACAAGGAAAACTATAAATCTCCAACTGTGCATATCTGTGTATTAAAATATATTTTTAAACAATTTATTAATTTATTTTGGGAGAGTGAGCAGGGGAGGGGCAGAAAGAAAGGGAAAGAGAGAATCCCAAGCAGGCTTTGTGTGCTCAGTATGGAGTGTGACACAGAGTTTGATCCCACAAACAGTGTGATCATGACCTGAGCTAAAATCAAGAGCTGGATGCTTAACCCACTGAGCTACCCTGGTGCCCCAATTAAAATATGTTTATTAGGGGTACCTGGGTAGCTCAGTGAGTTAAGCATTGGACTTGGGCTCAGGTCATGATCTTTTGGTTCTGGAGTTCAAGCCCCTCCTTTGACTCTGTGCTGACAGCTCAGAGCCTGGAGTCTGCTTCAGGTTCTGTGTCTTCTTCTCTCTTTGCCCCTTCCCTGGCTCGTGGTCCATCTCTCACTCTCAAAAATACATAAACATCGAATTTTTTAATAAACATTTTTATTAAAACAACTTATTTTCCATGACCAAGAAACAGTAAAGTCAAAAGTACAAGAGCTAGCTAGATACAGGCTGCTTAGTATAAATTTTGACTCAGCCATCCATTGGCTGTGTGACCAGAGAAAAATTTTTTAAACCATCAGAGCTCCAAGTTTCTTCTCTCCAAATTCAGAGGAATGTTGTTGAGGTTAATGTTGAGATAGTCTGTAAAAGCACTTAAGCATTAAAAAGGAGGGAGCTATAATTATTTTTCTGGTTTGTAACTTCTGCTTATGTACATTAACATGTATGAAATCTAGCTTTTTTTCTTTTCTGTTAATTTTTTTGTTTTCTGGAATTCTAAATTTATACTACCTGCAGAATATTTCGTTTCCTATACACTTGAGTTTTGGGTCATTTCATCCACTTTGAAAGTTTTAATGACCAGTTTCTATAGGCATTCCCCATGAAGGTGCCTCAGCCCTGCCTATATCTTCAGCCCAAACCCAAAAGAATCTCCAATGTGTTAATAGATAAAATCACATAGATAAATACAGCATCCTCACCTCAAATTGGATATATCTAATACAAAAACATATCATCTTTTCAAAACTGTTTATGTTTTTTTCCCCCCTTTTTCTCTCTTGGGCTCCTCTGTTCTCTCAAGTATAACAGACCAAAGCTTATTACTTAATGCCTCCCTCTATTCTATCTACAAAATATAGTTAACTTTTAAACTCCCATAGATTCTATCTCCCCTAATATTCCTCACATCTGTCTGCTTGATAATACCCTCTTGCCGAAACTCTTACCATCATGCTTTATCCAGATTTGTTCCTCCAGTCTCTTTTTTTTCCATGTTATATTTTACCTAAGATGTGTTAATTTATTTTACTAAACCATGATGACCTCACCTGTCGATGAACTACAGTGGGCATCACCTACCTGATGGATAACAAACTCCTCAAACCACACTTACTTATTTTCTAGTCTTTCTATATCGCTACCCCTCATGGACCCCCATACAACTCCGACATTTGCAGTCCCTCGAACAAATCTTCAGCTTTTCAACTTCCAGGTTCTATCCTCCTCTCATCTTTTTTTTTTTAATAATTTTTATTTATTTCTAGGGAGAGAGAGAGACAGCGTGAGCAGGGGAGGGTCAGAGAGAGAGGGAGTCACAGACTGAAACAGGCTCCAGGCTCTGAGCTGGCAGTCAGCACAGAGCCCGACGCGGGGCTCGAACCCATGAACCGCGAGATCATGACCTAAGCGAAAGTTGGACGCCCAACTGACTAAGCCACCCAGGCGCCCCTCCTCTCATCTTTCTATAAACAGTGCCCTCTCCTGCTCTATATGACATCCTGCCAGCATCATGTGCCACCGCTCCCAGGTGAAATATTTGTGATTAAACCAGTAGACGTTTTCCCATCAGTTCTTGTGGCTTTTTGTTTCCAACTATATGGCAAGTTTTCCCAAAATAGCATTTGAGGCTTCATAGTACTTCATTGGCTTCAGACAGCTATTTGGATACTGAATCTATTCTGGAAAATTACTAAAGCTTTTTGAAGGGTTTTGGTAAATTACTAAACTGAACCCAGTACTTCTGTATTGGGGAGGGGATGTAGATTTACTACATATAAAATATCATGAAAACTTATAGGGCAGCTGGGTGGCTCAGGAAGTTGAACATCCAACTCTATTTCAGCTCAGGTCATGATTTCATGGTTCATGACACTGAGTCCCGCAACCAGCTCTATGGCACAGCATGGCACTTCTTAGGATTCTCTCTCTCTCTCTCTCTCTGTTTCTCCCGCTCTTTCTCTTTCAAAATAAATAAACAAACCAGAAAAAAAACAGCATAAAAACTTTAAAAGTATAGAAAACAAGACCAAGCATTAGTAAGTCCTCAATAAATATTAATTCTCTTATGTAGCCACTAGTGATTAAAAAATATTTTCCCAATTTCATAATATACCCCACTAAAATGATAACTTTCTTGAGCACAAGAATTTCAATTTTACGGTCCCTATATATCTCTTATCTTTGTAGTCTGTGTGCAGGTCCTTACAAAGAGGTAGCATTGAATAAAATTTGCTAAATTAAATTCTTTTGTTTAATAATCAACATAATAATTAATGTTATGAATTGAGAAGAATGCTTAAATATGCCTGTTTTGTTTTGTTTTGTTTTGTTTCCAGAAGTTGACTGAACTTAATTCATGACATGAGAGGATAGGAATGCCTGACCTGTCAGTTCTGAGGTTAACATGGCACATGAGAACTACTGCTCATGGAAAAGTGCATGATTTTTCTTGAAAACAATTCCAGGAAATATACTGCTATATAGATCGGGTTATATCCATCCAGAATAGTATTGAATGTCTGCCATATCCATTAATATGTCCAAATTTAGATTATGAGTAATAGAGTCATACAAAGTTTACTAACAGGAAAAAGTAATTGTTTAGACAATGTTCTTCCTCATTGTATCAAAATATTTCACACATAGTTACCAAGTGAAGGTAGAATAAAAAAAGGTTAGTTTCAAAAGCATTTTTCAAAATGCTAAAATGCACCAGAAAATTTTTGCAGTATGACCTTAATTTACTATTAGAAATCATCTATATGGTATACATTGCGTTATTCTACTTGTGTATTGTCTATTTGGTGTGGTGCTATGTAGTTTTTGTGCTATGAAACATAATCATATTTCAAGGAAATATTAGAAGGGTACATAACTGAAGTGTAAAAACGGTCAAGTTCGGTAAATATTTTATTATAGGGTAGAATAATTTAATATGCTTTTATCACTGCTATTTCTCCTATGATGTTAGGAGCTTATTTTTAATTCTAGAAAAGAAATTTTGAGAAATCCAACTCGAAAAAAAAAAAACATATAACTAATGCCAGGTCAGTATTGAAATGATATTAATGAGGAATGTGAGATACAGTTAGAAATGAAATTAATGAGGAATGTGAGGTAGAGTATAATGTTATCATTTTGCTGACCAAAATCAGATAGCACAAATTAGTGAAACCTTAGCAATTGATTGTCTATTTCACACATTGTCCCTGCAAAGTGGGTATAAAGTAATCAATGTATATTAGGTCTAAAATAAGTAAAACCTATATTAGATTCTCCCATAATTTTCTTCTCTACTATCCAAATATTTCAGATTCCCTTTTCCTCACTAAAGCCCAGAAAATACACTTGGCAAATTATATACCAAAAATGTCAACTGAAATATGACATGATGAATAAATCATTAATGATAAAATATTGAGAATTAGTAAGAGTTTCAGTGATGACCAAGATGGAATAAACTCATCACAGCCTATCTTTCCCTGAGACTGCAAGAAAACCTCTGGACAGAATACGAAGAATGGCCACATTACTATGGAAAGTAAATAACACCAGATGATTTGGGAGGGAAGTCAAACTTGTAAAAGAAAGAAAATGCCTTGACTTTACCTTTTTTTGCTCTCCTTCCTTTATCATATGGCTTTTATCCAAGAGTATAAGGAGAGGTGGACAATAAAAATTGGAAGGAAAATTGTGTTTTTCAAGGCAGAAGATGGGACAAAAGGACGTCTGATAGCCAGGGAATGGATTGGGAGGAATATATATTTTTTTTCCTTTTCTAGTTCACTCTTACCCTGAGAAAGCTCCAGTCATGAAGCTTCATTGCTGCCATGGCAAGTTATCTAAAATCTGAGGAAAAACCCTTCCCTCTAACCAGAGGAATCAAGAAATGAACCCCAAGGACCCAAAGTGTGTGGGGAGATTGATGGGTTTTTTTCTCTTTTCTCTCTCAGCTTTGTCTGAGAGTGCCCACACTACTGCAAAATTGCACATCAGCACAAAAGTTGAAGCCATGAGGTTTACAAGCAAGAAGACTGGGAAAAGTGGTCACAGCAAGCCAAGTGTCTGAAAAAACATGGAGGTGAGAGACGGAGAAGGGGATGCCTAAAATCTGTACCTTAACTGACAAAAATCCAGTTCTACCCCAATCTGGGCACTAACAGAATTGTCACCAATAAGTGTGATAAAAGCTTTGAGGACTGAACTATTGTGGACCCCATACCAGCGTCCTAGACAAATCTCTGAAAGAACAGGCACGAGGAAAGTCCAACTGCAGCACACAGACTTTGCAGCCTGAACTGACTTTGGAAGTACTGCCTACAGAAGGCGAACTGAAACCTTTGATTTGAACCTAGCTGTGTCAATTGCCTGCTATAAAGCAAACAAGAGAAAAGAGAAGGTATGGTAAATCTTCAAAGAATTTTAACAGGACTCAGATTTTTAGAACATAATACTAACAATGTCCAAAAGATCCAAAACCACTTGACAGAGAGGACTGGGAAAATCTGCCTAACATTAGGAAAAAATTATAATAAAAATGTTAATCCCAAATGACTCAGACGTTGACATCACCTGACAGACTTAAAGCAGTTCATCACCAAGTGCCATGAGCCAAAGTTAATCACTGTCAAAATTAATAGAAATTTTCAGCAGAGAAATTGAAACTATATTATAGAATCAGGTGCCAGTTTGAAATAAATATAATGGGAAAATACAACATATGAGATAAATTTCATTGCATGGCCTTAATAGTAGATGTGGAAATGGAATAGAAGAGACTCAGCAAACTTAAAGATAGATCAGTAGAAATTTTTCAATCTTAACAATAAAAGAAAAAAAAAAGATTGAAAGTACAAGCAGAGCTCAGGCACCTATGGGACAATATCAGAAAGCATAATAATTATTTCATTAGCATTTGAAAAACAGAAGTCAAAGTAATTGGTGCAGAAGGAGAAAATAACTGAAGAAATGATGGTTTGAAAACCGTCTCCCATTTTTAACAGAGTTTGATCCTTCTCTTCATTTCAGGTAAAAATCTGTTAGTCATCCAAAGCCCAGTCTTTCCTTAGGAATGGAACTCAATTATTGTATCTGGCTAACATGAAAAAATCCTTTATCAGTTTCATTGGTACCAGATGTGACTATGCGCTCACCAATGGGATATAAATAGACATGATTTGATTTACTTTTAGGTGATGTCCTTCAAGAAAATGACGTTTCCTTTCTCCTTTTCTCTTTCTCTTTGCCGGAAATGTGAACCCTGAAGATCTATATTGAATGCTTACTGATGTGAGGATTAAGACAACGTCCTAGGGGTGAAGGTGGGAGACTGGAAATAAGCCAACATATAGAAGAAAAATGGACTTAAATCATACAGACTGCTAATCCAAAGACTGGTACATGACTGAGAAATAATGGTTTAAACTATTATCATTCAGTTGGGATTTTGTCAGAAGAGCTGTATGTTTATCCTAAGTAATATAAGATCTTAGCTCAATTACAATTAAAACATTCACTATAAAAAAATCCCTTCCACATATTTTCTATCACATTATTTTACTTTATTATCTTCATAGGGCCTGTTAGCATCTCAATTATCTTTTTAAATATACATATCAATAGATTATCTTTTCTGTATAGGACTTGGATTTTCCCAAGAATGTGTGTATGAATTTCTTTTACTAATTTTAAAATATTGAAGATTGAATGAATCAGCATGATTTTAAGCTTTTCTTTCAATGGAATTAATCTATTCACTTGTTATAAAATCCAAGGACATGATGGAGAATATCTGAACTTGAATACTATTCAATTATGTTATTTATGTTATTAATGGCTTAATTAACTTAATACATTTTAAAACTTAAAACACAACACTTATTTCAAATGTTTAAATTTGTTAAAAATGAATAGATGAACCAAAAACCGAAAAGACACAATATTTAACTCTGAAGAAATGGGCTAAGTATTTGCATTTGCCATTTTTACAAAGCTTAATGGACAACAGCTCATATTTTATTTAGTTTTCCAACAGATGGAAGAAAATTAGTGTCACTAAGTGAGAGGTGGGAGACATTCCAAAATTAACTACAGAGAATATATGCAGTTCATTCCATGTCTTTCCCAACTTAAAAAAAATAACCTGCATTTTATGAAATAAAATGAGCATAGCTTGGTATAGATTAGCAATCTGAGGAGTCATTGTGAATGTTGAAAATTAATTGAGCTACTGGTTCTTTGAACTTTATTTCAATATTGGTTGTTTGCTACCTTTTAAATTTTATTTTAAATTTAAAATCTATTAGGATGGTGATTTCAACTGTTCTTGTTATTGTTGATGCTTTCTTGTTTGCTTTAATTTTTGTCTATTTTTTCAAAGGCAAATATGCATTAGTTTGCCTGAATTATTAGCTTTACATAAACAAATTGTTTGCTAACTGTAAAACCACTATTTATCTCTTTCTCATAAAAGTGTAGAGGAATGTACGTCTTTTAGAGCAATCCTACTTTATAAATAGTTTGAACCTTTCTCATGTATAAAATTATTCTTTAAAACTTGTATTTTAATTATTAGGACTAACAAAACAATAATGAGCCACTTCACATAAGAGCAGAACACCAATACACCGAGATACGTATTTAGCACTAATAAAGTAATGGTTCATTCCTCAATGAGTACACTTTATGAGGTAATCTGTATGGGTGGGAGAAGGAAATCTACAGTGAGTAATAATAGATAGTTGCCCCCATTATGACTTCATTGACCACATGAAATAGAATACCAAACCATATTGGACCAACAAATAGTGTTAGCTGTTTAGTACATGATAAGGAGTCCAAACATTGGTGCCCAGGAATGCCTAGTGAATCCATACTTCCTTCTGTGTCACTTCTTTTAGCCTGTGACATTCATTCTCACATTTGTGTTCTCAAAGTGTAGTTTAAGCCATGTAAAAAAACATGGTCGCCCAATATTCCAGACACCATGACAGTATTTTAAGCAAGCAGGGAAGTGTATAAGAAGAAGGGGCATTTTTTTTTTTCTAGAAATGTAGCAAAGAACTAGATCTGTCTTTAAGTAAAGTTGGAAAATGTAATTATTTGGCTGGTTACATTGCACAAAAACAGCATTGAGCCTTTATTTTTAATAAAGAAATTTGAAAAAGGAATACTGTATGTTATCTAGGCAACTATATCATGACTATAATTTATCAAATGTCTTTTCCCTGCAAAAATTAAAAAAAAAAATGACCCTGTAGAAAGACAAGATAATTTGGGCAACACACTCCACCACTTATTTCTCTGAAATAAAAGACTAAAAGTTAAAAGCATACATTCTAGTACCTCATTCTTCTCTCATGTCTCACTGAATATGTAAAGATAGCTTCTGTATTGTTCAGGCAACTCACTTTCAGAACAAGAATTTTTTAAAAGTAAACACAAGTTTACCAGACCTAAGGACCTGTTTTAAAGCTACAGCACTGAAGACAGTTTGGGACTACATCAGGATAAACAAATAGACCAGTGTAACAGAATAAATAATGTAGAAATAGACCCAAAAACCTGTAGTCACTTGATTTAACTCAGAGGTGAAAATGTAATTAATTTTCTAGAGAAATGATGGAGTTTTTAATAAATAGGACTCTGTTCTTTGAACATCCCCACTAAAAAAAAAGGTGAATCTTGACCTCACATCACTCATGAAAGTCAGTCCCAGGTGGTTTATAGATTTGATCAGCAATAGTAACACAATAAAGCAATAAGAAAAGTAATATATTTCCAAGGCCATCAGCTTAAAAATGATTTCTTTAGGGGCGCCTGGGTGGCTTAGTCAGTTAAGCGTACGACTTTCGCATAGGTCATGATCTCACAGTTCGTGGGTTTGAGCCCCGCGTCGGGCTCTGTGCTGACTGCCAGCTCAGAGCCTGAAGCCTGTTTCAGTCTGTGACTCCCTCTCTCTCTGACCCTCCCCTGCTCACGCTGTCTCTCTCTCCTAAAAATAAATAAAACATTAAAAAAATGATTTCTTTAAAAATAGGCAAACTGTACTAATCATAAAGAAGCAAAAGGTTAATGCTATTAACTCCATTAATAATAAAAACTTTTGTTCAAAAAGACACAAGCTCCACAAAAGGAAAACAAAAACTTCAATTACGTATATCTGACAGAACACTTATATCTGATTTACAAATTAAACCTATAAATCAATAAGAAAAAGAAAGGCATAATGCATTCTGTGAAGTTTCAAGATTTTGTATTCAAGATACAAAATCAACATACAAAAATCAGTTCCGTTTCTTCACACTAACAACAAACTACCTGAAAGGGAAATTAAGAAAACAATCCAATTTGTAATAGCATCAAAAAGAATAAAAAACATAGGAATAAATTTAACCAAGGTGAGGTGAAAGATCCCACACTGAGAAAACTAAGAAACTTATGAAAGAAACTGAAGGACCCCAATATGCACAAAGATATCTGTGTTTATAGTTTGGAAGAATCAATTTAATTAAAAGTACATACTACCCAAAGGAAACTACAGATTCTATGAAATGATTATCAAAATTCCAATGGTATTTTTCATAGAAATAGAACACATGACCCTAAAAGTTATATGAAACCATAAAAGACCCAAAGTAGTCAAAGCAATACTGAAAACAAAACAAAACAAAACAAAGTTGGAGGAATCATGCATCCTGATTTCAAACTATATTTCAAAGTTATAGTAAGTAATCAAAAATAGTGGGGTACTGGCATGTTAAAAGACAAATAGACCAACAGAGTGGAATAGAAAGTCCAGAAATAAACCTACACATATATGGTCAACTAATCTCTGACAAGAGAGCCAAGAAAAAACAATAGGGAAAGGACAGTCTCTTCAATAAATGGTGCTGGGAAAACTGGATATTTCTAGCAATAGAATAAAATTGGACCCTTGATTGTACCAGATACAAACACCACTCAAAATGGATTAAAGACTTAAACATAGGACCTGAAAGAGTAAAACTCTTAAAGGAAAACATAGGAAAAATATCCTTGACATTGACTTTAGGGATGTTGTTTTGTATGCAATCCCAAAAGCGTAGGCAATAAATGCAAAAGTAACCAAGTGGGACTACCTCAAGCTAAAAAGCTTCAGCACAGCAAAGGAAATAATAAATGAAAAGACAACCTACGAAATTGGAGAAGATAATTGCAAGCCATGTATATGATCCAGACTTAATATCCAAAATGTGTAACAAATTCATACAACTTGATAGCAAAAAAACAAATAACCCAGTTTAAAAATGGGCATACAAGGGCACCCAGGTGTCTCAGTCAGTTAGGCATCTGACTTTGGCTCAGGTCATGATCTCATGGTTCCTGGTTTCAAGCATTGTGTCGGGCTCTGTGTTAACAGCTCAGAGGTTGGAGCCTGCTACAGATTCTATTTCTCCCTCCCTCTCTGTCTCTCCCTCACTGATGCTCTGCCTCCGCCTCTCTCTCTCTCTCTCTCAAAAATAATCAAACATAAACAAATTGAAGAAAAGAATAGGCAGAGAAACAGGATAAGGCATTTTTGGTAAAGCAGACATACAAAGAGCAACAGGTACATGAAAAGGTGCTCAATATGACTAATCAGAAAAATGCAAATCACAACCAATACCATCTGACACTTGCTAGGATAGTTACTATCAAAAAGACAAGAGAGGGGCACTTGGGTGGCTTAGTTGATTAAGCATTGAACTTCAGCTCGGGTTATGATCTCATGGTTCATGGGTTGAGCCCCACATAGGGCTCTGTGCTGACATCTAGGAGCCTGGATTCTGCTTTGTATTCTGTATCTTCCTCTCTCTTTGCCTCCCTCCCAACCATTCTCTGTCTCTCAAAAAATAAAATAATAAAATAAAATAAAATAAAATAAAATAAACATAAAAAAAAGACAAGAGATAACAAATGCTAGCAAGAATGTGGGGAAAGGGAATGGTTGTGCACTGTATATATACAGATTGTATATATGTACATATACACTGCAGATATATATTTACACATATACACATTTATAAACATACATACATATACACACATATATATGGTAAAGTATTATTCAGTCAATGAAAAAGAATGGGGTTCTGCCATTTGCAATAACATGGATATGAATCTGGAACGTATGATAATGAAGTAAGCTAGGAAAGCAATGGTTACTATATGATATCATTTATAAATGTAATCTAAATAAATTGAATTTACAGAACAAGAGAGTAAAATAGGGGTTACTGGGGGCTGAGGGCTGGGGAAAATGGAGAGATTTTAATCCAAGGGTATAAACTTCTAGTTATAATATAACTAAGTCCTGGGAATATAATGTACATCAGGGTGATTATAGTTTAGAATAATGTCTTTTATACTTGAAATTTGTTAAGAGAGTCACTCTTAAGTGTACTCACCACATGTGTGTGCACACACACACGTATACATACAAAAGCTTCATTTTGTGAGATGATCAATGTGTTAATCATGCTAATACTTTCAAAATGTATACATATATCAAACCACTATACTGTACACCTTAAATATATATGTAGATATTTATTAGTGTATAATATATTTATTCCCCTTTTTAGCTGGGGAAAAAAGAGAAAGGTATCATAACAGAATGTGAGCAAAAGGACTTGAACACATACTTCAAAAAGTGGTTATCAAAATGGTTATTAAGTGAACAAAAAGGTGCTTGTCTTTCTTTTGTCATAGTGGAAATGAAAGTAGAACCCAAAATGAAATACTATAGAAATACTAGAACTGCTACGATGAAAAAGAACAAAAAATATTCCAAGTTTTGGAAAAAATGTGTACCAACTATACTCCCATATTGCCAATGGGTGTTAAAATTTGAACACGACTTTAAAGACTGTTTGCTAATATCTATAAAGGCTGAGCAAATGCATACCTTAAAACTGAGCAATTGCACGCTTAGGTATATAGCCAACAGAAATATGTGCATATGTTCAGTAAAAGAAACGTGCAGAATGTTCACAGCATCTCTCTTTGTAATAGCCAGAAACTGGAAACAATCCAAATGCCCTTTGGCAGTTGAGTGCATAATGCATAGTATTTTCACACAACTGAATATATATAACATGAAAATGAAATACGTTTTGCTAAAAAACTGAAATATGCAATAACAAGAGAAGCCAAATCAAGCAAACATACTGAAACACCTCATTTAAGAAAGTTCAAAATCAGGCAAAAGTCATCAGTAGTACTTAAGTCAGGATAGTGGTTAACATTCGGGAGGTATTGTCTAGGAAGGAGGTTGAGAGAGGCCTCTGGGTGCTAGTATGTTCCATTTTTTGATCCAGGTACTGGATGTCCAATTCAACAAGCTGAAAACTTATAGTTTGTGTACTTTCCTCTATGTATGTTATGCTTTAATGGAAAATTTAAAGTCTAGGATGATACATAATTGGTATCTTCTCATTAAAATAAATATAATAATATGTTAGGTTTGTAAAATAAAAATAAAACATTTCTCAGCAAACTCCTTTTTCTCAGATTTTAATACTCCCACTTCATTTTAATAGTATGATGTGGAAGAAACCAATATCTTCATAGATATAAGTGTATGTAGAGATGTGTATTGGAGATATTTTTCCATCAATCCTCACAAATCTATTTTGTTCAGTTTAGCATCTATGTAAAGTTCTATAGTATGATTACAATTATCCATTTTTCATTTATAGACACTGATTTTGTTTCCTACTCTGCTCATTTACACAAAGAGTCAAATATATTTTTATACATGCATGCAGGTACTTCTATAAAAGACTTTCTAGATTTCTAATAGATGAGTACATTTTACATATTGAAATGTGCTACCAAATTATTCCCTGTATGTATAAAGTACACATTTTATGGTATTGATTTAGATAATATTTCATTGTACCTTTCACTATAGAAAATTATCATATTTAAATCCCATCTACCCTTATTGAACTAACCCATTTATGGACACAAAAGTTACCTAATCTATGAAAACAAAATCAGCCCCATTCAAAGATGCCAAAAAAGAAAGTTAGTTATAACCTTCTAATCTTTAATGCAGTATATGGAGTTGTTAGCAAGGGATTCCCAAAATAAAATATGCTATTCTTGAACAACAAATTTAGGAAGAATGAAAATGTAAGAGATGGTTAATAAAAATTAGTGCAAGACATTGATTTCCTTGATTGTCATCCATCAGCTGATGTATTCAACACTATTCACTGAGAACAGAAGTTTGTGGGTTTCCTGAAGGGAGTAATCCTGCCAGAGACCACAGCGCTTCCCAAAGACACTTCCCACTTGTATAGAACTTGACCCAAAGAAGTCAATCTACAGTTAGAAGAGTTTTGTACAAAGGTTCTCCCAGATAGGAATTGTGGATATTAATGGATCTATTATCTCTCAACTGGAGTTGCCATCCTGACAAAAGAATTAAGCAGCTGCTATAACAGGAGCAAAGACCAAGATACATGGAGATGGATGAAAAAGAGAGAAAGTAGCCAAGTCTCTATAATGATGGAGAACCAGAGATGGACCCAAAGGGCACTGGCTTCTGAAAGAACATTACTCTTCTCCTGGTTTAGTCACCTGGGTTGCTGACAGGTTCTTAATATAACAGAAGTAATAGATAAAGTTCTTTGCCTGAAGTGGCTGTTTTCTTTACTTCTTCTTATATCCTTATATTACATCCCACGTATTAAGGCTATAAAGTAATATAGAAGTGGGTTCAGTAATATGTAAAGATTTCCTGGACAAAATATGATTAAGAAGTTTCTCAAACAACTGAAAAATAGTCACAGTGATGGGAATGTTACCACCGGGAAAAATAATTGTAAAGTGATTTTAACCAAAAAACTGAACACAAATAAGTGAAATTCTCTAACGAAGAAGGTGAACAAACTGTGTGACACCTGTAAAATGGAAGGTAATGTTAGTTATTCTCTAACACTTTCAGGAAACAGATTTTGTTGTTGCTGTATAGACAAAAGACACCAGCCTGCAGATAACAGAGTTTCAAGGAGAAAACACATATGATGGCTAGTCACATCACAGATTGAAGGGGCAAGAATCTCAATGTCAAATAATGCCAATCTATTTTAATTGATGTAGTTTTAACACATATTTTATTTTTTAAATGTTTACTTATTTTTGAGACAGAGGGAGACAGAGCATGAGCGGAGGAGGGGCAGAGAGAGAAAGACACAGAATCCGAAACAGGCTCTGAGCTGTCAGCACAGAGCCCAATGTGGGGCTCAAACCCATGAACTGTGAGATCTCGACCTGAGCCAAAGTCGAATGCCCAACTGACTGATCCACCCAGGTTCCCCTTAACATATATTTTAATGCTGGACTATTATTTATATGTCAAAATTCTCCCAATTTTTAAATAATCTTTATTTTTACATATATTTTTAAAATAGATTGTCTATTTTTCAAGACATACTATTGCATTTGTAATTAGTATTGTGTTAATTAGAAAGGGTGATAGTTTCACAAAGTTGAGGTTTATTAATATCTTCTGTATTAAAGTCCCTCAGTAGCATTTTAAAAAGTTTTCATTAAATCACAGTTACATATTTTTTGTCATTTTGTTTTTCTGAGATGTTACACATATGTCGTTGCTGTGAATAGAAACTTTTCTTCATTTGTACATTTTATTTGATTTGGGGTCTATATATGACTGCTTATTAACCAGTCACCATATTTATTTCTGTCTGTCTGCCTTTGTTTAAAAGTATGCAAATCATTATCAACAAAATATTGCTTGCTTCTTTAAAATTTTTTTATTTCTTGTTATTCTTTATAGACTAATTGCACTGATTCCTACTTTCAGAACAATCTTAAATAATGATGATTACAGTGAGCCTCTGTCATTGTCATCAGATGTAAGATTTCAAACTGACTCTTCTGATGAGACATTTTGTGTTATGTTATAGAGGCAACAATCAAGTCTACTTTTAAGATTCACTAAATAATCACACACCGATCTTAAATTTTATCAAATGTCTTATCATCATCTATAGAAACTATCTTGTTCCTTTGTCATGTTGACATGTTAACTTGTATGTTGATAGATTTTCTGATTTTGGAGTACACTTATGTTCCTGGTAAAAGTCCCGTTTATTCATGTTAACACTATTTGGAGTCTATTCATAAATATCTTCTAAAAGATTCTAGCATATATATTTGTGATTGAGACAAGCCTATTTTGTGTTGCTGTGATTGTTACCTGTGGATGTCAATAGAATGCTATGCTTGTAAAAAGTGTTTAGAATTGTTTCATCCTTCCTTCTCTGCATATTTAAATTGCTTCTATATGAAGTTCTATTCTTTAAAGTTTATATGATTAATATACAAAAGTTTCTGGTTCTACTGTCCTTTTATAGCTAGCTACTTCAAAATTTATCCATTTTCTTCTTGAGTAATAAATGTGCTCAGTTTTTTTTTTCCTTTGAACCAGATTTAAAATTTATATTTTTTTAAAATGCATCATGTATTTCATAGAACTCTTCATACTTGCCTGAAGTTAAGTAAAATTATCTCTTAAGTCTAAAGGTGATTTGTAGGGGTGCCTGGGTGCTCAGTTGGTTAAACGTCTGACTTCAGCTCAGGTCATGATTTCAGGTTCCTGGGTTCAAGCCCTATGTCGGGCTCTGTGCTGACAGCCAGCTCAGAGCCTGGAGCCTGTTTCCAATTCTGTGTCTCTCTCTCTGACCCTCACCTGCTCAAGCTGTCTCTCTCGCTCAGAAATAAATAAAACATTTAAAAAATTATAGTGTTAAAGGCAATGTGTATATTTATCAATAAATTATTAAATGGCATCTGAATATTTGATTATTAGTTGATTCTTTTGTTTTTCTAAAATATATTTTAGTACTTTATAAGAAAATGTACAATTCTCATTAGATAACAACTAATAATTAGAAAGAGTCATCTTATTTAATGTGCTCATATTATAATGAAGAAATCCAGATATCTAGAAATATTGGATGCACAAGTGATTTATTTAAGAATTATATAACTGCTTATGTATATCCTTTGAACTTTGTCTAGAGTTTTCCTCCATGGTGCAAATACAATAGGACTCATTACAAGATGTATATCTGAGAAAAATGTATTGGATTCCTACTCTAGGACCCTTGTGGCTTTGGACAAATGGCTTAACCTCTCTATCTCTCATTTTTTCACCTTTAAAACAGGGTAAATAATGTACCACTTGCCTTATAGTGTTGTTCCAGCATTTGGTAAATAATCCTTAAAAATTCTTTTAGTTTTGAAAAAAAAGTATGGGTCACAATCCTGTGCTTTAAAACCACTCTGTATTTCGTATAACTTTTCTTTATGTTTGAACTTTACTGTCCTAGAGTTGACATTTATAGTAAAATCCACATTTGGATTTTAAAAAGCTTTAAGTAAGAGTTTTCATATCTAATCTAAAATACCAAGTGTGAGATATACAAAAGTATATTATATTTATATTTCTTCATGTATTTCAATCTACTACTTTATTATTTAAATCAGGCCTATCATTTGAGAATGTCAAGTATCCTTATGAATATTCAGTTTTCTTTTCTCTTTAAAGCCTCTGTTTAAAAAAAAAAAATAACTCCAGTCTTTTCCTAGTATTCTTTCCTTTGAACAAACACTTTATCTCAGTTCCAGTCCAGGGTTCATTACCACATCAGTAAGCCTGTTTGGTTTGCTTTCCATCTTAATATGATAGTTTATATATTTTTCTGTTGCTTTTACTAATGATTCTGCTTGCCAATTGTGCTCTGTTTGAAGTATACATATCCTCCATCTGCTGTAACATTTTGTACCCATGTCCCAGCTGTACTAATTCTATTAATTGCATACTATTTATTGAACTTCATTGCCCAGAATTAATCTTATGTGTTAAAAAAAAAACACCCTGAATTACTTATGAACAAAATTGCTCTAGATTCAATATTTTGTTCTTAGAGTTCATTTGTAAAATAAAACATTTGTGCTTTTAGTTTTCTTTGAATTGTGGCCCTTAAATGAATCGAATAAAATACTAGATCCATTCACCTTGCCACAAATGGGTTTTTCTTGTGAGAAAAGAAAACCATCCTTTCACTCTCTTTGAGAACAGTGCATTGGTGATGATCTTGAAGTGCATCGTATAGATTCTGGCCAAAGTATAAGTCCAGAATCTATAGCTAAGAGCTTTGGTTCACTATCTGCCTCTTAATAGATCTAATAGCATTAGACATATCATTAAACCTCTCTGAGCTTCAATTTTCTACTTTGTAAATTTTAAAATTGGCATTTTAAAACTCACATAGAGTGGCTTAAATAATACTAACTTTAAATAGACTAGAATAGATCAGCACGTATACAACAAAGTTCTTATACAGGGCCTGAAACTGTTTCTCCTTCCATAGAATAAAGAAACTAGACTAGAAGGCATTAGGTCCCTTTCTCCTGTAACCCTCACTGTATGTTTCACATTTTATAATACAAATACATTTATATCTTTCCTATTTATGCACCGTGTCTCCTGTCTTCCCAACACTTTGTTTTTCCAGAACCCCTTCTTTAGTAGTTATTTCCACCTTTCAGTTGCAGGTCCTTAGAGCCCAATTAATATTGAGGCTAAAACATTGACTGAAACAGACTCTAGGTTTCTGATCCAGTTGTAAGAAGTTAAGTCATTTCTTCATTTGCCACAAGTGATGATGATTCTCATAGAAAACAGAGCTTTGGTATTTGAAGCCCAAATTGGTTTGAATCCTGGGTCTATTTATTATTTCAGCATCCTTAGACAAATCACTTAAACTGTCTGAAATGTTTTTACTATCTCTGAAAAGAAAATAATACTTCTCTTTCTACAATCCAGATTCCTGTAGAATCAAGCAAAATAATGCTCTGCAACTATTAAATGCCCAGAAACTATTAGCTATATTTATTTATACGGGATTATGAATTACTTGTCAATTACTCTAAAAGCCAAAGAGCCTAGTCATGAAAACAGTCCTTCTCCTGTGAGGATAGCTGGAGAGAAAAAATAATCTGGAGTCCTTGGCCACACTGTATATATGCCAGTGTAATCAGAGAATGAGGCAGGAAAATTGTCCCTCGGGCAGGAAGATAAGAAGTGAGGCCCCACAGCTCCTGACCCTGTTTTTGCAGGCCTCCAGCCAGGCTCTGGAGAGCTCCTATTCTAGAAGTACATCAAGTAGCAGTTAGATTTTAAAGGGTGATTACTGCGGGGCGTCTGGGTGGCTTAGTCGGTTAAGCGTCCGACTTTCGCTTAGGTCATGATCTCACAGTTCGTTGGTTCGAACCCCACGTCGGGCTCTGTGCTGACTGCCAGCTCGGAGCCTGGAGCCTATTTCAGTCTGGAACTCCCTCTCTCTCTGACCCTCCCCTGATCACGCTGTCTCTCTCTCTCTCCTAGAAATAAATAAAACATTAAAAAAAATTTAAAGGGTGATTAGTGCTTAGTCTCTGATGCATTCAGCCAACTCAAGCTACTAAAACTTGACCAGAAATTATTACAAGGCATAGTTTGGAGCTACCAGTCCATCAAGTTAAAGACAGCAAAAAGTCACATCATTTATCTAAACAAATCTCTACAGGCACCCTCTCTCAACATCTCCTCTCTCTTTCTCTCACTCAACTCTTGCTAGAAGTACAGGAAGTAAACTCATCCAGAAGAGAAACAAGCACAAGTCTTAGTCAAAAGCATCACTGAAGCCTCAGGCAGGCACAGTTGAACAAGATATTATTAACCTCACGGAAGCTGCAGTGAGCAGGTGTATGTCAGCTACCAGCACAGCCCTCTAACAGTCTGGGGGTTATACGCAAGCACAGAAGTTTACCTTGTCTAACTTTGACAAGATCTTAAGAGATCTTAATTTATTGAAGGTGGTTCAATCTGGGACTCACAGAATTAACAAAAGACTGAAAAACAAGATTTAGAAAATGAGCAGGAAAAAAAAAATAAGGCTGGGAACAGGAACCATAGCAAAGTTCACTTAAACTCTACTGGCTTTACAGAAAGAAGACGCCACAATAATTATGGCATCTCAACATCATAATGTTCTCTGTCAATCACTAAAGATTCAAATTTGCAGAAGACAGATTATAATAGACTGAACTGAAACCACCTGAGTGGCCCTGATAGGCCAGAAGGGGGATAGTGAAACTATAGTTCCTCCAACTTTCAGACTGAGGGTGGTCACTGTCTCCTAGCAGGACTGCACACAACTGAGGATTGCCTAGAGGGGGCACTTTTTTGCTAATGAAACGATCTAAGAATAACAAGTTCCATTTCACTGACCTAAACCATGATCTCTCATGATCCAATGGAAGCATGCTTATTCTAGGCAAAGGTTCTTAAACATGTTCTTAAAGGGGCACCTGGGTGGCTCAGTCAGTTGGGCGGCTGACTTCAACTCAAGTCATGATCTCGCGGTTCATGGGTTCGAGCTCCGCATTGGGCTCTGTGCTGACAGCCAGCTCAGAGCCTGGAGCCTGTTTCAGATTCTGTGTGTGTCTCTCTCTCTGACCCTCCCCTGCTCATGCTTTCTCTTTCTCTCTCTCAGAAATAAATTAAAAAGTTAAAAAAAAAAAACATGTTCTTAGAATCATGATCAATAAATTAACAAACCCAATAGAGCCATGTTATAAAAACACAGCTATTCAGGAGTATGTTTTGCCAGTACCATGGACAGGGGGATCAAAAACTAGCTAAGCAACTACCAAAGATGGTATTCACTGCCTTCTATATTGCACATAATGGGCATTCATCTTTCATTCAGCTACAGGCAACAAAAGAGATTTGAGACAGCTATTGGGTGACCTTTTGCCTGTTTATAGATTCCTACCAGAAACCAAAATATCACTTGGTAGCTATCCACTTAAGAGCTGTTGACAGGCACTATTACCTATTTACCCAGAAGCAATTCACAGGCCAACCCCTCTTCTTGGCTTCTAGATCTTACCTTTTCATTTAGAAACTAAAAGTGTCAAAGACTCATTTCCCCTGTCTCCCTCCTTCATCTAAGGGATGCACAAATGACTCAATAGTTGCCACTAAAATTTCACAGTGAATGATCTGGGTAGAATCTTGATAAAAAATAGGCATCCAAGGGGAAAAAAAAAACTTCTTTCTTTTTTGATATTATAATCTGAGGCTGTGCTACACAGATTAGCTATGAACATTCAAGTACCTTAAGAAGATAGAGAAATTAATTTTAGCGAAGCTAACTCGGAAAGCTTTGAAGTCACTTCTCTCTAGAATGATTGACATGTGAGGAAATCTGTCCAGTTTTAAGCCTTTTTAGATGAGTTTTATGTTACTTGCAACCAAAAGCATACTGATCGACAAGTAATTTGAGAATCAGAAGTAGGTTGTTCCATTTAAGAGATACTAAAAGAAGAATTGGCAGAGTAGAGGGTATAGAATTGAGAAATATCACAAGCTGCAAAGTTGGCAGTCATCATGAAGCAGTAAGCATGTGATTAAACAGTTTCCTGATATACCATGGAATATTAAGTAGCCCTTGAATCTTTAATGTATGGGAAATGGCAGGAAAATTCAGAATATTGATATTTGTTGTTTATTACTTGTGGCATTTTGTGAAGTCCTATAGAAAAGAAAACCTAGTCTGAAGTCAGTTGGTATGGAAGATAGCAAAGAGGGAAATACGGCCCTCTAATAGGGGTGGTTCCCATCTGTTGCCTTATCTTCTACATGCTAGTGAATCTGGGCCTATTTAAAGGATTGAGATTTAGGGCAGTTTCAAAATGGCAATAACATCCCACCTATTTTCCAAGTTACAACTGGCCCCACTAGTATTCAGAGCAAGGCTGCTTTTCAAACTCTTGCTTGTAGTAGAGAAGTCATTTATGCCTGCCTTTTAGGGCTTTCTCGAAATATCTACATACTTTTTCACTGAGAAAAAGAAATTGAATTATACAAGGGTGCCTGGGTTTAATACAAATTAATCTAGACACTGAGACCACGGACTATAGGTCACATTTATAAAAATGTATGACTTTAACAAAGAATTCAAACATAGGTACCAATAAATTGTAGTAATAGTGTGTCTCATGACAAACATATGTTATATGAGATGATATTCATTTACATAAAAAAAACACAAGGGGTGATTATTTACTACTTAGAGAATTTGTCACTTACAACAGAAGTACAACTTCCAGGGTGGTTCAGCTGGTTAAGAGTCCGACTTTGGCTCAGGTCATGATCTCACAGTTTGTGAGTTCAAGCCCTGCGTCGGGTTCTGTTGCTGGCAGCTCAGAGCCCAGAGCCTGCTTTGGAATCTGTGTTTCCCTCTTCTCTGCTCCTCCCTGACTCATACTCTGTCTCTCTATCTCTCAAAAACAAATAATAAAACTTAAAAGAAAAAAAGTTGTACAACTTTCAAATGACTTTTAAATATTTGATGTGATTTCTAGAAATTTGATTTCCATGTAATTCATATATATATATATATATATATATATATATATATATATATATATATATATAATTTTGTAACTATATAGCTATATATATACATATGGTTACAAAATAAGCTACTTTATTCTTTATTGTGTGTTATTCTTTAAGTCAACAATTATTTAAACCAGAGGTTGGAAACTATGACCTTCAGACTAGATGCTTATTTTGTAAATAAAGTTTATTGGAACACAGCCATGACCATTTGTTTGAAACTGTCTAGGGCTACTCTGGGAGTACAATGGCAGAGTTGAATGGCTGAGAGAGACAGCATTTCTGCAAGCCCCAAATAGTTACTATTTTTTAAGGGAAAAGACTTTAAGAAAAAAACGTATCCCAATATGCCAACACCTGCTCTGTTTTTAAAGTAGATTGATACCTTGTAAGGTGTGAAAGTGGGTTTCTCTAGGGATCAACTAAAATCTGGAATTTAAGATTTGCTGATTCCAATCTAAAGATTAAAAAAACAACACTTAAACTGTGATTTTAAAGGAATTGTAACAACTAGGGCTTTTAGCTTTGTCTCCTCCCTTAGTGTCCCCTCTTTTCTTATTCTAAATGATAATAGCAACAGATGTGGACATACCTGTGGCAGAATCAAGCCAGATGCACACCAAGGCTAGTGTGGACAAGACAAGATTTCTCAGCCTCACTTATAGTTAGTTTTGGGCCATATGACTGGAGTCAATAGAACTAGCCCTGCCAAACCTATTCATAAAATGTCCCATGTTATCCTCCAGTCTCTCCCATTTACATGGCTGAACGCTAAGGATGCTGAGATGGCCCAGACACCTGAAGTCCCTCAAGTCACTATTGGAGGGTCACCCAAAATATTCTCACAATCTACCTTGGACTGTGGTAAAGGGAAATGGATATTTTCATAGTAGAGAGCAAATAAAATGTGAAGTTATTTGTTGAAACAACTGACATACATTATCTTGACTAATATAAAACTATACAAAGGCCTTAATTGCTTTTATAATCCTTTTTATATTTGTACATAAAATTCATTATTCTCTTTCCATTTTCTGGTATGAACTCACTTCTAAGATGTTTGTGAATGTCTGGACACATGTGATCTTATTTCCATTTTTTGCTCTGTTTCCTACTTTTGCTGAACTTGATCTGATTTCCATTTTGCTGTTAGAAGATACTCTCTTTTCTTTCTACCATGACTCAGTTATGAAAAACAACATGTTTCCCAAAAGTATTTGAAAACAGCACTCACACAACCTTTACCGAATTTTGTTTAGAGGATGAATTCTATTATCACGAAACAACCACGTACATTCGGAGCATTAGGCAAACCTCTGAAAAGTCCCTTAGTCTTCACCACCTCCAGGAATTTCTCCCTGACATATATTTCCCCTCACCTGTTTCCACCTGTTTCTTCATTTCCTCTTCTTTCTCTTTTATTCTCTATTCTCGCCAAGAACTCCCTCTAACTTTTTCTGTCAGTGTGTTTTCTTTACCTAGTTTTAGTTCACTCAAGATTATATTCATACTCAAGTACATCCATTAGGAGTATTCATTAAAAAAAAAAGTTATTCACTTGACAAAAATTCTGTAAATACAACTTAAAATAACATCTTTTTTTTTCTTCTCACCCTGAGGAAATCTCTCATCTTCAGAGCCCCACCTCTCATCTTTCTTCTCCCCATTCCCCATGATCTAAAGAGATTCTCCAAGGATATACTGCTCTACATTTTAAAGAACATATTCTAGTACATAGGCCAGAAACCTATGGTTAGTAAACTATGTGAGGTTTCCAGGTTTCCACATATGAAGGATCCCATCCTTGGAATCTCTGGTTATCATGTGATCCTTCAGTGAGGCACTCATACACTGATGGTGCTATTCTTTCCAGCACACCTTACAAGTTCTACAGGCAGTTCAGTGCCAGCTAATTCTTAAACCCAAGCTTATAAAGATCAAACTCTGCCATTGAATTTCTTATGTAATGGCTGAATTCAGATCTCTGGCTGACTAAAAGGGAAACAGAGAATGTGTGTCTTGATCAATGGTAGTAAACATCTCAGATTACTTCTGTATTACACAAACATTGCGAGCTCTATCCATTAGAAACAAGAACAAAATTTCAGAAAAGAGACAATAGAATGAAATTGGCAGAATAGTGATTTTTGCAGCCAAGGCTTACAAAACAAAAAGAAAGCTAAACTGAAATTAACCCAAGCCTTAGACCTATTTGTTAGAGTGCAGTGGGCAGGAGCGTGTGTAAAAAGTCCTGACAGAGCCATATTATAGTTCTCTATCGGATTCTTATGCAGGCTGGCATAAAGCTACCATTAATTGCTGGAGGGCTATATAACCCTTTTTTATTGAGTTTATTGAAAAGAGTGTTTGAGAAATGTCTATCCAACTCTGGTGAGCTGAGTAGGTTAAATAAAGCTTAAACAAAGCTTTTTTCCATCTCAAGCATCCAAGTTACTCGGCATTTTCAGAATCACAGTGAGACCCCTGAGACAAGAGTCGACAAAACCAGGCCATAAAATCAGGAAGGCATTGAATGTTTGGATTCAGGACTAGACACAGGGAAAATGAAAAGAATGCCTTTAAAATGTGCACTCTCTGCAACAAAGCAAAACCAATTTACGAACATTTCTTTGAGATTGCAGAGGAGGGACATTGTGTTTTCAGAAAGTAAAACAAACCGAAAGTATTTGCAAATCCTTTTTCTGTCCATGTTTTCTAGGACTCCCCATACCTATTTCTAACAAGTTGTTTACCTAAGTCTTGAAATAATATCAAGGCTCCTCTTTAATCATGTGGCCACCTAAAAACATTGTTGGAACCCTTTCTAAAGCCTTGCTAATTGAGCATCTTTGTCAGTGAAAGACCCAGAAACTCCATCTTACTAAATTCATACCAAATCTTCTTCTCTATTTCTTAAAGTTTCATTTTATTGACCAAGAATTCTCCTATCAAAAAATCTGCAAAAAGTTAAATGTTAAGTTTGAAGCAAGCATAAGTTTTTGTTCCACTTTTGGAAATTAATAATAAATACTTGATGCCGTCATTTCCAAATTCATCATATATTTGGGTCAATATTAAACTTACACATACTTTATATTATATTCACTCTAAATATAACATTATGCATATCACTTCCTGAAATACTTGATTCAAATGTTTTTATTCCAGATTTCCCTTTTTGTCCAGTTATAACCCTCTAGTTTCTTCTAATTTTGAAGCAAAGTATTATACAAATATTATTCTAACTTACATCCCCATTTTTAAAATTGTAATATGCTGATCTTCATTATTTTCTGATACTTTGTTAACTTCATAGATACTAAATACTGTATTTCAAAAGCAATCTTGGTAGCCACATGGACACCAAGTTACTATTTTTAAAATATATCATGTTAAATTTTATAACAATTAGCACTTTTTTCTTTCTTTTCCTCTTCTCCCTTCTCAATTCATGGACTTGCAAATATGGATTAGCTCCTCATCAATATGTAAAGTGAGTCTGAAACACTGATTTATCTAAATATATTTTTCTCAGCATCAATAAAAAACAGTAAATGCACATAATTATGTACCCACATAAATTAACCAATAGTTTTAAAAGCATTTTATTAAAGAAGATCTTAATTCTTAAAATTTTTAAAAATCAAATCTTCAAATTTCTACTCTAAGATTCTGTGGATTTTCTCCTATATTTTCTTTTACAGTTGTTGTTGTTTAGTTTGCCCTTTGAACCAAATTGACACTTCAGTTAAAAATCAATGGAACAGGTGCACCTGGCTAGCTCAGTCATTAGAGCATGCTACTCTTAATCTCAGGTTGTCAGTTCAAGCCCAGTGTTGAACACGGAGGCTACTTAAAAAAAAAAAAAAAAAAAAAGAAGAAGTTATTCTATTCAAATATTTCCATATGGGTCTATTTCTGGCTATACAGTCTGTCCCTTTCATCCTGAGTCAGTTTAGGTAAGCTTGTGGTTTTAGGAATTTGTACATTTTATCTAGTTATCTAATTTATTGGTGTATGAATGCTCATAGTGTTCTCTTACATTCTTTTTATTTCTGTAGGGTTGTTGTAATGTCCTCACTTTCATTTCTAATTTTACTTATTTGTGACTTCTCTCTTTTCTTAATCTACCTAGCTAAACAATTTTTCAATTTTCTTAATCTTTTTAAAGGATCAACTTTTGGTTTCATTGATTCCATTGTTTTTCTAGTCTATGTTTTAGTTACCTTCACTCTTACCTATATTTTTAAAAATTTTCTTCCTTCTGCTAGCTTTGGATTTAGTTCTTTTTTTTCTCCTTCTTAACATATAAAATTAGGCTGCTGATTTAATTTCTTAGTGTGGGCATTTACAGTTTTCATTTTTTTTCCTGAGCAGTGCCTAAGCGTATTCTTCTTAGAGTTCACTGAACTTCTTGGATGTGGAGATTCATGCCCTTCATCAATTTAGGGGGGTAATGTTTGGTCATTATTTCTTCAAATATCCTTTCTGGTCCTTTTTTGCTTCATCTCCTTTTGGTACTTCCATAATGTATATGTTCGGTTCACTTTTCTTCATTCCTCTATCTTTCTCCTCCTGACTCAATAACTTGAACTGTCCTATTTACAAATTCACTGACTCTTCTACCTGCTCAAATTTGCTGTTGGATGCAAGTAATTTTTCATTTCACTTGTTGTACTTTTCAGCTCCAGAATGTTTCATGTTTATAATTTCTATCTCTTGATTGATATTCTAATTTTACTCACACATCATTTTCCTGATTTATTATAGTTCTTTACTCATGAATTTCTTTAACTATTGTAGCTATTCCTTGAGCTTTTTAGCTCTTTGATTTGTTTTAAAGTTTTCACCTACTAAGTCTGATCTGCTTTATTTTCTGTCCATTTACTCTGTTCCTTGGAATGAGACATATTTCCTGTTTCTTTCCATACCTTGTATTTATGTTTATTTAAAATTGGACATTTAAAACTTAAAATATGTTAACTCTGGGCATCAGATTCTCTGGCTTCTGCAGGTTCTGCTGCCTTTTCAGGTGCTGAAGACAATGGTATTCTATCTGTCCAGTGACCTCAAACTATTCCCACAAAGACTTCATTCCTTGCCACGTACAGCCACCAACATCTCTGATTCGCAGCTTGTATCCAACTTGTGTTTCAACACAGGTAACCTTGCTTGTTAGGAGCCAACAATAAAAAGGGAGCCAGCCTTTTCATAATGGCTCTGCACTTGGTCACTCCTCCCATACTTAGCTGTTGTGCACTGAACCTGTAGGTCAGCCCAAAGTGAAAGCTTAGGGTATTCTCAAATATTCTCTGAGTCTTGACCAGGGCATGTGCGTGGCTTTGTAAATTCCCCAATATAGATGCTGCTTTGGAGTGTTCTAATTTCTCCAAGAAACATCTCAGTTTATGCCCCTAAGCCTCAGGTGCTCCATTGTTTGTTTTGACTGTTATCTTTCCTCATGCGTAAGAAAACTGTTAAATCGGCTTGCAACGTTTCTGAGCCATGCCCACCACTAGAGTCCCCAGTAAGGTGACAGAGACAAGATAAGTGCTTTACATCAGTCCTTTAGGCATCCCCTTGACAGGTTTGAAGAGATGTACAAAATAATTTGCAAGTGATTCTGCTTTGTGTCCTCAGAAAAAAGCGGGCTCCCCTTGAAAATACAGGCTGTTGTTTGAAAACAAAGTCTGCCACAGCCATAGCGGAGGATGGACAAGTAAAGTAAAAACAACCAAAAACACCACAAAACTTTCCGATCTCCTTACATTTACCTTTTTCTTGATTCAGCATTTGCTTGGCTAGTGTAAATGTTGTGACTGCTTTCCAAAGTTCTGACAAATATGCTGCAGACAGTTTCCGTTTGTGTCTTCAACTTTTCCGTGAGAGGAGGAGAGCTAGTAGCTGCCTTCCAGTTGTACTGAAACGTTTTTTCTGCCGGCTCTCGAAGCGACTGTTTCAAGTCTTGTGTTGAAATGGGTTGTGAGGCTAAGGCAAGTCAAGGGGGAGAAAATGGCAAGATGGAGTAGTTATGTCTGTTTAGCTAAGAAAAAAAGAACGTAAATGCAAACGGTCCACGAAGTTACCAACTCCAAACAAGCCCAAATAATACTACATGATTTGGTGAACTACAGTCCAGAGTAGGACCGTGATTACTGAATTATCACTCTCTGTACTGACTGGAAGTGTTCCAACTACACTTGCGCATACACATTTTCATAAGGGAGCATGCTACTGACACAAAGATACCGCGCTCTCCAAAGAGAGGATGCTCTCGACAATGTGGTATGGTGAATTCAGAGGAAAACTTGGCATCAGATCTACCTAGGTTCAAATTATGGCTTTACTCCTTATTAGTGTGAATTTAAGTAATTGGTTTAACTCTTGGTTTAAGTAAGTTTATTTCTAAATTTTTTATTGAATTTGTTTTTAATTTTTTTTCAATAGTTTGTTGAAAACAGCAAGCAAGACACCCGTGAATGTGCTTCGACCTACTAATATTGATGATTACTATTATGACTGCTAGCATAACACCAGCCTCAGGCACAGGGGCTTTACTGAGAAGGTAAATAACAGGAGGTAGTGAAGTTCCTTACAACCAGGACAACGCTGCTCATCTGTTTTGATTTACTCAAGATGATCTCAGTCTGTAGCCATTATCCCAGCATATAAATACTATCCTCCTTCAATGTTAAGGTGTTCTGATTTGGATAAATTAGAAGGTTGTCCTAGGAATGATGTTATGGTTAGTATACCATAGTACATTGATCTCCTAAAAAAAAAGATACCAACAATAATTTCCTAGTGGTTTACCAGAGAAGAAAAGAGCAATGTCACAGTACTAGTGATTTCATTGGAAATATGTTTTCTCTTCATTATCTCACCTTCCCTGGCTCATTTTCTTCTATAAGTTGCCTACCACAACCGCCATTCTTTTATTCTTCCCTAGCAAGAGAAACTTAATTTTCAGTCGGGTGTATTGCTACCTAGAATAAAAGACAACAATTCTTAAATCTCTTGGAGTTTTGCCAACCAGATCACTATGTTCTGAACAATGGGATATAAGTGTTGCGAAGTTATTAAGCAAGAGGATTCAAGTCAGAGGAACAAAGGAGAGGTGGAGGGTTGCTTCCAACTTTGTCAGATCCATTCAATAGTTTGCCTCTTCTGGTTTGTCCTATAGACATGATGGTCAGAACTGTAGCAGACTCCTTGAGTCTTCATGTGAATTTAAAGAGAAGTACCATTCACTGGAATAGTGCACAACAGAGATAGAGACCAGGCTTCCCGAAGGCACTGGATGGAGTCTTACCCACCAGCTCTGGACTACTTAGAATATCAAAGAGAGAAATAAATTCATGTGATGCTTAAGCAATTACTTTCTGGGTCTCTGTTACTCTCAGTCTATCACAATCCTAATTTACACAGAATTTGTTACATAGGCGTGAAACATTGAAACATTGGAACATGAAATGTGCCCCTATTAAAGAATAAAATTCAACTCAGTGAATTTTAAAGGTCTTATTGGCTTTATGTAGCAATTCATGAATGAGTAGCATCCAACCTAGCAGTAGAAAGAAACTATGAAGAACTGTACCTGGCAAGAGACTTTATAGGCAAAACAAAATAGGAAAGGGAAGTTCTTCTGGGCATTTGCTGATTGGTTAAAGCAGGGTTATTTACTCTTCTTGTATGAAGCAAAGGGAAGTCCTGGAGCAGGGTCAGATAACTTAGGCTGAGCAGGCGAGCATTGATTTGCTGATCTAGGTCTTCCTTTTCTGGGAGAGTTAAGCATAGAATCTTTGTAAAGTTTTGATTTACTGACATGGAGCTGAGCATGAGTGTCTCCATTAGGTGCCATATCTGGTTATTCTACACCTCTGATAATACAGTCTGGGAAACTGGCAGCACTTATAATTCAATGCTAAAACATTTGGTCAAACTGCTGCCTGCCTTTCCTTGGAAAGCAGACAAAAGGCTGTCTGGAAAGCAGACTAAATGGCCTTAAGGGAAAGTGTGGGAAAATTAGAATGTTGTCTGTGCTGGCTGCTATTTGCTGCTTTCA
Source organism: Proteles cristata cristata (assembly GCA_017311185.1). Lineage (NCBI taxonomy): Eukaryota > Metazoa > Chordata > Mammalia > Carnivora > Hyaenidae > Proteles > Proteles cristata. Next base: position 677,108 of record JAESUZ010003350.1, on the reverse strand, counting down.
ACAAAGTTCCAGGATTGATGAACTCAGACTCGATCCAGCTTATCTGCAGGCAGAGATGTTAAGGTGTTCTCTCTCTGTGGCCTACAATCTAAATGCATTAAATTCGGAGCTTTTCAGGATTAAAAAAAATTAAAATAAAAAAAAAAAAGGTAACGGTTCTATGCTCCAAACTAAAGCACTTATATATCTACTCTGAGGAAGCAGTTTTACCAGGAGATAAATCACTGGCCCCAAAGCTTTTAAAAAGGCTTTCCATTAATAGTTCTCAGTCAGACAATGGGAGACGAGCTAACAGCAAAGATCAGATTAAGTATGTTGTCTTCCCACCCAAGCCTATTCTTTTAAGTGGTCTCAAGGTAGAATCAGACCTAAAAACTGCCAGATATGGAAAGCAAAAGAAGCCATATACCTGGATGGCAACTGTCTGCCACTTTTAAAACTTTAATGCCTGAACCTGTGTTGGAAGGAAATGGATTTTAGAATCTTTGTAGTCTCCAAGAAGAGATACCTTCCACTCCCTAGATTAGAAGTAGCCCAAGGTTAAGGGGAAGGAATAATCCCTTTAGAAGGTGGGGTCTGGAACAAGGGACCAGAGAGGACAACGGCAGAACAGTTTCTCCAGAAACTAGAAGTTGAACACATAGATAATGTAACTACAGAATCTATTCTACCGCCACATTAAGGGACTTCACTATTTGTAACTAGCAAGATTCTAACATTTTCATGAGCTAATAATGCCAGATTTTCTACTTTACATTTGTTCTAAATAGAATTGTTATGCCATTCTCCCTGATCCTTCTCTTTTGGGTCTGTAAGAGGAAGATAAGCTGTTTTTTTTGTTTTTGTTTTTTTTAATTTTAGTAAGTCACCAAACAATATGATAGAGAATCAGCAATCATCTAAAAACTGCACATTGAGCTAGATGCATGAATGGACAAGCTTTTTTGAAATTATCTGTGGCCATATAACTAAATTCCAGGTAACAAATTATAAATGAAAGGGCTTAGTACTTAAATAAATTTCTTCAAAAACATGAAACACTTTCTCCTTTTCTTACTCCAACCTTGTAACTGGGAGGCAGATAAGATGACTAAAGCCCCAGAAGCTACCTTAAATCGATGAGGGCCATAACTACCAATGGCCAAGCAAAAGGGTAGAAGACAGGAAAGGGTTGCCATACCAGCTCTGGTTACATCAGATTTACTTTACTTGAAAAAATCAGCTTCTCTTCTGTTAAGTCATCATTTGTTAGCAGTTGGTGTTTGTATGTATGTTTACTGCGATCAACTTAATCCAATGAATTATTCTTTTACATGTATGAAAGTGAGACTGGATGTTAGGATAATTTTTATTGAATTTTCCCCCGAGATTAAAACAATGAGGTGAGGGAAAGATTTATACATACCCTGAGAAGCTACCTTCCAAGCAGTTTCAGTGCAATGGCCTAATTCAAAGAGACTGTCTGGATCATTTCTACATGTTCTTATTGTTCTTATTTACCCAATGGCAAATATATAGTTATTTAGTGTATATATTGAAAATATGTTTCTGTTTAACTTTTAAATTTCAAATATTTTAAATGGATACTTAACCACATTGCACTCATGCAAAACACAGTTCCCTCTTTATTCTTTTCTTAGTCTCTCAGAAACTTCCAAATATGGTATTTCTACAAAGTTTTTATATTGCTATTTACTATGACAAATCATGGGTAATGATTATTATAGGACCTCTACTTTGGATATTTAGTATAGCAAGGACACCATGAAGCTGTTGCCAATCTTGGGGGCCTAGAAAGAGGCCCAAGAAAGCAATATTATATACCTCGGTCCTCCATGGAGATATCTGCTGTACCTAGATTGGCCACAACTGCTCATATCTACTCTCAGTTTGTGATGCCAAGAGAAGAAAGAACTTCATCTCTGAGGGACCAAATCTAGATCTGGCATATGGGTGTTTGTACACACTGGACAGCCAGGAAATTAAAATTATCCACAGGTTGTAAATTCTGAAATCAGACCCTGGACCATGTGAGACAGGACTAGACGCTCCCACTCTCCATAGTCAAAATCCTTCCACACTTCATCCGAAGCCCTTAGAAACCAGCTGTATGTCTTTGGTGGAGGAAAGTGAGACACCCAGCCAGCCCCTGAGGGATTGAAGTTATAGATGTTTGATGCAAACACTATGATCTCACCCAAAGATCTATGAGAATTTTTTCCCCTGGGATAGTCACGTCACAACAACAGTAGGGATACAGCTCTTTATCTATGGGAGCTCATGAGGTGAAAAATTCTATTATGACCTCCATTGCACTGGTGTCAGTGACAAGGGATTGTAGAAGCTGAGTCCCACTGGGACATTCCCATAGGATATGCCACACAATTAGGTGAGGTTGTGGAGAAACATGTGCATGTCACTGGAAAATGGCTCTCACAGGAGCACTCCACAGAATATACCAGCATTACACAGAAGAGCAGCACTGGACCCTACCTAAATTTGACATCTATCCCCTCTCCCATATGACTGGACTACCCAATGTGTATCACTCCATGCTGATGATGTCTATATCTGAGAAAGAAGAGTCAATTTCTGGCACTGTCGACTGTGAAACTGAGAAAGGTAACTCTGCTGATGAATCAAGGCTGTGACCCACATGAATAAAATCATATTGGTACACAGCTCTGTTTTGTGCTTGGTAGGATAAAGCAGGAGAAGTCTGTAATGATCACATTATGGCTAGTTGACTAATAAGATCTACATTTTATTTAAAAAAAAAAGAACATCTCAGTAAAAACTGCTGCCTCACCCAAGGTTAAAAATCTCTTCCCTAAGGCCATCCTCATCTAGTGTGTAATTAAAGTTGTGGTACAAAGGTTTGGTCTCCTTAAATTTGGGAAAGTTCTGAAGGGCCATCACAGCTCTCGCTCCCGATGTGTGTTCTTCTGAGAGCCTGCCTTGATCATAGTTTAGCTTCTACTGCCCAGCCCTGCTTGCCTTCCTGCCTCATGTGCTTTCATCCCAATAAACTTCCTGCATGTGAGTCTTTGGCCCTGAGTCTATCTTTGTGAAAATACTAAATTAGACATTACTTATGTGTTCAGATTAATGTAATTACATACCTTTGTCAAATTAATAGGTAATGGGATTAGCATTTATCAGTTTAGCATTATGCAATTTTTCAGTCATTGACATAAACCCTCAAGACTAACACATAGAAAAGAACCAGAGATCAAAATAACAGATTTATATTGCTGTAAAACAAAGCACCCCACACATATTGCTTTTAAAGAGGAATCATCTTATTTACTATGATCCTATGGCTGCGCAGCCTTGCTGCAAACTCTTGCCATTGTATTGAGTTGATAGGTCAGGTAGGATCTGAGCTCCAGCTGGGATGGCTGGGCTTCTCTCTCCATGTAGCCTTGAGGAGGCTAGCCTGGTATTTGCATGGTGGTTTCAGGAAAACATTCCAACAAGGTAACTTCCATGCAAAAGTGCTCATTAAAATAGATTTGGTTCACATTTGCTGATGTCCCACTGGTCAAAACAAGTAACATGACCAAGGCCGGATTCAATGTAGAGTGGGATTATACAAGGGTACAGGTTCAGTGAGGTGTGGTTGTATTCTCTCTCTCTCTCCTCTCCCCTACTGTCATGGTGTGTGTGTGTGTGTGTGTGTGTGTGTGTGTGTGTGTGTGTGTGTACACGTTAACCTTTATACAGTGCTTAATATATGCCTTTGCTGAAGTTATACAGATACATTCATTCACACACTCATTTGGTATCCACTTATAATCTCATGAAGTTGAAACTATTATTATCCCTGTTTTACTGATGAAGAAATTGAGGTACGTAGAAGTAAGCAGTTTGCTTATGGGCATAGAGCTAAGGAGAGGAGAAAATGGGACTTGAATCCTGATGGTTTCACTCTAAAGATCATGTTCTCACCTATATGGCAGTTTTCTACCTCTGTTCCACATCTTTTTTTTTTTTTTCCTTTTCTCCACTGAGGGTGGGGTGGGATGGGTAGTGTACTGGTCAGTAGGAAAACAGAAGGAATTTTAGAGATTATCAAGCACTTTGTTTTATAGATAATTCGGGGGCCTAGAAATAGGAGATAACTTTCCTAGAAGCATGCAACTGTTTGAACTAAAGTCCTTTACATTATGTGGTATAACCTTTCCATCTATGTCAGCATATTACAAAAGGTTTGGAATATTCAATTTTTAAAACTACAGTTGAGCCTGCATGGATTCAGACTCTGCCAAATCATGAAAGGTAAAGATGGATTCTTTCCCCCAAATTAAAGAGCAACAGGACTAGAGAATGCCCAATGTAGCATAAAAGATAAAAGGGATTTATGCTTTGTACTTTACACAGTTGGTAGTAAACATATGCAAGTCATTACCCCAGAAGGTTATATAGTCTGAAAATATAAATAGGTTCAGGAAAGGCTTAGATAAATTCATGAACTGAGTTTATAATGGGTTACCAAAAGGAAGTTAGGGATCACAGACTCCCTGAGGTTCGGCTGTGGAGGGCAACTAGCATGTTTTCCTGAAAAACATCAAAGAAACTATGCTGGATCCCTAGAGTTGATGTGACTCAGTATGACAGTTATGTTCTCATATTCTTTCTATATGATCCCCGATCTATGTAATGGTATTTATTTAAAGACATGGCTAGTTCTTCCTTCATTTATTGTACAAACATTTCAGAAAAATCACTCCTTTCCTCCTCCATCAACAAACTAACAATGCAATTTTTTCAGAGATGCTTTATAATATCATGGAAATTTATTTTCTTTTCTGTTTTCTGACTTCTTTCCACTATCCCATTTTTTATATCAAACTCTTTGCTCTCTTTCCTCCTTCAGTTCTCTTAAAATTGTTTCCTTTACCTCCCTTTCATCTTTATTATTTTCCTCTTTCTAACCCTTTCATCTCTTTCTAGCCATTTACCTTCAACCCTCTCTTTAAACTTTATGATACAGGAGATATATGTCAGTAATCTGTTTTTGACTAACTCTCATCCTTTATTATTATGAAATAAGAACATGATCCAGTCAAATCTCAAAGTGAATAAAAATAGCCTTAGAAAACTTGTAAATATTATAATAAAATAAATACAGGAGAATACCAGAAAGCACATATGCCAATCCTTCATTAATATAAGCAATTTCTATTGAGATACTATGAAAAATGCTCCAAAACAGTAGATCTAAGGTGATAGTTACATTAAATAATGTTTGAAGTACATCATTGTAGAAAATGTTGGTTTTGTTTATTTAGAAAAAGACATTTGCATGATGAAAGTAATCTAATAGTGTCTGGGCTACCAGAATATGTAAATCAGTGAAAGCCACTCTGGTTTTGCCCCAAAATCACTGCTCTAGAGATAGTTTATTTTTTTCAAAATATATTAGTAATTTGAAGTGACTATTAGTTATTTATTATGACTTTTGAAACAAAATCTATAATAATTTCTGAGACATTTAATTTCTAAAAAGTATATCCAAACGTCTATTTTCTATCTACACCACTTTGCATCCTTTATATATGTGTGATATGAACCAAAATATTACGCAAACAAAATAAAATATTTGAAAAATTTGAATCTGATTTAAAGTAGTCCAAAAAATACTTTACCATTTTGGTGGCTTAAAATTCTAGTAATAAGCTATCAATAAGTTTATTTTCTCAGTAATTTTTCATTGCTACAATAATTGCTGTAATATATACTGGTGACATATACAAAAATCTTCTAAGTCTTGGTTTAAGTATGGTAATGATTGCTTTTAATTCATACATACTTTCATGTTATTGTTTATGGTACATATTTGCTATTTTAATAGGTATTACCATTCTTTAATTATCCTGCAAACATTTAGTACCTTATATATTCTAAATTGCCCTTTTCTGCAATGTCTACATCAATTGGAGATTAAATTCCAATACCACAGCCACTGATGTCAACATTCTGTTTTCTAGTTCCATCAATTTCCTATAACTCCTCTTCAATCCTATCGTAGGGGACATTTGGATTTTCCCTACCTTATTTTTCCATGCTTTGTCAAATTCAAAAAGAAAACACTCTTGTGCAACTGAGATACAGGCATGATACCTAAACTATGTTAGATCAGAAGTATCATGAAGAAACAGTGCTGCCTGGAATTTATTCCATTGAGTGGGCTGACAAAGTAATCTAGCTTCCACAGCAAAATGGAGTCTTAAGGAGCAGTGCATAGTGTCCAGCATCAGCAATGCTGTCTGCAGGGCCTGTGACAGAAACCATGCAATAGGGTTTCTGCTGAAGCCATTCTTCAATATAATTTATGTCTTTCTGATAGGGCAGCCTTCAACTCTGATTTTGGCTCTGAGAGAGTTCTGCGAATTTTCTAATAAACTTTATTATATTATTTCCTTCTTATACTAGCTAAAATGGATTTTACTCCTTCAAGGCAAGGATTTTATCTAATAAACTGATCAATAACTTAAGTCCTTTAAGGATGGTATGAGTATTTTCTGGATATTCTTTCTCTTCAAAGACGATAGTCTATCAACTATTCATCTCAATTGCATCCTTATTCTACTTTTATACTCAATGTGTAAATCCAAACCATGAATCAATCTAAGCATCTGACTTCTCCACTCCAAAGCCTGGGTAGATGAACATGGCCAAAATTACTCACTCAATCATTTGGAATGGTTTGTATTTAAAAAGAAAAAAAATAGCTAAAATACCCCAGTTGTGTGGTTATGGGGACAAAGCTAGTTGTCACAGATGTAGATAGATAGATATAGATAGCTAGATGACAGATCTGCTTTGCTTTGCTTTTCTTTCTTTCTTTCTTTCTTTCTTTCTTTCTTTCTTTCTTTCACACCCACTCCTGTCTCTTGTGGGAGGATACTCTAGAGGCTGGAAAGTACATTTCTCAGACTTGAATGCCACTGGCATCCAGATGTGGTTGAAATTTCACTGATCAAATACATTTGTTCAAATTGTTAGGAGAGAAGAGAGGATGTGAGGGAAACAACTTTATGTTGCTGCTGTATATTGTTCAGAGGTTTCCTAATAAGACAGTTTCCTAAATTAGAGGCAGGAGCTTTCCCAAACACACTGAAGCAGGGATATTGCAGGAAATTGGAGCTTTTTGTGGAGCCCATTCACCTAGTGTCTCAAAAAGTTCCAGATAGTAAAGTATTTATCTTTTTTTTTTTTAAAGTATTTATCTTTTAAATAGGTAGAGTGGTTTCTATAGTATGGATCTGAACCCTACCCAATATCATGTATTTGTGAAGTATAGCGTTCTGGAGTCCTATGCATCTATTCATGTTTTCTTGGGGGCTGGTGACAAAGATAATAATCCAGTTGGAAATGTTCTACTCTTTATTTATTCTGAGAATCCATTAGATTAGTTTTTAAGCAAATTGTCCTACTTTTAAAGGAAAGAGTAAAGTATAAATATCACCGGCATTCTTGCAGTAAATTTTTTTGCAATATGAATAATTATCTTAATTACCACATCAAGTCCCACTAAAGTGGCGGTAGAATGCTTATTTAAAAACCATAAATGTGTAAACCCAGAAAAGGATGGAAGAGACACAATTAAATAGTTAAGAGATTTCAATGTTCTAGAAAATTGAGAGTGAGAAAGTACAGGAATGAATGGCAACTGAGTCTAACGAAGATAAGAAAGCTGACGCATAAGCAACAAGTTGCACCATGATTTACACAGCAGAATCCGGACATAGCAGGTGTCTGTGAAGGTAGAGTATAGGGCGTGAATCAAACACAGAGCAGTGGGTCACAAATCAGTGCCCAAACCTCCACCAGGTGTTCTCCCTTACTTAGAATAGCAAGATGACTACCTGGAAAAATTAATCCTGGGGAAATTAAATCAAAGAAGCTCAGGTTGTAGGAAAACCAGGCATAGATCAACCCAGGAGTGAAGTATGATATTGAAAACAAAGGTGTTGTGGGAAATTATACTCCTCAAATAGTGAGATCTCTGTTCCCTATTCCCACTCAATCCCCAGGAAGCTAGTTGCTGCAACCTACACCTATGCCATGCAAGCAAGAGTCTAAGAATTCCACTTGGGAAAGCTGCCAGGTCCAGGGAAAAAGACTGACAGATTTCCCCAGTGAAATGCTCCATCTTTTGCTCTTATGATGAAGCCCACCATCCAATAATCTCACTCATTCTTGATCCAGCACCCGGTTAGTTCTGTATTCGCTTATGAATCATCAGCTAAAGCTCATTGGGCATTTGAAGAAAATCTCCAACATGAGGGATGAAGACTAGAATAAACAAGAAACAAAGAAATAATGTAATGCAAGAAGAATAAAATTTTTACCAAATTTTTTACAGTGTCTTGAGATTAAGAGATGCAAGTGTAAACAAGAAGAGGTTAGTATAAAAGGAAAAGAAAAAAGCATGTGTTCAAGGAGAGACTCTTGGTAATTAGAGAATATAATCATAGTAATATTTTGAAAAATTCTATTGAAGTTTTAAAGAAAATTTGTGGGAGTTCCCCCCAAGATGATGAAAATAATTAAAAAAGAGAAAGTAAAAGATAGGAATGCCTGACACAGCTGAAAAATTTTTATCAGAGCAGTGTTGTCAACAAAATGCAAAAATAATTTCTAAAGCATTAATATTTCTAATTTGGAAAGGCTCACTAAATGGACAAAATAATGAAAAAAAATTCACATTAAGACATAGAATTGAAAAACACTACAGCAACGAGAATAACAAAAGTTGAATCTAAAAGCTTCCACGAGGGGCTGTTGGGTGGCTTAGTCGGTTAAATGTCCAACTTCAATTCAGGTCATGATCACATGGTTTGTGGGTTTGAGCCCCACGTTGGGCTCTGTGCTGACGGTTAGCTCGGAGCCTGGAGCCTGCTTCAGATTCTGTATTTCCCTCTCTCTCTGACCCTCCCCTGCTCACGCTGTTTCTCTCTCTCTCTCAGAAATAAATAAAACATTAAAAAAATAAAAATAAATAAAAGCTTCCATGATTAAGGAGTGGATAGGTGGGATAAACACAAACAAAACATTATAAATTTTCAGTAATCAAATTTCATTAAATTCATTAATGACAATCTGGCACTAAAAGATAATGAAAAATGACATTGATACATCTCTAGAGAATTATAACTAATAATGGAAAAATTATCATTCAAATATGAGGTTAAAAATTATTTTCAAACAAGTGAGTTCTTAAAACAAGAGCTCAAAATTCTAGTACACTCTTTTCAAAAAGCTTAGAGATATATCTCTCAAAAACAAGACGTAAACAAAGCAAGAGGAAACAAAGCCTCCAATCAAGACAGACAACAGGATTTCCTAGTGAAAGAGATACCTGGACTCATAGCTGACCAGCTCTTGCCAGCCCATTTGGAGAGCAACAGATGCCTAGAACATCACATAGGGACAAACACACAAGGAAATAATAAATACCTTGTGGTTTCTCACATATACAGGACTTTTTCAGTTCTTTTGTATAATGTAGGGATGAATTTTTAATGTTTCAGAATATCATCACATTGTAAGATGAGGAACCTGTTAACTCCAGAAAACAAAATTCCGTGTATGGAAGTTCATTTATTAGTCGTGTATTCCATGACTCACATGCAAACGATACTGTGCAATCATGAATAGCACTGAATGTTGATTTGCCTCATTTTTAAAATATGACTATACAGTGCAGATGTGGCAAGGGGTGGTATGCGAGTAGGTAGGGTAAGATGAGAGAACTACATCATTCTCTCTTATGTTAGAAATTGGATCATCTTAAATTGAAAATAATATAGAATAGCATTACAAATTCATTATTTGGAAACATGGAGTTTAATACCTGAAAAAGCAGGTAGAAATGTTAAAAGTGATTTTCCTGGGGAACTGGAAATGGGGAGGTATGGAATACTAGATTGCTGTTTTGCTGGATGCCTTCTGATGTGTGTGTGTGTGTGTGTGTGTTTGTGTAAGTATAGATATATTTACATATATACATATAATATATATTGTTACATATATACACATATATATTTAATAAATATATCACTAAATATATAGACAATAAAAATATGAACAAAAAGTAAAAACACATTTAGGTAGATCCAGTTATCTCCAATATGCATAGAAGAAACTTGGAGAAGTCAACACATTAGCTAAATATTTGGCAAAGCCAGGATTTATAAGCAAGCTCTCCTAAGTCTCGGGACATGTACCTCCTCCCACATTACACATATTCCTTCAAAATTATGACTATCTCTTTACCGATTTCCAGTTGTAAGCGTGGAATCCAAGCTGAAAGCATGTTTGCTTAGTGTTTTCTCAGGAAACTGAGCTGAGTCACACACACACCTCAGTTCTGTTCCTTGTGGAATATCCCACAAGGAGCCAAGAGAAATGAGGAAAACTGGAGCCACACAGTGAAGGGAATCTTTGTGGCGTGTTAGGCCTCTCTATACGAGGCATGAGAGAGAGAAAAATGGGAATATTTCATTTATACTGCTTCTAATTTCTAACTACTAAATTGTCTAAATATGCTCATAAATGTGATTAATCCTGACCTAAATGTTTACACAATATCTATGCTGATATTTAAGTAGAACAAATATCACTGCACAGTTTCTTTGTTTGTTTTTATAGTAGTGGGAGGAAAATGTGTTAAAATAATTTCTCCACCATAACCCAATGAAATTTTCACTGAAAAATGTGATGGAGACAAATTAACATATTAATATCATTAACATATTAACATCAGAATGCAATTAATGTAATAATAAACAGCATGTATTAATGCAAATAGAACCATTTACAATTGTACTATCAAATGCATGTTCTGCTTCAAACATATGCAGTTATGAAACTTAGACATCTTTTGTTTTTAAAGCTAGCTAGTTTGTAACACAAAAAAAGTATATGTACTATTTCCCAATGTATTATTAGTAAAAAAGAATTACCTACAAAACTTGTATGCTCGTGTCTATGACTACAAGTAATAAAAAAAGTGGGAAGGCACATATAGACCAGCGAAACACATTATCTCAATAATATTGTTTCTTGATCAGAACATACATGAAAATGCTCATGATTGAAAGACTTGATGGGCTTTTTTTGTTGTTGTTGTTACCACATTTTTCATATGCCCAGGGCTAAAGAAGGAAAAAGAAATCTTTAGAAGCAAGTAAAGCTTCCACAGTTCCCAAAGTTGTGTGATTCTCTTTGGCTCCTGCTTTAGTCCCCAACTGCAAAGAATCCATCTTTTATTCACTTGTATGATTCTTCTCTGTAGTTCCTAACGTCTTTTTAATGCATTTTCTCAGGGACCACAAGAATGACATTCCTCTTAGAATCTTTGTCATTGTTCTTTAAAGTCCCAGCTTTTGCCATCGCCTTTTGTAGAAAGAAGATTCCCTATCCCACAGCTACATTCCTTCGGTTCTGCTCATTATCACTTAGAGGCGGCCTCAGCTCCTCAGTATATTCATCTTTCTTTGGTCCAGATCAATAGATCATTTTAAATCAGTGCACTGAAGACTGAAAGACCACCTTTTATTGCAGGCTGGTAGTTCAGACGTAAGAGAGTGAATGATTTCTTGGGGTTTGTGGTCCATAATTATATTAACCTTGGTCCCACACCAAGCTATTTGAAACTTCTCACACCTCATTACCAGTCAATGCATCCTTCTCTGTATAAGAATTGCATTGTTTGACTTTGAAAGACATGTTGTTAAAATCCCTTTACAGGTTGGTGATGTTTCTTTAGAAGAGTGGAACAAATTTCATGGTCAAAGTCAAAATTTTAGCACCCTTTTTATCACAAGGATATCTAACCCTGTGAATCCCAAAACAGTCTATATTGTTGCAAGGGAGTTGGTGAAAAAGAAAGAAGCAAATTGTTTTAACCATTACCATATTAATAATGTGCTTTACACTTTAGCAAGTAACTCTATTATATATTTGTGTTCAGTGTTTTCTAAATTAAATGTATCACTTCAAATTAGAGAACATAAACAAGTAATTATGACTGATCAATCTTTAAATTACTTTGCAATCAGTGACCTTAATCCTTCCTTGAGTTTAAAAAGATAAATAGTTTGGGGAGCAGAAAGAACTTTTACTAATGTGAATAAACTGGTTCCTTCTGGGATATTTCCTTGAGACTGTACTGGACATCTTTGAAACAGATTGAGCAGTTATGAATCTAACCTAACTAATTAAAGTCTCATTAAATAAAAAACAAGAACAAACCATAAGAACCACATTATATGTATTTTACTAAGCTCGATGAGGTAACCAGCTTGTCTGTCATTTAAAAATAATATTGATGAGAGATTATATATTTGATTGCCATTGAATGATTAAACAGTCTACAGCCAAAAGTTTCTCTGTTTGCTCTAAGGGGAAAGCTGGAAAACAAAGGGGGAACTATATAAAGTCCCAACTGTTCCTTTTTATGAGAAAACATCCGACAAAGACTGGATGAGCAAAAGGGCAATTGTTTGTTTGTCGGATGAGCAAAAGGGCAATTGTTTGTCGTGAATATCACCCAGGGAATTCCTTTAAAACGTAGTGCATTCACTCAGCATGAAAAACAGTGTTTGCTGTTTTACGAGATGGGGTTAATGATTTATCCTTGGGAGATGGGTGACAAATCAAATCAATGTTAGGGTCAAAATTAGAACTCATATCATTCGAAAATTTCTAGGTCATGAACAATCTTGAAAATATAAAAGTTAATATACATACTTATAAAAAGTTGGGGGAAAAGGACAAAAGTCTCATCGAACAAATTAATCATCTCCTAACTCAACATTTCACTAATTACCCCAATCATCTCCAGGTATGCAGTTTTCCTAAATAATAATAAAAATCTTAATTGTTAGAACACAAATTTTTTGACACATAAATACCATATAACAAAATAAAGTGTCTCTGAAATCATCACTATAATGGGTATTCTAACTCATAAAATTTTTTAATTAACCTAAGCAACACTGGTGCTTTAATTTTCATATTAAAAATCACTGTAAAGTGTTTTTGGCCAATTCATTCCCAAGTAAGCATAATATATTGATACATAGATCTAAGCATCTTGCAGCATCCTGAGGATGTCATACTGGACATAATTTTTCAAACTACAGCCCTACAAATTTAAAACATGTATGTCTTTCAGTATATATTTTAAGCCATGGAGATATTTACTTCTGATGATATTACCATCAATGATTTAATACCAAACAATATTTTAAGTTCATCAGTTCAAGTCTGGATTAAAATTTCAGAATCTTTTATTTCACAGATATTTTTAGACAATCAGAACATACATATATTAAATTGTCTTTTTGAGGAAACTTTCATCCCCTTTTGTATTTAAATATTTTAATAACGACTCTGTCATGGTTTGGTTGATACAATTGAGATGTCTACGTGAGCACAAACATCTGCTTCCTGGCTCTTTAACTTATCCCTCCACCTAATTAAGTATTATGGACGAGGAATAACTTTTTTAAATCTTTTTTTTATGCCTATTATAGAATTTTCTAGCTTCCATAATATTATATTTCTAACTTCTGCTGGTGTCAAATGGTGTTTGGACTTGCTATGATCTTTGGAATAGTCAGAATGACTTATAGGATAATAATCCTTTCATTCTGTCTCTCATACAGTGGCACAAACCACAGTTGTTTGCCATCTCAATGGTAAAGCAGCCTAGTATACAAACAGAATAAAGTTAAGAACTTTTTGAAATCAACAGAAATTTTGGGTGTAGGTTCCTAGGACTCTTGTTTATCATAGTGATGTATAGACTTGTTGTCCATATGCTTACAGCATTTAGAAAACCGAAGAACAACTACAGTTACATATTTACTCACAGCAGCTGATAGATAATGTAGTACAATATTGTTTCTGAAATATTATCTGTTACTTAATGGTTCTCACTAGTCAGATTGTTGGATTTAGCAAATAATTAATTGCAAGGACATTCTGGGAGTACTCTGACCTTCATTTGCCCACTACTGAGAAGTATTACCATTTTCAATGGTCCTTCCCCCTCCATTTTCAGATGCAGTACAGGGCTGTGGGAAGAGCACTCAACTAGGGAGTCAAGATACTTTAGTCCAATCCCATCCACTACCTACTAAAAATGAGCAACTCTCTCTGCACCCTGAGGATCAGCATCCTCCTAGAAAAACAAGAATATTACACTACATGAATTCTAAGGAACTTTCCCTTTATTTTCAGAGGGAAAGATTTTATATTTAACATATTGGTATATAATTAAACAAATGTTTAGTTTTGTAAACTGTAAGTCACTATCTCGCTTTTCATAATCTCCTCTTTTACCCTGAAGAAACAATTCATTTTCGTTGGGTATGATAGTCTTAACTCCTAAACTCAGAGTGTAAGAAATGAAGATTTTTACTATTAGTATTTCATTTTGATCCCAAACTCCCATTTCTCTTGCTATGAAGGAAACTTTACTCTCATGACTCAGAGTCTTTCTGTTTGCCCATTCTGAAACCTTAGGCAATAACAGTTCTTGAGAGGGAGAGGTCAGCCATAGGCTCAACCAAATTACCACTCAGATACCTTTTTCCTCTCTCCTCACTTCCTCTCCAGTTCCCATGAGCTTCTGCAGATTTCATGTCTATGTGGAAATGAACATCTTTTATGAACCTTTCTGTGATTTTCTCTGCCTAGGAGATCATGCCCCCATTCCACAGAGGGGGGAGGGGGGCAGGGGAAGGGGAGAAGAGATGTTCTGCATCTCTAGTGCTTCTATAATAGGCACTGGGTCTCTGAAGCTTAAAGAACCACAGGGATCTGTCTGTCTCCCATCTCTCAGGCCCAGGAATATCATTTCTAGTCTGAGAAGCCTAACTAGTTCTTTCATTGCATACCAAGAAACTGTCCTGTACAAATTCCTGTTTCTCCTTAAGTCCCTTTATATATACTTCAAGTTCTACAGAAGAAAGATATTTGATTAACTTTAGAATCTAAGTAAAGCACACGTGTTTAAAATTTAAAGAGAAGCCTTAAGAGAAAAGAACTAAAACTTTAAACCAGTAGAGGAGCAAAAATAAATTTAAGAGCCTGAACAGTCCAAATAAGGCAAGGGAAAGAGAAAAGAAGCAGTAAGAAAATGTAGGACATGCAGAAAGCACAAATAAAACACTAGACATAAATACAAATATATTAGCCAGCATAATAAGTACAAAATACTACACATCAATAATGAAAGTTAGATATTATCAGACTGGATGTCCAAAACTGCATTCAGCAACAAACTATTTACTAAAGACAAGACTAGATGTTAAGACACAGAAAGGCTGAGGAGTGTCCTGGGTGGCTCAGTCGGTTAAGCGTCCAACTTCTGCTCAGGTCATTATTTCACAGTTGGTGGGTTAGAGCCCCGCATCGGGCCCTGTGCTGACAGCTAGCTCAGAGCCTGGAACCTGTTTCGGATTCTGTGTCTCCCTCTCTCTCTGACCCTCCCCTGTTCATGCTGTCTCTCTCTCTCAGAAATAAATAGAGCATTTTAAAAATTAAAAAATAAAAAGATACAGAAAGGCTGAAAGTAAAAGCTTGGGAAGCAGATATGGGGAACAAATTTATCAGTAGGTAGCTACTTTAGCCATTTGAACCCTAGACAGTAGATTTAGGTATGTATGATTGTGTTAATAAAGGAGTCATTGTATAATTAATGATTTCTAATTGGTAAGGAATCACAATAATTAAAATTAATATAGACCTAATAATATGAAATTAAAAGAAGTAAAGCAAAAAGTTTAACTAAGAGGAAATTAAAAGTCTACAATTGTATTGGAAAATTTTCATACACTTTTTTCAGTACTGGATAGATTAATCACATAAAAATCAGTTTCAGAAGGTCGGATATAACAATTAGCAAGACTGACATATTAGAGAAATTATGATCTCTACATATAATAGTAATAAGAAAATTCACATTCTTTCCAAGCAGATATGAATTATTGACAAAAAATTTAAAGACGATGCACAAGCTCAGCAGGTTTATATCAACAAAAATCAAAAAATAAGTCTATGTGTGACTACAGTAACATTGAGTTATTTACCAAGAAAATTGCATCTATTGGAAATTTTAAGCATTTTAAATAAATCATGGTTTAAGAAATGAAAATGGTAATCATCAAACATTTAAAAGAGAATGATTTTGAGACCATTTTAAATGAAATTAATCTTGCAGAGTTTAGCTAAAGTAGTGCTTAGAGGAAAATTTATAGTATTCTATAATTCATGAAATTCATGTTTCAGAAAGAATAGAGACAAAATTAATAGAGCAACTGGCTCAAGAACTTAGAAAATATCCGATAGAACAATCCCTTTGGAAAAAGGATACTAATTTAGCAGTAAGAAAGAAAGAATGGAGAATATCGTCAAACCAAAACCTGGCTCTCTGGAAAAAAAAAGAACTTTTATAAGATTGGTCACAAAATAAATAATAAAACAATATGAGAAATACTTTTTAAAATAGTCAACCATTCAGGATCTTTAATTTTAATTGCTATATGCTGCTCTTTGAAAAAAAAATGTATGGGGGGAGGTGGGTCAGGATATTATATCTCACCCTCTTTACTGTCTAATGCCCTTTCTGTGGTTCCCATGGATAGCTCTCCTCCAAGTGGTAACTTCAAGCCAGGATCTTTGCACCTTTCATAATGTCAACCAAAGTTATAGACTTCCAGATTCAGGAAGCAGAATAAATCCCCAATAAGATATAGAAAATAAAATTTTATTTATATACATTGAAGTGAAATTTCACTCTTTTGGTTTCACCTTCCTTTAGGGCTCCCTTAAGCCCTTCACTGTATTTATTTTATTTGTCTGAAAACAAAGAGAGCGATCATTATGGTATGGTGGGCTATTTTAGAGCTAGCACTAGAAATTGTGGCTATTCTGTTCCTTACCACCATTAGCCAAAATATATTATGTGGACTCAATCTACCAGCAATAAGCCTGGAAAGAGGGTTGGTAACCATTAGGCAGTCTCTACCACAGTGGATAACATTACATGTCATAGAGGGGTTACATATCATTTGGAATATTATGAACCATTTACACTCAAACATTTGTAATCTTAAGAAGAAATGGGCGTTTGTTTAGGAATATAGATATAACATAGAAACTGATGCCAGTAAACAGAGAATGGCTAAAGAGTCAAACCTAGATCTAGCCATTGAAGAAATTGAATCAGAAGTTAAAATTCTACCCACATACAATATCAGGCATAGATTAATTTATGGATGGTTTTTTGCAAAGTAGAACACAGATAAACCCCATCGCACAGAAAAATTTAAAGGATAAACATGAAAACATGCAAATAGTGTTAGGAGATTAGTGTGACATTAATACCAAAATTAACGAGGGAGTATAGAAAATAAAAATAGTAAGACTCAAAATACAGATATAAACATGTAAATAAAATACTACCTCCATTACTCCATAATGTAATATTTTTAAATTGACAAATGCAAAAGTGATGGTCTCAAAAATATTATATTAAGTAATTATAAATATAATTTTATCAACTTTATCAAAGTAATGATTAAAGAAGATGATTTCTATAATTACCGAAAGAGCAAAAACCCTATACAATTGTATATATGCATGTATGTGTGTGTGTGTGTGTGTGTGTGTGTGAGTGAGTGATAGTAATACTTTAGCATATTAAAAGGAAGAATGCTCATGTATATCAAGATATTTATTTTCTCTTAGGAGTGGATGATGTTGAATAAAACGACCAGTTCAAGGGCATCTCTAACACAGGTTTCCCCTGGTATCCAGATATTCGCTTTACACCACTTCACTTTTACTAAAGACCTGTACTACTATCTGTTTTCACTAACAGAAAGAAATCCAGAGAGACGTCTTGCTTTTAAAAAATGGCAATTCCTGCTTCACTTTTATATCATTTCAGTTTATGAAAGTTTTCATTGAAATATTCTGATTTTGAATAGCAGGGGGAACCCATATGTATTTCTTAAACCTAAATTTTGAAACAAAGATGATAAAATGTTAATCTATATGCTGGGCACATAAGGTGCCTTTGTGTCTGACATATGTGTTTGACAGATTACATAATTAAAATATTTTAAAAGGTTTTTGTTTCCAAGTGTTTACAAGAAGAATTTAAACCAGCTTTTCAAAGAGTTTTCAAGAATTATTAGACCATGAGAGTTATATTTGGTTCCTCAAATGTTCGTTGACCCAAATTAAATTACAAATGCCATTGCTTCAGCCTTCCATTCAACCATACTCTTTTAGTGTTCTAGTAATCAGCAGGTTAAAAGAAGACAAGCTCCTTCCCTCAACAAGTTTTCTCAGAGTTCCAACAAAATGTAACTTGTTATAAAACCCAAGCTGACAGGAAACGTGAACAAAGAACACTAAATTTATTTTAGGCACTGAGCATATGGGTCAATGCTTATTTGCATGACTGTCAACAAAACAATTCTCCTTTGTTGCTACTTATAACTTTCATGTATTCACTGCCTTTGAATCAAATTGAATCTACCCTTAGTCAATCACCTTTCTTCTTTATCATTATCAATTAATATTTTTAAGCCCTCTGAACTGTTTCACTTTGTATTGAATTTTCTGATAATGAGATACCAAATTGAGTCCTCAGTATGTTTTAAAAACTTGATAAAGATCTCATTTGTCGATGTCTTCAGGAGCAGTCCAGGACTTGCTACTCTGCCTGACTTCCTCAAGATTAATTCAAAGTGTGTCTATGCTTAAGTCATTCTATAACTGATATGAGGGCAAGAGCTTCCATCCTGGATTGATTTAATATCTGTCCTTAGTTTTACTTCATGACCTATAAGGATATTTGTTACCCTAACAACTATGCAAACAATAAGGGGGAGAAAGGGATTCGGAGACTGGACATTAGAACATGTGTGGGGAATTTCAAGGCAATTAGGATTTATAGGTAATTTTATAAACTATTTCTGCACGCAATTCTAAATGCCTAATGGATGATTTTCTTCTGTATTTCCTCTTCTGTATCCCATAAAGGACGACTGCTCACCATCAAGCTTATATTCTGCCTCAATATGCCCCTATCTTATATTCTGGCTGAAGACACTGTAACATTTTTAGAGATCACATCTTAACACCAATTCTCAATGGTATTTTCTGGCTCTATTTCTGCACACATATATTTAGCCAAGTACCAAGGTATGTAAAAAGATTTGTCATCTAAACTAAGGTTATATTTGATATTAGACTGAATATAGAACATGCCTGCACATAGTCAGTACTCAGTTAAGGTCAGTTGTTGCTGTTACTGCTGTTGTTGCTGTTCAGCTACTAGTCAAACTTGAGAACACCGTACGGTCACCGTCTTGTCTACAAGGGACAATTTTCAATTTTACTGTAAAGTAAATTCACATATAAATAACTTATTGTGAATTTTATTTTAAAAACAAAGATTTTAAAACATATTTACTG
Organism: Proteles cristata cristata; assembly: GCA_017311185.1. NCBI lineage: Eukaryota > Metazoa > Chordata > Mammalia > Carnivora > Hyaenidae > Proteles > Proteles cristata. Next base: position 657,593 of record JAESUZ010003350.1, on the reverse strand, counting down.
CCTATAATGAATGACTCAAGAAATAAAAATAATTTTCAGAAGTTTGCTTTAATTATTTTCTGCTACACCACACCCTATGCTCGACCATCTTAGATCTCCATAAATAAAGATAAACACTACTCTTGTGACCAAAAGAACATCCCTTCAGCCTGATTTGGGAAGGCGTTATATATAAGGGTAAGGAGAAGTAGGAAACTCCTCAAATATGGTCTCGAGGTGTTTGGAAGGCACTTAAGGCTCACTACCAAGAACAAAAGCTAAGAACTTCCATTATTGTATCTCCAATGGTGGGCAAACCATGGCTATGAGTAACTTGTAATATCTCTTGGGTTTTGTATCACTTCTATTTTAAAACATATGTTACCTATTTTACTATTGGAATAGGAGTTAAGAGCTTTAAAGTAGAAGAAGTAAATATATTTGTATAAGGAGGTAAGGATCAGGTTGCTGAGGTTTTGGGGCCAGGCTTTGACACAGAAAACTTCAGTAAAATGTGAATGGCTCCCCATGAAAGAAAAACGAAGGAAAAGGAAGGGAAAAAATTAGCTGAGGAGTCAACTGGCAACTGAAATGAGACTGCACCAACATGTTTTGTTTATGTAGTAACTAAATTAGTTGAAAAAAATCCCAATGAGCAGAGGGTGTCTATCAATTTGGGTTCATGTTTAGCTCTACATTTCCAAAAATTCTTTGGTGTTTTCCCATATTTATATGCATATGTATGTATAAAATTTGAGAAGATAAATGTAACATTACTCTCTACATGCTATAATATTTTATTTTGGCTTTATTTTGTCCTTAAGAAACATTTTAAAGCTTGAATAGTGTATAAAGCTTATTTATCAAAATTATTTACTATCAATATATTAAATAGCATTTAAGTTGGGTTTCCCAGATAAAATGCACAACACCTAGTTAAATTTGACTTTCAGGTAAACAAGGCATAACATTTTTAGTATAAGTATACATCAGATATCATATGGGACATACTTATCAGAAAACTGACAATATATTCTGTATGGGCCTCAAAACTAGTCTTAAATCTTTGGAAATTTTATGTATAAAAATTATATCCATTGTGGTTTTATTTCACAATTTATTGATTACCACCAAAATGTAAGTAAAGTAGAGGCAGGAATTTCTGACTGTTTTGTCCAGTGCGATAGTCCAGCATCCGGCATAAAGAAGGCATTCAAGAATATTTATACTAATGAAATGATGGAGATTAAAATTTTCTGTAGGAGTTTAAAGCCCTTATTTTGTTTTTATAAATTATTTTTAATTTTTTAATGATTATTTTTTAAAAGAGAGAGAGAGACAAAATTTGAGTGGGGGAGATGCAGAGAGAGAGGGAGACACAGAATCCAAAGCAGGCTCCAGGCTCTGAACTGTCAGCACAGAGCCAGACATGGGCCTCAAACTCACAAACCATGACATCATGAGCTGAGCTGAAGTTGGACGCTCAACTGACTGAGGCCCCGCTATAAATTATTTTAAATGCCTCAAACGCATGCTTATTTCAAGGAAAAAAAAAAAAAAGAAACAATTCAGAATTTATTCAGAAGCTGGGATTTTAAAAAATGACCACAGTCCCAAACACCAGAGAGGTTGACAATGTATTCTTAGCAAAGTAAGCATTAATGAAGGCAGCACTTAAGTATCTTATAGAATCATGAGAAACATGATGTACAAATTTAGAAGAACGAATCTAATTTTGGTTGGAAGGTATGATAGGCCCCACAAGTGTTGGATTTCAAACAGGTCCTGCAACAATGACAAGTGCAGTAGGTTCACGAGTTGAAGAATTTTTCAGCAGGCTGAAGAAATGCATGAAATCTGGACAGTGCAAGGCATATTCATGGAATGGAGTGCGATCCAACTTCCCTGGGACAGGAGGTAGAAGACAGAGGTAGTGGTAGACAGGGCTCAAAGAAAGGGTGGGACCTGACAAAAAAACATTACATTCTAATTAACCGATTACAAGTGTGAAGATCATTACCTGCCAGAAGATTACACTGCCAGAAGGAATGAGATTCTATCTGTATTCATAAGGCATTGCCAACAATAGGTAAACCAGTCAGTCCAGCCATTGGAATACGAGTAATATTCTTATAAGTTCATAGAAAATGAACAGTGGCAAATATAAGCTTTCATTAAGGAGTAGTGTCTTCCATTTTGGTGCCCTATTTTTGAATCATGCCCTAAATCCACACAGAAGTGATATCCATGATGCCTCAGTTGTTTGTGTTTTAGTGTAAGCTACTTGGGAAATGTTTCCTTTGGCAACAGAAGCTAAGGAAAAGTATATGGATTGATGCATTTAATTTGCATTCCACTTGTAACATGATATGTCCTTCTGTTTTGTTTGTTTGTTTGTTTGTTTTAAGCACTGACAGTGTGGGATATAATATTACTTTGTGGTATAAAGGCTATTGATAGAGTATGGCAGTTTTAACTCAGAATACCACAGCTTTTGTTAAACCATGCTTCATACTTCACCTCATTTTGCTATACAGGATGGAAATAAAATTATATGTCAGCATTAGAGTTTTGCATTAAATTGTAGTTGGGTTTTTTTGGGGTCCCCATCATATCTTTTGGTGAAGGGGACAGATTTGTAGAGGACAGCATTTTTCTCATTTGTGACATATCTGCACAAATACAATATATAATTTTCAGCAAGAATATTGTTCCATGTGAGGAAAAAAAATAATGCCCTGGGTTATTATTTCAACTCGCAAGTCTGGATGCTGTACTTTGATATTATTTATTTGAAGTTTATGTAGCATATATTACTTGAAATTTGAAAGCTGCTTTATTAATTCTAACAGTCAGAGCATTCTAAGCTAAGAAAAGCTGTCCTTCCACTTAGTTGAATGCTCAAGCACAAAATTATTAAAAAACATCATGTGCACAAAATGCAGCAGTAAGCTGATTTGTGTGCACAAGAGGGCTGTTTATCCTCAAAAGTACATTCTTAAATAAGAAGAGAGTTGGAAAGAAAAGGCAAACAGCACCTTGAAGTAAAAGAACAGGAGCAGATGTCCTTTAGCTGTGTGTTTTATTGATTTATAAACACTCAGTCGGGCTCCCTCATCTCTGCAGAGTAATTTAGATATGGGAAAATATCTGTGAAATATATTGATTGTGTTATTGATTGAAAAGCCAATTGCTGTTGCACTCCTGTTTTACCATTTAAGTCCTGACACATTTTGACATATGAGCCAGCTGTGACTACTGCCTCGATTCTGCAATAAGATAATGTGAAGGCTGTCATAACCACTTCTCTGTCAGCCTTGAGGATTTACAGCGTGTTGGTGCTGCCGTTGAGCCTCCTCTTTAACCACCTGAATAATGAGAATTTGTTAACGCTTTTACTCTAGTGCGTACGTGTGTGTTTGTATCGGGTGTGTCTATGTATGAACGCAAACTCTTGCTAGTTCTTGTTTCATTTAGTGAACTGATACTTGAGGATTACAAAGAAAATACAGAAGGAACCATTTTCATAATATCTTCATATTGAATGTATGCACATGAAAATGATTTTATCTGTGCAAATAATTTTCTCTTTGGGAAAATTTGATTTCAGTACATTTCACAGTAATTTTCACATGTTGGATTGGTTTCTAATCAGAGGCAAGGAGAAAGAACAGGGGGGTAATCCATTCCTTTCTATTTCCCAATTTGTCATTTATTAACTGTATAAAAAACAGAGATAATTTACACAAAAGTTACTCAATATCTTTGATTTGAAAGGAAGAATAAGTGAGCTTCTAAACCCACCCATTAAAACTCATAAAAGGGGAAGGGGGTGACGGGCATGGAGGAGGGCACTTGTTGGAATGAGCACTGGGTGTTATATGGAAACCAACTTGACAATAAACTAAGAAAAAAAATCATAAAAATTCATATATCTCCACAAAGCACACTTTTAAAAAATCTGAATTTTAGGACAGACTTCATTAAATGATTAACACTCCTAATACTGTTTCCTGCTTCTGGTCACAGAATCATAATGCATAAGAAAAACTTCTCTAAATCACCCTTTTGATGCATATAGTCAATATGGACCTTTTCCAAATAAGGCTGTTTAAATGTATACTATACATTATTAAAGCCGGTGCCCATAATATCCCTCTTATATTCTGATGCATCTTCTCGTTGTCACACAATCTCTCTGATTAATCACAAGCAGCATGATGGTTTGTTCTTTTCTAGTTTATTTAAAAGCACCCTTCAATTTATGTAAGCCAATGACACAAGTCCATTGTAAGGAGCAGTGCTGATGTCAATAGCTTGGGAACAATGCTCCGTATTATAAGGATGGGCAGCAGATGACTCCTCTGGGAAATGAAAATGTTCATTTAACAATATGAATGGCACGCCATTCTGGCAAATGACTGACATATCAGCAGTGTTAAGCATTAGGCTTGTGATTGATTTGGATCCAACTTGGAAAAATTCAACATTTCTTTCCAATGTACATGCTTCCTGTAATGTGGAATCTTTTAGAAGTATATCCCACAGCCTCAATATCAACCTCTAAAGCAGATTTCACCTTCAGATGAAATTGCAGGCAAGCTTTATGTAAATTAACAAAATATCAAATAGATTCTGATAAGGTAAAGTCTTCAGTCCAAACACAAGACTGCTTTAGAAGTGATGCCCGAGACAGGGAGAGGAGAGGAGGACAAGGCAGGAATGTGTATATTCTGCAGGATGCAGGACCTCGCCGTGAGGCTGCAGTGGCCAGTCATTCCTTCTAATGCCCGCTGCCCTCTCCACCTTGGAGACAGGATTAGAGTAACATCCTTAAGGGGAAACTGTGCTGAATGTTTTTCTTGAGTCTTAACTGTGCAAAATAATTGCCCAAAGAATGTGTTGAAAATGCACATTCCTGGTACCCCTGTAGAGATTATGGGCTAGTAGGTCTAGAATAAAGCACAGGAATATCATTTCATTAAAATATATATAATATATATTATATATATTTTAGTATAGTTGACTCACAATGTTCCATCACTTTCAGGCATACAATATTGTGATTCAACAACTCTATGTTATGCTCACCACAGGAGCAGCCACCATCTGTCACCGTGCATCGCTATTACAATACCATTCACTATATTCTCTATGCTGTGCCTTTTATTCCCATGACTTAGTCACTCCATAACTGGAAGCCTGTACCTCCCTCTCCCCTTCCCCAACACCCCCCTTCCACTCACTCCCCTCTGGCAAAGACAGTTTGCCCTCTGTGGTTACAGATCTGACTTCTGCTTTCTGTTTGTTTTGATTTGGGGGTTCCATGTATAACTGAAATCATATGATTTTTCATTCTCTTATTTCACTTAGCATAATAGTCTCTGGGTTCAGCCATGTTGTGGCAAATGGCAAGAACTCATCCTTCTTAGGGCTAATGTTCCATTGTATCTATATATCACATCTTCTTTATCCATTCATTTATTGATGGACTTTTGGGTTGCTTCCATATTTTGACTAGTGTAACTAATGCTGCAATAAACATAGGGGTACACAAGTATTTTCAAATTAGTGGTTCTGTTTTCTTTGGGTTATGTACCCATTAGCTGGAGAGGATATGGAGAAAAAGGAAGTTTCCTCCTCTATTAGTAGAAATGTAAATTGGTTCAGCCACTGTGGAAAACAATATGGAGGTTCCTCAAAAAATTAAAAATAGAACTATCACCCGACTCAAAATAAACTTTTAGATGTGAAATAATTGGACACATAGAAAAATCATAAAATTATACAGAGTCCATTATTTCCCTCAATCTACTTACTTCCTCCAGTATTAACATTTTGTATAAACCTAGCATAAATTTTAATATTAGGAAAGGTACAATATTATTAACCAATCTACAAACCTCATTTGAATTTTACCAATTTTTCCATCTATGTCTTTTTCTTCCAGGTTTTCACATTGCATTTAGTTATTTCTCCTTAGTTTTCTCCAGTCTGTAGGAACCCCACAGGCTCTGCTAGCAGTCGATTTGCAAAGAAAATTATCAGAAGTACTCATTACATGATCACTAATGTTCATGAATCTGCTGCAAATATTAGTTGTTGATTTTTAAAGCGGTCAAAAAATTTTGAAAACTAAAGCTGAAACATAAAGTGTGTACACCAATCTCCTCCGAGACTAGTCTGTCTTAGTACTTTTCCCTCCAGTATTGTTTGTCTTGTTTGTAGTTGATTTCACATGTATTCAATACTGGCCCTGCAGTTCAATCAGTTGTCATTTCTTAGACCCTTACTACTCAATTTGGTCTATATCACCTGGCAACTTCTTACATAGAACTATAGAGTCTCAGGCCTCACCCCAAGCCCCTGGCCTGCTAAATCAGAATATACATTTTAACTAGATTTGTAGGTGACTTGTTTGCCCAGTAATGTTTGAGAAGCACAGAATTTGAGCATCTCTATTATATGCAGAAGTTGAGAGGGGAAATTCCCTGGAGTCTCTCTATTTTACTATTAATTTTGACACTACCAATCCTATTGTTTCCACTCATTGGGTACCGTTGCTCAGGTACTTATGAGTTTCCTTTGTTTCTCTTTCCCATTTCTTATTCTTGGTACAAATCTACAATATACCGTTATCTGGGACCTGCTTTGTATTCCATATGTACATTACACTGAGTGGGCTGTCATTATTCTGGGCTGTATTCCACTGATGCTATGTTTCTGCAGTACAGACATATTTGATGCACTATTCTAACATTTCATGAGTTGGCTTATTCAGGTGCTTCATACAAAATAGATTTTGTACAAAGCATTCTGTGTACTTTGTGCCTCTATGCGTCCTATGGGCATCTCTCAAATTTATTGCCGACTTTCTGGATAAGGTTGGACAAGTAATTATCCTTCCTGCTTCTTGTTTTCCAAGTATAAAATGGAGTGCCCAACATTGCTAAGGAATGTTAGCTCTCAAGGGGATCTCAGATAGCAGCTTGTTCACACCACAAAATTAGCTTGTAGAAAATTGAGATACAGTAAGGGTGTGATGTGTGTAAGGTCAACAGTCCATTACTAGGGAGAAAAAAATGTCAGCCTCCAGGTCTTCTGACTGTAGCCCAGATCTTTTCCTCAGGTCCTTGCCCCCAATGCAATGTCCCATTTCTACCCTTTCCATATTTTCTCAGAAGAAAAAGGATCCCTCTTTCCTTCCAAGGCTTTTTATTTGCCTCTATATGAGGTTCCCACTCCTCCAAGTTTGATCTCTTCATGTCTTTCTTCTCCATCCACAAATATGTCAAGTATCATTTTATCATTTAATAAATGATGAAAATAATATCACGGTAAAAATATTTTCTGCCATCTCTCAGTCCTATTACTGCATTTTTTCCATTTGTTTCAAAATCACTTGAATATCTCTGCTTCCTCAATGTCTAATTACTCTTCATGCCATCTTATTCTGGCTTCTTCCTTCAATCATTTACTGACACATCACTCATTGATAACCAACACACTTACAAATTCTAAGAACTTTGTTCACTGTTCATCCTCTTTCGCCTCACCAAAGTCATTACATTGTTAACCACATCCTATTTCGCAAATCTGTGATCTCCTTGCCTTTCCTAGCATCCTTTCTCCTTGATTCTCTGATCTTTCCATCCGCCTCTCCCACTGGCTCATCGTTCCCTACCTGCTAAAATGCCATGATACCTCTGGCTACATTATATTCTTGCTTGCACCACTTTTCCAAGGTGGTTACCTCAGTTTGTGTGCCAGGTGTTGAATTATTGGTATTCGGTTCCTTCACCCTTCTAGTCTGCTCAGTAAAAATAGGTTTGAGCCCTTCAGCTATTTTTCCTTTCGCAGCTGGCAGAAGATGAAGCTTTGTCTCTGGAGCGACCCTCCCTTTCAGGAGTAAAGGGTCTTTCTTTCTGGTCCCAGTGCCCCCTGGGCAGCTTCTGTGGCACAGCTGTCTTCTCCAGTGTCAGGTTTCTACAATGCACTCTACTTGCCCAGGGCCAAGTGCCTGCAGCGTGGTTTTTTTTGTTGTTGTTGTTTAAGCAACAGTTTCCTGCAGTGCATACACATTCTTCAGCACCAAGCTTCCATGATAGCAATGATTTCTTCAGTGTCCATTTTCTGTGATTCATGGCAGCCAGTAGTACCCACTGGCCAGCAGTTTCCCCCAGCAACTTTCTTAGGGATTTTTGCACTGGGGTGTAAATAATGTGACACATTCCTGTGAACAGCTTTCACCATATCCTCAAGGGCAGATTTCTGAAACGTTCCACTGGCATGGCACCACAGTGACTTATCCGACATTCAGTGAGCCAGAGCTAGAGCTACGACTTCTCCAGCAAGATTCTGATTTTAAGCCTGGAGGAAGTCTCCCTCTGGTGTTCTAGCTCAGCCCCTATAAGAAGTGGCTTCTCTTTATATCTGTTATTTCTGTATATTTTAGAATTCTATTTGTCTTGTCAATTCTTTATTATTATAAGCCTCTGTTGTCATTAATAACTCCTTATATTAAATTTCGCCTGTTCAAGTTACTGAGGGGTTCTCCCATTTGGTCCCAGAAATGATACAGCTTTCCCAATCTGATATAATCTAGTTTCTCCAGAGAGCACTCCCTTAGGTAAAGTCTTAAGTGCTACTATTCTATTAGAATGTAGAATCCTAATGAAGCAAGAATAAAGTAAAGAAGAAGTGAGATATGGCCGGAAGGAGAAACAGTTATGAGAGGTTCATAACTAAGCTGGAGGTAGGTACCCATTGTTTTCAAACATAATTGTTTCATGGATCACATTGGGCCATGTTTTGAGGGACTGTATGGATTAATAGAAGTCTGTTTCAAGGAAGAAGAGAACATAATTTATTTACTGGCGGCTCTTGATTTCTATTAATTGCGATTTTACCCTGACACTTCATCAAGTCCCCTTTATTTCCGGTTTGTGCATACAAAGATGCCAAGCAGATCACTCTTGGGCCTCACACCACGGTTACAAAAGAGGGGGTCTTAAGGCAAGAGGGAAAACATGCACAGTGTGGGCATAAGGTGGAATCTTGCTCCAAGACAACCAGAGTCCATGTAGCACAGATCACAGCTACATGGATAAGAATGAGAATATCTGAGGAGGCATCCAGAATCTGGACACAGGATTTTATCCATGCCCATGACCTAAACCACCTTCTACATGCAGGTGAATCTCAAGTCTCTCAGACACAGTTGCCCTCCTGAGAACCAAGCTGTGCTTCCAAATGCTTAACCAGCATACGTGGATGCAGATCTTGCAAGTTCCTCAAACTGAACATGTGCCAAGCTGAATTCAATTTAATATTTCCAAAACCTACTCTGCCTGATGTCCTCTCTCTTAGTAAAGAGAGTCAGCATTCATTTTCACATTCTACTAAGATAGAAGTTTTGATTCTCCCCTGGATTTTGTCCACTCTTTTACTGACTTAAATTTAATCACCAACCAAATCTTTTTACTTTTTGTTTTCTTTAGAAATGGCTCTCAATTCTGGCTTCTATCATTATCTTCACTGCAATGGTCTTATTCCAAATCTGTCCTCATGATTCTCTCAAATTACTGCAGGGATCTCCTATCACGGCCTCTCTCTAATCCCTTCATGTGGTGATTATCTAAAAAAGTGATTCTGTTACTTCTTTACATTAAAACTGCCCTTGGCTGTCCACTGGCTGCAAAATAAAATCCAAATTCCTGAGTTTAGAATACAGAATTATTCACAGTATGCAATCCATCGCCCATTCCTACCACTACACCTTCTCGTTCTACTCATTCTCCCCTTCAGCCATGTTTTTTTTTTATTTTCTGAAAACTAAGCTCCCATGAACATACCTCTAGCATTCCAAAAACTTCCATGTTTCAGGGCTTATGCAAATATTTGTCCTACTGTTTAGAACAGGAAAAATCTCTACTTCTCATAAAGCCCAGATCAAATGTCACCTCTTCAATAACTTTCCTAGAAGTAGCTAACTGTTCTGTTCTCTGAGCTACTATAGCACACTCCCTCTCCCTTCTAGAAGTATTTATCATATTTTATTATAATTTATTTGTTTTTCCACCTGTATTACCCACTATACTGTGATTTCCTCAAGTGCAGGGACCATGTATTATTCATTCTTGCATTCCCAGCACTCAGCATGGTACTTGTGCATAAACTGCCCAATAAATATGTGTTGAATGGAATTTAAATGAAATCATAGGTGTAAAAAAAAGTATGTATGTATACAATTGTTATCAGCAAAGCAGCATTTCACCATAGCATGATATACATACTTATAAAGATTGTGTGTTAATGCCATAGACACTTTGTCAACCATCCAAAAAGCAGCAGAGCTTTTTGCCAATGAGCAACAGCAGTGTATGTTGACAGTTTATTTCAGTACATTATACGGCACTCAACCAAAATTGAACAGCAAGAAAAGATGGAAAGAAAATGACTATTTTCTAGGCCTCCATCACTGCATGTAGGACTAAATGGATTTCATGATGTTCATGTGCCTTGGTTTGCATCAGCCTTGTGTGTAAATCAAATTGATCGTCCTGAGTTGTTTGGCCCAGGACTGTCATTCTAAGGTCTACAGTCCTACAATGCTGTATTACACTCTATTATCGTATACTACATCACAGCATACTGTATCTATTACAGTCACCTCCTGTGGAATTACCTTTTACAAAAGGATGGAACACACCTTAAATTATAATGGCCTCATCACTTGTACCAGCTTTAGTAGAAGAAGCCCTTTTAGCAACCATGTTATTACCTCTGGTGTGATTAGAGAAAAGGTAGTAATTCATTCCAAGACTAAAATGCTTTCCTAGAAAAAAAATAAATCTAGATATTTTAAGATATTTAAGATCAGCTGGACAATTTACAGAACCATGTTCAGAAGCTTTCCCCTTAGAATTATATCCTTATATATAGGATGCTAGAGCTGAAGTTAACTCTCAGACTGATTTGTGGGCAAGGAGACTTGATTCTTCATCAGATCTTTACATGCTGTATAAAGATACAATTTTTTTTTATTTCTCTAGAAGTTTCATATTTTCCTGGTCCAAGAATATATGTAAAATATGTCTGGTTACTTGGACCTAGTATCATGTACATACAGACTGTAGTTTATTTATGGTCTATCAGGAATAATGATGTTTCTGCATCCACTGGCCTATTTTTATATTGTAAATTAAGTAAACTCTGCAAATGCTCATTTTCCTTTCTTTGCTTTGGCTGGACAAAGCTTAGAGTGAAATTTGCGTCCTGTATTTAGCAATACGTAAGTCTTTATATACTGAATATTTTATACTAACCTTCATTCCAAATTCATCTTAATTTCCTACCCTTTTTGTTACTCTCCCTCTATTTTCACTTAATTTAATCTATTTTATCATGCCAACATACCTATTATTGTAAAACTGGATTGATTCATTTTTAGGAACAAGGTAAGACATTAATAAATAAATGAAGAAATAAAACTATTCCTTCTAACAAATTACATAATTTTTACTCTTTGTCCCTGACTAACTATTTTCTGGGCTCCATCTATCAGCAGAACTACATAAAAGAAGCATCAAATATTCCACTATACTGGTTCTTAATGTATCAGCATAACCTGGGAAAATATTTCTTTACAATTTTCAATCACTGTTCCTATGTTCCATCCCTGGGAATTATGATTCAAAGTCTAGCATGGGGCCCATTTAACTCTATTTTTTGGACATCCTCCCAGATGACTCTGACATACACCCCACTTTAAAAAATGAATAATTGGAGAAAACAGGATGAACCATCATTTTCCAGTGAAAAAGAGGATAGTGTAACTTGTGTATATATATTTATGATAGATAGGTGATACACAGATACATATATAGGAATTTGTTTATGAGGAGTGGTGAAAAGAAAACAGCATAAAATATAGAGAAAAAATGTTAATTTAAACCACATACAGAGCCGTAGGAATTACTGTATGGTAGAAGCACATGAGGCTTGTCGTGTAGTCTGAAAGATTTCTGAGAAATAATTACTTCTTCCCTTTACACTCAGGCCATCATGATAGGTCCAGTAAATCTCATGTTTGAGCACTTTCAGATGCTAGCACCATAGGAAGTACTTTATAACCTGTACCTAATACCTAATTTCATCTTAGGATAATCCTTTGAGGTAAGTATGATCACCCTCTTTTTTTTTTTCTTTGCACCAGTCAACTGAGGTCTATTTAGGTTGAACATTTGGCCATAGTCACACATAGGTTTGGAAGCAACAGGATCTAGATGTAAACTCATGTCTTCTTACTCCCAAACCTGTGTTTTCATTTACGTTTTATCTCTTTCCTTCAACATATGTGGGGTTTTACTGATAGAGTTTCAGATCATAGAAAACAAACCAACCTATCCTGTCCTCACTTCAAATACTGCAGAAAATCACTTAAATATATATGTAAGAATTTGAAAGAACTATACCTGAAGTTGGGAAAATTTTAGTCAAACACTGGTCTATTAATGAGGTCAGTAGTCATTAAGGTCTTTAGGTTTAAATATTCTGAGATGTTATTTAAATAAACTAAACGGGCACTGTTTTGAGATTAATGGAGCACATGCTCGGATTTATTGGAACCTAGATTCATTAACCCCTGCTCCACTGATTTTTACTCCATATCTCTAACACGAGAGAATTAAACCTTTGAAAGCAATGATGCATATAAATTTATATTCCATATAGTAAAAAGCTCTACTTTAGTTTGTTGTGTTTTTTCCAAACGTCCTGTCCTATATGGATCATGGTATTTGTTTGGTCTCATAATTTTGTGCTAATTAGAGTTGCTAATTATTTTATTTTGAAACATTTAACATGGAATACCATATATCTAGAATAGTCAATGTCTTATGCATTTGGTTATATTAAAATTTTACCAAATGTGTACTATTTTCCATACTTTTAATTTTATAGTGAGCAGATATTTTTAAAATACAGTAACTCATTTGGTTTATTAAAGGTGTCAATTCAGTATCTTTAATTATCTACCTTCTTTTGCTTATTTTGAAATAAGCTGTACATTTTGCAGTCATTAATAAACATTTTGACAATGTGTACATTGTTAGTATTGTCTTAAAATCAAAAGAAAATCTCAGTCTTGTCAAGTCTTTAATGTTAAAGCTGAAACTGTGTGCACAGTGTACTTGAATTAAGTAGGTCCCAAATTTTCAATTCTATTCAGCCAGCTTCCCTTAAACATGTGGGGCAATTTCATGGTCAACATTGTGCTGCCTTTTAACAGGAAATCAACTGAGATTTGAATTCCATAATTTATATTGGGTCTCTGAATGTTCTAGTTGTGCTGGAAAGATTGTATAAAAGCAGAACAAGGTAAGTCCATTAAAGGGGAATGTGATACAGACAAAGCTGATATAATAAGTAATCAGAGCAACTGGCTAATATGAGATACCCTTACAACTCCAGATACCTCATACTGAAGATAAGTATGGAAATGAATTTTGGACAAAGTCCTGTGGCTAGTACTTGTTACTCAACTGGATACAGTATTTTACCAAATTTATTAGTTTTAGAAAATGTGTGTGTCCTGGCATCCAAATGTCTCCATGAATCTCCTACTCATCTCTGACCATTTGTTAATAAAAATAAGTACAACTTTTTTGAGTGGCTACCTTGTTAAAAACATTATGTTTTTAACACTCAGTACATAGTCTGTAATATAGTCTTCATAAGTAAGTTAAGTTGGTGCTTTTTCTCCTGTTACAGCAAGAGAAGGCTCAGAGAGATAAATCTACTTGGCTTAGGTTAAAGTACTGGTAAATCATGATTCCAACTCAGGATTCAAATTTCAAAGTCCATACCCTTGATCTCTGTTATAATGTTTCTCTCCCCTGCCCCGCAAAGAGAATCCTTCCTTTGTCAACAGATTTGTTAGAGACCAACACACTACTATTCCTGCATCCTTTCTTCTATTGATTTTATTGATGAATCATTTTTAAGAATTTCAACTATTGCAAACAAATCTCTTCTGTAGTTTAGAACTAGTTCATCCATTCTTGCATGTTCCATTAGCAGAAAGGTAGGTTTGTTTTGCAGTCCTGTATTAAGATTACCTTGAAATATGAAAGATCTCTATTTCTCACACGGGTGTAGAAATCTATGGAAAAGGCAGTAATGTCATTTTGGCAGTGTATCATCCTGAATCAGAAACTAAAGCATGCAAACTGAAATTGATTTGTAACAGGTACCTTATTAGAAGCAAACATCAAGAAAACTAGAATCAATGTTGAAACAAAAATTTGTCTTGTAAGCAATCCTGAGTGAAATGTGTTGACACAGCATCACATTCTGTAGCCCCATTTTTGCATGCTTTTCAAAGCACAGCTATCTCAGGCTGAGGGAGATGAATAATTGACTGATCACTGCATAATTCAACATAGTGTTGTAAAAATTCAAGGTCTGGCAAATTTGAAGCTTTTCTTTTTTATTGAGACTGAGGTTAAAGTTTCAATCAACCTTGAAGAAACATTTAAATAGCACAAGGATATATGATTTATTAAAGTGCATATTATTCTTTCTTATATTCCCTCCTTCTTCATTAAGCTACCTCACATAATGCACATATAAAGTTAAAAGACTATCTATAAGGTTTAGTGGCGTTCCGCCTGTAGTGACTTCAAAAGCACTAGCATCATCAATGTCTAAATACACTTATCAAGCAAAGAAGCTCAAATAGGTTCCTTTCTATCTGTCCCATTATATTTCTTTTATTTTTATATACAACGATTTGGTAAATTTAATACGGAAAAGGGCAAGCGAAATTCTTGTGAAATATGCTGACAACTTAATCTATTATAGAACTTCCACACACACACAAAAAAAAAACAATTAGCATGTGGAATGATTTTTCATTCAATCGATTTTCCTATAAAATTTTTTTATTATCTATTATGTTCCAGGCACTCTCTTCCAAACCAGAATTCAAGTTAGAAGGAAAAAAAAAAAAAAAAAAAACAGAGGCTTTGTCAAGAATAAAATGATCAGCTTTGACAGAGTACTACAAGAGGGGAAAAAAGCTGTTTTTGTTCAACTAAGTGTAAGATATGTTAAGAATTAGCATATTATTCTAAAATGCTATTGTTATCTTTATTTTCAAATAATATTCCAAATTATATTTCCATTTAATTTTTCTAAAAAAAGATTGAGAAAAACATTTCTCCATTAATATACAATCATTCCATATTAATATATAATCATTCCATATTAACATATAATAATTATTTCATTACATGAATTGGCAACATTATAGGTATTATCAGAAAATTTAAGCCATTATTAACCTTTGAATATGTCTATATGTATAGAGAAGAGTTCTGTTTCATATAAAATTTTTTTTGGATATAGGAAGATTTTTCTGAAAAGTAAAAGGTGTATTTAGCTCTTTAAAATCATTCTTGATGTATATTTGGAGAAAACAGGATGAATGGCAAATAGTATATGAAGAGGAGAGATTGATTTTGCATTACAAATAGCCTTCCTCATAAAATAACATGCACTCCAAACTAAGGTATTTAAGAATATTTAGTTCAATCCCATCTACCTGGATAGGATGAGGTGTTTAACCTACTTCTACTAACGTATAATCAGAATCCAATTATTGAGTAAGGCAAACCTCTACAAGATACTTATAAACAGGAAACATGTACGGTCTCTTTGAAAACCTGTCTTTCTTACTGGGGAGCAAAAGTCAATGTGTAACACAATTACCTAATAAATGTAATGATTTAATATCTTTCCTTTTTAAATCTTAAATGGGGGTGCCTGGGTGGCTTAGTCAGTTAAGCGTCCGACTTTCGCTTAGGTCATGATCTCACGGTTCATGGGTTCGAGCCCCGCGTCGGGCTCTGTGCTGACTGCCAGCTCAGAGCCTGGAGCCTGTTTCAGTCTGTGACTCCCTCTCTCTCTGACCCTCCCCTGCTCACGCTGTCCCTCTCTCTCAGAAATAAATAAAACATAAAAAAAAAATTTAAAAAATATGTGTTAAATCTTAAATGAAGAAGAAGAAATGAAGCCAAGGAAAAAGAATTTAAAAGTAAATAAAATAGCCCAATAAATTGCCATGTTTTGGCGAAGTGATTTGGGAGACAAGACACTGCCATTAATAATTATGAAGTTTTAAAAACTGTCATCATGTAGTTAAGTCCTAAACTGAAACACTCTTATTTGCCTACTGTAACTTAAATGCTAGAATTCCTTTTATAAGGTCTAAACCAGAAAGTCACATACTTGGGACACTGGTTTCAACTTCTTTCATAACATGGATTACCCAGGACCACATAAAGCATTTTGTCCTGAAACTTACTTAGCCATTCCTTGGGCTGTCTAATGAACTACAAGAATTCTCATTATTGTTAAGTGCACAGGAGTGTGTGCTGCATGGCACACACTGTTGATTTGATACCTTCTATGATGACAGTCTCTGGTTCACCAGCTTGGTTAAACAGCACATCAGAAGCAGTGATGGGTGATCAATCTCATTCCCCATAGCATTGCTCCCCAAAGAGTCATTATTATTGAGAATAAAATGAGGAAAGGCTATCAGAGGGAATCATTGGATCTATGGCTTAAAAAAAATCTAAGAAAATAAATGAGTAAGGGTCTTGGGAAGATGTATTTTTAAAATCTTGTTACAAAGAGACTCAAAAGGACTGATTAATATCTTAGAATTGGAAATGTTACTTTCATTCTCACTAGTACATCTCAGTGTCAAATACTAAATAGCAGTGTATTATGCTGGGATATTTAGATGGAACTTCCATGTTCATTCATTCTCAAGAATCTGTTAAAAGAAGCATACAAGGCATCAGAACCTCGACCTTGTATTCAGTTGTCCATATGCATAAACTGAAAACTAAGTTTGTGACACATAAATCTTATTCTTAAGATTTACATCATATAAATTTTTGTTCTGTTGTTCTATATTGAAGGATGGAAATTAACAGCATAACTGGAATAAAAAGCCAAATCTAAAATCTAAAGTTACTTCTAAAGTGACTTAGTTGAAACAATTCTAATTTCTTTCTTCAAATTACACATATTATGAATGTTCTTAAGCAAGCATAGGGAGGTACAGTAACTAGAACTAATTTTATTCTTGTGTAAATATCCTTATAGGAACTTGATTATCTTGCAAGGCAGAGGAAAATCAGTGGGGAATGCTGTAAACCAGAAAAAAATAAAATGTTAATTATAAGAACAACTCAAATTTCTTTAGTGCTTTAATGTTTTGGTACTTGCTAAGAACTTTTATAAAATATATCAGTTAATCCTCACGATAATCCTGGAGTAGGTTATATTATTTATTTTATACAAGAGGGAACAGAGGCATAATAAAATTAAATAACTAGTCTAAGGTCATAATTTGTAAGTGTTGGAATATAAATTGAAATGAGAGCTTGACTTCAGGTACCACTTATTAATTACTGGGATTACTTCTCTTAAAATATTGCTTTAAAGTGTCTACAGGTTGCTTTTAATTCTGGGGACCAAATTTTCTGGATCTTATAGTAGGGAATATTCTCTATTTGATAAGTAAAATATAGAACCTAAAAAATGATTTTAAATGCAGTCATTGTTTTATTTTTTATTTTTGTTTTTTGTTTTTGTTTCTTCAGTTTGTGTATCAGGTTTGTTATTCTCAACAAATTACAGAAAGCCCTTATCAAAGGGCTTTCAAATCATCTTCAACAGCTAGGAAATATTAGTGCATCCCATTAAAAATAATACTCACAAAGCTGGCTCCAGTGTCAAAACGATTGAAATGATATAATCTTTTCATATTACTATTATGCCAACCTCAGCATGACATCTGGTCTTTTAGATTCCCAGGCTGCAGAAATCCCAGATAGCACATTCAGACACAATAGTATATGGTAAACAAAGAGGAACTTTTCCAAAAGATATCCTGGAACTTCCCTAACATCTCTGGCCAGAATTCTGTAATATATCAATTTCTAAGTGAGCTCTAAGCAAGGAGAATACAAATATCACAATCATTTAGACAAAATATGATACAGGTCCAGCTAGAAAGGATGAGACCACCTCTAGAAGCTGGCCACATCAAGACAGTATTCCTAAACTAAATTAGGCTACTCTACAAAGAGGAAAGGGTGAAAGGTATTAAATAGTTGCCATTTAGGCAAAAACAAACAAACAAACAAAAATGTGACAAGGGAGTTAATAGATTGGGTTAAGGCAACTTGGATTCATACTGTAGTGTCATTACTTATAAGCTATGTGATCTTGGGAAAATCTCTTACCCTTTCTCTGCCTATTTCCTCAGCTGTAAAATAGAATTATACCACTAAGTATCTCCTGGAGTAATTTTGAGGATGATGTGTTAAAATGTATAAAGCTCTGAGAATCATGCCTGGCATATGTGAGGACACCTGTGTCTATTATTATCAAACATACTTTGAAAAATTCATATAAGGCTTTCTGGTTTCTGGTCCAGCAAGTAAAGAGCTTAGAAGTCATCACTCAATCCTAACAACAACCAAAAAGCTGAACAAACTGAAAAATGAGGAACTCTTAGATCTGTCAGAGGAGTGAGGTCATAGGGCAAATAGCTCTCCCCCCAACTGGAAAGACCAGGGTAGACGCAAAGAATCACAATTTACTGGGTCAGAAACCCATAAGTAGAAACCTTCGAAGGAACACATGCTTGGTATTTAAACCTGAACTATAATTGGTGAATTTCTAATGGGTCAGTACAGACACATCAGAGAGTTTAAAACACCAAAGGGATCCAGTGATAGCATGGTGGGACTCACACATTTGTGAGTTTTACCTTCAGGAGCTCACTCAACCAGGTTCTCACAGTGAGTATCAAAGAAAGGTCCCCTCTTGCTTCTGACGGTGGGCAGGGGGAAAAGGAACTAGTCTGAAACATAACAGAACTAAATAAATGGAAAAATATTTGTTCCTGGGTAGGAAGACTTAAATCCGTTCCTTCTGAGTTGATCTATAGATTTATCACAGTATCAACCATTCTGAGCAAGCTGTTTAGTGCATATTGAGAAACTGATTCTAAGGTTTATGTGGAGAGGTGAAAGACCCAGAAAAGCCAATACAGTACTGAAGGAGGAGAATCAAGTTGGAAGACTTGCAAACCCAACTTCAAGACTTACATGAAGCTACAGTAATCAATACACTGTGGTGTTTGTGAAATAAATAAATAGAACAGAACAGAGTCCACAGAAATATAATCAGCTGATTTTCAACAAAGGAACAAAGGAAATACAAGAGAGAAAGATTATTTTCCCCCAATAATTTAGTGGATTATAATCAAACATTTACATGAAAAAGCTGAATATAGACACAGATCTTCACAGAAATGAACTCAAAATGTATCACAAACCTAAATGTAAAATGCAAAACTATAAAACTCCCTAGAAAACCTAAATAACCTTGAGTTTGATGATGACTTTTAAATACAACACCAAAGGCATAATCTATGAAAGAAAGAATTTATAAGCTAGATTTCATTAAAATTAAAAACCTCTGCTCTGTGAAAGACACTGTTAAAAGAATGAAGACAAGACGCTGACTAGGAGGAAGTATTTGTAAAAAACAAATCTGATAAAAGACTATTATCGAAACTACAAATAACCCCTAAAGCTCAACAAATAATGCAGTTAATAGGAGTACATGTACCCCAATGTTCATAGCAGCACTCTCCACAACAGCCAAAACATGGAAAGAGCCTAAATGTCCATTAACAGATGAATGGATCAAGAAGATGTGGTTTATCTATACCATAGAATACTACATGGCAATGAGAAACAATGAAATCTGGCCATGTGTAGCAACATGGATGGACCTTGAGGTTTTTATGCTGAGTGAAATAAGTCAGGCAGAGAAGGACAAATATCATATGTTTGCACGTATAGGAGGATTACGAGGAACTTGACAGAGGAACAAGGGGGAGAAGAAGGACGGAAATGGTGGGGGAAAAGGAGAGAGGCAAACCATGAGAGACTCTTGAATGCTGACAAAAACTGAGGACTGATGGATGTGAGGGGGAGGAGGGATGGGCATGGAGGAGAACACTTGTGGGGATGAGCACTGGGTGTTATGTGGAAACTAATTTGACAATAAACTATTTGTAAAAAAAAATGTACACTTAAAAATAGTTAAAATGATAAATATTGTTATATATATTTTATACAATAAATAATTTAAAAATAAATGCAGTATATAAATGTATCAAATCAAATGCACCTTAAACTTATATAATGTTATATATCAATTATATCTCAATAAAAATAAACACAATGTGAACTGTTTAAAAAACAAACAAACAAATAATGCAGTTAAGAGAACAAACAATCCAGTTAAAAAGTGACTGAAAAACCTGAACAGACATGTCACCAAAGAGTATGTATTAGGTAGCAAATAAGCATATGAAAAAATGCCCAATGTCATGTTATCAAGAAACTGAAAATTAAAACAACAATGAAATACCACTATATATCTATTGGAATGGCCCAAATCCAAAACACTAGCACCAAATGGGGTCATGGATGTAGAGGAACATTATATATTGCTGGGGGGAATGCAAAATGCTATGGCCACTTTGGAAGAAAGTTTGGCACTTTCTTATAGAACCAAACATACTCTTAACATATGATCCAGCAACTATGGTTGTATTTACACAAGCAAATTGAAAACTATGTCCCCCCCAAAATTTACACATGCTTATGGCAACTTTATTCATAATTGCCAAAGCTGGAAGCAGCTGTCTTTTATCAGGGAATGGATAAATTGTGGTTCATCCAGACAGTGGAAGGTCACTCAATGCTAAAAAAAGAAAAAAAAAAAAAAGAACTATCAAGCCACTCTAACTATGTAACACTGTGGAAAGGACAATACCATAGAGACAGTAAAATGATCAGTGAGAAGAGGACTTTCAGGGATGGAGAACTACTCTGTAGGATACTATGATGGTAGATACATGCCATTTTTCTTTTGTGACTGCCCATAGAATGTACAACACTAAGAGTGACCCCTAATGTAAAGTATGAACTTTGGGTGACGATTTGTCAGTTTACATTCACTACATCCTAAAAATCATTCTAAAAATAGTCTATTTATAACAGATATACATCCTCAAATTTATATTATGTAAGTTAAATAATGGCCTTTTGGATATCACTGCAGTGTACTATCAGGGCTTATTTTGAGATATTTTGGGGGCTAATATGAATAAGATTTCATCACCCAGGAGGCCATTATGAGTTATAATCAGATTCATTATCTTTTATAAATTTTATAATAACTTTAGAAAATATAATTTAATTTGAGTTACTGAAGTTGGTTGTGCAAGAAATGGACTGAAAATTTTTATTACATTTGCTTTAAATTAGATAGTCTCTACTTATTTTCACTTGTCTGAAACACTAGGGAGGTGAATGAGCCAGGCCTGTGAAGTTTATATGATAGCAAGGTGACAGGCTAGAAATAGCTAATTGTGTAATTATTGAGTTGCCAATCTGAGAACTTCTATCAAAAAATACAGGATGCAGTCAGGGCTTAGAGTCAAGGTGCCAGATCTAGTCTCTGGAGTCAGGGAGCTGATATTTGGGTCGAGCCACCCAGGGTTAAGAAAATTCACCAGGTGAAGGTATACTGGAGATTGATCCAGAAGTCAGCATGGCATGTGTGAAGCCCCCCAGGGGAGATTAATGAAACCAATATACTGGAGAAGTAGAGTCCTCACAACAAAAAAGAGAGTTAAGAAACAACATTGGCAGGGCCGTATAAATGAGATCATAGAGACACCTGTATAGCACAGTAGGAAACTTGATTATTATCCTAAAAACAATTATCAATTTATTATGTTGATATATCCAATGTAGGATGATGATATTACAGTCATTGTTGAGGGATGATAGTGATTTGAACTTTTTGAAACAAGATATGGAAAATATCTGAAAGTAAAATCAACAGGATTTGGTGAATATCCTTGGAATATTGATGTATACTATGGAAAGTTATACCTTCTATTCTCTTTGATAAGAAGAATTATGTTCTTCCTGATGTTTGAGCAAACTACAGGCTTCCACCTATGGCTGTAATGCCTTCATAAAGGAGCATGTCGCTCCTCACATGTTTGCAGCCAGAGCAGCAGAGCCATCTGACATCCATGTCATAAGGATCCACTAACCCAGCGCTTAGTGAATGAGATTTTGCTACACTGAGGAGATGAAAGTTTTCAAATTCTGGCTACCTATGAATCCTCAAAATTTCTAAGACATACAGATAATTAAACCATCTCTATATTATCAATCTGTCTGTCTAATTTAAAACTATGGGGCGCCTGGGTGGCTCAGTTGGTTAAGTGTCTGACTTTGGCTCAGGTCATGATCTGCGGTCTGTGGGTTCCAGCCCCGCATCGGGCTCTGTGCTGACAGCTCAGAGCCAGGATCCTGCTTCAGATCCTGTGTCTCCTTCTTTCTCTGCCCCTTCCCTGCTCATGCTTTGTCTCTCAAAAATAAATAAACATTAAAATAATTTTAAAAAATAAAATTAATATTAGGGGCGCCTGGCTGGCTCAGTCGGAAGAGCATGCAACTGTTGATCTCAGTATCATTGGTTTGAGCCTCATATTGGGTGTAGAGATTACTTAACTGAGTCAATAAAAAAAACTTAAAAAACAAAAAAACAAAAAACTAGAAGGGAGCCTGGGTGGCTCAGTCAGTTGAGCATCCAGCTTCTGCTCCAGTCATGATCTCCTGGTTCATGAGTTGGAGACCCGCACTGGGCTTGGTGCTGTCAGCACAGAGCCTGCTTGGATCCTCTGTCCTTCTCTCTCTCTCTGGCCCTACCCTGCTTGCTCACTCTCTCAAAAATAAATGAACATTAAAAAAAAAAAAAACCTAGGTAAGGGGTGCCTGGGTGGCTCAGTTGGTTGTGTCCAACTCTTGATTTCAGCTCAGGTCATGATCTCATGGTTTCTGGGACTGAGACATGCATCAGGCTCTTCTCTGACTATGTGGAGCCTGCTTGGGATTCCCTCTCTCACCCCCATATCTGCCTCTTCCCTGCTCATGCTTTCTCACTCTCTCTCAAAACTAAACTTTTCTTTAAAGATGCTTTAAATTAATAATAAAATATTATGTCCTATTGTATAGCATCGCTAACATCAACCTTAAAGATTCTACCTGAGAATAAGTTCAAACAAAATAAAAGCAAATAATAAGGGTAATCAAAGAAAATAATAAAATAATACATGAAGATATAATCTAGAGGATCAATATTTTTAGAAGTCTAATAAAATTGTGGCACCTGGGTGGCTGAGTCGATTGAGCATCTGACTTCTGCTCAGGCCATTATCTTGTGGTTCGTAAGTTCAAGCCCCACATCAGGCTTGCTGCTGTCAGCACAGAGCCTGCTTTAGATCCTCTGTCCCCCTCCCCTCTCTGCCCCTCCCTGTTCATGGTCTCTCCCCCTCTCTGTCTCTCTCTTCCTCAAAAATAAGCACTTAAAAGTCTAATAAAATGGATTAACTTATGGACACTCTGATCAAGAAAAAAAAGATATAAGGTACAAGTAAACAGTATTAATAATAAAAAAGGAATATATTCATGCAGATAAACAATGCTTCTCAAAACAATGTGTTTACAAACACCTTGGAGACGGTATTAGTTCACTAGGACTACATAACGAAATACCATAGCCCAGGTTGCTTAAACAACAGAAATTCATTTTCTCACAGTTCTGGAAGCTTGAGGCCCTGGCAGTTTGGGCTTCTCCTGAGGCCTCTCTCCATGGCTTAGAGATGGTCCCCTGCTTTCTGTGTCTTCCCATAGCCCCTCCTCTGCATCTTCTCTTCCTCCTCTTGTATGGATATTAGTTATATTTAATTAGAGCCCACCTGTATGACTTCATTTAACTTTAGTTACTTCTTAAAGGTCCTATCACTAATTACAGTCACATTCTGAGGTATGGAGGGTTAGGACTTCAATATAGTAATTTGAGGGGTGGGGGACACAATTCAACCCACAGCAGGGACTTTATGAGGTAGGTCTTCGGTGGGACCCGAGGTTGAGCATTGCTAAAAAGCTTCCCAGTGATGCTAATATTGCCTCTCTGCAGAGTGCATCTTGAATAGCAAGGTATTAAAAGGATGAAAACAAATATTTTGAATAACTTTAAGCTGATAAGTAAAAATCTTAGATGAAAAAAGAAATTCTTAGAAAAGTATAGATTAGCAAATCATTCAAAACAAAACAAAACCTAAATTGTCTTATAATCATGAAGAATTTAAGTCATTCATTTTTTTCAACAAAGCTTGGATCCATACAGCTTTAGAGATGAGCACGTCTAAACATGCAAGTGGAGGGAATTAGAAGCCTGTAAAAATATTTCATGGGAAGAGAGAAGTAGTATTGCCCAACTTGCTTTCTGAGGCAAATATAAACCTGTTACCGTGACCATATGAAGACAGTGTGAGAAAGAGAACCCACTGTCTAATTGCATTCATGAATATAGATGCTTAGTCAAATACTAAAATATTAGCCAAATGAACCCAAAAATATAGAAAATTGGTGATATATCTATACCAGTTGAGTTCATTCCAGACACATCATGTTTTAACATGAGAAAATGTATATTAAGATAAGGCACATTAATTGACTAAGAAGAAAATCTCAATATGTATCTCCCAAAGACAGAAATATAATTTTGATAGAAGTAAAAATTCATCTATTAGACATGCTCTTAGAAAACTAGAAATAGTAGAGTGATTCATGGTTTTAGGATAGGGACTGAGAACTTGCATTCTCTTTTTTTTTTTTTCTTTTTTTACAAATAGTTTATTGTCAAATTAGTTTCCACATAACACCCAGTGCTCATCCCCACAAGTGCCCTCCTCCATGCCCACCCCTCCTCCCCCCCACATCCACCAGTCCTCAGTTTTTGTCAGCATTCAAGAGTCTCTCATGGTTTGCCTCTCTCCCTTTCCCCCACCATTTCCGCCCTTCTCCCCCTTGGTCCTCTGTTAAGTTCCTCCTAATCCTCCTATACGTGCACACATATGATATTTGTCCTTCTCTGTCTGACTTACTTCGCTCAGCATAATGCCCTCAAGGTCCATCCACGTTGCTACACATGGCCAGATTTCATTGTTTCTCATTGCTATGTAGTATTCCATGGTATAGATAAACCACATCTTCTTGATCCATTCATCTGTTGATGGACACTTAGGCTCTTTCCATGTTTTAGCTATTGTGGAGAGTGCTGCTATGAACATTGGGGTACAGGTGCTCCTATGCATCAGCATTTCTGTATCCCTTGGGTAAATTCCTAGCAGTGCTATTGCTGGGTCATAGGGGAGTTCTATTGTTAGTTTCCTGAGGAACCTCCACACTGTTTTCCAGAGGGGCTGTACCAGTTTACATTCCCACCAACAGTGTAGGAGGGTTGCATTCTCTTTATTCAAAGCAATCTTGACAGCCAATATGTGGCTCGAACTCATGACCCCAGGATCAAAAGTCAGATGCTCTACTGACTGAGCACTGACACTCAAGAACTTACATTCTTAATGAATCCCCAGGTGGTGTTGATACTGCTCCTGAGGAGGCTATGTGCAGAGGCCTGCAGTCCACAGTACCATATGACCTATGTTGTCATTTAATCCTCTCTGGCCTCAGCTAGTGGTGAAAATGCCAAACTTCCCAATACTCTCAAGTCCATCAAACTTATAAATGTGTACTAACAAATGTAAAGATTGCAAGTGAAAGATAATTTTGTGTCATTTGAAATTAATAATGGGAGGTGGTGCCTGGGTGGCTTAGTTGGTTGAGCGTCTGACTTTCGCTTAGGTCATGATATCGCGGTTCGTGGGTTCGAGCCCTGTGTCGGGCTCTGTGCTGACAGCTCAGAGCCTTGGAGCTTGCTTCAGATTCTGTATCTCCCCCTCTCTCTCTGACCCTCCCCTGCTCACGCTGTCTCCCTCCCCTTCCCCCCCCTCTCTCACACACAGACACACAAAATAAAAAAAAATTAAAAAAATTAATAATGATACAGGCACCTGGGTGGCTCAGTCTGTTAAACATCCAACTTCAGTTCAGGTCATGATCTCACGGTTCATGAGTCTGAACCCCATGTTAGGCTCTGTGTTGGTTTGGTCCCCCTCTCTCTGCTCCTCCCCTGCTTGCTCTCTCTCAAAAATAAATAAACTTTAAAATTAATATTGATATAATGTTGATTTCCTCAGTTGACACAGGCCTGGTTTACATTACAATAGGGCTGCAATATATTTAACTTCTATACAACCATTTCCTGAGCCTAGAATAAAAAAGGGAAGTAACTAACACTCGTGTGTGCTTGTGTGTGGATACATACAAATATGTGTGCATTATTTTCCAGAAAGTTCCTAGGAGCCAGCTTACATGATATATTTTTTAAATGTTTTATTTATTTGTGTGTGTGTGTGTGAGAGAGAGAGAGAGACAGTGTATGCAGGGGAGGGTCAGAGAGAGAGGGAGATACAGATTCAGAAGCAGGCCCCAGGCTCTGGGCTAGCCATTAGCACACAGCCTTACGTGGGGCTCGAACCCATGAACTGTGTGATCATGACCTGAGCCTTAACTGACTGAGCCACCCAAGCACCCCAGATATACTTTCGAATAGAGCTCTGATGGCCTTTATCCAGCTGGAGCCATGAGGTTTACCAATATTCCTGGTATGTTCTACGCAATTCCTCTTCATCATGTAACTGTGTACCCTTTGCACTCTTGATTGTACATGGATTTACTGGGATGCAGAGCAGGCCAATCCAAATGACCATCTGAAAAACACACTGCAACATTATGTTCAAAACCCTCCTTCCTTTATATCAGTGATTCTGCACCAGGGATGAGTTTGGTCCAGGGTACATTTAGCAATGTCTGGAGATATTTTTTGTTGTCATAACCCAGGAGGTGGGAGCAGGGAGTGGTATTGATATCTAGCAGATAGAGGTCTGGAATGCTGCTAAACATCCTCCACCGCTGCACCCCCATTCTCTCTATACCCCAAACTCTCTCTTTGTTTCTCTCCCTCTTCCCGCTTTCTCTTTCTTCCTCTCCCCTGCTTCCTCCACACACCTTTACGGTAAATTTTATCTTAGGAGACTCCTCAGATCATCATGCAAACATACCTACCACATCGCTCCTTTAAACATTCCCAGTGTGTCTAAACTAAGAACTTCTTTAAACATCTTGGTGACATGGATCTTATTAGTTCAGACTATGGTTCCAAAAGCAAAGTCACAGACACTCTGTAGACCGACCAAGGTGATGCCACACAAGAAAAAGAATAAGCAGCAACTAATCTGATCCATGTTATTTCAAACTAAAGACTGCTTTAAACTTCTGGTCACCTTTTCTGCTGGCTCTCTTCCAACAGGTTGTTTGAGATTCTCCCTGGCACTTGGGAATACCTTTACTTAGAAAGAAACATTTTCAATACAATTTGATTAATTGCCTTAAAAAGATTTTTATATATGCTCATATTCATGATTATGCTATTGCATTTTAGACAAACATACTAAGGGGAAATGTTTCAAGGACAAAAGTTAGATTAAAAATATAAGAATAATATAAGAGTAGACACTTCTGGCTAATTTCTAAATGATGTGATTAAGATCTCTAAGTTCAGATAAACTGAAACTGCTTCTTTAATACAACTACTTATAAGTATTCATATGACATGAATTAATAACATTAATTTTAATATGCATCAATTATACACAGTCTTCATTTATCAGAAGGATTTTTCTTAAAAAAAAACAGAGAAAAGAAAACCTTTCTGACTTTATTATGCAAAAGCCATCAGACATTGTCAAACTAAGACAATCATCTTGATTATTTTTGGTTGTTTGGAGGATAAGTAAAATCCACCCAGACTAGGAAGTAGCTCTTGGGAGGCAAGCAATTTGGTTTGGTAATGAGGTGCGCTTTCTCAGAAGGTGATTACAATGGAGTCTGAGGGGATAGGGATGAAAGCCTTCATATATTATCTTTTATTTCTTAAAGTCTTTAATATCAGAAAGCTCAAGAAATGTGGTCAAATAGTCTTTGGGGGTTGAGTATCCTCCAGTGAACTGCTTTGATACCAACGTGGCTACACGTGTAGGACACAACCAGCCCTGTGTTTGCTCCTTCAGGCACTTTTTCATCACATGTACTTCACAGCTGGTGATACCAGTTGAGGTTGAATGGTCTGGCGAGATCAGAGCTAAATTTTGCTCCGCTGTCCTGTTATCTCCAGTGCCCAATGAAAATAGACACTACACCAGCTAATGCATGTGGAAATGTATCAGCATGGTTTTTTTTTAATTTTTTAATGTTTTATTTATTTCTAGGAGAGAGAGAGAGAGAGAGACAGCGTGAGCAGGGGAGGGTCAGAGAGAGAGGGACTCACAGACTGAAACAGGCTCCAGGCTCTGAGCTGGCAGTCAGCACTGAGCCCGACGCAGGGCTCGAACCCACGAACCGCGAGATCATGACCTGAGCGAAAGTCGGACGCTTAACCGACTAAGCCACCCAGGCGCCCCTGTTATCAGCATGTTTTGACAGAGACAGAAGAATTTTCCAGCAATACTCACACTACGTATCTGTTGTTTTGTTTTATTCAAAATATATTCCCCAAAACTAGCTTTAAATAAATGTTCCTCTTATTTATGGACACATATTTTTTGATAAGAGAGTTTCTAAATACGTAAGATTTGGGGGAGGTTTTTGATAAATCAATATAAAAGACAACTCAAATTTCATTTCTTGAAAAATTAAAACACATCAGAATTTCACTAGTATTTTGGGAAATAAGATTCAGTTTTGGTATACCCTTTACTGACTTTTTTGACCACACTGTACCTTGCTACCTTTGCAATTATCTCACTACTTTTGCTGGATAAAAGCAGTGCAGCTGTCAATTGAAAGTTAACTGGAATTGAAAATGGGTTCTTATGGATGAAATTAAACAGGATGAATAATATTGTAAAATATGTTTTATAAAGTACAATGATCAGCTGCTGAGGACAAATGAAAAAGTGAACTTCTTTCTCTAAGGAGAAAAGCAATTTATGAAGATATGTATAAGAGAGATTGCTGCTTGCAGTTATTATAAACAAATATACTATGTTGTAGTAGAAATTTGTCTAATTAATAAAAATAGAATATTTATAACAAGACAATTCAAAACAGCTTATGAGGTGAAAGACACTAGTTACTAATGATGAAGACAGTCAATGTTTATCTTCTATCTTCTTACAATCAAAAGAGTGGAAAAAGTAAACTGGGGTTCAATCAGGTGTACTCAGGGACTTGGAAGAGACTGGACAGGGTAGGGGCCTCTCCTAATAGAGCGGGGACTGGGTCCTCTTTTCATGCTAATAATAATGTAATGAAAAATTTACCTGCAAACTAGGTCAGTAGAAATAACCAAGTCCAGACTGATAAGCTATTTAATACCTCCACTGTAGGGGAAAACTTTGGAACAGTTTAGCTGAGGTTTGTGGGAAAAAGGAGCTAAGTTTTATAGGGGTAAAAGATTCAGTCAATGGATAAAAGAATAACACTGAAACTACAAGTTCAAAACTTCTTGGGCATTACCCAGTTGTGCCGTTTGCTGAAGGGACTGAAAATAAGTTCATGCAATAAATTAACATTTGTAAATTTGTGTTGTCTCACCTATTCTATCTGATAATTGGTGCTGCTTAGGAGGAACAATTATGCTAAGAAGTCTAAGAATTTATCTACTAGTATTTGTTTGTTTGTTTGTTGTTTTTGAATCAACTTAATGAAACAGGCTCTTTTGCTGCCATTTTATTATGCTTCTTCCTGCCAACTAGGTCAGTCAATGACATCAAAATAAAAATTATTTTATTTATATATTCTTTAAGAATTAGACTAGGTAATGAATAAGGACAAGATGTACATTTTAAAATTTCAAAAAATTAACAAAAATGTTGCTTACCATTTTCAAAGCTTTATCAGCTCTGAATTATGTATTTTATTTGGAAAACACATCTTAAACACTATTTACTGTATTGTCTTAGCAAGATTTTTATATAAGTTTATATAGTAATTATGTTATTATATTCCAATTTTATACATTAGATAAATTGAATATCTCATGCATATTTAGAAAAAAATACAAAATTTCCCCTAATTTGTATTTGTGCATACTACCACAGAGGAGTCTAATATAGTTTTATGGACTATTATTGTATCCTAAATACATTTTAGTTACTCACTTTTAAACTGTGCTTTGCTTATACTGTAAATATTATAAATAATATTAGCAAAAGATATGGAAGAACAAATAAATATTTTATAATCATAGTCAATGGGTATAATTTATGATATTAACACTTTCAAAAGAAAAACCAGCATATGATCTTCTCAGTAAATGTAGAAGAGTATTTTACAAATTTCAGCAGGGGATCCTGAAATGAAAAACTCCCATCAAACTAGAAATGGCAGGAAAATTATGCAAAGCGATGAGAAATACCCATGGAAACCCTACAGCCAACATCATACTTAATGATGAAAGACAAAATGTTTTCCGCCTAAGATCACGAACAAGACAAGGATGTCCAATTTCACCACTTCTATTCAACACAGTTTAAACAGTTAACTCTCACTAACAGTTATACACCCAGCAAAGACTGCCACTGGGCAAACTTCCTGTCACCTACTTTCTCCCCCTAGCTCCTCACTGGCCTTAAAAACCAACAGTCTCAGAATAACAGCAGCTATGAAAAACAGCAGCCTGGCAGCCTTTGGGGGAGAAAGAAGAAGTTTGGAGCTCCTTCCCCAAAACCCATGCCCAGAGGATTCTCATTATTCACCCTGAAAGCTCCTAATAGCCTCATTCACAGAGCTTGTCATTACGTCAGCTGATTCAGTGGGGAAAACCCTATCCTCAGAGTATGTGTCAAAAGACAAACAAACAAACAAAAAGCAATGTAGGCTGTGTAACATTGTTACCGCCCAATGAAGTGATGCCAGTTGAGCAAGGAAAAATGGACAAAAATAAATAAATTAATACAGATATACAGACATAAAAAGGAAAATCAGGGGAGTAAAATGTTCATAACAGACTGAGACATTGCCACATTTTGGGGTGATCTAACAGTCCCTGTGGTTGTATAGGATGTTATTTCAGACCCAGGAAAGATCCAAAAAGGCCTTGATTTTTCACTTCTAGCTGACCGCAAGGCTATGCACAAGCAAGAAGTGAAAGCTGAGGCAGGCTGTGAACTGTCAGAATGCGGAAGCTGGGCTTCAACACACACACAGTATTTTATGAAAAGAGTGAGAGACTTATCGGTTTAAAGCATTTCAGGAAGGGTCTGTCTAATCATAAGCTGATGGCTAAGCTACTAAGCAGTGATTTCAACAGCCACAAATGACAAAGAATACAGATTTTAGAGAATTAGTCCAAGAAAATCACTAAAATACATAGAAATAAAGGCAAAACCAAAGAAAGAGCAATAAAATCAAGTCTTGGGGAGCAGAGAGAATCTGAGGTCACTGCTGCTCAATATATCATTAAAAATGTCCAATGTCTGGTTTTCAACAAATAATGATGACACATGCAAAGAAACAGCAAAGTATGGCTCATACTCAGGAAAACAAAGATATTATCTCTGAGAAAGCCCAGATGTTGGATTTACTAGACAAAGACTTGAGCTATTAAAAATATGTTTAAAGAGGGGCGCCTGGGTGGCTTAGTCGGTTAAGCGTCCGACTTTTGCTTAGGTCATGATCTCGTGGTTCGTGGGTCCGAGCCCCGCGTCGGACTCTGTGCTGACTGTCAGCTCAGAGCCTGGAGCCTGTTTCGGTCTGTGACTCCCTCTCTCTCTGAGCCTCCCCTGCTCATGCTGTCTCTCTCTCCTAGAAATAAATAAAAAATAAAAAATTTTAAAAAATATATGTTTAAAGATTGAAGAAAACCATACCAAAAGAATTAAATTGTTTCACCAAATAGTGACTAGAAAGAGACAGAAATTACACTAAGGGACCAAAGAGGAATTCTGGAATTAAAAAGTATAACAACTGAAAAGAAAAAAAATCACTGGAGGGGTTAAGAGAATATGTAAGATGAAAGATAAAAGAATTATTGAACATAAAAATAGGTCAATTAGGGGCGCCTGGGTGGCTTAGTCGGTTAAGCGTCCGACTTTCCGACTTTCGCTTAGGTCATGATCTCGCGGTTTGTGGGTTCGAGCCCCGCGTCGGGCTCTGTGCTGACGGCCAGCTCGGAGCCTGGAGCCTGTTTCAGTCTGTGACTCCCTCTCTCTCTGTCCCTCCCCTGCTCACGCTGTCTCTCTTTCCTAGAAATAAATAAAAAAACATTTTAAAAAAATAGGTCAATTAGATTTTCTAGTCTGAGGAACAGAAAGAGAGAGATGACTTAAAAAAAGAATAAACAAAGACCTGGCAGACATCATCAGAATACCAACACAACTTAATGGAAGTCCCAAAAGAGGAGAGAAAGGGCAGAACGAGTTTTGTAGAAATAATTGCTTCAAATGTTCCAAATATAACGAAAAATAACCATAAAGCTCAACAAAATAGGGGTAGGATAAACTCAAAGAAATTGACACCTTTGCCATGGTTCTTAAGTGAGAAAAAAGTTTATTCCTTAGGAATAGAGATTTCTAGGTGGTTGCACATTTTTGTAAGCTTTAGGTAGTATATCTTTTGTAGGAAAAGTGTAGTTGACTCACACAGATATCCCCTGGTTCTAGTGACTTTCTAAACTGCAAGCAAAAGCATTAGCAAAGAAGACTCCAATGGAGCAGTGAAGGTGATAGAAAAACAAGAGAAGTTTTATGGAGGCTGAAGAAGACTGTCCACAAGATGGTGATACTCAAAGGCTTACGTGCAGGGAAACCTATGAACATCTCCAACTCTGTATTATGGAGAAATGTGGCCCTATTTACAGATGAGTTTGTAACAGAATTTTATGATGCCTTATACAAAGTGCCAGAAATAATCAAATGTTCATTATTCTGCATGCACCAGATTTCTCTGGCAAAGATTTTGCCTGCACGTAATCTCATGATAGTTCAATTTCCTTGAATTATATGGCTGGCCCAAATGGTTTCTAAAATTGTAGAAAATAAGCTAGCTGCTAGATGGTAATGACATCACCTAGAATCAGTGTAAACACTTAAAAATCAGAAACACAACACTGCACAAAAAGGATCATCAAATGTAAAATTACCTGATAATTATTCATAATGTATACATTAAAATTATGTTGAGTATAACATGATTTACTGTCAGAATTCTTTAGCTCTATCTTGGATATGTTGACTTTATCCTAAAACAGGTTGTTAAATTGAGCACAATTTATTGTCTGTGGAAGGTGCTAAAATTTTTTTCAGTACATGACATTTATGTGTACACTCTCCTCCCTATATAAACGTGTTAAACATAACCCAAAGTGTATTGCCAAATATAAAATTTCTGTTTTTCTCTATGGCTCTCCTGGGAGTAATGATATGTCTTCATTTCATTGACTCCTGTAGTGAAGAGCAGGACCGTGCACTCTGGATATGTCTGAATGAAAAGTTGGATAGTGGAAGTCTATTCTGTTTAGATGGAAGAAAATACTTCTTCATTTTTTTTATTTTAGTTTTGCCCATTTGTACTAAGAGCACACTAACTCTGAGCTTGGGACAAATAAAGTGTTTGCAAATACCAGATAGGAAAACAAAAGGTCCAAAGGCAAATGGGTCATGTTTTGGTTCCTCAAGTGTCTAATCCTGGCATCTCGCTGCAGGGGCCCTGTATCCAACCCACAGATGACACTAGACCTCGTACAGGAAAAGGCTATGGAAGAATGTGCAAAATTGAAAAACCTACTAAATAAACTGCTCTTTCATTTGGTTTGGTTTCATTTTTCTCTCTGGTTAAAAGAAAAGAAATACTATTTGAGGAACTTAAGATGCCCAGTTTCGCTAACCAGACAAGGTATTACCTTTTCATAACATGTTAATGTTGTTAAAAGACATGAAGCATCTTATGATTTCTAAGAAAGGGGAAGCCACTATAGAATTTAAGAGTTTGTTTTCTTAAACATTCTAGTGTCATAGCCTGTATTTCTACATTTGGAGTAGTTTTGGGTAAAAATAATTAGGCTCAGCCATAAAATCTAATATCTGATCACTAATCTAGTGCATACCTGTAAATGAAAGAACTATTCACTGGCTCTTGTTTTCCCTGAATCAAATCGAGTAGAGAGATGTATTAGCTCATTAAGGCTACTCAAGTACTATTTAAATACAAACAAACTGCTAGATTAGTGCTGGGGGGGACTTTAGTCACTTTCTCTGAAAGACAGAATACACTTTCCAAATTACTCAGTTCACTCCATTTTCACATGTAGTGAAACAAATGCCCTCCTACCTTTGCACTAGAAAAGATCCTCTAGTTCTCTCTAGCCTGCAATAGCCTACACATCCAAATTCCTTAGTCTCACCATACTCTCCAGCTTCATCTCTGGCTATTTCACTACCACCACCATTCCCACCAGGGGTGTTGTTCCCTGGCAAGTGGTGGCTTTTCACACTGTCCTGGCTCTGCACCATGCTTTCTGATGTTCAGAATGCCCTTCCCTGTCCGTTACTCCATCTCCCTCAAATGCTTCTGAAATCTCCCAAGTAGACTTAGTTGCACTCTTTTGAGTATGTCTAGGACTTTTCTAAATGACTGGATACATAGCAGATAGGAAGAAATGCCCCAAAATCTAGGTAACTTTAGAATGCTAAGCCAGAGATCTGGACACAAAGATTGACCCCTAAAACATCACAGGCCCATTATCTAAGAAAATGGCTTAGTGGCGATGACTATCTTCAAAGGTCCCTGATCCTTTCACTCTCTTTCCCCCAAAGGTAAATGTCTCCATGCTGTCTCTTGGATATTTTGTGCTTCCCACTACAGACCCCCAATCCAAATTTCCTTAGTTTTGTAGTCTTTCATACAACAGATTTATGACTCTTCCAGAATCAATATTTGTTTAAAGTTCTAAGCTCCTTGGTCTTGATTTGTGTTAGCTGATTGCTAGCTAGTTAATACAAGGGAGTCCTTACTAACACATGACTGGATATTCCTGGTAAAATGCTACAAACGCCAACACACGCATTGCCACAAACTATTGCCAGATGTGTTTTAATTAGAGTCCTTCACTTGGCTGAAGCACTTGTGGAGTTCACAGTCAAGTTAGTACTGGCTGAACCAGAATGGAGAAAACTTTCAGGAATGTTTACACCTCCCAGCTGTGAGTTACCCTTTGTTGTGCCAGGGTAAGAGGTAGTACTGACATATGAGACATAAGAGGCAGTCCTATGAAAAGAAACACTAGGAAAATATAGGGACATTTAAGTTAGCTACTGCACAAGGAAAGCCAGAATGCCGTGAAACCCTATAGCCTTTCCCAACTTTGACAATATTCCTAAAATTTACATGACATTACCTATAAGGAATTATGAAGCTGAAAGAAGTTTTTCTAAACTCCAAAGAATAAAATGCACATGCTGATCAACCACAAAGAAGACTGATAAATTTCTATTATCTGTACTGTTAGCAGTTTACAAATATTGCCTAACAAGTCCACAGACAGACCAAAAAAAATGCAATATTTAGGTATGTTAAACAAATAATTATATTTTTATTTTTGTGATTGCTGTATTTATGATTTTTAATTTGTAATATCTGTTACTTTGTTTCTTAGTCTAAATAAACACATTAATTCTTAATTTCTTATTCTTTTCCATAAAGTGGGTCTACATATACTATAAGCTTCAGTACCCACAAAATGTGGAACTGCCCTTAAATATTAGTTGTGTTCTTATTATTATTTCAATGCTACTCCAGAGAACTTTTATATTTGACTTTCTATAACCAATGTTTTCCTCAAAATAGTAATTAGGGCAATGAATTTCAGGCTCAATAATAAATTAAAAGTGATTTGTTTTCTGAATGAAAACAAATAGGAAAGAGGAAGTACTATATTTTTCTCATGAATTAACCAATCCTCTCGGAGTCTTTTACCATCTGAATGACCTCTCCCACTCATGTAATAACCCTAGCAAAAGTCTGGAACTCCTCTTGGCTTGAAAAAGGCAGCCCTTTAGCTAACAAATTTATGTAGAAGAGATCATCCCTGGGGATAAAGGTGGGGGCGGGTGGAATTTATTAGGGGCACAGAGGATTCTCAAATTAAAAAGATTTCAAATTAGATTTTAAATTAAAAGTTTCATTATAGTCAGGATGTGCTAGGTTGCATTACAATAACAATCACTTTGATACTTAAGACAGCTGAACAAAAACATGTGTTTCTTGCCCGTGGAAACCGAGTGAGAGGTCTGGTGGGCTACGGCTGCTTCCTGCCGAGGAACAACTGTTGGATGTTAGGGTGTTTCACCAGTGGCTCTGCAATTTCTACATGGTCTTAGGAAATATCTGGCAGGGGAGGAGTAAGAGACAGTTCATTTAAACTATGAAAAAACATAAGAGGCATCTCACACAAATATATCAAAGTACTGGAACTAAAATGCACATTTTCTATGTTCAAAATAATATATGTAACAAACACTTCTCACCCCCTCAACCCAGGCTTGACCATCCACCACCACCTCCCAGCTAACACTCATGAAAGAGGTACATCTTAGGTAAGACATGGATGGAGGTCTCATAAAGGGGGAATTTCAGAGGGAGATTAGACTGGGGTCTTTTGCATGCTTCACTTGATTCTTTAAAAGGCTGAACATCTAATCACTTTGCTTTATATAAATCAAAATGTCATTGACTTCAAAATAGTCATGTCAAATTGTCATATACAAATGTAAATAAAAGTTGTTTACCTGCGACTTATTTTATAAAGTTTGTTATAGCTACTCCACTCTCAAGAAGGTGGAGCATGACTTCTCATTCCTTAACTGAGGGTTGCACATAAAGACTTCTTTCAAAAGAGAATAATATGGAATGTGAAGGGCATGAAGAAGGGGAGTGACTTTAGAGTGGAGAAAACTTGATAAACAGTCTCATCCAGGTGATTAAGGTGAACATGTCAGTGATACAGTTTGTTGATAATATGTGCCCTTAATGTGAAACGATGGAAATGGCACTTTACCTCTTAGATCTTCCTTCCAACAACACATACCCAGAGTCTAATCATGAGAAAAATATCTGACAAATCCTAACTGAGGGACATACTACCAAAACCTAACTGGTAAATCTCCAAACTGTCAAGGCCATCAAAAACAAGAAAAGTCTAAGAAGCTGTCACAGCCAAGGGAGGCTAAGAGGACAAGGGGATTGAATTTATTTTGGCATTTATGATAAGAGCCTAGAAGTGGAAAAAGGCATAAGCTAACAAATAAAGAAATGTGAATAAAGCATGGACTTTTGCTAATAATAATGTATTGGTTATTAATTTTAACAAATTCGCCATGCTAAAGTAAGATGTTAATAATAGAGAAAACAATGTAAGATTTGTGGAACTCTGTTATTATCCGTGCAATTTTTCTGTAAATCTAAAACTGGTCCTAAAGAGTTTACTTCTTAAAAAATCATACAAACAAAATATAAGGAAAACCATTCTCTAATCAGGACTTGCAGATCTTCAATAAACTATCAATATAATGTCAAATTATTTCTTGGTTCAGGTGAATTCTTTAGAAGGCCTGTGAGGCAGTTACATTAAAAATGGTACTCAAGAGGTGCCTGGGAGGCTCAGTTGGTTGAGCATCCAACTCTTGATTTTGGTCTGGTCATGATCTTATGGTTGTAAGATCAAGCCCAGCTTTGGGCCCTGAACTAACAGCATGGAGCGTGCTTGGAACTCCCTCTCTTTCCGAACCCTCTCATGCTTGTTCTCCCTTGCGTGTGTGCTCTCTCTCTTCTCAAAACAAATAAACTTAAAAAGTTTTATTACTTTATCACCCTATTTTTGTTAACAGTATTCTGCCCAAACTTGTATTATAAACCCCTACTAACTTACAAAAAAAGAAAAAAATTTCATGATACACAGGTCAAAAAATAAAGCTGTACAATTTACTCCATTGACGGTCTCAATTTGAATGCCTCAAATAAAGACTTTGCAATTTTCTTATTAGAAATGAATAATAAAAAGATCTTCTTTGGATTCATAATAAATTAGGTAATTAAAACTGTACTTAGAGATCTAGCTATAATATGACACACACTTTAAAATAAAATAACAAAAGTATATATCCAATGTATTATTGTTTCTTTTCAGTGTATTGAAGCTTTGGCCTTAAATCAAAAATACCACTTTTGTTAAAGACAATTTCAACACTCTACTTTGGAAATTGTCTTCAGACCCTCTCTCTGATTTGAGCATTTTTAGTTTCAGAGAATTTTCTACTTGAGTAGTTACGTTTAACTTTTAAACCTGTCAGCATCTCCTTCAAAATAGTTTTGCAGTAAGTTTGAGGACTTAAATAAATAATTGACAAAAAAAGGAAGATGTGCATATGTGTGTGTGTTAGATTTACTTCAAGAGTTATGATTATTTTATTCAATTACCTCATAAATGAAGAGAGGGCATTTCTTCCCAAGATAGCTTTTTTAAAATAAATCTGTCAATTTATATTACTAGCCACTTTTTATGTGCTCCTCACATAGATGTAATATTCTTGAAACATTCAGACAATTGATATTTTGAGTTTCTGAAAATGTATGGAAGTTTCACATTCTGATAACTTCTAGATTTCTGGTGATTTGTAAATGAATTGTGGTAAATTAATCTGGCCACAATTTTGGACACATTCTCCATAATTGCATTTGTACTGAACCAAGTGAAGAAATACTGATGAACCTTTAGAAAGTTATGAAAAATAAAAATGAAAAAACTATTATGATAGATTTACAAGCAGAATCTTACTGATACATCATAGATCATGAAGACAGTTTTTGTTATAATTTTAAAAATATAATAAATGAAATAAAGAGAATCATTTCAATTCTTTTTTCTTTAATGTTTATTTATGATTGAGAGAGAGACAGAAAGACAGAGTGCAGGTGGAGAGGTACAGAGGGAGAGGCAGACACAGAATTTGAAGACAGGCTCCAGGCTCTGAGCTGTCAGCACAGAGCCCAACATGGGGCTCATACTTATGGACCATGAGATCGTGACCTGAGCCGAAGCCAGGCACTCAACTGACTGAGCCACCCAGGCACCCTAAGAGAATCATTTCAAAAACAAAATACTAAGTGTTTAAAAAAATAACAATGACAACACTGTAGCTATCTTTACATTTTTAAGCAGATTTACTTAACACAAGTGTTCAATCAAGAACAGGTGAATTGTATATTATCTCTTACTCAGAGACTTCATCTAGTCTAAGCTGAAGGGACATGCCTGATGCAGTAAGAAACAATCACCAGGGGCGCCTGGGTGGCTTAGTCGGTTAAGCGTCCGACTTTCGCTTAGGTCATGATCTCGCGGTTCATGGGTTCGAGCCCCGCGTCGGGCTCTGTGCTGACTGCCAGCTCGGAGCCTGGAGCCTGTTTCAGTCTGTGACTCCCTCTCTCTCTGACCCTCCCCGGCTCACGTTGTCTCTCTCTCTCTCCTAGAGATAAATAAAAAAAAAAGAAAGAAAGAAAAAAAAAAGAAACAATCACCAACAGGGAACATCAGTGCTGTCCCAGAACCCTCTCAGCTTCAACCAGGTGCTTTGATTGCACACATTCTTAAAATGATTGGTAATACTTGGTTCTAGGCAGGATCTCTGATTTGTGTAAATCTGACTTGTCAATCCAATTCAGTATATTAGCTCAAGTTGAAAAAGAAACAAAGATACAAAAATAAATATTGAAGGCAGGAGAGGTAAAAAGATTTTAAAAATTACAGAAAATTGGGGCACCTGGATGGCTCCATCAGTTTAGTGTGCAACTTCGGCTCAGGTCATGATCTCATTGTTCCTGAGTTTGAGCCCCGTGTCAGGCGCTGTGCTGACAGTTCAAAGTCTGGAGTTTGTTTCAAATTCTATGTCTCCCCGACTTGTACTCTTGTCTCTGTCTCTCGTTCTTTCTCAAAAATCAATAGACATTCAATTATTTTTAAAATTACAGAAAATAGTGTAAGGAATGTCTGGAAAGTGGTCTAATACAATGATGCAAAGGGAGGAGACAGAATGCAGTAATTAAATATTTGAAGAAATAACAGCTGATCATATTTCAAAATTGACAAAATACATCAAGTTGCAGATACAAGAAGTTCTATGAACACAAATCTCAACAAAATAAAGAAAATCATATCTATAACATTTGAATAACAAAAACAAGAAAATATTCTAAAAGCTAGGGAAAATGGACACATTGTCTTCAAAGTAGCAACAGCAATACTAACAGCTAAAATTCCCACAGAAATTGAGACATTGAAATGACATTTTCATTTTTATTATTTGTTTAATGTTTATTTATTTTGTGTGTGTGAGTGAGAGATAGAGAAAGAGAGAGAGACAGGAGAGGGAGAGAGAGAATCCCAGGAAGGCCCCAAGCTTCAGTGCAGAGCCCAATGGGGACTGGAGGGGTGGCCTCGATCTCATGAACTGCGAAATCATGACCTGAGCTGAAATCAAGAGTCAGACACTCAACAGACTGAGCCACCCAGGTGCCTTTGAAATTACATCTTTAATGTGTGAAAATAAAATAGCTGCCAATTAAGATTCTTATTTGCAGTACAGAATATTCTTCCAAAAATGAAAGCCAAATTCATTCTTAAACAATTGAAAAAATTTGTCAACTGTAGCTTCACTGAAAGTGATAGTTCTTCAAGTAGAAGAGACATATTCTCAGATCAAATAACAACAGAAAAAATAAAAACAAAAATGATAAATTTTTGAATATTAAATGAATATTTAAAGTACAAAAAGTGATGGCCCTTGTCATCCAAAGTATCTATGTGACAAAAATATAAGACAATAGTAATATAACATATATATTAAGAAATATGTTCATATATATTTAGAAGCAAATTGGTTCATCTTCATGTTCCAAGGTCCTTGAATTTATCAGGGAGTAAAGAAATTACTAAGTATATCAGTCTCCAATAAGTCAAGTTTTTATACTGTAATTTTCTACTGACATTATGTATAAGTGACTTAGTATAACATAAAAACAAATTAAAAATTTTATAGTAAATAAAAAGATAAGATAGATGGTAGATTTAGGCCAAATATGTTAGAAATCATATTTATTTTTTATGTTTTTATTTGAGATAGAGAGAGCATGTGAGTGGCACAGGGGCAAAGGGAGAGAGAGAGAGAGAGAGAGAATCTTAAGCAGGGCTCAATCTCATGAGCCTAGGATCATGACCTGAGCCAAAACCAAGAGTTGGATCCTCAACCAACTGACCCACCCAGGTGCACCAGAAATTATATTATATTTAAATGATCTAAATACTATAATAAAAAGATAAACACTGCCATATTAATATTTTAAGTGCAGCTGTTTGGGCTGAAGGTGCACACCTAAATCTAAGGACAGAGAATTGTTGAAGTTAAAAGATAGAAAAAATAAACAGGCTATTAACTAAAACACAACATATTTTTAGAGTTATTTTAATATCAACAAAGATTTAAGGAACAAAAGAATAGATATAAAAAGATAGGCTCAATCTACCAAAAAAAAAGGACAAACTCTAAATTGTATTCGCGTAATGTCATCCTCACAAGATATATGAATATATGCACACACACAGTGTTTATGTGTATAAATTGATTCTAAAATAAATGCAGGAATGCAAAGAAACAATAATGTACAACACAATATTGAAGAAGAACAGATTTTGATGACATTTATCAAAATTTATTACTAAACTATAGAATTAATACAGCCAAATATAGATTTGGCTCAACCACAGAGTCAAGAATAGATTTACATATATGTCAGTGGATGTAAAAAAAAGATGACATTACAAAGCAAAGAGGAAAGGCTAGTTTTCAATAAAAAGTGCTAACTTAACTGCATGTCCTTCAGGGGAGTGGAGGTTGAATAAGAATCCTGATCTATAGCTTAACATAGATAACATAGAAGAAAAATAGATTCTGGTTTGGCTGTGAATATATATATATGTTAAAATACTAAAGCTTCTAGAAAGTAACATAAGATACTTTTATGACTTTGGAGAAGGCAGGTTTTCTAAAACAGTGGATGAAAAGTATAAACCTTAAAGAAAAGATCAAGGATGTGGAGCAACTAGACTATTCATCCACCATTGATGCAAAGATGGAATACTGTTTGGTAATACCTCATAGAGCAGTAAATTCATATCTTCTATGACTCAGAATACCACTCATGGTATATATAAAAGGGATATATTCAAATATGTACCTAAAGTCAGATACACGACAATTCATGGAGACAATATTCAAAATTGCTGTTAGAAATAATTCAAATGTCCTCAAATGTAGAAGATATGGCCAAATTCTAGCATATTTTCCATATTCTCACCTCAAATGTATTTCCTTCTCATCTTCACTGATTTTCTCATTCTCCATAAGTCGACCCCCAAACCTATCCACTGTTGTTTCCATCTTTGCTTTCTTTCCTTATGATTTAATGCAAGTATTTCTTTCAAAGCTCAATCATCTCACTTGACCTAGGGATCCTATTTCCTCATGCTTTCTTGTGTAATTACCTTCTTTTGTTATATCCAAAATCAGGACTTTCCCCATCTTTAACAAATAATTTTCATTACTTTACAAAACTGACCTAGTATTTCCAATATTTTAAAATAAGGTCCCATGACCTCCTCAAAATCTACTAGCCACAACCTCATTCTGTGATTATTCTTCATGGACACACTTCCAAGAACCATTACCTCATCCTTTCTTACCTGCATTCATACGTTACCCTCTTAAATCTGATTTCCTACTTATCACTCAATTGAAACAGCTCTTCTCCTATTCAGCAATGAACAAAGTGTTGTCACATTCAAAAATACTATTTCTCTGTATTCTTGTCATTCCAAATCATTATGCCATTTGAAACAGATCATTATTCTCTTTTATATTCCATGAGCTCACTCTCTGCTATGAGGAACAGATCACTTTTCTTCTCCTCTACCTGTCCTCCAAATATTGATGTTCTTTTTTTTTTTTTTACTCCCTACTTACCTCTCATCATACTTTATCATAAAGCTCTAATCCAATG
The DNA here is from genome assembly GCA_017311185.1 of Proteles cristata cristata. Classification (NCBI taxonomy): domain Eukaryota; kingdom Metazoa; phylum Chordata; class Mammalia; order Carnivora; family Hyaenidae; genus Proteles; species Proteles cristata. Next base: position 614,361 of record JAESUZ010003350.1, on the reverse strand, counting down.
TCTTCCAAATAATTACCTATTCCAATTTTCTTCCTCAAGTTACAAAGCTCATATCCATCTGACTTAGTTTGACTTCTTCACATGGAGAAAATGTAAACAGTTCAAAATTAAATCATTTATTTTACAATACCTCCAAACTCCCCTCCCCATAGGAATTCCCAATTCCTCCCAATTGAAGTCACTTCTATATTTCCCAGTAAGTCAGTCTTTACTTCTCAGTGAGTGGATACCACCCTCCACCTAAATGCTTAAGGCAAAAACCTGGAAATCTCAGTTCATTCTTTTCTTTAGTCTTCTTATAATCTATTAGTATTTTCTATGAATTATACCTCATTAATTATCTGTCATTGCACTACTTTGTTTCATCACTAGTTACTAATTTAAGTTAATGTCACTCACTGTTTTTCCTGACTTACTCTTTCAGCCTTTGCCTGGCATTCTGACTCTCACACCTTTCCTCTTTTATTTCCTTCTCCAAAAACAAAACAAGAGTGATCTTTAAAGTCCTAAGTAAGACAATGTAATTTCCCTGCTGAAATGATATTACAGTGTTCTTAGGGTAAATTATAATTTTTAAATGGATCTCAAAGTGCTATATAATCTCACCACAAATGATCTTTCCAGTCTCATCTTAAATATTTTCCACCATCAATATCTAGGCACACCATTCTCCTTTAAGTTCTAATACAAAAAAAAAAAAAAAAAGGGAAAGAAAGTCTTTCCCAAATCAGGATCATTGCACATCTTTTTCTGCTCTCAAGAACACTGATATCCATACTCTTCAATAGCTTGCTTCTTCTCATCTTCCATGACTTCAATTGTCATCTCTTCAATGAAGCTTTGGATAATTACCCTATAGAAAGATAACTTTAATTTACATACAGGACATTCAAGTATCAAAAGGGAGGGAAGTAAAATGAAGAGGTACAGGTATCCAGTATATAAAGGGAGTATTACTTGATATATGCTTCTTCCAATTCATGATTCTGGGGTGTTGTCCATTTTTTTATATTAGAAAGTAAAACAGGATTCACATTATCCTTGTTCACGACTAATCACCAGCATTGAACATAATGGCTAAAGTATAAGTAGGTATATAGTAAATACGTGTTTCATGAATAAAATATAAAAGAATGAAAATCAATTGAAGATTAATAAATTAAACAAAAGTCCCAGAAAATAGATGATGCTTTATCATTCTACAATGTAAATTAAATAAATATTTAATTTTTTTCTGTATCAGGCAAAATATACATTCATATGAAGACCTAGCTACTCTATCTGACCTTTATTTAGAGAAACATGAGAATTCTGCCTGCATAGAGATCAAATAAAAATACAATTTAAAAGACTTATTATCCCATCAGTAACTTGTAGGAAAGATGCAGGTATGCATCTAAAGATCCCAAACAGAACACAGCCCTAAGTACTCGCATTTTTGCAAACACACACACACACACACACACACACACACACACACACACACACACACACACTAATATGATATATAGAAATGACCTGGAAGAGAGTAAATAATGAAGCAGCAGCACTCACAATCTGTTGTTGACATACAATTACCTTGGTTAAGCAAAACAAGAAAGACTTTTGCAGAACACTGGCAAGGGCAAACAAAGATGGGTAATTGGTATTAGATGGCAGATGCTTCACTATAGACTCGTGCAAGATATTGCACATTTAACTGAACAATGTAAATTATGTGTACATACTAATGGGTTCTAAATTAGCTGTAATTCCCAAAGAGAACATCCAGGTATTATTGTGAACAACTCAATGAAGATGTCAACTCAATGTTTAGTTGTGGGCAAAAAGGCAAGTAAGATGTTAGGTTGGGTTAAGATCATAGAAACTCATCATGGGAAACGTTCTGTCAGTAAATAAACCAGTGATCACAGGCTACCTTGGGAAATGCATTTCCCTGAGGTAATGCCATGTCAAATCATCTAAAATTTCAAATTTAAAATAATGTTAATGTGTTGGATTTATGTCAGCCTTTTTAATTTTTAGGAAAATAAATAATTGGTTAAGAGGCAGCACATGATTTTACAAAACCATGATACAATATGCACAGTTCCCTGATGATCTGCTAGTGTCAGAAAAAAAAAAAAAAACTTACTATATATCAGATTGGGTAGATGATAAAATAAGGAATAACATTCCTAATATTCAGGGGGAGGAAAGAAAATCAAATGATGAGGACAGTTGTTAAGCAAGATGGGAGTTTGATGAGGTTGGTATCAACAAGCAAATCCAGTTTACTGTGTTATTTATCTCAAGATATCTTTCTTCAATTTTTTATAATTGTTTACTCATCCTGTCAAAAAATGTGAGCAAAAAACAGTCTGTAAGGCTGTGTCTATATAATGCTAAAACAGCTGATAGAAAGCTAGAAAGCTCCCATAGTTCCTATACTTGCTTTAATTAGAGAAATTATAAAATTATACAGTAATTATTTGCTTCTGTCTCATCTCTTCCACTCTATACTGTGCTATTCAAAAGTGAGACGATATTCAAGAACATATGCCTAGGCCTCCAGATTTTGGCATTTGGTGATCAATAAACGTTAGCTGGATGAATGAATTAATGAATGTGTTTACTTGCAAATGAATGAATTGGTTCATTTGCATACCACCAAGGAAAAACTGTCATCACCTTCTGAGATCTGAAACTATATTTCTCAGTGAGTAAATGAAACAGCTTGTAATCTAATAGTTCTGTTATACAAGTATTAAGTATAAATATTAAATACAGAATATTCTGATGACCAAATAAATTATTAAGCTTTATACCTGCTTTACTTTTTGAACAGCATATAATTTACTTGAGAGATTCAAACCATAACTATGTACTGCACACCTACTCACACAGAGTTACAGATGCTACTGAATGAAAAAGACACACGTGGCTTTGCCATCATGGATCTTAAAAGCAAGTTGGAAAGATTGAATAAATCATTCAAAATGGGATAACTCTTCCCAAAAGATAAATACAGGTTAATATGCAAGCATATAGCAAGATTTATCCTAGTTAAGAGTGTCAGAAAAGATTACACTTAAACTTAACATGATGAGGAACTCAAAGATGGGGTATGAAATGACATCAGGAGAAGGCAGCCGAATGTCCTAATCCCTTATGTGAGGAAACTCACACTTTTGCAGAATTGGAGGTCTTATAAGGGAAAAAGTTTGAGAACAAATAAGTGAGTAGTACTACTGAGGCAGAAAACAGGCAGCTTTCTGAATATACACAGCCTTGTGGGCCACTTGGAGACTTCTGAACTTGATCTTTAGGGTAACATGACATTGAACATTCTGGTAAGAGGAGTAGTTGAACTGTTCCAGCTCTTGTTTACGAGATTACTCTACTTCAATGCATGATGGGCTTGGATGGGTATGCCAAGAGTGATACAAATTAGGAGCTACTGAAGTCAGAAAAAATAGAGCAAGAGACTTACTATGTATAATATAAAGTGCATGAAAACCATAATGGAATAGAGGATGTATCAATTTTCAGTGTCAAGTATGTAGTAATTATGAAGAATATGGGAGCATTTAATTGATAAAAGTATTCTGCTCAATAACAGGATAAAGTAGCACCTAAAATTTACCATTCTTTACACATCTAATATAGAGTTTTGTTATTTACCTCTTGATATCATTTTGCTTTTCTGTGAAGCTACCATTATACTGATTCTTCCGTTGTTTGAAACTACCAGTCAGTTCAGACAATCAGCTTATTGAAATTAGTAAAATTTTATGAACAGAAAATTTTATTTAATTGAATTAGTAAATTTTTCCCACTAATTTGTCAAATTAAATTGGTAAACATTTGTTTAATTAAATTGGTAAAAGCCAATTAGCTGTGCTGGCCTCCCGTTTTTTCTTAATGCTTTGTTTTGTTTCATTTTGACAAAGGCTTAAAATGACTGTTCTATTATATCGTAGGAAGTAAAAATGAGAATGTGACATGTGTCTCTATTCTTGGACACATGAACCAGAAAACATTGGGGCACCAATAAGCCCAGTTTTCCCTTCAGGTTGCATGTTTTTCTGCCATTCTTCTACACACTGATATTTTCTACCATTTCAATACCCTCAATTATGGTAATGGCTACCAGGAAAGTAAATTTATAGTAAGACATATTATTTGTTTTCCATTATAGATATGATAACAAATTTGCTTCATAGATAGAGGGAAGCATATTACTTTCTGAAAAGTAAGCATTGCCCTATTCCCTTATGAATAAAAATATGCTGTAGTGGTAGGCTGCCAAGAGTTACACTATATTTCCTTAGGATTAGAGGTAACGTTTCATTTTTGATAATGTACTTGGAAAGATAAAATGCATCAGAAAACTCTATTCACTAAATTTATCATTCACACGGTTGGCCTATCATGGTTAGTCATATAATTCATAGACTGATTAAGTGCAAAGTGAATGAATCATATAACTAAATATTTTCGAGGCAGTGCATGAACGATAGAGTTAATCAATAATGTACCCAAACTCACTTTACTAGCTATTAGCACAGTATTCTTTATTTTGGCAAATGGTAGAAAAATCTATATTTGAAGGTCATTCAGAATCAGAGGCCCAAGGCCAATCTAGGCATAATTGTGGAGAAGCAAAGTATTTCTTTACTCATCTCTAGCCTTTCTAGGTTTTTTTTTTTGTTTTTTTGTTTTTTTGTTTTTTTTCAAATCCTTTCAGCCCTTTTAACCTGACACTTAAATTTCTAGGACATAATTTTCAGAAACCAAGGGAAGTTTACCTTATTTCAGGAAAGTGCATGCCTTTCTCTTCCTTTTATAAAACTAACAATGGATATGCTTTCTAAAATTCATTTGTTATTTAAAATTTTACAGAAGATTCATCATGAAGGGCACCCACTAAAACTGAAAAGTAATTAAAAAACAATGAAAGGCTAAAGAGGTTGTGAAGACACCAATATCAATATTGTCCTGCTCATAGCAATTCTAGCACTATTAAGACTTCGTAGTCTTCTTCATTAATACCATTCTGTCTGGATTGCTTTGTCTGTCATTTAAATCAAACGTGTTTAGACATATAAAACTATCTTATTCTGCCTATTAAAAAATGCCAACTGTGCTGCCAGTTCTTGTAAATAAATAATCATGAATGTCTGTCGGAGACAGGTTCATCTAGTATTGCCAAGCTTTTAAAGAGAGAGAGAAAAAAAAAACAACTTAGACATTTATTCCAAACCAGGTACATCTATTTACTCATTGACATTTGGCCAATCTCCACATTTCTAGAGCAAGAGGTAATTTATATCTTAAACCTAAATAGGCAGAACAGGAAACAAATTAGAATTTAAAAAAATAAATAAATAAAAAACACTTCCCCTGTTCTTGCCATGTTCAGAAAACAGCCATGTTCAAGAAACTGACTGTAGAGACGGAGAACTGTCTTCTAAGATTCCTTGGTGATGTGATCCAAGGAGGAAATGGTATCCCATAGTTGGAAAAGCATCCAGCAGCCATCACAGTTCAGCAATCTTAGTGAGTTTGTATTTACTCCAACCCCAAATGCTCCAAATTTACTAACCTCACTGCTTTGATTGTTGAATAACCAGCCTTGGACCAAAAGCATGACCCTGACAAGCTACCAGTCTTAATTGTGACATGTTTTATTATCTTGAAGGCTGTAAATAATGTCAATCATAGATAAAATTGTGACATAGGTAAACTTTGACTTGATGTCTTACCAAAGATCTTTGTATCACTTCATGATTTCCTAAAACCTCCACAGTGGAGGCCATACCTGTATGCTCTTCCTCGTAGAATTAAAAGAGATCATTTAACATAATTGATATTACTGTATAATATCATTTGAATAGCCTGATGTTTATATCATTGGTCTTTTAATATGATCTTTAATTTAATGGTCAAATACATAATTATTATTGGTTATAGTACTGACACAGTAATATTGGTCATTCTGTACTTACATAATTTAATTTTAATAGACAAGTAATAATATACTTTTTGCTATATAAATAATACTGTGATGAACATCTTTCAGCATTTTGGCTTATTCCTTAGGATACAGTCTGCAAACTAGAGTTATGAAATTAAACGAATGAACATATTGAATGCATTTCCAAAACCTGTAAACTTAGCATGCTATATATAACAATTTAAACTGCTATTTGAACTATGTTGTATTCCTACAAATGTAAATTACTACCATACCTTAGCTCAAATGAAAAACACAAATCATAAGAATATTTGGTATGCTTCCAGATCAATGAGCAATTATCTTGATGAAAATTCAACACATTTCATATTTACCTTAACTACATGCTTAGATAATGCTGAATTCATCTACTGTAAGTCTCTGGTTATTGTGCTAAAGCATGTTAAAGTCTCCATGTTAAAGTTACCATGTTAAGGTCTCTGGTTAAAGTGGTTATCCCACTTTAAATGTAATTAAGTTATAAATCCCCCTACTATGAAAATATTCCTCAGACTATATTATCAATATATTCATTCAGAAGTTTTGATTTAATTATTCTGAAATGGAAACATACATAAGTTTGAGGGCTTTTTTCTTTTCAGAGAGATTCATGTAACTATATCCAGCAGCCACAGTTGAAAATCACTGCTTTAGATAAAGAAAGCTGTGTGTGCATGTATGTGTGTGGGCATGCACACAAATATATGTGTAAAAGTAGAGGTTAAAGTAAATAAGCACATGTGACTGAAAGGGACTGAGGATTCAGGAATCTTATACACAATTCCTGGGTAGAGCCCTAATTGATTTATCAAAGAAGAGTTACAATGGAACTGGAAATCTTCCGAAGAAAGGAAACAAAACTGATAATAGGAGTTCTGAGGACATTATGTGGGTAATAGATACTGTTTGATTTCCAGGACTGGTTGCAATATTTTTGTCTTATGGAAGTTACAGGTGGCCAGTTACTGGAGAGTAAAAGAAAATATTCCCTGCTAAAAATCACTCTCATGCATTCCACATATCTAAAACTTGTTTTGATCATGAAAGTGTTACATAAGATCAGTCAAATATCAGCATTATTTTAATCAAAATGACAGAAATAAATTTAAAAAATCATAGTAATTGAGATGACCATAAAGTCTATTTCAATTCTTAGTAAGTGGCACAGGAATTTTGGACAGTCAGAAATATTTCTGAGTATGGATAATGGTAATCTGAAGAGAATGGAAAAAGAAAAGATCAAGAAAGAAAAACAGAAGGATACAGTTGAAAAAATCTTGCCCTTCTAAAGTTTTCTGAGGGTTCCTGGAAGCAATATTTGCTTTAAATTAACAGATTTGAAGGTAATAAAACTCAGCCTCATGGGACTTCTGGGTGGCTGTCAGTTTGGCTGGCATCCAACTTTGGCTCAATTCATGATCTCATGGCTCATGAGTTTGAGCCCCGTGTCAGGCTCTGTGCTGGCAGCTCAGAATCTAGAGCCTGCTCCGATTTTGTCTCTCTCTCTCAAAAACAGTAAATTTTTAAAAATAAAAACAAAAAACTAAGCCTCAAATAATTTAGCCAATCCCACTCTGTTTTGGTAAGCCTAGTGTTTATGATGTTTATTCTTTCAGCAGTACAGGGGGAGGGGTCTGAGCCATGTTCATCTCCCTCTTTAAGGTCAGCTCACAAGAGTATGATATCAAAGTACTAAGGCAGTAGGTACACAAGGTACAATACCAAGGGCAAATGATACTAAGAAAAGCTTGTATAATTTTCCTTTAGAGTTACTTTTTACTCTTAGAAATATCAAAAGTTAATATATTCCTCCAGAACTTACTATATTAATAGAAAATAAACATCTCTGCAAGTCCAAGCTCATATGGGATCACTAAGCATATATACATGTCATTTACGTGCAGAGGATGGATGAGGTGGTCAATAGGAATCAATGGAAAAGGGCCAAAAGAATCAAATAACTCAATTTCACCAATGATCTATTTAAGATCATTTGAAATATAAGCAGCTATGGAAAATGCTTTTATGATCATCAACTTTTATTCAATAGAACTTGTACTTAAAAATTTTGCTTAATGAACTCAATGGATGTGAGTTAGAAACATGAATTTCTACTCCTTATTTTTTTCTGTTAAACTCTATCTTATGTGTAGTAAAGTGCAAGGCCTAATAGTATCTTATTCTTAATTCTGTGTAATGTTATGACTCAGATGCACCTTGTGTGTGAATAATGACCCACATGATCCATTCTTTCCCTTTATATTTCTCCGAACTGACTCCAATGAGCAACAGCTGATAAATTATACATCATATATGACCTCTCTCCTATGCAATATGCCCAGAATAAAAATACACAGCATCTCAAGTCAATGACTATTTTTGTTCTACTTTACTAATGTCCTTCAAAGGGCAAGAAAAATATTTCAAGTCCATAGTGTGAATGGATGATACCATCAAAGCAAAAGGGAGAATGATATGCAGGGGAATTTCTGTTGTAAGAGCATCTAATTCCATGTTCAGCAGAAGTTGCCTGATTTATTCAAATGATGCCACTTCTATTTCACTTCATCTTTGTATGTTGGGCTTAAAATATTCTTTTTGTTTGTAAATAAATCACAATTTATTGTATGCTGTTGGAGACATGTCTTACTTTATCATGGGCTATTTTATGATCATTTATGAGAATGTATTAGGGAATATTTTAGAAATATTATATTTATGACATTAATGGTCTCAGTTCTGATTCACCATTAAGATATCAGAATAAACCATTGCTACTTATTGATACTCTAAATCAGGCATTGGCAAATTTCTCTGTAAAAGATTGGATTTTTAGATCTGGGGGCTCAACAATCCCTGTAGCAGCTACTCAGTTCTGTCACTGGAGCCTGAAAACAGCCGTAGAAAATCCATAAATGAGTGTGTGTTTCAAAACAAAAACCCCTTGCTCACAAATAGAGGTGGTGAGCTGGATTTGACCCAAGGGAGATGGTATAGTTTACCATCTACATGTTAGGGCAACTATTCTCTAAGTGGTGCCTCAGTGACCCAGGGCTACTTCAGTTTGGTGACTACCCTCCTCAGATAACACCATGGTGTTTGCTATCACCTCCAGATGGCCAGAGGATCACGTACTAACCCTCACATGCCTTGGCCAGGAAGGGTCACATGTCCCTCTGCCTACAGCCCATTGACCAGAACTAATCACATGGTCTTACATAATTATTAAAGGGCTGGGAAATCTGAAAAGAGATGGAATGTTAACTGAGCGTTCTGTTTCTGCCACACTCAAGAATTACGGACAGTGATTAGTGGGGAAAAAAAGTATAGTTATTAACAAAGTATAAGTTTTGTTTAATATTTTTATTTATTTCTAGGAAAGAGAGAGAGAAGACAGCGTGAGCAGGGAAGGGTCAGAGAGAGAGGGAGACACAGACTCTGAAACAGGCTCCAGGCTCTGAGCTGGCAGTCAGCACGGAGCCCGACGGGGGGCTCAAACCCACGAACCGCGAGATCATGACCTACGCGAAAGTCGGACGCTTAACAGACTAAGCCACCCAGGCGTCCCCAAACTATAAGTTTTAAAAGTCACAAGCCGGCCAAATAATTTTTAAGAAATGCATACTATATACTTTGTTTTGTCTTATGCTTTCAATACTATGGCTGTAGGGAACCTCGCAGTGCAAAAGAGTAGTTGAAAAATGGAGAAGATATGCAAATAGGAAAAAAAACCATTTTTTTATTTACAATTAAAAACATACTATTCAGAATAAATATTGAAGGAAAAAGCATTTGTAGAAACACTTCTGTGATGAAACATTATATCTAAAAGTTAAATAAAGACTAAGTGCACACCAAAGAACTGTGATTATAAATACCCACGCACAAAGCAGTGGTCATCCTGACAAGGCTGCTGGCAAGAAAAGAACAGTGAGAGATACCCTGAGGAAGAACTCAACACAACTAAAGCAGAGCTAGATCCAAAGTACGCCAAGGTCAGAGAACACCTCTACAATGAAAAAGTTGTTTTTATTTATTCTTTAAAGATAAAGAATTTTTAATTAATATCAAACCTGAGATATATGATATATATTATATATAATGTGTGCTACGTATCTATCCCTATTTATATTATCTTTTTAGTAAGATAAATAGATGAAATAACTATAGATGCTATATACACAGTGACATTTACTACAATGCAATAATGTAGCTTCCAAATATTAAACATTAAGATATAGCACTGATAGAAGTTTATTTTATATAATCCATATATCTCTGAAGCCATTTTCATTGTTAGAGCCAGCAATAGAGCCATAACTATCTTCCTTTTGATATTTTGAGATATACTTTCATACAGTCCAGGACACATGTCTAGTGACTTCCAGCCTCCATTTCTTTGGTTTTAATATACTCAAAAATGATATGGTGACTTATTCCCAAAGATCATTTTGCTTCCACTCCCAATTTTCTTTACTCATCATAATAGTGTCCAGAGTTGCAATTCCCCATATTGATTCTTCTACATTTTTCATGATGAAATATTTAATAAGGCAAGTCAAGAATTTATCAGATGTTCTGTTTTTAGCAGAATAAAATTTCTAACAGATGAAGTCTTCCATCATTACTAACATTGATACTGTTCCTGTTTTATGATATATATTAGGAAAGCATTTTGAATACTGTTTGTCTGGCTTAGAAGCTGTAGAATTTTTATTTCTGCTCCTCTCATCATTTATTCTCCCTCAAAAGGTTTCAACTGCAATTCCACTTTTCTCTTTGTGAATTCTCATTCAAGAATACATCTTTCTGATGACGTATGGTCAGTAGCAGGGAAAACAAAACAAAACAAAACATCAGCCCTGGAATCAGACAGGCCCAGGTCCACATCATGGGTGGCTTTGGACAAAGTGCATTAATTCTTTGAGCCAGTACTCTTTATCAAAAATTGAATAAGTTTAAAATCTTTACAAATTTATTTTGGTATTCATCTCCATTAACTTGGAGTTTGGCAACCTCTTTTTTTTTTTTTTCAGTTGAAAAATCTATTACTAAAAGAAACATTTTAATCCTTTTAAGTTCCCTAGTTTCATAAAGTTCTGGGAGGTAATTTGTTCTCAGTTTCTTTATGGAAGCTGAGATGTTCAAAATAAAAAGAGAACAGCCCAAGCTTCAAATTACCAATTATTATCAATCCATTCTCTACTGTTTTTGGAATAAAAGTGAGAGTTGCTAAATTCTGTTTGGGGCATATAATAAAAGGTACATGGTCCTTGTTTACAATCTAAGTAAAGCACCTTTACTTGTGTTTTTAATTGTTTTAGAAAAAAATTCTAAAAAATTTTGTTTAGAATGCTCTGAGTACATGTCTCCATTATATAACAACAATAAAGACTGTAAAATTAGAAACAAAGAATTTAAAAACTACTCAAATAATGTACTAAATTTTTCATGCTACCCCTGGAAAATTACTTATGAGGCTTCCACTGAAGACTACTAAACCCAAAAGCAATTCAAAGTCAAATAGTCAGCAAATAACTTCTAAATTCCTTTCACAGGAAAGTATTATCCTCTATCTGTTGTTGCATAACTCTCAATAATGCTAAAGGTAGTTATTTGTATATTGCAAGCAAAGTAGGCCTTTTAGTGTTGGCTAGCACAGAGTGGAATGGCCATTAACCATTCATTTTTTGTGATGAAGGGATTGCATTTACACAACTTGCAGGATTTTTATTCCCTCATTTATCAAGTTTACTTCTCTAAGGTTGTCACAATTTTTCTTAGTTATCATCATTGGAAAAGTTGCTTGTAGCATAAGTTCATTAAATGTAGTATGTCCAAATGAACCGTATATGGTATAGACAGATGGACATTCTATCAAGCAAGATTTATGCAAAAATATGGCTCTGTGCAATGGCAGGACACTGCCTATTATGTCCCTGGTTTTTCTCCAGAGTTATCACCTTCCAGTGTCTAAAATACTAACTTCCTAGCCTTGGGAAGGCTTAGAAAGACTTGATAAAAGTAAAAAAATATTCTTACTGTATTGGTCTTAAACAGTGAAGGGACTCAGTGATTTTAATAATTCTTTTTTTTTCCTCTTACTGGATTATGCTGATTTGGACCTCTAATATGTGGGTTCCTCTATACCTTCCTGAGTCTATAATTTTGTTTTGACTTTGTATTCTCGCCTGTAGTATACCATTCAAGTCCCATGCAGACATTATTGTTTCTAGAATGTTTGGTAAATAATAGTTCCACAGTTATTTACAAATGTAATCAATTCTCTCTAAAATAATATTAGTCGTGGGATTTGAACTAAAAGTAGACTTCACTGTGTACAAGATAGAAAAAGAAGACACTTTGTTGAGTGAAAGCAAATTCTGTAAGAAAGTTTAAATGGAACTACAACAAAGACAAGGGAAAACTGATTAGGTCAGCAAGATTTTAAATAAGCTGGGTGAATTTTTAAAAATCTATTTTTTAAATGTTGTATTTATTTCTGAGATAGAGAGAGAGAAAGAGACAGCGTAAGCAGAGGAGGGTCAGAGGGAGAGGGAGATACAGAATCCAAAACAGGCTCCAGGCTCTGAGCTAGCTATCAGCACAGAGCCCAACGCGGGGCTCGAACCCAAAAACTGTGAGATCATGACCTGAGCTGAAGTCGGATGCTTAACTGACTGAGCCACCCAGGCACCCCTAAAAATCTCTTTAAAGTTATGTAAGTAATATAGATTTTACTAGTGAAAATTATTTTAAAGAGTGGAGGGGGAAGTATTGCAATTTGCAGTAATAATCAAACCTCAGATTATAATATAGATCAAGGATAGCAAATATTTATTTCTAATTCAATTAAAGTCCAAAATTGCGTTCCAATATTTGCAGCTGCCTCTTTCACACAGTGTTCAGACACTCAGACTCTTCCCTTCTTATAGCTCTGCCATTGTCAACTACTGAAAGGGGAGAAAAGAATTACCAGGAGGCTTGCCAACGGGCAAGTCTCCAAAGACTGGGCTGGCCCTGAAAGTGGTTCCTTTCTCTGCCGATATCTATGGCTACAGCTTAGGAGTAAGGCTACACCTAGCTACAAAGTTGGCTTTGAAATGTCATCTGGCTGTGTGCCCAAGCATAAAAAGAAGGGATAGGATAATGGGCCAGCAGTCTCTGACACACCAACAATAAGCCAAAGAAACATACATCATCATACTATTCCAATCACAAAGAAAAACTCATGAACCTGTTAAATTTTTTCTGACTCAACATGATAGCAACACATATACAAATTCATGAGATTCTCTAATATATTAATTTTAAGAGTTACTTATTATTTTCTAAATATAATTTGCTGTCAATTTAGCTAACATACAGTGTATACAATGTGTGCTTGGCTTCAGGAGAAGGGTTCCATGATTCAGTGCTTACATACACATTAGGGTTACTTATTAACTGAGAGAAATAGAGACAATTTCAAGTTTTCTTGATACAGATAGACTTAAAAATACATGCATTATGTAGAAAATTAGGTAACTACTAAAAGAATGAAGTGAAGATGGATGGTTTGAATTTGATGTCCATAATTAAGTAACTTGTAGCACCCAAAAAATGAAACTGCAGGGAAAAATTTTGTAAATAAAACAGTGTATTTGTTAATATGTAGAGAGCACAAAAGTCTGCACAATACATGATGCTCTGTTGCTGAAGTTAGGGATAGTGGGGGGTAAAGACTTTTACTTTACAACCTTCTATACTGAGGGAGTTTATCTTTTCTTAAAAAAAATTAATATTGGGGTGCCTAGGTGCCTCAGTCAGTTAAGCGTCTGACTCGATTTCGGCTCAGGTCATGATTTCACGGCTCATGATATCAAGCCTCGCATCAGGCTCGGTGCTGACACTGCAGGGCCTGCTTGAGATTCTCTCCCTTCTCTCTCTGCCCCACCCCCACTTGTGTACTTGCTCGTTCTCTCTCTCTCTCAAAATAAATAAACTTAAAAAAAAAAACATGAAAAACAACATCCTATATTACTTGTGACAAAAAGAAAGAACTATCTGATTAGAAAAAGAATACTCAATACAAGGGAACAGAAGTTGAATTTATTATCTTAACAATAAAATTTGAGAGTTTCATATAGGAATTGCCTGATTGTCCTTCCACCTGCAAGACAGAGCTAGTAAGTGCAGTCTCCACATACATTTCTCGGGTGATATGTTGATGGGGAGAGATTTTCTTTTCTCTGAAACCTGGGCTCCATATCTCAAAAGCTTAGAGGGTGAAAGAGTGCTCTTGGCTTGCAACAGTGCTACTCTTCAACATCATCTTACGGAACAACTCCTTAAAACCACCTTGAAGTTAATTATGCCTACTCAGTACTGAGTAAGTTGAAGCCCTATGGTCACTTCAACTGAAGTAATCTGTGTATTTATTATATACCTCTTCCTAGGCACCTGCCCTCTCTCCTATGGTAAGAATCAAAGTGTATGCCCTTTTAGCAAAAAGCAAAGCAAAGCGAAACAAAACAAAAAACCCTCAGAGGATTAACTCAGAGGCAAATCAGAGAATCTCTGGGACAGATAGCATTTAACAACATAGATTTGAAAGTTAACAAGAACCAGGCTTGACTGAAATCTCATGTCACCAGGTAGATGCCTCAGTTTTCTTGTCAGAAAAACGGTATGTACAGTAGTTTCCTTCTCTTCAAAGTTGAGACAATGGTATCTTCTACTTCAGAGGGATGTCTGAGGAATGAATGAGGCAATGCTTCAAAAGCTTTTAGCAAAGTGCCAAACAATTCGTGCGTGCTATGTTAGTTTATATCACTATTTTTGTTTTTGTGGATGATACACCACGCGAATACACCTGAGAAGCAGCCGGCATCAGCTCTTAGGAGATAAGTAGCCTGAGCAGAGGGAGACATATGCTCTAGAGCTTTGCCTGCTGCCTAAAGACGGTCACACCTGCACTTTTCCCTGCTACTGTCAGAGAGAATCTACTGGAATCATCAGCTTAAGTCCAGAGTTCCATAATTCCACAAACATTTGCTGGGCTGGGATTCTGGGCTAGGCGCTTTGTATCTTGGGATTCAAAGATGAATAAGAGTCTTTATGGAGGAGTTTCTGCCCACCATTTAAATGCCTGGTAAAGGTTCTATGGGCTAGCAGAGCGGAAGCTTTGCTAAACAAGAAGCAATCATAGATCTTTTTTCTGGAGCTAAAAATGCTCCACCTATGATTTCACATTATAGCTGCCTTCTGCAATCACCTACATTCCCTTTTTTCATGGTCAGGGGTACAGGTGGGAGCACTACTGTATAGAATTGGTTCCTCAGGGGCGCCTGGGTGGCTCAGTCAGTTAAGCGTGAAACTTTGGCTCAGGTCAGGATCTCACAGTTCATGGGTTCGAGCCCCGCGTCGGGCTCTGTGCTGACAGCTAGCTCAGAGCCTGGAGCCTGTTTTGGATTCTGTGTCTCCCTTTCTCTGACCCTCCCCTGCTCACGCTGTCTCTCTCTCTCTCTCTCTCAGAAATAAGTAAAACATTTTACAAAAAAGAATTGGTTCTTTCAGACTGCCCCTTGATGAACATGTGTGCACACAGACACACACACACACATAGTCTCTCTCCCTCCTTCCCTCCCTTCCTCTCTTTCTCTCTCTCTCTTTCTCCAGCCTTCACAGTCTATACAGTGTGACTCATTCGCTCTATGTCTGTTGTGTTATGGGCACAATGAATGATGAAATGACTTTTAGGTGGTCTGAGCAGTATAGATGATCTCTTCCCATCACCGTAATTGTATTGAAGGTGAACTCAGAAATGAACAGTTAAAAGCCCCATGGTCTCGTTGGTTTTTTTTGTTTGTTTGTTTTTGCTTTTACCATTTATGTTAATTTGGGAATTTATATATTTGGTTGCTCTGATTCATGGAGGAAAAGCAAAAAAGCAAGACAAGTGTAGTATCATTTTGATTGCATGTGATGAAAACATTGAAAAGCGACAGATATTCAATATTCAGGTCAGTTGAGATGTTAGTGTGACTGGCATATCAAAATCTAATCTTAATTAAAGCCTTGGAACAATTAAGCAGTATCGAGAAGAAAGTAAAACAAGGGAATAAGCAGTCTTCCTAAGAATCAAATAATTTTTCAAATGCATTATGTCTGACTACCTGTACATATAAATGCAAAAAAGGAAAGGTTATGGCATGTAATCTTACATTTCATGAATATGGGGAAACCTGGCATGAGTCCAGAAATGGGGAAGTATTTATTGTGCAGTTTTGTCTTCCTCTTTTATAATTAATTCACAATTAGACGGGTAATTATAATTCAGAAACGGGCAAAATACATTCAATGGTTTTAACCATTGATAGATTTGTAAACAAAAGCAGCTGGACTGGAATTTCTTCAAGGAAATATTTACATGCCAACAGTTTATCAAACTGAACGTCTGCTGATAAATCTACACATGGGCATTATGTTAATGATAGTGCAACAATGATTCATCCAGTGCCGCCTTCGAGCTTCACAAGGCACCAGATGTAAAAGAATAGAATCCAGGAGCAAAAGGGGAAAGGGTCTCTGTGCTTTTAATCCGTCAGCACCTTTCAGAGGAAACTGCCATCAATTTGCCTATCACCCCTCAATCCTTCAGCTCCTTTATATTACATCATTTCTTAAAGGGAAATTAAAGGAAGCCAGGACAAAAAGCAATTAATTCCAAACCATAGGACTTCAGTGGTTCAGAATACCAAAAAAAACATGAATACAAAACCAAAAACATGTTGTTCTAAATCCCCAATACGCTATCCCTTTGTTTGAACAAGCTGGCCGAGGAGTAGCCTGGTGTAACAATCTCAACATTTCAATGGTCTTCATTTTTTTTTTTTTCACCAAGTGGCTGAGACGATTGATGCCAAGTGATCTTCCTCCCTGCCATGGGGGGGGGGGAGGGGGGGAATGAGGTTGGGACTGAAAAGCTGCCAGGAGAGGAAAGATGCTTTCAGGAAAATAAGAGACAGGAGTGGTCTTCCTAATAATACACATAGAAATCGGGCAGCTTGATAGAATAGAAACGATAAAAATCCAGTTTATAAAGACACATGGCTTAAATCTTTCCTTTTCTTGGTTCCTAATACGTGTGGCATCTTGGATGATTTACTCAATTCTCCTGAGCCTCCACATGGTCAGCTCTGAAAGACTAATATTCATGCCTCCTACCAGATTTTTCGAGTCAGAGTACCAGTCATTGAGCTACGTGTGTTTTGTTTCACCTTCATAATCATCTCTAGCAATATCATTTTCTCCAATTAACTGATAAGGAAAGTAGGCCCCATGAAATTCCCTAATGTGCTCAATTCACAAATCTAATAAATGACAGACCGGTGACTTGAAACTAGCCCATGTACTTGACACTATTCTGTGCCAGCAAAGCTCATTCTCAGAAGGAAACCCCAAAATCTGGTTACTAGAATAAAAAAAAAAAAACAGTGCTGACTTTGGATTATACATGCAACATTCACTTGAATAACTGAGGAAGAAGCCTATAGAATCTCATACTTTCCTAATTTAGAGAAGAGCCTGGTTCCAGAGCTTGGAGAAAATCTGAACTAAAAGATGGTGATTATACCAAAACACAGAGGATAACAATGAATGCAAGACAAGAAAAGCATTTTTAAGTAGGAACGTCTGGAATTAATGAAGAAAAACCACTTGTTTAGTATATGTATAAAGAAGGCTTTCAGCACCAAGTAATAACAAGAACTAAAGACTAAAGCTACTTCAAAATAAAGACACTTGTACATGAAACAAACAATACACTTATGGCTCAGTAGCTCAGGATGTCCTTTAAGGGCCAATACTTTGCTTCTCTTTCCTGTTGTGGATTTCTGGTGTCTTAGATTTTTCACCTAATGACTTTTGCCCCATGATTACAACATGGCTACTATACTTCCAAAAGAAAAGAAAAGAAAGAAAGAAAGAAAGAAAGAAAGAAAGAAAGAAAGAAAGAAAGAAAGAAAGAAAGAAAGAAGAAAGGAAGGGGTGTGAGGCACAATTTTTTCTTATGATTATTCACCCTGTTAATCTGGATAAGGAGCCACAGGAAACAGATTTCCCCTGTCTCCTGTCTCATTGGTCAGAAATGTCACCACCTAAAGTTTGGCTACTAGAAATGGGATTCCCAGAATAGATTATTTCCTGGATATGATAATGGAGCTGGCTAAGAACCTTGTCGTCCATAAGATTAAAGAATTTTTACTCAACACCTATTTAAATTTACTTTCTATGAGCAGAAAATGAGGAACTGGGATGGCTGCTTGATAGCCAATGAGTGGTGTCTGTCACACCATAAATATGCATCTAAAGCATCTATCCACAAAAGGTTCTTTTAATGAAATAATAAAAAAAATCAAGGATGTCTAAGAGGTGTATTTCAAGGGCTGAAAAAAAATACTGGGCATATTTAATTTCAAAGCTAAAACATGAACCAAAGGGTGGTAATTCTGTATCATCAGCTTCAAATAAATCAATGACAGTAGTAATTAGAGATGGTATGAATCCTTCATTTTCTTTGTGAATTGTTCACAGTTGTAATTCAATAGAGAAAAAACAAGAAACAACAATAATAATAACTTTTTATTAGTCATGCTAAAGTAGCAAACCAGTGGCATGGATAATTGAAAATAGTGGATTATATGCATAATGATTAACTACTTAGGTTATTTGCCTTACCAGGGATCATTTTACATTCCCAAAGCATATTATCACATATTTATTTGAGGAAGTAATCACTAAGCATCTTGGGTGGAAAGTTCTATAAATCTAGGTCAGGAAATTTTCCACAGTTAAAATATAATGACAATATAAAATTCACTATAAAGATAAAGGTGCATTTTTATTATCAAAAAGTGTCTTGGCTGAATAGTGTTAACAATTGCAGTTTGCGAATGATAGTAGAGAACTTGCAAGAAACTGGAAAAAATTGGGATAACCCCACGCATTATTTGACTTAAATTTAGAAAGTCATTTTCTTAGTCTAGCTTCCTATGGATTCAGGGTACTTTTCCCAAATTATGCTTTGTTATAAAGTTTGAGGGGCTCAGTACTTTTTGGAATAGACTGCTGAGCACATAGACTTCAAATCAAAAGCACAGGCATACTAATATTGAGTGCACTGTTGCCATCACTGCCATTTTATTTTATGTGACTTCTCTTACACTTGCAACTATGCTGAACGGTTGTGGTGCCATTTGATGTCTAACTGAGTTCCTTGAGTAGATTACATCTTGGTCTTCTGCTGTTTGTTTGTTTGTTTGTTAATGGTAGATGTAGCTCTTATTTCCTAGTCCAATTAGTATTGTCTGAATTGTATTGCACATTTGATGGGACGGAAACTATCTTCTCAGCTATCTGTCTCAATCACTTAATTCAAGTGCATTCACAAATAAACATGAGAATCATAATACAAATTGCTTCCATATCTCATTCTGTTAGCTAGAATTCAGTGGTAAGCATTGCATTTTGTGTATTATCCTCCTTTTAAAAAAATCCTATCTACGAACTGCAACTTGGATGAATGTGCACGAGAAATAAACCAAAAAGCCAAAGTGACCACACTGATGTTATTCATTTTAAATATAAGAAAGTGGGCTGGACCTTTTTCCCCTCCTATTCTCTGTCATTTGAATTTCTGTCACTCTGAGATAGATAGTTGGCCAAGTAGTTGCACAAGAATATACGTGAGGCACATATTTGGTCTATTGGAAGATTGCCTATTATAATTTATCACTTAAAGCCAGACACTATCGAGACTGAAAAGGGGCATTATTAATAAATATTCTAGGAAAGCAGACAAAATCTGGGACTTCTCTGGGCACAACAGGACATATAATCACTCTAAATTTAAGTAACTGAAACACTTGGTTCTTCTGTACTTGTTAGCCGGATTCCTTTTTATACAATTTAGAAAGCAAAACAGAATTGAAAAAAATAAAGTCTCATAAATTAACTTCTCAGTAAAAATCCATAGAGATCACACTATGCAATCATGTGAAATGAAAGGGAAATTAACAGGAGATGGGGATTTTTACAACATGGTACAGAAAAGAGAAAGTGAGGGAAAAACACAAGACTTTAAATAGGATAACTTCACACAGCAGCACAAATGCAAGAAGAAAGGCCTCTTAAAGTGTCCCTTGGCACCAATGTTCTTATTTGCCAGAGGGCAGTTTGCCTTGGCCAAATGCTTTCTGATTTCAGTAAATCTACCTCCTGAACAATTTATGCAAGGATTTAAAGAAAAGGTTTAGGAAGAAAATTACTTTGAACTGATCACGAAATAAATCAGTTCAAACACAGTTTTGTTTCATCTGTGATTTATGGAGAAGAGTAAAATAGTATTCTATCTGGTAAACTCCACCTAATAAAATACCTAATCTAGGAAATAAATTGTTTGTGGTTGTAAGGAAATCACTAGATGGCCTTAACAACAGACTAATTTGAAAGTATGTGATGATTGCTCATTTCAAAGGGCACGAGACAGCTAAAGTCTGATGTAAAATGTTTCATAAGAATAAAGTAAGATTGGCCTCCTAATGTATAACTCACTGTTCAGGTCTGAATGTCCTTCAGTAGTCACCCATTCCAGAATATTTGTAGAATTCATGATACCCAATCTGCCTATGATTCTCTCTCTGAATATAGTATAGGGGAGACTTAAATATCACAATCCCTGGTCATTGTCTTTTTCCCTCCCCAGAACTGTTAGGACCCCCAGCTTGCAATTTCATCAGTCTTTGGATTTGTGTGTCCAATACTATACTGGATTCAGTAAAAATAATGGGAGCAAGATATAGTATTCTATTTTCAAGGCTTTTACTCTCCAACTTGAGATAACAAAAATAGTATAAGTGAAACATTGGAAGCTTGGTAAAGAGCTTAACTGTGGGAATTGTCCTGTGATTCTAAGGTTGGTGTCGTGCAGTGTTGACTTGGCTGAAGCCTGGAAAGACAGGCAGCCCAAGGAACTAAACAAGAAAAGATTATTTCCAATAACTTTGTACCACTTAGGAGGGAAGGAGCATGGAAACCTAGAATCTCTTTTGACCAGGGTGAAGGGCACATATTTTTAAAGTTTATTTATTATTATTTTGAGAGAGAAAACACACGTCGGGTGGGAGCAGAAAGACAATGGGAGATAATTCCAAGCAGACTCTGCACTGATAGCAGAGCTTACGCGGGGCTCGAACTCAGGAACTATGAGATCATTACCTGAGCCAAGATCAAGAGTCAGACGCTTAACTGACTGAGCCACTCAGGTGCCCCAAAGGGTATGTATTGATGAAAGATAACCTAAACCAGAAAAAAAAAAAATTGGTGGACGTAATAGTTAATTTTATGTGTCACCATGGCTGGATTCTGGTTTCCCAGATTATATATTATTTCTGGATCTGTTGTGAAGGTATTTCCAGATGAAATTAGCATTTGATTCTGTGGGCTAGACACAGAAGGTTGCCCTCCCCAAAATGATCAGGTGTCATCCAACCCATTGAGGGTCCATACAGAACAAAAAAGCAGAAGAAGGCAGAATTCCTCTGCCAGTCTGACTACATGAACTAACAGAGTAATCTTATCCTATCCTTGCATTATGGTATCAGGGACCTATGCTATCAGCGCTTCTCATTCTCAGGGCTTCAACTTGAACTAGATCTTATACCACTAGTTTTTCTGGGTGTCAAGCACAGCAATACTCCATCACAAAATGGAAAGTGATATATATGTGATTGAGCTTGAGCAAGTTCAAGGTATAAGTTAGTTATATGAATAAGTGGCCCAAATGCCCATATTCTCCACTCCTGCCATACTACCTTCCCTATCCCGTCCAGCACCTATGGCCTCATGGGGAGTTCCCTACAATCAACTGACAGAGGAGGAAAAGACCTTGACCTGGTTTACAGATGGTTCTGCATGACATGCAAGCACCACCCAAAAGTGGACAGCTCTAGCCCCTTTGTGGGACATCTTTCACTGGGCAGAACTTAGGGCAGTTCACCTGGTTGTTCACTTTGCTTAGAAAGAAAAAAAGGCCACATATGTGATGATAAACTGATTTCCTGGCTATGATCAATGATATGGCTGAATGGTCAGGGACTTGGGAGGAATATCATTGGAAAACTGTTGGCAAAGAAATTTTAGAAAGAGGTATGCGGATAGACCTTTCTGAGTGGGCAAAAAACATGAAGATATTTGTGTCCCATGTGAATGCTCACCAAAAGGAAGACTTAAGAATCAAGAGGACTGATGACCCATTCTTTAGATTCCAGTCATTCTTTCCTCTGGCTACCCAGGTCATTGCCCAATGGGTTCATGAATAACGTGGTCATGGTGGTAAGGATGGAGGTTATGCATGGATTTGGAAATATAAACTTCCACTCATCAGGGTCAACCTACATAGAGCCACCAGTGAAACCCAATATACAAGCAACAGAGACCAATATGAATTCCCTAAAGTGACACCACTCTCAGGGGATTCAGTCAGTGGCCTGGGGGCAGGTTGACTATACTGGACTTCCATCATGGAAAAGGTAGCATTTTGTTCTTATTGAAACAGACACTTACATTGGATATGAATTTCCCTTCCCTATATGCAGTGCTTCTGCCAAAATTAGCCCCCAATGGACCTAGAGAATTGCTTTATCCACTTTCATAATATTTTATACAGTAGCACATCTAATGAAGGAACTCACATCAGAACAAACATATGTGGCAATGGGCCTATACTCATGGAATTCACTAGTTTTACAATATTCTCCATCATCCTAAATCAGCAGGTTTGATAGACACTGTCATTGTGATTTAACAAGTCAGTTACAGTGCCAGCTAGGTAGCAAAATCTTGTATGTGTGGGGCTAGGATTTCCAGAAGGCTGAATATCTGAATCAATGCATCTACTAAATGCTACTGTTTCTCCCATAGTCAGGATCCATAGGTCCAGGAATCAAAGGGTGAAAATGGGAGTGGCACTACTCACTATTACTACTAGAAACCCACTACCAAAACTTTTGCTTCCTGTTCACTTGACATTATGCTCTTCTGGCCTAGAGGTCTTAGTTTGAAAAAGAACTAAAAACAAAACAAAACAAAACAAAAAAACAACCCTAAAACTAAAAAAGAACTAAAAAAACTGAAAAGAGAACAACAACAAAAAAAGCCACTCCTTGTAGTGTTTCTACCAGGAGACACAACAGCGATTACAGTGATTCCACTGAACTAGAAGATTCCATTGAACAAGCTATGTTGGGCTCCTCACGCTTTTGAATCTAAGATAGGAAGTACAGAGTTACTGTGCTGGTGAAAGTGACTGATCATAACTACTAAAGGGAAATTGGACCCTTAGTCCATCATGGAGGTAAAGAAGAGTACGTTGGGAATATAGGAGATCCCTTATATCTCCTATAAGAGAGATTCTGATTATTTAAGTAATAAAGCAACCTAAAATTAAGTATCTTAAAAACTTACTTTTTTCTTATATTTTCATCAACTGATAAACATATAACTTTGTTTTATATGTATTTCTGTTTAAAGATATCTCATTTAATATGTATTGCTGATTTATTAACATTGAATCCACAGACAATAGTACCATATCTTAGAGAATGAAGCTTATCTAACACATATATTTTCTCTGTAAATCACATCATAGCCTTCTTGCTCTTAGAAATATTGGACAGCTTCAGTACTAAGCTTGGGAGCCATTTTAAACAGCAAAGTCACCAATAAAAGCATAAAACTAGGAAAAACATGGCATTAAATAGACCATGAAAAGGACACTTGTTTACACTGGGAGAGATGAAACAAGAAGGCAGTATTGCCTTGTTCAATCTAGTTGAGAATACATGCATTGGGTGACTCGGATTTTTCACCGTTCTCTGCATTTACACAAATAGTGAGAAGGCACTGGGAGTATTGATTTGGAGGTTATAAATAAGTTGTATTGACTAGGCAAATTGACAAGAACAGAATTCGTGAATAATAAGGATAGGCATGTATGTATATATGCATATGTATACATATTACCTTCTTTAAAAGATTCATATTCTTTGCCCTGATATTTTGAAATTTCAAGAATATATGCTTTGGTATGGATTTTTTTCAATTAATTGTGCTGGGCTCCCTTCTGATACAATGGATCTAAATAATCCTATCTTTTTTATTTTGTAAATTTTTTTTGCTAATTTTCCTTGGCATGTTCTCTATTATCATTCTTAAACTCCTATTAATGGCTTATAAACCTTCCTGTATTGATCTCTAGTTTCTTCTCATTTCTTTCAGATTTTCCATATCTTAGTTCTTTTGTCCTAATTTCCCTTAGTATTCTCAACTTCCTCTCCTACAATATCATTGAAAAATTTATCAGTAGAACTTCTATATTTTTATTTCCAAGAGATTTTTTTTCTAAATGTTTATGTTTAATAGCATCTTATTTCTATTTTACTGATGACTATTGTACTTTATCTCTGTGAGAACCTACATTATGATTTCTCTGAATCTTTCTTTCCCTGTGTTTCTTGCAAAATTATTTTTGTGTTGTGTGTTTTGTTACTTTGTTATTCTATTTTTCATGATGGGGAGTCTTCCTTACGTTATGAATAGCATGACTGATGTTGGGCTATCATTTTAGATGTAAAAATGAATCATCAAAGAGCATGCCTGGTAAGGGTTTGTATACTGGTCAAACTCACTGTAGGGTAAGAGCATGAGGATTTAATTGCTTCACTGAGGGGCTTTCAAATATCTGTCTTTATAGACTTTTCCCTCTTAGACTAGCAAGTTTCCCACAGAGGAGCATTTCAGTCTCTTTCTTGAGGTCTTAAGTTTAATTGCCAGTATTGAGGGAACTTAGTAGGAGAAAAGAACTAGGTCACATTGTTTGATGTTAAGGGATCAGTACTCCTTCAAATATAAATCCAATCTTCCACAAGGATGGGGGAGGGGGGAAGTTATATAACTAATATGAGGGCATGTAACATATGTGAATGTCTAACTTTCCTTTTTATAGAATATTAGCTGTTTCTCCTATGTTTGGCCCTGGAACTAAAGAACACCTAATCAAAGCCATCATCAGACCCAAGACAAATATAGCCACTCAAGCTATGGACCTTATTGCTCCCAAGATCTCCTGCTAGCCCTTTACCTCTGGCACGCCAGCTGCCCTAAGCCTATCATCTCTTTCCCTGAAGATTCAGCCCTTATCTCTATAAATCTGAAGATATCTGATAGAATTTTCTATATATTTTTTTAAATTTTTTAATGTTTACTTATTTTTTAGAGAGAGAGACAGAGTGTGAGTGGGGTAGGAGCAGATAGAGGGGGAGACACAGAATTTGAAACAAGCTCCAGTCTCTGAGCTGTCAACAGAGAGCCTGATGCGGGCCTCTGACTCATGAATCCCAAGATCAGGACCTGAGCCAAAGTCAGATGATAAATAGACTGAGCCACCCAGGCACCCCATCTGATAGAATTTTCTCAACAAGACAAAACTTTGAAAACTCATCTCCTTTCTGTCTTGGAACTAGCAAAAACCCATGAATAATGCCTCAGAAGGGATTCTGTTGAGTTTTGTTTCTCTTAGGTGTAATGACACCACTACCTTTAAAAACAAAACAGGGGCGCCTGGTGGCTCAGTCTGTTGAGCATCCGACTTTGGCTCAGGTCATGATCTCATGGTACATGAGTTCGAGCACTGAGTTGGGCTCTGTGCTGACAGCTCAGAGCCTGGGGCCCGCTTTTGATTCTGTGTCTCTCTTTTGCTCTCTGCCCCTCCCCTGCTCATGTTCTGCCTCTCTCTCTCAAAAACAAATAAACATTAAAAATAAGTAAAAAATAAAAACAAAAAGCTTTGTGATACAACATTCCATCTGAACAACAAGGACAGTAAAAAATTTCCTTGGAGTTCTGGAATTCTGCAACTACTAATTGTTTTGGTTGTGAACCGGCTGCTTGCAATGCAAAGATCTAGGCTCCAACTTCCACTGCTCAACTAAATCAAGTACCATTTGTTCATCTATTTTGCATATGCCATATTCCATTATTATCCTGACTACAGTTTCTTCATCCTCGTGGTTACACTTTTATTAAGTTAGTATAATTTTGAGATGGTTTGGAAGGAGCAGAGTTGACTTCTACTTTTAGTCAGGATGGATTAATAGACTTGATTTTTTTTTTCCCACCCTAAGCACCAAAAAAAAAAAAAGAAGAAGAAGAAGAAGAAGAAAGAAAATAGAAAGTAAGAAGAAAGAAAAGAGGAAAAAGAAAAGGAAAGGAAATACATTTAACAGTGTTTTTTAAGACACTGGGCATAAAGAAATAAAGAAATAGTGACAGCTGACAGATAGTTAAAAAAAAAAAAAGGAAGGTGAGCCTTATATTTGAGAGATATTCCAAGCTGTGGCATATGGAACAAAGAGACACAGGTTCAGTTAGCAAAATGTGATTTTGGAATACTAGAAAGCCAAAATTGCTGGAGCACAGAGAGGAGAGAGTTGAGCACAGAGAACTCTGGAGATTCAGAGAAGAGTCTTCTCCAAACTCACCTGAGTATTGATCACATGTGAGAAAAGTATCTAAGGTTGGGAAAAGAACCATCTGAAAAGATGAGAGGAACAGTGCTTTCCACTCATACAGGACTAAGAAAAATGCCCATTTTCATCAACTAGTTTGCAAAATCCCATAATTCACCGGACATTGGATGGAGCACTGAGAAGGGTGTGACATGAGTGGTTACAATTGACCCTAAAATGAGCACTGCTACAGTACTACCTAATAAATCTTAAAAGCAAAACCTAAAAGGATCAGATTGTTTCTGTTTCCAAGTAACTTAACTGCATCACAGGGAAAAGTTAAGGAATTTTACAATAACATAAAAATATCAAGGATGTGCCAAGCTAAAATTCATAATATCAAACAATCAATAAAATGATACCAGGCATGGAAAGAGGTGGGAAAATATGACCTAAATGAGAAAAAAGATCAACCCATCAAAAACGACTCTGAACTGACACAGATGTTAGAATTAGCAGACACTGACATTGCAAATATGTATTGCATATGTTTCAAAGTTAAATTCAGACATGCAATGTATATTTTTAAATAAGAGTGAAAGAGAGAGGGTGAGAGAGCCAAATAGAACTTCTAGAATTGAAAACTACAATGTGTAAGATACAAATTACATTAGGTAGAATTACTAGCAGATTAGACATTATGGAAGAAGATTAGTAAATTTGAAATCAATGTACGATGAACTTGAATATAGCAATACTCAAATTAAACAGAGAGAAGAGATAACTTTTATAAAATGGAATAGAAACTCAATAAGTTATAACAACTTGAAGAGATTTAAAATGTGTAATTTGTTTTTTTTTCTTAATGTTTTATTTCTAGAAGAGAGAGAGAGAGAGAGAGAGACAGCATGAGCAGGGGAGGGTCAGAGAGAGAGGGAGACACAGAATCTGAAACAGGCTCCAGGCTCTGAGCTTGCAGTCAGCACAGAGCCCGATGCGGGGCTCGAACCCACGAACCACGAGATCATGACCTAAGCGAAAGTCGGACGCTTAACCGACTAAGCCACCCAGGCGCCCCTAAAATGTGTAATTTGAACTTCTAAAGAATAGTATGGAAGAATAGAAAAAAGAAAATTAGAGAAATAATGACCCCGAAGGTTTCAAGTTTGATGAAAACTATAAACCCACAAGTCCAAGCACACACACAGCACACACCCAAAAAACAAAAAAAATTTCACCATGGAACATTATTATAAAATCACTCAAGATCCTTGATAAAGAGAACAGCTTTAAGGCCAGGGGGAAGGGGTAAATACATTTTAAACAGGATAAAGATAAAGATGTTAGCAGATTTTTGTTAGAAACAGTGTAAGTAAAAGACAGAAGTTAGCATGTATAAAATACTGGGGTACCTGGGTGGCTCAGTAGGTTAAGCATCCGACTTCTGCTCAGGTCATGATCTCACTCACGGTCAGTGGGTTCGAGCCCCACATCAGGCTCTGTGCTGACAGCTAGCTCAGAGCCTGGATCCTGTTTCAGATTCTGTGTCTCCCTCTCTCTCTCTGACCCTCCCCTGCTCACACTGTCTGTCTGTCTGCCTGCCTGTCTGTCTCTCTCTCTCTCTCAGAAATAAATAAAAGCATAATTTTTTAAAAACACATACATAAAATATTATTTTTTTAAGAAAAGAAAGGGAAATCTAGAACCCTATATCCAGGGAAAATTCTTTCTACAATGAAGGCATATAGAACCTGAAAGGATTGGTCACCACGAGTCCCACATGGCAGGGAATGTAAAAGAAAGTTTTCAGAAGTAAAATGATACCAGATGGAAATATATATCTACATAACAAAGAAAAGCATTGGATATGGTAACAGCTTAGTTTATTTTATATCAATTACACCTCAAATAAGCTATTTTTTAAAATTACAATGAGATATTACTATATCAATTACAATGGCTAACATTAAAAAAAAATGGACTATCTCAAAGACTAGAAGGATGTAGAGCAACTCGAAACCTCCTTCATTGCTGGCTTGAGTCGACACTGGTACAGCCACTTAGGAAAATAGTTTGGAAATTTCTTTTGAAGCTGATCATGTACTTAAAATGTGTCCCAGCAACCATACTTTTAAGGATTTACCTAAAGGAAATGTAAACTTATTCAACTCCAAAACCTGTGTACAAAAATATCTTAATAGCTTTACTTATAATCGTCAAAAACTAGAAACAACCCACTGTCCTTCAACTAGTAAATGGATAAACTGAAAAACTTTTCTACAAAACAAAAGAAAAAATACTGATATACTAAACAACATGGATGAATCACAAATGCATTATACAAGACTGAAGAGGCCAGACTGAGAAGGTTACATACTGTATGACTCCACTGACTTTGGAAAAGGCAATGGTTATAAAAATAGAAAACAGATCAGTGGTTGGAATGAGAAACTGATTCTAAAATTCAGCACTAGGTCACTTTGGGAAGTGATGGACCTGTTCTGTATCCTGATTTTGGTGAAGGTTACATACTTGTATGCCCTCTCAAAACTTAAAGAA
The DNA here is from genome assembly GCA_017311185.1 of Proteles cristata cristata. NCBI lineage: Eukaryota > Metazoa > Chordata > Mammalia > Carnivora > Hyaenidae > Proteles > Proteles cristata. Next base: position 585,258 of record JAESUZ010003350.1, on the reverse strand, counting down.
GTATACTCCAATTTTACTATACGTTTCAATTATACTATATGTACATTTTAAGCAAAAATTAAATGCAATTAAAAATATGTTTAGCCAGAAATAAATACTGTGTGGTCCTGTCAGGCAATTTTCCTAATGTATACTATCACATGCAGAGTGATTAGATCATATAATCTAATATATACTATCAACTTCTAGTTTCTGTGTACAACATCTAATAGAATGAAATAGAAATGATGCACCAGGATAGGCTAGGATTAGTTGTAGCAAGTAGATGTTATGCTCTTAGTTTACAGATGCAAAACTGTGTCCAGTAAAATGAACTTACTTACTCCGAACAGATAGCTTGTCTGTGGAATATATACTCAGAGATTAAATTCAATTCCACAGTACCATATCATCTTCTAAATCAGGTAATTTGTAATGCTATGTCTTACATAGTGTTATGAGACTAAACTTTGAAGCCAGACAGCCTGGTTCTGAATTCCAACTTGAATACTTTTGAGCTCAGGGGGCCTTTACGTCACTGTATCCCATTGCTTTCATCTGTAAAAGGGGGATGATAGTTATTTCTCCTTCATAAGCTTATTTGGAGAATCCAATGAGCTTAATACTTGTAAGCATTTAGAAGAGATCCTGGCATAAAATAAGTGTTCGATATATCTCAATTATTTATTTTTTGGCCACTAATTTCAGCAAATAATTTCCAGACAGGCACACGTTCTGAGTTTTATTGTTTGAGGCCAAGGCAGAGTTGTAACTATATCCAAGACACATCACTCTGTAGACTTGTATGAAAGTGAATTTCCTCACTGCACCAGTAAAAGATGGCTTCAAGTAAGTTTCATTTACACTGTAAAAAAAACGTGAGTTTCAGTCCCAGTATACATTTTATACAGATGAGGAAACAATATTGATTGTGTAAAGAGAGGTGCTGTCTATTTGATTCACAAATTCTTTTGTTAAGTTGGTTTTCATCATTTGGTCGTTCTTTAAAGCACAAACTACATTTACAAACTACATTTCTCTTTTACTTCTTTTTGTTGTTGTTTCCCCGACAGTAAATGAGCCAAACTAAAGTTTCCAATGGCAACATTTGCTCCTTTATCACACAAGCAGGATCTTAGGGCTAGCAGGAAAAGCTTTATAAGCTGACTAATAGAGGGGAGAAGAGAAATCCAAAGGGTTAGAATGGGAGCATTCTGCCTTCATTTCACACCATGACTCTAAAGGAAGAATGGAACCACAAGAATCCCCCCGTTAAACTAGGGGTCAAACAGTTATGCCAATCACATTCATTGTGTTCCGCAAAGCTAGGTTTTGTCCGTGTTCACAAGACTAGATTTCCCTTATGCTAATCAGCTCTACGATCTAACTGGCCGATTTTCTTTTCCTGACAATTACATTGTGATCAGTAGCATCTGTGTTATAGAGAACTGAAACCAATCCAGTACAAGCCAAATATCAGGAAACTTCTATTATTACATTCACTGAATTTAATCTTCTTCATGCTATTGATAACATTATTGTTGTTGTTCTAGTTCATGTTATGGTTGTTGCGTTGGAGACCTGAACTATAAAAGTACTGGAAGATGTTTCAGGTGGGAAGTAATAATGTGATAATCAGGCTGTCACCTAGTTGGTTTATTCTGCTGGACACTGCAGTCTTGTATTGCCCTTTTAAGTGATATGCATCATTTAAAAAGTGTTCAGAATTCAGTAGAACTAATTAGTTAGAACACACAGCCCAGAAATATGAGTAAACATTTTATGTAGTTGAGTAGGTAAGCAAGTCATGGTATTGCTCGGAAAATTGATTCTCAAAGCCGAAATTGATCTTGTTGAAAAGGCCTGCGAGGAATACATAAATATAGGGACTTTGTGTAATCTGATAGTTCTACAAAGTAAACTGAGTGTTAGTAAACTTTGAGCTTTCTTTTCTTGAAGAACAAGTGAGATGTGCAATATAAATTGTGCTTTCACTGTGATATTAAGTGATTAGTAGCAGTTGGAGTTATTTTTCCCTGTTTTATTAGTAACTCTCCAACAGGAGAAAAGAAACATCCTGACAATTCAGGAAATTTAGTGACATTTTAATGACTTTTATCAGGGTGGAAGTGTAGATTAAAACTTTTCATAAGTGGCATATAAAATTCTTATAAGGTTTTATGTTCGTCCTCTCTTTCTTGACAGGAGAAAAATTAAAAGTAAACAAAAAAATTTCAGGACTGAATTACTAATTTCTCATGAGCCTCTGGGGGAGGGGGGAGGATAATTCATTCCCTTGCCTGTCCTCAATTCTTCTCCATTTTAAAACGGAGTTCTGTTTGTCTAAGAGTTTCACATAGCAAACAATTTCTGCCTTTGAGGAAAAAAGACATTGTCACTGGTGTGCAGAAACGCAGCTTCAGTAGGTCTGTGCTCACAAGAGAAGCTCAAATGAGTGCGGTTTGTCTCGACTGGGGTCAGCACAGCATCTGCTTTCCCATGTAATCATGCATCTAATTTCCTTGCCTTTGAGGATCATAGTAAATAGAATTTGAAAAAAAAAAAGTGGGTGGAATAATTTGACATTAGTTTTATTTGGATTGAATCCAAATAAATAGGAAGTGTGAAATAGTTGGAGCTTTTAAAGTAATTGATAAGATGTGATGACTCTCACAGCAATAGAATTCATACATAAGAAAAAAGTAAATTGTGTATCAACAGAAATCCACATTTTTGGCCAAACTCATTTCGTTCCAATTTTCCAAGAATTAAAAATAAAATAATCAGATTACTGATCTTCAGTAATCACCAGATATCCAATGATGACGAAGAGTCAGGATATCTAAATACAGATATTCAAAATTTGACAGAAGATTTGACAGTTGAGCATGTGGAAAGGCAGATAGCAAAAATTTCCTATTCAAATATGCAGATGTTTAAGTAAGGAAATGATTTTTGCAAAATAGCAAGTAACCGGAAAATGAGTACTCTGTATAATACTTGGGTGTGAATCATGACTCTTAGATACAGATAGTATAGAAAACCAGAACAAGGGTTTGTTAAACTGGACTTCTTTAAGTTCTGGATCCCATGGCATGTTCTCGGAGGTTTGTTAGCTGGTAACACTTATTTCTAAAATAGTTTGGGTTAATTTTAGAATAAAAGTTAAGAATAATAATAAATACTTATTGGGAATTGAGTGTGAAAGGCATTTTCTAAGTGACTAACACATATTAACTTTTCTAACAGTCACATAAGTCTATGTGGTAGCTATTATTTTTATCTTCATTTTATGGATAAGGAGACTGAAGTGCAAAAAGAATATATATCAGGCCACAATTATTTGCAAATAAAGCTGGAACATTATAAAAATGATTACATGTAATCTGGAATTTCTGGTCAACAAGCACTTAATATTCTAATAGTACAATAAAATTATAATATCCAAGTTGCCATTTTGGTTTGCATTAATTTTGATGTCACACACTTCTACTTAGATTAGCTCATACAAATGAGAAAGAACAGAGGAAGACTTAATACGTGATATTTTATTAAGCTATGTTTCTGTGCTAAATAACTGTCATATCACTATAGAACATTCTGCAAAAGAAATATATATATAATAATTTATGTATTGTATATAAACATAAATATAAATATATAGTAGAGAGGCATAATGGAAAGATTTTGAGAGAATGATTATGGAGTAAGACAAACTGAATTATACTACTCAATACTCCCCTTTCCAGCTGTGTGACTTCAGGTATGTTACCTACACTTCATGTCTTTATATCCTCATTTTTCTTAAGAGGTCTAATGCTGTCTTACAAGGCTGTTTACGGTGAAGATTCAATTAGAAACTGTATCTGACAATAAAAAATGCCTTAAAACAGTACCCCTCAAAGAGTCTCAATATTTTCCTTCATTAAGTCACTTCCTTTTATCTGGAAATTCAGCTTTTTGAAAGCAGAAAACAACAGCTTTCTCTTCGGAGTCATTCACAAAACCTAGCACAGATGATTTTCTTGTCAATAAGGGTAACTACCTTCCATTCCAAGGATTTAAAAATGTACCCTGTATACATTGTTTTATAAGGTCCCTCATCAATTCAAGGATGGCAATCAAATCCTGGAGGTCTCTGGGTGTATTAGTTAGAGACCAATATTATTAGTCTTTTAGCTTCTTTGGGGAAGCAGAACCATATTGTGTATGTGTGTGTGCACAGGTGTGTTCGTGTGTGCACATGTGTGTGTTTGTATGTGTATAGAAAATAAAGAATTAACTCACATGATTATGCAGGCTGACAAGTACCAAGATCTGCATTCGAAATCTGGAGACTCAGGATAGCAGATGGTGAGCCTGAAGGCCTAAGAACCAGAAGAGCACATGTCAGCATTTGGTTCAAATTCTAGCAAGATCAAGCGCTGGAAAGAGTCGGTGTTTCAGTTCAAGTATGAAGACTCAAAATCACCAATATCTCAGCCCAGGTTAGTCAAGCAGAAGGTGCTTCCCTTTACTTTGCAGCAGGGCTGGGCTTTCTGTTTTATTCAGGCCTTCATCTGATTGGATGAAGCCCTCTCACCTTCAGAGAGCAATTTGTTTACTTAGATTACCAATTCAAACATTGATCTCATCGAAAACACCCTCACAGACACAACCAGAATCACATATGGCCAAATACTTGAGTAATTCTTGGTCCAGCAAAGTTGACCTATAAGAGTTACCTATTATAGTGGACCATCTTGAGGCACGTTGCCAGTCATCATACTCAAGTTACTAGCTAGATCCAGAGAGACAAGTATATCTGTATTCACCAAAAAAAAAAAAAAAAAAAAAAATCCATTTCTAGCTATCAACTTCCCACTTCTCAATAGAATCCCAGGAGTTCTAGGGGGCCTATCAACCAGTCAAGTGTCAAGGTGAATCCTTTTACAATCTTGTAGCCCGATGTGTCTATCATATCCAATAACCAAAAAGTTATTTTTACTCTTGACCAAAAATGCAAGATACTCTTTTTTTTTCCATCTGTCCTTTCCCTTCTCTTCATTCTCCTATCTCTATCTACCTCACCAGCTTTCTACTGAATTCACGATGACCACTCATCCATATTTACCTGGCCTCCTCCTACTTCATTGGTCATACATTTATCAGGTTCAGCTTCCTTTGTCCAAATCATAAATCAGGGTCAGTACCAACTTGGCTTTCTTCTTATCATACAATTTCTACACAGTTTCTCTAATTAATCTCATTCACTTTCAAAGCTTTTTTGTGGTGAATATCCTGAAGTTTCTTCAACTTGTAAATCTAGCCCAGGCTTTTCTTCTGTGATTCACAATGGTATGTACAGGCTTTAAAGGATCATCTCCAGTTCACTCGCTTGTGATAGTCTGAATACTTCACAAACCACACTGAACTACTTGTCTTCTTCTGCCTGACCGACAGATACCATTTCCCATGTTTTATAGCTACAGCAGAATTGATCTACACAGCTTTAGTATTTTAAATTTAAAAGAAAAAATACATGTATATTGTACTAATTTCATGGAATTTCCCCCATGGCAGACGAGTGCAGTAAGAGAAACAAAACTGTCCCTGGGTGATGGGCAATTGCTAAATGATGCCTTGGCTGCCCTCAGAGCTATGGCTTCATCATTATCTCTTATTGTCTCTTTCTTCTGTGCTTTTTCAGCTCAGAAACAAGGCAGGTAACATGGCACTAAAGTGCAATTCTGGAGGATATGCCTTGGGGCCATATTAGCCATGATTTCATTAAGTAATCAATCGATTGTTGAAATGTAGTTGACAATATTACCCATTAGTCTAAATTGCAATATTTAAGGTCCAAGATTGGCAAACTCTAAAATTCAATGCTGTATCTGTAGCTGTATAAATGCCAGTGATTTGCAAAACCAAAGCCAAAATTATAGATTACAAAAAATTATATAGTATTGGGACATATTTAGCAACACTATAAAATCCAGACATATTTAGAAAAGTCATTTCTTTTGATATGTGTTTTGCTTTTTATTAGAATGTCCTAACTTCTGACCAATGAGTTGCCATATGATAATTTGTTTTCTCAATTTATGGTTTATGGATACCTGCACTTGATTCATCTGGGGTAGGTGGTAGATGGTTCAGATTAGCTTACTCACTACACAGGAGAAGTGAGAGCAACTTTCCCAAGGCTCCCATGTATGATGTGTCTTCTACAAGCAGATATACCCGTGAGAGTCTGTAACGAGCAAACACATGAGGTAAAGGCCCTGTTTCTGCTACTTTCCCTATTTCTACTACATGTAGGATTATGGATTTTCATAGAACAGCTGTAGGAGATCCTTCTCCCTCTTTCACAGTGTTTTAGTGTCAACAGGGAAGGTGTGTACCATCCATTCTGCTGGCATGTACTGTGACTCAGACTGCCTAACTCCCTTGAACCATGGTCAAGGTAGCCAATGAAGTTTCCTTTATGACCCAGTTCAGCGGTCATGTTGGAAGTCGAAATGGAAGTCAAACCTGGAATCTGGTATGCGAACTCTCCCAACAATTTTGTAAACGTCTGATTGACACCTTTCTATCCCTGTCTTCTGAAACTACAGGTAGTGGTTTTGTTATCTGCAACCTAATGGACACAGAATGCTTTATTTATTATTTAATATTTTATTAAAATGAAGGTATCTTCATTTTAAGCTATCTTCCTAGGACAGCAGGTGCACCATGAAATTTGAGAACCTCTGTTAGGTCAAACATTTTGGGGGGTAAAACTATAAAAGGATCACCATTATGAACTAACAAGCTAGGCAATGAGCTTCAATTTAAATGGAGTCCTATTGAGCAGCCTCTTATTACACGCCTTGCCAAGAGCTCTCCTTCTGGTAAGTTCTTTATAAATAAATCATCATGTTGTATGTCCTGTGATTTCACTGATTTGGCTACATCACAAACTCAATGGGAGTCATTTATATAAACCAGTATATAAAAGGACCAGGCACAAGAGATCTTCCTTGAAGACACACTTTATGTTGAACAGTCATGGTCTACAACGGTAGCATTCTCTCCCCTAGGAAATTTGAATGTGAGACAAGAAGCAGACAGTTGACTTGTATAGATGCAGAGAGCCCACTGAAAGAATTCTCTGGTATCTCTAAAGCCTCACAAGTCATGACTTCAAAGATAAATCAGCCAGTAACAACTGTAGCTGCAGTAATAAACCCAGAGGCAGAACACAGGTGAAACACAATGAAGCAGAATATAAAGATAAAGAGCAAAGAACACCAGTTATATGGTGAGAAAGCCCATTAGTGCCAATTGCTACAGAGGCGCTGTAAGCTCTGCACTATGTTCTAGATCCTGAGACTTAGCTCTAAAACATGGTAAAACATTTCTAGATTTTTTAAGTTTATTTATTTAACTTGACAGAGGGGGAGAGGAAGAGGGAGGGGCAGAGAGAGAGGGACAGCGAGAGAATCCTAAGCAGGCTCCATGCTTTCAGTGCAGAGCCCGATCTGGGGCTTGAACTAACGAACCGTGAGATCATGATCTGAGCTGAAATTAAGAGTCAGACATTAAAATTACTGAGCCACCCAGGTGCCCCTCTAGTTTTCTGTTTGTTGGTTTAATGTAGTGGATGCTGTGGTATGCCAACCATGTCCCTGGCTTCAAATTCATACCTCCAGCTGCTGGAGGAATGTTGTCAACCGTTAACATTTGTTATCTGAGTACTTCTCCAATACTGCTTTCAGCTTAAGAGAGCTACCTCCTCTGAGGTCACATCCCCTTCCTGGAAACAACCTACATCTAATAACTACTCCAGGCAGGGATGTAAGGCCCAGTCCTCATTGCCTTTTTGTCATACATCTCTGCAGAGTCATCCCAGCCTCCATGGGACTGGCTGAGGCTCTTCTAAGGACAGCAGTGAACCTCAACTTCTTCCTTTACCCATTCCTATGGTCTTCACTCTCTCCCAGCTGTTGATCCAAAGAGCACATCCCAATAAATGTCTGCATGCAAATTTCTACCTCAGAATCTATTTCTCAGAAAACTCAACCACTGATAGATTTCTTTCCATGGAGTGTCCAACTGAAATAGTCTAAGTAAGTATATCTCTGGATTATCCAAATTGAAAAAAAAACTGTTTAAATAAAAATTATTTTTAAGGCTCTACCAAGTAAATATTTGAAGTACTTAAGTTGCTGTAACCAGACTGACTTTCTCACAGTGTACTGGGATTATTTGCTGGAATGTTTTCAGTTTCTAGACTGATCACCCTAGAAAACTATTTATTTCTTTTACAAATATGTTTATTGTTGTATCTAAGTTTCCCTCATTAACTTACCCATAAAACTGACTAAAATTAAGTAGGTCAGTCACAAGTTTCTATCTTATAATAAAGCTCCTATCTTATAATAAATAAACTCTCAAGGAAACCAAGACTTTTAAAATGAAATACCTCTGTTTTACTAAATATAACCAGAAATATGCTCATCAAAGGCTTTATCATATTTTACCTTATTCATGTACAAAAAGTTGATATAATTTCAGAATCTGTGAAGAAGATTCTAACAGTTGTTGGTTCTTTTTCTGAACATATAAATAGAAGAAAGAATGAAATCAGAATTCAACATAACAACTGAACAACAGTGAACATACTTTTAATATGTTTCCTAATGCTGATCTAAGTTTGTTCAAAAGCTGAGAAAATAATATATTTGGTAGAGACTCATCTACAGATACGACTACTAACTGGACAAAATATGAATCAGAACACTAAAAAAAAAAATCAAATGAACTTGTATTAAGAATCCTGAAAAGTAAAATGTGAAATTAGGTTGCATACTGTGCTAACAAATCTGGAATATTATTTGTCTAGATTGAATGTTCTTCAAAGCCTTTAATGTATACTTTCTTAGGAAATAATATGACTCTCTTTAGGAACCCATTCTTACAAGAAATTAAAGTAGAACATCTGCTGATAGTATGCAAGATTTAATTATAGGGACCAAGGATACAAATATTTAAATCCATACTAGTACCTCTACCTGATTAACCCTCAAATATGTGCACAAACTTTGAAATATAGCTAGCTCTAATAAAGTTTAGCTCACTTAATCATAAACATAAGCTGATTTCTGCAATGGTTGCATTAAAATGTCAGTACTTTGAAAGCCAAAAACAATTAAAACAATTTGAGTATTTATACTGTGCTCAAAATAGTACAAAAGTATCACAAATCCACCTTCCCAGTATTTCCACTTCTTGATATTGCCCCTAAACTGCATCTACCTTTTCTCTCCCCTCATTCTAACCCACCAAAAACCCTCCCCATAACTCTGTCATTTGTGGTCTTTTTCCTTCTTCCACTCTCTTAGTTCATTACACGTTTACTCTCCTCTCCCACTTTCCACCCTGCCCTCCTCTTCTTCCTTTACTTTGTATCTCCTCTTCCTCATCATTTCTTCATCTATATCTGTCTTCATCTTTTATTTTTGATTCAGGCCCTGAATCAAACCACAAAAGAGGCAAAAATCACCCTAGATTTGAAAAATACTTTCCCTTTTTTGGTCTCAGAATGTTTGATCTGGGATTTCTATCAAGAGTTAGTTAAGGGTCATAGCTATTATAAACCAATGGTTAAGACCATTGACTCTTCAAATCCTAATCCTCCTGACTTTGACATTTACTAGCTTTGTGAGTGTTGGGAAGATCGTTAATCATTTCCAGCCCTTCTTTCTTAAATTGGGTTATATGCATCAAGTTCTCACGAGGGTGCTCAATATATAGTTAATGAGTAAGTGTGCAATAAATATTAGCTACTTTTATTATTATAATAATTATTATTTCTATTCATTCTAAAGTACATGGCTCAGCCTTTCTTACTTCTTCTGTGGTCTTTAGAGGGATATAAAATAGACTGTTAGGAGTTCAGAAGGCAAAGAAACTGAAAAAGTCTATACTCCTATCTTTTGGTTTAATGCCTCCTATATCTATACAGCTCTTGCTTATCCCTGACACTAACTAACTTCCACTGAGCCATCCCGACCTAGGGGCTCAGTCCTAAATTCCTGTGCCCCTAAAGAATCTTTTTGTGGATGCTTCACTAAAATGCACTGTTGCTCTCACTGGGTCTCATAACCATTTTAATATATACAATAAAGAGTTTGGGGCGCCTGGGTGGCTTAGTCGGTTAAGCGACCGACTTTCGCTCAGGTCATGATCTCGCGGTTCGTGGGTTCGAGCCCCGCGTCGGGCTCTGTGCTGACTGCCAGCTCAGAGCCTGGAGCCTGTTTCAGTCTGTGACTCCCTCTCTCTCTGACCCTCCCCTGCTCACGCTGTCTCTCTCTCTCTCTCTCCTAAAAATAAATAAAACATTAAAAAAAACACAAAATTCTAAAAAAAAAAAAAGAGTTAGATGATGAAACATGTTCTAGGGCTAATTTAGCCCACAATTTAATAATATTTAGCAAACATTTATTAATGAATTACTAGAAATCATTCAAAAGAGCTGGGATCCATGACATAACCACAGAAGATAGAATTTATAGCCTTGAGGGACTCACATTCCAAGAAAATAAATCAAAGAATTAAAACACCTGATAAATCCTTTTTACATGTAATTATGGAGCCAGAGGCTTATGAGATACTCAAGAAGGGCTGTGGCCTTTGGTGGTTAAGTGAATAGGAAGGATCTTCAAGAATTGCTCCCTGAGAAGTTGGCACCTGACTTGTTCATAACTAGGACCACAGGGAGGTAACAGGACCGAGAGCAGAGAGGGAGGTGGGTTAGCTATATTGGACAGTAGAAGTGAAGCCTTATGGAAAAAAATGATACAATTTGGGATGAAAATTCCAAAGGTTCTGACATGTACAGTAGCAGACAGGCAGGGTGGATGTGAGAGATATGTAAGAGAACAAAATTTAAGGCAGTACTACTCAAAACCATTCAGATGATTCGCCACCAGGGGCAGAAAAGGAAAGAAAACGTGATAATGAAGAAGGTTTGGGGGTTCGAGCCCCACATTGGGCTCTGTGCTCACAGCTCAGACCCTAGAGCCTGCTTTGGATTCTCTGTCTCCCTCTTTCTCTGCTCCTCCCCCTCTCACGCTGTCTCTCTCTCTGTCTCTCTCTCTCTGTCTCTCTCAGAAACAAATAAAACCTTAAAAAAAAATTAAACAAAAAACTCAAGAACACCCATAAGACTTCAAAGTATCCAAAATCTAATAGAGTAAAATTTAAAGTGACTGTCATATAATAATAAACTACTAGGCATGCAATAAAGCAGAAAAACTTAAGATACAGGGAAGAAAGAAAAAATCAAATAAAAGCCACCCAGAACTGACAGATGTTAGAATCCCAAGACAGGAAATTAACACAATTGCTGTAAGTGTATTCCATATACTAAAATATAATAAATATATTAAGATGTGGAATATATTTATAAAAGACTAAAATGAATATTCTGGAAAATGACACATAAATATCTGACAAAATATCACTGGGTAGAATTAAGAGAAGATTAGAAATTGCAGAAGAAAAACACGAGCATTAGGACAGCTTTAAGCAGTTGAAATATATGTACACTGGACTGCTTGGAAGAAAGAGAAAAGGTTACAGAGAAAAACATAAGAAACAATGACTCCAGGGGCGCCTGGTTAGCTCAGTTGGTTAAGTGTCTGACTTCGGCTCAGGTCATGATCTCATGGTCCGTGAGTTTGAGCCCAGCATCGGGCTCTGGGCTGATAGCTCACAGCCTGGAACCTGTCTTTGGATTCTGTATCTCCCTCTCTCTCTGACCCTCCCCTACTCATGCACGCACGTGCTCTCTCTCTCTCTCTCTCCCTCTCTCTCAGAAATAAATAAAACATTAAAAAAAAGAAATAATGACTCTATATTTTTCAAACCTAGTGAAAACTATACATCAAAGGATCCAAGAATCTCAGCAAACTTCAAGCATAAGAAATATGAAGAAAACTACACAAAGGTACATTATCAAATTTCACAAATCATGTAATAAAGGAAAAAATCTTAGTAGCATACAGAGGAAAAAGCTCCATTTTAGGGGAACACAGATAAGAAATTCCACAGATTTCCCATCAGAAACAATGTAAATGAGGAGACAATGGGGCAACAAAATCAAAGTACATCAAAAATCAATTCAGAGTTTTATGTTTATGTAACTTTTCCTCCAAAATTGAAAGCAGTAAAAGCTTTTGAGGAATTAAAAGTTGAATGATCTCATTACCAAATTCTCACTAAAAGAATGCTAAAGGAAAGTACTTCAGATGGAAGAGAAATGATACCAGATGAAAAAGGGAATGAAGATAATAGGAAATGGTAATAATGCGAGTAAATATAAGACATTTTCTCATTTACATTACTTTTAAAACAATTGACTGTTCTAACAAAAATAAGAACAGTGTAGTATCATGGTTTATAACATAATTAGTAATAAAATATTTGGCAACAATGGTACAAAGACCGATAAGTAAGAAGTAGAAAAATACTTTTGTAATATTCTGATATTTTACATAAAATGTTATAATTACACTTTAAGTTATTCTTTAATAAGAAAAGATGTATAGCATAAGCCATAAAAACAATAACAAGAATTATAACCTAATATATTAAGAAAAGAGATAAAATGTTAAAAGTACTAAATGAACAACAAAAAAGCATAAAAATTATTAATAACAAATGGACAAATGGAAAACAAGTAGCAATTATAGATTTAAACATAATCACATCAAAAATCACACTAAATGTAAATAAACAAAGTAATCAAATCAAAAGATATAGAATGATCATAGGAGATTTAAAATAAAAGCAAGGCCTACTAAAGTTGTTTATTAGAAACTTACTTTAATTATTTTTTTAATTTACAACCAAGTTAGTTAGCATATAGTGCAACAATGATTTCAGGAGTAGATTCCTTAATGTCCCTTACCCATTTAGCCCACCCCCCCCACATCCCCTCCAGTAACCCTCTGTTTGTTCCCCATATTTAAGAGTCTCTTATGAGAAACTTACTTTAAATAAAAAAGACACAGATAATTCAAAGTGAAAGGATAAAAAAAGATATACCACAATAACACTAATGAAAAGGAAGTAGGATTGTCTATATGGACATTAAACAAGTACATTTCAGAGAAAGTAATATTGAAAGAGAGAAAGAAAGTATGTCATAATGGTAAAGATGTTAGTTCATCCTGAGGATTTAGCATTCCAATGTTTATGCACAGAGTACCCGTTTCAAAATTCATGAAGCAAAGACTAATACTACTGATAGGAGAAATAGATAAATCCATCAATGTAGTGAAATATTTAACTATCCCTTCTTCAATACTAGGAGAACAATTAGACCAAAAATCTGCAAGGATATAAGAGATATGAACATCAACAATCAACTTGACCTAATTGACATTTATAGAATATGCACCCAACAACAGAGAAATCCATTACTTGCAAGTACACACAGAACATTTGCAACATACACAATATTCTATGTCATAAAATCAGCCTCTTAAATTTAAAACCATTCGAATCTTACAAAGTACACTCTCTGGCAACACTACAATTAAATTAGAAATTAAAATTAGAATTCAATACTACAATAAAATTAGAAATCAAAGTATATTCTCTGGCAACACTACAATTAAATTCGAAATTTTAAAAAATATTTGGAAACTAAATTGCACAATTATATATAACCTGTTGGCTATGAAGAAATAAAAAAAATCATAAAGAAATTTGAACTGAATCAAAATGAAACCACAAGATATGCCACTAAAACAATACGTGGGGTAAGCTTATCATCTCAATTCAGTGGCCTCAGCTTTCATCCTAAACAACTAGAAAAGAGGTTAGCCAAAAGTAAGCAGAAGAAACAATAATAAATACCAATTAGCATCCTCACTGACTTCATTAGCACATCTCTTCCTTTACTGAAATGTTTAAATCTGATTTTGAATTAACATATGTGGAACTAAAACTATCCTAAACAGTGTATTAGAAACCAAGGACAACAAAAAACACATCTATAAAGTTGCATATATTTGATTCCAGCAATTCCATTATTGGCAATTCATGCTATGGAAATGAACTTAATGGATTAAACTATTGTACAAAAATTTTTACTACCACAATATTTATAATAGCAAAACTTGGAAACTATCTGACTATCCATATAATGGGAGATCGATTAAATTATCTGTGTGTATCAACTCAATGGGATGTGATGCAGCATTTACAAATCATAATTGGAAAGTTTGATAGTTGGAATTCTTATTAATAATCATAATTACAACTATCTTTCCCTCCCTTCCCCCATGGACAGAGAGGGAGGGAGGCAAACCACAAGAGACTCTTAAATACAGAGAGCAAGCTGAGGGGGGATGAGGGGGATGGGGAAATGGGTGATGGGCATTGAGGAGGGCACTTATTGCAATGAGCACTAGGTGTTGAATGTAAGCCAACTTGAAAATAAAAATAAGTAACTAATCATAATTACAATTAGTTCAAAATAGCTCTATAAAAACAATGATCACAAAGACTTCAAATATCCTATCCTTTCCATCTAACCCACCATAACTTTGTCCATGCGCACACCATAGCTTGCCATAAATAAAACAATTCGCAAACACAACTGAGTGTGCATATACAGACACTGGCATTGAAAGTGAGAAGCCACATGGTGAGATTTAGGATTTTCTTCTTAATGTAAAAATTCCTGTTTTTGTCTGGACAATGATTTCACTTTAAATGATGAACAGTACTGCACTGTTCCCAATTCATCAGGGGTTTAAGAGACTTGAATGATCACCCTTGAGCAGTCACCATGGCAGTGACTAACTATGGTAGAGACTAACTATGGTAGAAAAATCTGAGAATTGAGGTATTTATCCATTGGTAATTCAATATCCTGACCATCCCTTTCAACCTTCCAAATAATCACTTTATAAAAATCATACAGATAATTGAAACAGATTTTTCCCTTCAATAATTATCTCAACTCTCAACTCATTTTGCTGTTTAAAATCTGCTTCAGTAATGTTCCTTACACTTTAATTACAAATGAATCACCTGGGGATCTTGTTAGACGGCAGACTTTGATTTTGTAGATTAGGAAGGGGCCTGAGAGTCTTCATTTATAACAAGTTCCCAGGTGATGTCAATGCTGCTGGTCCAAAGACCATACCTGAGTAACAAGTCACTTGGGACTTGAGTAATTTACTTACCTGGTGAATCTAGATCATTCATATACTTATATATGTGTGTAAACAGATGCCCAACTATTTTAATTGTTATGTCAATTTTAGACGTCAACATCAAGGACATTTTGGAAAACTACCTATTATTTCTAAATTCTTTCTAAATGAAGGAAAGAAAGGTGGGGGTGGGAGAAAGAAAAAAGAGAGACAATGAGAAAAAGAAGGAAGGACAGAAGAGAGAAATAAAAAGGGAGAAAGGGAAAGAAAAAAATGTTGAGTTGATGCTTGGCAGAAGCTTGAGTTGAATAATGATAAAAGTAAAATCTAGTTTGCAAGTACTCAAAAAGCATCAAAAATTCCAGTAACTCCTGCTGATAGAAAAAAATAATACACGTTCATTTTCCAAATTGGGAAACTTTGAAAAGAAATAAAGGAGAAAGTATATCCTTGTAATACAATCAATAAGACATAACGTTTACATACACATGTATATATTATGTTAAATAAATGTCTTTTAATGTGAAAAGAGACATATTAACAGTGTATATCCTTTGTTATTTTTGTAGAATTGCAATCAACATACCATATTTGTATCTTTACCTTTTACTTTTATACAGCATATATGTTCCCTGAGGTCCAAGATTGTGTCTTTGATGTTTTATATTATTTTAATAGTAACAATTAACATCGTTAAACATTTATTATATTCTAGAAATTATACTAAGAACTTTACAGATGTTATACCATTAATTCCTTATAACAAGAATAAGTGAAAACTACTGTTAATTTAATCAATTAACATATAATCAATGTTTATGATTATAAGTCATATTTCAGGAGTCTGAAAATTAAGTTATAAGTAGGGGGTTTTCATTTCTGGTAACATCAGTTTGATACACTGAATGAAATGAAAAAAAACTTGGATTAAATTTTTAAAAACACGGAGATGTCATTCCGAGGTCAGAATAAGAAAAGCCCAATAGAAATGTAGGCAAGAGCAAAAGGACTTTACCTTAAGCCATTTGTAAATCCATGGTGACAGAGCTTCAGTTTAAATGGTCATGATTATGGGGAGCAGAAAATAAAGTCAGACTGGAGAATTTCACATGAAACTAGGACTCAAAATGGCTATACTCAACTATACTCTCCTTTTTGCCCCCCAAGTACATTCACCAATTTATTTGTTTACATTCTCTACTCCCAGCAAAGGGGCAGAGAACTGAAATAATCATACAACTCAGTTCAACCTTCATTATTCTTTTTGTTTTTTGTTATTGTTTGTGTGTGTGTGTGTGTATGGGGTGGAGTTCAAGTTTTTATTTAAATTCTAGTTAGTTAATGTATAGTGTAATATTGGTTTCAAGAGTAAAATTTAGTGGTTCATCACTTAAATATAACAAATAACAAGTGCCTTCCTTAACAGTCATTACCCATTTAGATCATCCCCTACCCACCTCCCCTCCATGAACCCTCACTTTGTTCTCTATAGTTAAGAGACTCTTATGGTTGCTTCCCTCTCTTTTTTTTCCTCCCATACCCTATGTTCATCTGTTTTGTTTCTTAAATTCCACATATGAGTGAAACCATACAGTATTTGCCTTTCTCTGCTGGTTTTGCTTAGCATAATACACTCTAGGTCCATCCATGTCATTGCAAATGGCGACCACTCTTTTTGGTGGCTGAGTAATATTCCACTGAAAATATATTAGACTGTCTCTGTGAACTAAGAGACTACAAGTTAAAATTTTAAATTTAATTCAAATTTAATTTGAAATTTTGCTAGGCACCTACAAGAAAATAGAATTCCTCCATAGAGTATTATATTCTCAAACCAGACTTAAAGATCTCCACAACATAAGATTCCAACGAACATGAGTTCAAATGAATTTCAAATATTTCAAAAATTCAAAATTTCAAAAATTCAATTTTTTTCAAAATGATTAAGAAACACGGCTTTAGACAGAATCAGAAATATGATGAATGCAAAATCAAATCTCAAATATGAGATATTAGATTATGAGAAACAATAAAAATGAGATATAGATAGATATAGCTATGTCATAGCATACCAAGAAATAAAATAAATAAACACGGAGACTATGAAGAATAGTTAAGGAGGCTTAAAAAGAACTAAATAGAATTTCTAAAACTGAAAAAATAACTAATATTAACAATTCAATGTGTTAAATGGCAAACTATATACACCTAACCATACAGTTAGTAGTTTGAAAGATAGATCTGAAGAAATTACATTGAAAGGAGCTCAATTAAAGAAATGGTATACATGAATAGAGGTTACGAAATCTAGAAGTTAAAGTAGACAAGTCTGACTTAGAACTAAATTAGAATTCCAAGAATATATTACATATATATGCATATATATGGTATGTGCATATATATACATATATATGCTTGTCATATGCATTATTGAAGAGATAATGTCTTGGAATTTTCTAAATTATAGAAAAGCACCTCCTTAACGATTTCGATTTCGTATGCCAGGTAGTTCCCAAACATAATAAAAATAAGTCCGTACTAATACACATTGTATTCACGCTGCCAAACATCAAAGACAGGTTAACGTTATTAAAAGCATCCAGAGAGGAAGACAAAATAGCTACCATAAAAAAAAAAAAAAAAAAAAGGTTTAAACTGCCTTTCCGTGAAATAAGTCAGTGGAACATATAAATTGCTAATACAAAGTTACTAAGAACCTAGAAATATATACTAAGTAAAACTATTCTTCCCCCTAACGCCAAGAAGACGGTCGGATAAAGATACTTTAAGGCTACGAAGTAAACGTTGGCTCCCAGTGGAGAATTCGCCAGTGAAATCGGAAACTGGTCTCGCCCCGGAAAGCGGGTAAGGAGAGGCACACAGAAGCCGGCCTCCCCAGATGGCAGGCAGCGGTTTTAACACGCAAGTGAACTTACTTGGGAGGCTTGTCTCTCCCAGCAGCGAGATGAGGAGATCTCTGAACCTGCCGGCCCAAACCATAAAAGCTTATCTGGAGGCCATGCCACCCGCCTGGTCACAGCACTGCTCTCTCAAGGCTGCATCCCCGAGATTCGCTCCTCCTCGCATACGGGTGGGCGGAGCATGCTCTCCAAGCGCAGGGAGGGGGAAGGAGCTTCCGCTTGCCTGGATCCGGACGGGTCAACTGGAGGTCATGCTCCCTGGGTGACCTCCTCCAACACTCCAGCCCTGGCGACTGACGGGCGGTTACAATCTTACACACCCCGATATGCCCTGAGCACTCACGAAGGGGTTTTACTGGCGTGGAGGTGGCTCATTTGACACTATCTGCCTGCATGGGAGCGGGATGCAATGGCAGGAATATGACTCCATGGCAGAGAAAGCACAGCTTAAGACAATGATTCCCGAAATAAGTAACAACTGGTTTCCCATTAAGAACCCTATGATCTTAATCACTGATTTAGTAGGTTTCCTAGGCTTGGGCTTGGGGCATTCAGGACATTTACTTGTGTCTTCATGCAGTTTAGTAAAGATGATCCATTAGACTCTTCAGGTGTGAACACACCACATTCTGTTTGGATAACAGCACAGGTGACTTTTTGTGAGGCACTAATAATGACCAGAGCTGTTGTATTTTGGAGGACAGCTGCTTTTATTACAGACATTTCAGTGTTTATTAAGGACAGGCTCCGTTGGCTGTCATTTATGTTTTGCTGGGTGAATTTGGGGGTGCTATTTTATCCTCCAGGCCAATGGAGGGAACAGATCGGAGCCAAATGATTGCACCAGTGCAAAACAGAATGTAGCGTCCTGGTCTTGGAGAGAAGGAGGTTGGCAGCTTTAGGAATTTGACCTGGTTGTGCAGACCATAAATGTTGGCCAGGGGAGGCAGCCCTGTCAGGCATGAGGGAGTGGACTAGGGGGGGTTATGCCAGACAAGGACCCCCATCTCTTACCCTCTTTCACTGGTGTGCATTTCATTTCCGCTTTAGTGTATTTCAACAGGCCTGGCTTGCAGCAGGACAACAGGATCCCAGCAGAGATTAAGTAGTCCCGCCTCACCCAGGGGTTTGAAGTAACTCACCCATTGCCACGGGACATTCCACTGCAAATTTCAGTAGATCATTCTTCCCAGGCATGATGAGACTTGGTGTTCTCAGCAGCACAGTACTGATCCATGTTACCATGGGACTATGGCTGTTTCCTATGAGTGTCATACCTTTACATGTTAGGTGCCTCATCAGGGTTCCCCAATCTGTTTTAACAAGCCCTACTGGTTGATCATTCAAATTGAGAACATAAGACCCCAAGGATTAGACACTAATAACTGACAGACAAGATGGGTTTCCTCATGTCAAGGGTGAGAAACTAAAATTTTAATCAGATCGAATGACCTTGAGGAACAAAAACCAGCCAGCACAGCCTGAGGTGACTAACATGCACAGAATTCAGCAAAATTCACACAAAGCCCCCGGCAACGCACATGTCATCCTTTTCAGTGGCTGCCACATCATGAAACTGCTGCCAGAAGCAGTGAGCTGCCTCCTGCTTGCCACCCTAATCCTAAAGCTTGCGGTTTGGAACTTGAGTGTGACCAATCTCCAGAAAGGCCCAGAATTTGCAGGATTTGCCTGTTTCGAAGCTTCCCCTTTGGAGAGTTCTTTCAGTTTGTAGCCAAAGGTTGGGTCTCTCCAGTTTGCAAACTATACTGCAATAGAGCTTTTTCCTTGCCTCTGACTAAATCCTTGCTTTCCGGGATGGCTTTTGTTATTGTTGTTGTCAAAATGTATTAATGCCTAGGAGAGTACCTCACTCCACCTAGCCAAGATGGTTTTACTTGTTAGCATTTGAACCTGCTGCTTTAATATTCCATTCTTCCTTTCTACCAACCCTGATGCTTTTGGGTTATGGGGATATAGATCTTCCATTCAGTGGCATGTTCTTTTACCTGATCTTGCACATCAGAACCTTTAAAGCGTGACTCAGTCAATGTCTATTCGACAAAGGTATTCATACATGGTACTCAGTTTCTCTAATTCCCTAATGGTGATAGCGTGGCTTGTGAGGCAACAAGGGAAAGCTTCCATTAGGCCAGATGTGGTGTCTACACAAATTAAGACATATTTTTAAACCATCACTTGAAGGGAGGGGCCAATATAATCAACTTGCCAATCCGTCACCAGTTGGAAACTCCGACATCCTCAGCAATACCCTATCCAACACAAGTGCTGTGGTGACCACTTTTCTAAATGCATCCAATCTGTTATATCTATGGAGGGGTCAGTTGCTAGGTAGGGCTCATACCCAGGCTATGGTGTCGGCTTCTTGGTCAGCAAGGAGTAACAGCACTTTATGAGCTGAGGTGTGGAAAACATAACTGCCTCAGGCTCTTGCAGATGAAGCTAAATGTCTTTCCGTATATCCCGACTGAACAAGGGCTAATTCATGATCGTCCACTCCTTGGCTTCCTATTGTCCAAAGCCCATAGGCCTAATCTCTTGAGAGCAACTTGACAAAGGGCACAAAGGGTTAGTGGCCAAGGTTCATGAGTGATCACCAGCCAAACTGCTTGGAGTTTAGCCCCTTGCCTGCTGTGGTCCATTCCTGTCTCCATCCAGATGGTGTCAGTGTTGGGCTGAATAGTAATTACAATCCTTTTGGCTGGTTTGCCCCAATTAGACCCCTCTGTATACCAGGCATCAGCGGGAATTTCCCCCACTTCCTTTCTCTAGGCCACAGGAACCCCAGCAGTAGGAACGTCTGGAGGATCTACGTACTCTACAGGCCTGGTAGCGCCAGCAAGTGTGTGTGTGTGTGTGTGTGTGTGTGTGTGTGTGCGCGCGCGCGCGCACGCGCATGTGTGTGTACGCACGTGCACATGTTTATGCTGTTGGTGATGTTTCACTGGAAAACCCTGGACAGAGGGAGGGAGAGACGTTAGTGGTTGTAGCTATGAAAGGATAGTATGAGGGATCCTTGTGATTAAAGTATTCTGTGTCTTAACTGTGGTAATATCCTATCCTTGTGATAAAACTGGATCTATACTTGAGATAAAATTATATAGAATTACACACATGCACACACAAATGACTGTATGTAAATCTGGTGAAATCTGAATAAAGTCGATAGATGATATTAATGTCTATTTCCTGGTTTTGATACTATACTATCTTTAGGCAAAATGTTATCAATAGGGAAAATGGGTGAAGAGTACATGGGGTGTACTCTTTCTTATATTTCTTATAACATATATTCTTATATAGTCTATAATTATTTCCAAAATTTTAAAGTAATTTTTTCAAAAAAAAAAATTATAAAATGGATATCACATTCCAAGGTAAGATGCAAAGTTATCACGGGAACTTGCAAAGCTTTTTGCAATCTAATTCTGTTACCTCAGCACTCCATCCATTTCAGATTACAAAACAGGTTTAAGCCACGGGGTAAAGAATTGAGGTAAGAAGATAGCTGTGGCTGAGGGCTGTGGTTTATTTCAGGTCCAAGATTCTCCCAAGTCACCCAAGGGAGGTGACAAGTATCTCTCTCACCTGAAGTCTAGGAAAAAACTTCAGTGGGACCACTCACAGGACCTGATATCTGTCCATTCATAGTTATTGGACACAAAGGACCAGTGTCTGTCTCAGGCTCGAATCTCACGTTGTAGGAATGCGTGTCTGGCTTATTGCTCTGACAAAGATACAGAGTAGTTGGGTGCTTTCAGGGCACCATTCCAACATTCCTGGAGTTTGCTGGGGAAAAAGAATACCTAAGTGTTTACTATGAACACAAGATGTGAGAATGAACAGGAGATAGCTGGGCCTAACACTGAAAACTCAGTGAATAAAGGACTCACGACTTGCCAAAATACATGTGTATTTGGCTGCATCAAGGCAAATGCAGAAAAATCCCTGGGGGTGAGACCGTGTCCCTTAAACCCTCAGACAGTCCGTTGTAAATATTTGTCAAATCTAGATGCTAAATTAGCATTCATTTTAGACTACTATGAACTTTGTACATCCTTCCCCATGCCCCTGACCTTCCTTCTCTAAAAATACTTTGTGCTTTTAAATAATTTGCCTGTTTACTCTTTGATCAGATTATCCATTCTTGCTCAGTTCTGCTGTAAATCGCAGAAAATTCTATTTCCCAAGAACTTGCCCATCTTCATATAGGCCCTGATATCTAACGATTGTTGTTTCACAGTGGCTATTGGTGGGAAAAGAAAAATTACACATGAAGCGTATAGTAAAAAGCACCAATATCTATTAATGGAAGGAGCTAAACACCATTCAGCATACATAAACCCAGGCATAGGACAGCTCAATAGATTGAAATGAAAGCTCCAACTCAATGAGAACTACTTTTTCTTTGCAAATGTATAAGGTGAGTTAGTAAGAAAAGGGCTGACTGGTATCAACATCTCTTCCCAGTTCCCACACTTGGGGTAGAAGCCAACAATACTATTTTAAAAATAAATTTTAATAATTTTTAATAAGTTTAGTCTTTGTTTTTGAAAATATAAGATTGAAATACATTCTTGGATGTGGACACATGCAATAAATAGAAAATAGGGATGCATGGTGCAGGAGATGTGTTGATCAACTTATCTTTATCTGTTACAGTAGACAAAATCTGACACACAGTTAGCATTGTTAAAAGAGCAGACAAAGAACCAGAGACAAGGTTTGAAATAAGTAGCAAGATCGCTGAAGACATTGAATTACAGAAAAAATATTTACTGTTTTGCTGGGAACTAACTTTACTACAGCACTGGATTCCTTTTTGGTTTATCTATTGTGGTGATGTTGGTGTTGTTTTTGTTTTTTTTAATTGCCCTTAATGTTTATTCATTTTTGAGAAACTGAGAGAGACAGAGCAGGAGCAGGGGAGGGGCAGAGAGAGAGGGAGACATAGAATCCGAAGCAGGCTCCAGGCTCTGAGCTGTCAGCACAGAGCCCGACCCCACCTGGGGCTTGACCCCACATACTGTGAGGTCATGACCTGAGCCTAAGTCCGATGCTTAACCAACTGAGCCAGCCAGATGCCCCGTATCTATCATGGTTTTTCTAATGTATATATTGATATAGAATGTTTAGTACTTATTCCAGGTATTACATTAAAGATGCAAAACTTACCAGAGCTGACTTGTATTGATTGACATTTTTCAGTTCAAGTCAAGCATAGAGATGTTACATCCTTTCACACACTTTACACTTCCTCAGCTACAATGTAATTGTCTTAAATATTTTCTTTTCCTACATCCAGAATCTCACCAAACTGTGTTAACAATTTTTGCTCTCACAAACCTGGAGGCACTCCAAAGAGAAAGGGCTTAGAGCTGTTTCTTGAAGGCTGGGCCTTAGGCAAGAAAACCTGAGCATTTTCTCCCAGTGGCATGGACTAAGGAGAATGTTTGGACTGAGGAAATTCAGATACAGGAAGTCTCGATAATAATTGAAATAGAACTTTTACCTCACTGTGCAGCTTTGTGGTCAGATTAATCAATAATTTTATTTATAAAAAAATGTGACTTCTATTGTACCTTAATGGGATTGCAAATTCATATTCAGAATTAAGTTCATAATGCTAATACTACTTTCTAAAACTGTTAAATACTTTACAGATTTTATGTAACTTTAACGATTTGGTAGAACTATTTGTTGGCTCCTGTAGTGTCTGCATAGCTTATAATGCCCTCCACCCATCCATCCCCTACTATGTCCCTGTCCTCACAGAAGGCTTGCTTACTAATCATTTTCTATAATGTGATATTTACCACCCTCCCAAACAGTGGTCCTCAACCTTAGCTATTCATGAGACTCACCTGAGGAACTTTAAAATGCTGATGCCTTAACACCAACCCACAGAGATTCAAGCTTAACTGGACAAAGTATTTCTACAACTTCCTAGGGGCATTAATGTACTGCCACAATACCTTACTTGCATGTGCTCTGACTTCAGGACATCAAAATTCTCAGGAAATCTGACTTAGGATAAGGGAATGAAAATGGTTGGCTCATTTCAGTGGGTTAGGTCTTACCCTCCCGAATAGCAGGAGGATCAAGAGGTGAACAAGAGAAACAAAGTATGTCTGCAATGAGAGGAAGAAGAAAACAGTCACTGGGAGGAACAGAGGGGTAAAGTAGTAGAGGGACCCTGGTCCCTGGGGACAGGCTGTGTTCCTCCCTTGTGATTCCATGTGTACCCCTCTGTCTTTATGAAAAATTCCTTTTACTTTTCAACTATTTGCAGGAATCAATTTTTGTTACCCCAACCAAAGGAGTCCTAACTGATTCCATGGTTCAACTCCAAGCCTCCTGCTCATGAACCTATAAATACAAATGATACTCCCTCTACAAATGTCACTCTTTGTCCAATGGACTCATTTGGCATTTAAACATTCAGACTCTGTGTTGGAATCAATTTAGGCCATTTTACCATAGATACAGAGATGCTAGGACATAAGAATTGGATATTACAACTAATACTCGAAAGTCCCAACATAGTAGAAGCTTATTGTTGATAATAACTTCTTTTTGTGATTAAACAGGCTACTTACCTTAGAGTTGGTAAGCAATGGTATGACAAGTAATCTAACTGAAATAAATGAAAATAACATGAAAAGAATACCTGGTGTCATATTTTACCTAGAGGAAAATGTATCCATCCCTTTTCTCAATTTGTACGCAAAATGTTTGACTTACAAAACATGAATTATTCTCTAGAAGATGAATGTACGAGATGGGTCACTGCTACCACTTCAGGGAAGGAGTCTAAGTCAGTACCCTCTTAACACCTAATGCATGTCCACAACACATTAGAAGACGCTCAATGAGTCTTTTCTTGCTGAAAGTAAATTTCCTATTCGAACAAAAGTATAAGTTCCTCTGGGACAACAGTTAAGCTTCTCACTTCAGTCATTACAACATCTAGCACAGTGCTTTGTGCAGAATAGAGGCTTTATTAATGTATCTGTTTAAATGGATGGATAAGAATCAGTTCAGCTTTTATATACCAGTTGTACATATTAAAGATAAATTTTAGCACCAAGCCTACACATGAGAAAAATTGTATTTTTACAATGCTATTTACAATAACGTTTGAATTCTTTTAACAGCTCTACTTCCCATATTGCAAAAATGCAATGCATATAACTTTTATTTGAAATCGACTCTCCTCTAGTAATAAATAGCTTTTGTTCATATTGTAAATTTGCTAGTCCCAATGAGAACACATGGGGAAAAACCTTAAATCATTACCCAATTCCACTAACATCCAAAGAGTGCATGATGCTCTAGTACAAGTCTTACTGACATAAACATATGAAGACAGAAGACAAAATGTGTTTGTAATGGTCACATACACATCTTAAGTTTTTATTAGGGAAAAATCATGTTTTGTTAGTTCAGTGAAATAATTTCTTTTGACAGAAAAAAATCCATTTTTCCATTCTCTTGGGAACGTTTAGAATAATCACAGAGATAGTAACCCAATATTTCTTCAAATGCAGCATTCTGGATTGATTAAAATGTGTATATATTATTAAAAGATATTGGAGTTTCAAAGTTTCTAAAGGCATTTTTTTCCATTGATAGAGATCGAAAGCAAAACACTATGTTAGAGTTACAAATCTACACTCTTATAGATATGGGAATAATATATTTTGTTCCATCAACATGTCTACTTTACATTATTCAGCACAAAGCTTTGTGAAATAAGAATCATGGGAATATAAGAATATAAAGGAAAAGGGTACAAATAACAGCTTCATAAACTGAGAAATGTACATAAATAAATCATGTATATGTGGGCAGTTTGCTTAGCTGGCAAGAAACAAAATATGGAAAATCTGCTTGTTAAACAATAACTACAGAGTGTGCTTTTATGATGTTTTTCACCACAGTAATTCATATTAGAGATAGAAGCAGTTGCATGTTAAATAAAATCATTGAGCATTGTTCCCCTCGCATAGCAAAGAGCTGACTTATGTTGTTTTTAGATGCCTCCCATTAGAAAGTAAATATTCCTTCAATGCTATGCATTTCACAAAATTTAATAAAGACGAACTGTAAATAAAGTCACAGGGAGATTTCAGACAGTTTTATTAGGAGATTGTTGAAAAGAAAAAAGAAAATTAAATACAATAACAGTAAACGTGGTTCTCACATTGAAACCAGGCTCAAAGAACTAGGCTACCATAGAAAAATTTCCAATTCTTGCATTATGATGTAAAAACAGATTTTTGTACAGATTTTGTACAACAAAATTCGTAATAACCTTTTATCATTTTTAGAAAACTTTAAATATATAGATAAAAATAGACAATTTTCATAGGTCCTACATGAAGATGAGTATGTTCTGTTCCAAGGGCTTGCATAGAGCGCAAATGTGGTTATAATATAGAACAACTAGACATTAATGTTTTTTAGGATTACAAAAGCATGGAAACCATAAAATGGGCACAGTTTTACTTGTTTATACCAAAAAAAAAAAAAAAACCAAAAGCAAACAAATTTCAAACCAACCTGTATAACTAAAAAAGGAAAAAAACCCTTAAGTTACAGACTTAAAATAACATTTCATGAATTGTAATATTTACAACATGTTAGTAAGATTCTCTCTTAACATATAGCTGATAGCTTCTTTCTTTAATCCTTGCTAAAATTCCTTTTACATCAAACCAAACACTAAAGCATTCTCAAAGGTGTTGAAAGGATGCATTTTAAAACTATTTAACCTACTTACCAGGTGACTCTATGCAAGGAGCAGAGCAATGGCTGATTCTACAAGTCAGGTTCCATTGTGGGCTTTTTAAAAATTCTCTTAAAAAATGTATGATTCAAAAGCTTGCCACAAGTCCCTCCAATTGTAAGTGTCGTAATCCTTTAAAGACTGCACACAGGGAAAAGCAAGAAATACGAACAAGGAGTAGAATCTTTTGTGCTCCAACACAAAAATGGTTACGGAAGTACTATGCATAGGAAACCAAGTCTCTACAAAGCATTTACTAACAGTATTTTAAATAAAAATATTGCTCCCTTTCAAGCAAGCTAAAATAGGAACTGTATATATAACTTCATTACTGTATTAAAAAATGGACTTAGCTGGTTAATAGTGAACTACACAAAGGAAATATGTTCCAGTATTGCAAGGAAGACCTACAAACTATAGAAGCTTAGTGCCAGAGTATCTATGGTGTTAATTTCTTTTCTTAACTGATTAAGTAATACCAAATTGGAACTATCTTTAAACATGTTTAAACTAGTTTTCTTGGACATTTAGGGTTTTGCTATTTATGGTAATAAATAATGTTATGATCATAAAATTTTAAGATGACAGCAAAATCATAAAATGTACAGCGACTGCACTGATCCATAATATCAGTTTTGAAAGGTGTAATCCAGATTAGTAAAAAACAAAGAGAAGGTAACTTCAGTGTGTAATAAGCACTGTTTGCAGCTTTACTTCCAGTTATCTGCACAAAAGTGAAAACACATACTGTAACTTTCAAAAAGACAGTGAAAATAACACATAGGCACCCTTCCCTCTGACCAGGGCGGGGGAAGCACAACACATTTTAACTTTATCACTCAGCGCTACATGGTATTGGACTGATACATCAAGGGTTTGTTAGGTTTTGTTTTTCAGCAACATTAACATAATATGACATTAACATATAAAAATATTTCTGGTGTTTTGATTTACTGTTCAGCCACAATCCATTCTCAATAGTGCAGTTTGGGGCACTAACTAGGGTTCAATATACAAATAAAAGTGGCTGACACAGAGTTCTGATGTCACCAGATGCTTAAGATCTCATTCATTAATACTGTGACTCCAGACAAATATTTACATGCCTGCATGCGTTAAAACCAGAAAGGTGTCTTTCTGACTAACAGAGTGACAAAACGTATTTTCTAAAATTCTCATTTTCCTAAACTCTAGTATACTACTGCATACATAATACCTTCCTTGTATGTTTTATGTTTATATACTGTACATGTGACCAACGGTTTGAATAAGAAGCATCATTATTATTTTAAATTCTATATACCACTACCAGTTTGGAATGAAAACATGTTACATTTACTTTTTTTTTTTTTTTAAGAAAAAAGACCTTCAGTGAAAACTTTTGGCTTCTATTCAATGCTTCTTTTCAGATATGCAAAATGTTATTTCACTGGGTAGTTGTCAGCATCTATTTGTTGGTCTTTTGGAAGTATGTGAAAAAATCTTCAGGAGAAAACCCACACTTAGTTTAAAATCAAATGTAATAGAATATTACTCTTTGATTTATTGATTTTTTTTTTTTTTTTTAGGAATCCTCTATGCCCCCTACAAGTTCATTTCCAAGTGTTCTTGCTGGTTTCCGGAGGACATAATTCTGTAAGTCTGGGTGACCACGGCTACAAGAGTCTCTTGATGTGCTCAGATACAGAATTTTCAGAGGAAGAAAATGGTTCATTCCATTAAAAAAAAACAAAGCTAGGTCTTACTCAGACCTGTCCTTAACTCAGTATACAAGTGTCCAGCAGCAAAGTTGCAGTTATTAACTGTAAGAAGTTGATACTTGTACATTTACAAACATTCTCAGGTCTCTGGTATGAACCACAGGTGAAAATCAATGAAGGAAACTTTTTTTTTGTAGAATACTTAAACGTTTAAAGAACATTAATACACAAAATTGAGGAAGTTCCCGTAAAAGGACTTTATTTTTTTCCGAACTTTCAAATGACGAATGTCTGCAAAATTCTTTACTATAACATGGAATTTCTTCAACAGGAAAGATTCAGTACATGACAGTAGTTTTCAAATACAGTCTTCCATCTAAAAATGAACAATAAAAAATAATTAATTACATGACATTTGGGAGACAAATGTGAATATAAAAACTAAGTTGTCTGCTATAAAATTTGTGTATCATATTCTATCTTCATTTGTTTAGGAAGTAACACTGTTTCACATATTCTCAACATTAATTTCATAATTACATTGAGTTTATGTGATCAAAAAGAATATAGAATTTCTACTTCTCATAAATATATATTTGGTATTTTGATATCAGTTCCGGAGCACTCAGAAAATAGATAAGGGAGTGTGTGTATGTGTGTGTGTGTATGTGTGTGTCACTGATATGCAAAGCTAGTTGATTTCTGTTGAATGACAATTACTTCTTCCATGCTTGCAGAACCAAATTTTCTCTGAATGCACTCAGGTATATCTCTATCAAGGAAAACTAAGCTCCCATCATACTCCTTAGCAGTGGTGTTAAATATACCACGTAATGTAACTATTGTGTACATTTGTTGCTATTTATATGAAAGCCACCTATGTTATTTCATCACTATCAATGAGCTATACAGTCTTTCCTCCTTGAAGTAAAATTAACCAAACAATTAAATGTTAAGAAGGTGATATATTACTCGACTTTTACCAGCTGAGAAATTCATAGTCATGCGAAAAAGAAAAGCAAGTCAAATATTGGACACATTCAATAAACACATTTGAATGAAGCAGAAATAAGAAATGGGAAATTAAAAATCCAGAGGAAAAACAAAACCAAATGTAAACTTATTTCTCACCTGTAACACCCTCTAAACTCCCAACATTGTGGCGTGGACTAAACTTTGGATATATAGTGAAACCTTGGATTGCAAGGAACCTGTTTTGCGAGTGTTCTCTAAGACCAGCAAACATTTCTAATAAAATTTAACATGATAAATAAGTGATGTCTTACAATACCAGTAATACGTGACACTGAATGTCACATGATCACAAATGAGGCAATGGTTCTCGAAATGCGCTTTGATTTATGAGTGCTTTGGATTATAAATACGTTTCCAGAATGGATTACACTCACAAACCAAGGTTTTACTGTATTTGTAGAAAATATATCTAAATTCCAAGTTATAAGACTTGCAGTAGAAGGTAACTAGCAAAGAAAATTTTTCCAAACATTTTTTAAAATGCATATTGCCATGTAAATGTTTGCAAAATGACTGATAGCCTCACAAGTTAAAATATAAGGAAACAGAAATAACCTACAGTAAATCCAGGAAATAGAAATATATGCTTCAAATATTTGCAGATCTTCATCTTTAACATTAAGCTAATTGCATTCTCTCACATAATCTGTAGTAGGCATAGTAATTAGTAAGGAACTTAAAATCCACATTAAAGCATTTTTTAGTTATAAATATTGGTGTGCCCAAAATTTCACATTTCTATTATGTTTTTTAGCCTAAATTGTACAATTGTACCTCTAAGATGTGACAGACTCTGTTTTGTTCATTGATATATCCCAATAACCTAGCACATGTTCAATAAATATGTGTTGAATGAATGAATGAATGAATGAATGAATGAATCAGAGACAGGTTTTGTGAGATTTATACAAAATAGATACTGAATAAACAATATGAATTTAAATCTATAATTTATTACATCATAATCATCAAAAATCCACCATTTGCCTTCAGCAACATGAAAAGGAATGTCTATGAGATTAGTCTCATACTGGCTAATTTCTTTTTTTATTTAATGTTTATTAATTAATTTATTTATTTAGAGAGAGAGTGTGTGTGCGCACTCCCACCCAAGCAAGCCAAGGAGAGGCAGAGAGAGGGGATAGTGAACCCCAAGCAGGCTCCTTGCTGTCAGCACAGAGCCCAAAGAGCCCACAAACCATGAAATCATGACCTGAATCAAAATCAAGAGTTGAACACTTAAACTGACTGAGTCACCCAGGCGCCCCCAATCCTTTACTGGCTAATTTCCAATAAGGTGCATCGAGTATTGTTTGCCTCTTAAAATTAATCCAGATCAACTTTAATAATAACATGTCCTTGGAGGTCTCTAAATATCCTTAGCTTTCCAGTTCAATAATCATGTATTAGTGTATTTTAATATATGAAACATCTAATAATGACAATGACTATCTGTTCCCTATAAGTAGCACACATTTGAATATATGATATAAACTGAGATTCACCAATGCAAATGTATTATTAATCCAATTGAACTTTATTTTTAATACAGTGAATTAAAAGCATACAAAAACTACTCTGGATAATCATCCTAGATGTGTTGTCTAAAAACATGTTACCTCCTGGCCTGTAACGGTAATCTTTCATTAATACTAAATATTACTATAACTCAGAAGTAGCTATTACACTATTCAGTAAATACAGGAATTTCCTAAATCAAGTATTAATCAAATACCAATATCAAAGCCATAACATTTTTGATGAAGATTTCTTTCTAAGTAAGGATATGACAGTACCATATTAACATATTATAAAATATTTATTATTTTTGCATGGAACATGATCTGATTTCTTCTGTTTGGCTTGATTACACCCACCTCTGAGAGAAAACTGATTTTTCTCACTTACATCATATATAAATACATGATGTAAATACATACATTGGACTAAAAATTGGACCTTTTAAAAAATTTTTAAATGTTTACTTATTTTTGAGAGACAGAGAGAGACAAAGCATGAGCAAGGGGGGGACAGAGAAAGAGAGAAAAACAGAATCTGAAGCAAGCTCCAGGCTCTGAGCTGTCAGCACAGAGCCTGATGTGGGGCTCGAACCCACGAACTGTAAGATCATGACCTGAGCCGAAGTCGGATGCTCAATCAACTGAGCCACCTAGGTGCCCTTGGGCCTTCTTAAAGATAACTTTGATCCTCATGATTTTTTACTACATAACACAGCATACATTTTAAAAATCTAGTAATAAGCTAGATTTTTATTTTAGAAGCAACCAAAAAGGTAGAGTACTGATATTTTTACCAAAGTTTCTAATTCTTAGCCTTTAATTACTTTATCTCTACTTCTTTCCCCTTTTAACTATCATATCATTTCTGCTATGTGGTCAATTATGTTGGGAATATCATTCCCCATTCTTACTTCTTTAAAAAAAAAAAAAAAAAAAGCCCACAATGTTTCCCAGCCTTCCAGTTTTAGAGAGTTGGGCAAGAGACATTCTCAACTTACTCCAAATTCAAGTATCTAGTACTTTCCTCTCTAAGCTTACCCATTCCAATTCTCCCCTCACTCCACTACCCTGGTCCTCCTTTGCATTCTATGCCACACTATGCTCTGTGTTGTGTTGGAGTATTCAGGCCTGTTCTTCCTTTTGGAAACCTAGAGAATATGTACTTCCTCCTTCCCTGCTTCCTTTCCTGCTCTCCTCTATGGAACGTCTCTATATAGAGAGCTCCTATTTATTCTCCAGTACAAACATCCTAGGAATTAAATCCACAGTACTTGTCTCACTTTGAAGTCACATTTGGGAGCCTACTGCATGGTGAGAACCACATAAGCAGCGGCCATATCTCTTTTCCCATCAGCATTAGAATGATAGTTTAGCATGATTCTTGCCTTAAACATTTAATGCAATCCCAAATATTAGACTTTTGGAGAAATGAATTAGCATGCTTACATGAGAAAAATAATAATCTTTGGCATGCTAGAAATTTATATTTTATTTATTTTATTTTTTTAAAGTAGGTCCATGCCCAATGTGGGGCTTGAAAGTATGACCCCAGGATCAAGAAGTGGATGCTGTACCAACTGAGACACCCAGGTGCCCCCAGGCTAAAAATTTTAAAGTTATCTGAAACTAAATTTTATTTATTTTTATTTTTTTAAAACTTTCTTTTTAAGTTTATTATTTATTTTGAAAGAGAGAAAACATGGACACAAGCAGAGGAGGGAGGGAGGAAGGGAGGGAGGGTGACAGAGAGAGAGAGAGAGAGAGAGAAAATCTCAAGCAGGCTCCACACCGTCAGCACAGAGCCTGATGTGGGGCTTGATCCAATGGACTATGAGATCATAACCTGAGCTGAGATCAAGAGTTGGACACTTATCCGACTGAGCCACTCAGGTGCCCCTGAAACTAAATTTTAAAATTAAACTATATTCATTTAAAAGCATAAAAGAGATAATTATTTTGTAAGCATCTTTACTATAGATCATATACAAAGTACATTTATAAAAATCATATTCATTATATTTATGTGCTCAGTATCTGATCTACTATAATTCCACTTTTAATAAATGTCTCCTTGCATTTTTGACTAATGTTCCTAACAGATGGACAAATGCATCAAGCTTTAAAGATGCCAGCTATAAAATAGATCCCACCTGCTAGAGTTAAGGCATTTCCATGATTAAATAATACTTAGGCCTCAGAGATTATCTGCCTTAGAATTAACAGGAAGCAGATATACACCAGGCATAGACAGACCCTGGAGAGTAATTCACTCTCCTTTTGACTGCAAAGCCTAACTTTCAAATCAATTCTACTTAATGATTCATCATATTTATTGAAACATAATTATGGATAATTCAAAGTCATTAAGGAAAAAAAAATTAACTAATTTTATATTGTACCAGAGAAGTTACTCTGGTCCCGCAATCCACAGCAAACAGCTCATGTGTATGTACCCAGAGAGCTAATAACCGGCTTCTGAATTATGGGACCACAAGTCTGTCTCAGGCTTTTGATAACAAACCACCTGAGTGAAAGTAGAATGGTAAGGCTGGTAGGAAAGATATATGGGCCCATAATTCAAACTGAGCTATGTTTTTATGCTATATAATAATGGTTTCAATACTCCCCTCCTCGAGTCTTCAAACAGCAAGCAAAGCCATCGGGCCATAGAGAAGGCCCTACAAAAACGAGCTACAGAATGAAGGTCATTACGATCGCTGGAGTATTTCCAACGGCTAAGACTTTATTATTCAGAGGTGTGTGGCTTGATCTGCAAACACAGAGGTCTAATTTATATATTTTGTTTTAAGGGTCGCCTTTTGTGAATTCTACTCACCTTCTAACTAGATAATCTCACACCTATCCACCCTTTCTCAGATTGTATTTATTTATTTCTACACATGTTGGCCACAGAAAATTACATTTTCTGTTTCTTCCTGATGCTGCACCAGGTTTACCAATTATTCCTTCATGTCTCAAATGGATGAGAGCTTTTCTTGAAGATCACCTAAACTAGCAATAAAGGAAATGTTGATGATTATTAATATAGTTAAAATTTTATGAGCACTTGTGTTCAAGGCACTTACAGATTTTAACTCTAAACTTCCCAACAACTGAACATAATAGTTCTTCTTAGTGCCTTTTAAAAGTAGGCTCTTGGGGCACCTGGGTGGCTTAGTCGGTTAAGCGTCTGACCTTCGCTTAGGTCATGGTCTCGCGGTTCGTGGGTTCGAGCCCCGCGTCGGGCTCTGTGCTGACTGCCAGCTCAGAGCCTGGAGCCTGTTTCAGAGTCTGTGACTCCCTCTCTCTCTGACCCTCCCCCTGCTCACGCTGTCTCTCTCTCTCTCCTAGAAATAAATAAAACATTAAAAAAATAAAAGAATAAAAGACTCTTAAGCTTGAAAAACTTAAGTATCTTGCACATTTTCACAGAGCTTGCAAGTAAAAGAACAGTAATTTGATATTTGTGTGAATCCAAATTTCACGTCCATTCCACTATGTCGCTTTCCTTTAATAAGCAATTGGATCCTCACAGAAGAAAATACAATGTATGTGACTTGTAGGGGTAAGAGATTGGATTTCAGTGTCATCAGCCTTCCAGCCTCCTGGATCTATTTCTCCCTGTATTCCCCAAGACAGGGTCTTTCTTTTAGTATGCAGAATTTTAACCGAATAAATTGAAATGAGAACTAGAATTCTGATGGTGTGATTTACAAAAAAAATCTTCCCTTAACACTATGATTATTTGCTTTTGTATGGGAGTTTGATATGACAGTAAAATCATCAAGCTACACTTTGTACATGGGAGTACTTAATTAAAAAGTCTGTTCTAATTAAGAGCATTGGGGAGAAGGGAGTGAATGAAACTATTTAAATTACAAATTCCTAACGGTTCCAAAGTTCATTGTGACTTGATGCTTACAGCTATAATTTGGTGTATAAGAAGTTATCTAGATCAAAAAATAGTTTACTGTGGGTTTAAAGTTTTGTATGATATTTATTGGTACGATGAAGATTTTGATTTATAGATAAGGACTTAAAGTTTTTAAAATTCCTCATAAAAATGGATCTCAGGTTTTAGTATTAAAGTTGAAGCCATCAGATCATTAAGCATATAGTATA
Organism: Proteles cristata cristata; assembly: GCA_017311185.1. Taxonomy (NCBI): domain Eukaryota; kingdom Metazoa; phylum Chordata; class Mammalia; order Carnivora; family Hyaenidae; genus Proteles; species Proteles cristata. The sequence continues at coordinate 549,972 of JAESUZ010003350.1, read as the reverse complement.
TACCATTAGGTGTATTATTTACTGTGGCTAAAGAGGAAGAAATAGGGAATCTGTCACAAAATTTCCAATTTTGGTTTGTTTGTGTTCATGTATTAATTTTACTGGTTTGATATAATGTTTTTGCAGGCATTATTATATGTAGTTATTGGGAGTGTCTAATACATATAGACAGATAAAGAATTTAGCTTTATTTCTATACGTATTCTAAAGCTAGAGTGTCGAATAGCTTGGTTATTTATTTTTCGAACTAACAAAACTTGGAGCGCCTGGGTGGCTCAGTGGGTTGAGCGTCTGACTTCAGCTCAGGTCATGATCTCACAGTTTGTGGGTTCGAGCCCCAGGTCAAGCTCCGTGCTGACAGCTCAGAGTCTGGAGCCTGGTTCTGATTCTGTGTCTTCCTCTCTCTGCCCCTCCCCTGCTCCTGCTCTATTTCTCCGTCTCTCAAAAATAAACATTGAAAAAAAATAAAGTAAATAAAACTAACAAAACTCGTTCAATAACACTGACATTATATAATAAGATGTTATATTAGAAGACAGCATACAAATTGCAACAATTTCAAATTGCTTAGTTGGTCTACACCAGAAATCTGATTCCTTCATTGTATGAAAACTATGTGAAATCATTAACAAGGGAGTCTGTTAGTGAAAGGTCCTGCATAATGTGCAAATAGATATATATTCTAGTTTTGAATAGAACTACCTTGCAAACATCCACAAGGATCTGTTACGTGTGTTTTCTTTTTCTGTTTTCTTTCTTTTCTTTTTTTTTTTTTTTTTTGCACAAAGGGCCTAATAAATGACATTTCCTGCTAGGAAGTAGCTTTATTAAAAATGGCATCTATTTGTTCAAAACTTATATTCAGACACCTGTCATCTAACAAAATTTGCTGCTTTCACAAAATATGTATGTACACATATCTCACTACTCCAGAGCTGAGGAAAATATTAACATAACAGAATGCAAACATATAAGATCATGTATCCAGAAGCTTTAATATTTACTTAAAGACTATTAGGTTAATATTAGCCTTGAGTCTCTCTCAACATCATGTCTTAATCATGCAAAGTAAGAGAAACCAAAACAAGTGATGAAAACAAATGTTAATGATTCATGTGATATTTGATAAGACAACGAGAGGAAGTCAAAATAAAAGCAAACAAACAGGAACAGATGGGAAGGATCTTTGTCAAGTCATAACCCCTCTTCTAAAACCCCCAAAGGAAGAAGCTAATTAAAGAAAATATTGTTTCTTGCTTTTTTTTTATAACTTTATATTTAGAGTAAGAACATTCTGCGACTGCTAAAGCAAAGAAGCAGAGACACAAAGTCTACATTTAACATGAGAAATATTTTAAGAGAGATTGATGTTCGGCACAGGCCCTTTTATGAGAGGATTCTGAGTAAATACCATTTCTTCTCATGAACTGCAGTTAATAACAGCCCCAGAAATTTCCAGAAGTCATATTGAAGGTTGTGTTCAAGTATAATTAAAAAGTAAATACTGAAAAAGTTACCACAGGTTTTGAATTTTATGTAACTCAAGGTTATGGCTGCAGAACATGAGGGCCACAGAGTTGGGTCAAAGTGAGAGAGAACTAGACCCCAGATCCCTTTGGAATGCTTTCTGCATAAGTACCTGGTGCTAGTCTAGAGAGTGTATATAAGGGCAAAGCATGGGTTGTGTGTAATAGAGCACTGCAACAAGTGTATTCTGTTTATACAAGACAAATATACTAATACCAGCCATAGATGATATGTTTGTTACCTATTAGAACAATATGACCCAGCTCATTTGAAGTCAGAGAAGATAATATCATGTTTATTACGAGACTAGTATGAAGTAAAGCTCATACTTGATTGTGGTTAATAGTGATGACACGGGGCGCTGGGTAGCTTAGTTGGTTCAGAGTCTGGCTTCGGTTCAGGGAGTGATCTTGGGGTTCGTGAGTTCCAGCCTCACACTGGGCTCTCTGCTCTCAGTAGAACCCACTTGGGATCCTCTGTCTCCCTCCCTCTCCGCCTCTCTCTTTTTCTCTCAAAAATAAATAACATAAAAAAAAATAGGGAGAACAAAAAAGTACAATCAAAAACTGCTTTTATGTATTTCTCAGTTCCCTTCAAAGAAGAAAGTAAAGGACAGAAACCAGTCTAGTTTAAAACGTGTTCTGGGGCACCTGGTGACTCAGTTGGTTAAGCCTCTGACTTAGGCTCAGGTCATGATCTTGCGGTTTGTGAGTTCTACCCCCTCAAAGGGCTCTGTGCGGGCAGCTAAGAACCTGGAACTTGTTTCAGATTCTGCGTCACCCTCCTCTCTCTGCCCCTCCGATCCTCATGCTCTGTCTCTCTCTGTCTTTCAATAATAAATAAACATCAAAAAATTAAAGAAATGTGTTCTTAGAAGATCATCTACAGTTATAATATATACTGAAAGGTAGCTAAGCTTTAGTCAAAGGCAATAAAAGTGAAACTCTGTCCATTCCTTGTGAAAGGACTTTGTATCAGATATTAGGTAAGCACAAGAATCGAGGAGAGACCCAAACTGACAATTCAACCATTTGAAGCAGGTGGAACCTGGATTGTAGGTTTTGTGTGGCTAGAAAGGATCATCATTGGGCAAGCTGGTCTAATCACAACATCCTTTCTAAAGAGGAAGCTAAAGAGACAAACCAGTAAAAACAGGTGGCTGCTGAGAATGGCCAGGGAAGGCATCTGAAGATCCACAGATAACTATGGTTAATCTCAGCTGGCTTGGAGTTATTTAGTCAACTCCAGCCACAGGCAAAATACTTTCCCAAATGGCTGGATCAGCTTAAAATATCTCATTTCCTTTGAGAAGAAGTGGCATTCTTGCTGTCAGTATCTTAAAGAAAGGGCTCTTTGGCTGAATTTTAGGCTCAATGATGATGTTGATGTTCTCTGTGGACAAAGAGGAATTTGCCACCAAAGATTAAGATAATCTTGCTTTACTGGATCCTAAAGATCTTTTATTCTGTAACTCAAGAATCTTCCTCAGTTGGGTAGAAATCTGGACCCTGTGGTTCTATTAACTGATATCTATGTAGGAACTCAATGTTCTTAAAACCATACCTCAATAACCACAATCAAACAAAATTGATTAAAAAATCACCATCACCAACTGTCTACTGTTTATCTATGCAATAGGGAACAGGCAATTCTATAATAATATTAAGAAATTAGCCCTCTGACCAAATGTTTTAAGCATGAATAATCAGCCTATACTCATGGAGAGGGTTTGGATCCCATATATTATAGTACTAGAACCTAAGTGTTGTTACAACTGCATGTCATAGGATTCAAACACTTGTCCCTCAAATTGGCTTTACTATGCCGACACTTAAAAAGCTTCACTATCCTAGGGGCACTTGGGTGACTCAATCATTTAAGCATCAGACTCTTGATTTTGGCTCAGGTCAAGATCTCACGGTTGATGAGTTCAAGCCTTGTGTCGGCCTCTGTGCTGACAGTGTGGGGCCTGACTGAGATTCTCTCTCTCCCTCTCTCTCTGCCTCTCTCCTGCTAGCATTCTTTCTCTTTCTTTCAAAACAAATAAATAAACTTTTAGAAAAAAAATTAAAAAACACATCACTATCCTACAGAAATTGATTAAAGTTTGGCTATTATATCCTTAAGAGCAGGTAACGTATCATATGATGTTGTGTATTTCTAGTGCCTTGAACATTGCCTGGAACCTGGAAAGTGCTCAGTAAAAATATATGTAAGGAACTATCCAATGAAGATCACAAAGTTGAGGGGAAGATGGATAATATATGCCCCTGAATGCACACCTTGATAAAAATACAGTTTCATGTGGGTGGTATACTGGCTTAGAATATATGACTGAGCCTAATCATGAGGAACTATCAGATGCAAAATTATAAACATTCTATTAAGACTGTATTCTTCCAAATGTCAATTTTATAAATTTGTTAAAGTCCAAGAAAGAGCTCAAGATCAAGGAGACTAAAGAGAACTGACAACTAAATATAATAGGTGATGCCAATTTGGAGTCACTAATGCTATAAAAATGCTATTAGGACATGATTGGGTCAAATCACGAAATTAGAATTTCAATGTCAGATCAAATAAGAGTATTATTTCAAGGAAGTATTTACTGATATGACAATTACACTGTGTTTATGTATAAGAGAACACCCTTATTTTTAGTAAGTACTCCTTATGTATGGGTAAATATAGCATGTAAAGGGCCATGATTTTTAGAACTTATTCTCAAATACTTCAGAAAATACTATGCAGATAGAAAGAACTATAAAGGACATGGAGAAAAGTATAAAAATAGATTAATCTTGGTAAAGGACATATGAGAGTTTTTAACAGTGTTTTAAAAATATTTCTGTAAGTATGGTTTTCTTTCAAATACAAGTTAAAAAACAAAATAGTTTGCCAAAATGATACAAAGTTTTAACACTTCACCAATATCAACTATTTTTAATAACTCACTGAGGATGTACACTCTCCACCACCCACACACACTACTTCACTGGTTATGTAGATAATATTCTCATAGTAAATATTTCTTAACAACAAGGCTTTTGAAAAGTCTTATTCAAGTATTAGATAGTAAGATGATTCTTAGTGATTTTCTTAATAGAGTTCCCCTCAAGACCAGATTCAGCTTCATGAACCTTACTGGACTCAGGGTGTGGATATAAGCCGGATACTGGTCTGTTGGTCCATTATGTTTTAATGGTAAATTTACAATTGTGAAGTTTATGAAGTCTGCTTAACTGTATTACCTGTTAGTTAGTAAGGACTATGTATACTAATGTGTGTTTGTTGGTATAAGGAAAGTGCCGTTCTGATTAACTGTGTTTGAAACACAGTTTATCTTTTAAAAGTTTATCAAAAACAAACAAAAAAAGTAGAACACAAACGTCTTAAAAGTTTTGTTCGTTTCTGTAAACAAAGAAAAATTACATTGCTGGTAGGTCTACTTTGGTAAAGTATTTGTGTGTGTGTGTGTTCTAATTAAAGTATTCATTAGTAAGATGTTGGAAACCATCTCAGTGGTTAATGTACCAGCAAGTGAGAATGGGGTGCTTTGTACTTAGGCTACCTTGTCCTGATTGGAAGGTGAGACCTCCCAACTTCAGCAAAGTAAAGCACAGTAAAAATCTCTCATTACTTTCTCCATTCTTCTATTCATTTCTGGAATAAAGAAGACTAAGACACAGGTATGTAAGGAAATAATCGTTCGAGGGCATATCTGAACCTGAAGGATGAATGGATAAATTATCTACTATGCTTAATTAAAACAGAAAGTAGAAAAAAAATAGTGATGCCTTATTTGATAAAAATAAGATACAGCAGTAAAGGGAAATGGATCTTTTAAGCCAATTGTTTGTATCCTTCAGAATTGCAAGACACAGTCAAAATTCTCAGTGAATAAATTGTTTTCAGAATAAACTTATGTGTTTTCTCTGAGGAGGGAGGTGAACAAAGGTGACAATTAGAAGAACAGCTTTTGCAGAACCTAGTGATTTTAAGTTTGGGGGGGATAAATCATCTTTCCCTAAAAGTTTAACAGTCACATGACATTTCTCTCAGCAGGCAGAGAAGGACAGATACCATATGTTTGCACATATAGGAGGATTAGGAGGGAGTTAACGGAGGACGGTGGGGGAGAAGGGGAAAAATAGTTGGGGAGAGGGAGGAAGGCAAACCACGAGAGACTCTTCAATGCCAAAAACAAACTGAGGACTGATGGGGGTAGGGGGAGGAGAAAGGGGTGATGGGCATGGAGGAGGGCACTTGTTGGGATGAGCACCGTGTGTTATATGGAAACCAACTTGACAATAAACTATTTAAAAAAAGTGTAACAGTCAATATTACTTTTTATTTTCTCTAGCATGACTAAATGAGCTATTTTCATAGAATTATATTTGTTTAGGGAAGCACCTGTAAGTGAATTAAGTTCAAACTCTCCAGAGCTTTATTTAACACATTTTACAATGCTGAACCAGAATATTGGTCTAGTGCTAAACTTGACAAATGACAAACTTCCATGAGAAGGTCTCAATTTTTTAAAATAAATATGAGAACTGTTTTAACTAAGGAAATGACACTTTGTGGAGAACAGCTTTTCTTTATATCTTATTAATAGAATCATCAACTGTTGTTTAGACAGTAGGTGGGTAAGAACAGTAACATGTCATACAAGAATTATTAAATAATGTAACTAAACTTTAAAGACACTAAACTCCAAAATTAACCCACAAGGAATCAACCCAGAGAAGTGTGCAGTTATATTAAAGAGACACACTAACAGACAAGAAAATCTGCTGCCAGAATGATCAAATCTAAAGAAAGAATATGAGAATTGATAGAGTGTTTGTCTAGAAATGTAGCCAAGAGAAAGCAGTTAATCTGGCAAGTTTTACAAATGCCCATGAAAGCACGTACCAGGGATGACGTTCCCTTCAAAGACGGATGTACATATCTGTTTTGCCTTTGGATATGTTCTTGAGTCCATAAAATATTTGATTATGTAATACTCCTTGTTCCAATCCCAATCTTGCCAGATAATTGGATGATTTTATTTTCTATATAGTCACTTTGGTAGAAATCATTAAGATGGCCAATAATGCTCCTTGCCTCCTGATATTCACATACTTGTGCGGTCCCCATCTCAAAGCTTTAAGTGTGGGCTGTATCTAGGGATTGCTTCTCATGAAGAGAATATGGCAAAAGTAGAGTCACTTCCAAGACTAGGTTATAAAAATGGACTTTCATCCTGCTGGCAGACACGCTCTCTCTGGATCTTTTCACTTGTTTGAGCTGCTGAAAGTCCTTGTGGCAAAGAACTGACTGTGGCCTCTGGCCGACAGCCAACAAGAGAACCGTGGCCCTTAATCCAACACCCTTGCAGACAGGAGGCATGCCAACAGCCATGTGACGAAGCTTGGAAGTGGATCCTGCCTCAGGTGAGTCTAGAGGAAACTGCAGCCCCTTCCAACACTCTATTGTAGACTGAGATACCTCAAAGAAAATGATGCAACTAAGCTATTCTCAAATTCTTCACATACAGAAACTGAGATAATAAATGTTGTTAATTGTGAGGTTTAGAAGTAATCTGTTGTGCCACAGTGTCTAATTAATACTCCTTCCTTTATAGGAAAGATGTGCTGGTCAATGTCAAAAATAAATATTTCAGTTCTCTGACTTACAGTCTTTTAGTATAATACCTCAGTTGGATTTCTTCTGAAACACAGAAAAGATTGATAACCCAACTCTGGGTCATTTTGAATTCACCAGACCAAATCACTTTGTGAATTCTCTTGGAAGCTTGCCTTAAATAGCAAAACCAACCTGCATGTTTGCCAGTACAATATTTGTCTTACAACACCAAAATCATTTAAAAAAAAAAAAAAAACCTCTCTGAGTTGCTATTAATGAAATGCATTATTCTAAACCACAGAATATTTTTACATCTTTGGAAGATTTGTATCGTCTTTTAAAAATCAATATTATACATATGTATATACATATATAAATACATATGAAATATGTATATCCTCTGTTAAGTAGAAGTAACTTTACTTATATTACCTTAGGGCAATTTGATTCTACTGGGCATTAAAAAAATAGGTTTTCCTTAAAGATTGATGATCTTATTTCATGATATATGGTGGTCTTGGAAATAAAAATGATAATTGTCAATAGCCTAATTCTTATACTAAACTTGTCTCAGAATAACAGTCATTATATCAGATAGTTGACCCAACGTGGCAGAAGCAAACATCATAGGAAATTGTAAAGCTCCGTATGCTGAAGCCATTACCATTTGATGAATTACCTAAGAAGAAAAAGGACAGAAAGATACAAAAAACATTCTAGATCTCTCTATTAAAGGCACTCAGAAAGCTATGAGAGACTGAAGAAGAAATCAGACAATCTTTTTAGAGTCCCTCCAAACTTTTGATTCAGTAGTGGTGATGGCTAAGTTCAATTTTGATTAAACCTCGGTATCTTGCAATATTTGAATCTGTTGTTTATCATACTACATGCTTTCCAAGGAAACAGACATAATTCTTTTTGCAAACTGATCAGGAAAATATCAACAAAACCTGCCACAAACAATGACAAATGTAAGCCACTAAATGCTTTCTAAAGTGGAAAACAATGAGAAAACAAACAAAAAAGACAAAATGTGCTATTACAAAAATATGCAATGCTAATAGATAACTTTGTATTTTATGAATTGCCTGTCTCTAGACACAAAGAATTTCAGGACACATTTGAGCACCCTGGACTTACTCACAGTTTACGTTTAAGTTACAATTTGTTCTCAGCATATATTAAATTCCATGAGATTGTCAAATTTCTTTAATTCAATTTCAAAAAACAAACATAAAAATCTCTACAAATAAATATTTAAAGTATACTGTAATAAATGTGCATATATTTAGGAAGAAGATAAATGCTGATATATGTATATTTCATGCCTACTGTGAAATTCTGCCCTGGGTCATGGTAACATGGGCCACTATTTCCATCACAATTAATAGCATGTGCCTGTGGTTACTGCCAGTTTTCCTTATTTTCCCATTACTACCAATTGTGACACGAATAAAATTAACTTATGTCACCATGTAGATCATTATACCCTGAACTAAGGTTAGATTTCGAGAAGTATTATGAATATAAGGAACTCATCTAGGCTTATCTCAAAGCTGCTTTATCGCAAAATCTTTATTTTCCCATCAGAGAAACTATATGTTAATTTCTTAGGGCTAATTCACAGTTACACTTAAAAAAAAGTTAAACGTTTAATTATTTTTGAGAGACAGAGTGTGAGTGGGGGAGGGGCAGAGAGAGAGGGAGTCACAGATTCCAAAGTGGGCTCCAGGCTCCCAGCCATCAGCACATAGTCTGACATGGGGCTTGAACCAGGAACTGCCCGATCATGACCTGAGCCAAAGTCAGATGCTTAACTGACTGAGCCAGTCAGGCACCCCCACAGTTACATTTAGATAGTACCAAATTGCTCAACCAAAAACGCCTAATTTCATCTTAGTATTCTGTATTAATTTCAATTGGACAGGCTTCAGTTCTGCCTCTTTTTAAGGAAACTTACTTATATAGCTGTAAGAATACTAACTTGTAAGACTCGATTAATAAATACTGCCTGTTTTCCCACCATGATAGTATTACGGTGTTTGTATAGAGAGCTCACTTTAACAGCTCTTTAACAGGTTGGGTTTTTTTGCTAGTTCAGTGCTTGGATGAAAATTCTTTCAATGCTTCAACTCTAACCAGACACTTGATGACTTTATTACCAAATGCCTTATGTATTGAAAAATCATGATGCTCCTCAAGCTTAAGAATATACTGTAGGACTAGTATTATTTTGGTTTAATACACATGTGGTTTGGATAATTCAAAACACTCTTACATGAACATTTTTTACTTACTTACCAAGTCTGAGGAATAAGTATAATTTTTACTTTTCCTTCCATCAAAATAAGAATGTATTATACTGTTCAAATGATTGCAAAGAATAAGCATGCATCAGAGAGAAAGCAAACAATGGGAGTAAATTATTGTTGCTTTTTTGTTTATGACTCTATTCAATGTAGTTTGATTACTTGAAAGGACTGATATTCAACATATTGCCATATGAAACAATATCATGAAAAATACATGTCTCTTAATGCAAGAGTTGAATTGACAGTTTGTCATAGGTAAAATCTGCAGAATCAACAAAGATGCAAAATAAATAAGTCAAAATATGAATTATCTAATATACCACTATGTATTTTTAGCATTCTCTATTCTAATTTTATGTATGTAATCTAGCACTGTAATTTTTTGATCCCAGTTTTATTACACTCACTTTAATGGACAAAATTCAATGCTGAGTAATCCATCCTTTCTAACTGCTATTAAAAAAAAAGGAAAGCTGCTTTATGTTTTCTCTATTTTTTAAAAAACACTTCGGTCATTCATTACAAATAAAGATGGTAGGGAAATGTATTAACTCATAGTCATTTGAACAATCTTTCCTTAATGTTGCATTTGTTAGTCTTCATAGTAACCTTTTCTTGGAGAGGTGGCTTGACACTATAAAAGAATGACAATATCAAGATTAAGCAAATACATTGTAGATTTTCAACCTAAGGCTTTAATGGTGTCCAGAGCTGTATCTTTTGTCTGGAACTCACATTCAAACTATCTTATACCCAAACTCCAGCTCTATATCCACCTGGATGCTTAATTTACAACTCTATCTAAATGCCCCATTGGCCTGGGTCTTTTCCCCTGACTACCTACTTCAAATTAGCCACTAGTGTTTCCGAAGTCCTATGAGCTGATTTTCCCTTTGTCCTTCACTGTTCACTTCTGCTTATTCCCTGCACAACACCAAACTCAAATTCTCGTTACTTGACTTTCGAGTTCATTATATTCTTCTTTATTCTTACTCTAGATCAACATTCCCATGCAATGTTTATATTAGACTTAGGATTAAATATACTGATTTCAGATATAAAACCAAGGGGACCAGATTTTTTCATATTATTTTGCAATAATCATACCAATTAAGTGCCTAACACAATGGGATTAACCTATTTAATATTTTTCTTTTTTTTATGTATATATATTTATATTATATATATAAAAATTATATACTTATATAAAACAAGGGGTATCAGGTGTAAAACAAAGGGAAGCAGATAAATATTCTTAAATATTATTTAGGTATCTGTTTCAAGCCATACTCAGAAACAGCCATAATATTTATGTATCTGTTGTTTAAGAAAATTACATAAAATATGTCAATAATATGGCTTCTCAGAAGATTTAGACTTACAAATATATAGACTTAAATGATTCATCACCAGTCATCCAATTGGAATTAATTGGTTTGTTGGTGTTCTGAAAGTACTTTTGTTTACATTTCAGAAACACTAGATCAAGGCAGTACTTCCTTAGGAGAGATTGATAGCTCTTTTACACCTTTAAGGGGAAAAAAAATCACATTTTCTAAATTTCAAGTTCAATCTGTTAAATTAATTTAAGGCTTGAATACAGGTTCCCAAAAGTGTACTAGTGAGTTCTTATAAACAACAAAGCTAAAAATAAGTCCTGTTGGAAAAACTTCAAAGTATGACTACCTAGAATGTTTATAGAGTATGTTAGTTTTTAGATATAGAGACTTGTAGGTATATGATTTGACCATATTTTGATTTGTTAAAATGATTCCTGGTTTCTTATAAGAAATTTAATGTGTAACTTTCATATTTCTATATAACTAAAATTAAACTTAATTCCTACTACTCCTGAATACCTTGACACCCACAGTTTTATCAAAAAGTATTAGCTCAATGCATATTTTACTAGAATTATTTATGTATCCCTATATCTCACTAGATTATCAACTATCTAAAAACGATATCATGTGTTTTGCATTTTTTCTAGCCCCAGCACTTGGCGTATAAGCATATGTGAAAGTGAACTGGTTACAGCAGATAGAATCTGTTACCAAGAATTAGTTATCAGAGTCAGTTTGCCAAAGTTCATTCCATGAGATGTCATTTTTAATTCAATAAAAAGGTTTTCTAATCAGATTTTAGGAATGCTAATTTAAATTTTAAGTGACATATATCAACTTTAATGCAGGACTTTTATTTTTTTATTTATTTTTATTTTTTTTAAATATTAAACATTTATTTATTTTTGAGAAACAGAAACCAGCTTGAGCAGGGGAGGTGCAGGGAGAGAGGGAGACACAGAATCTGAAGCAGGCTCCAGGCTCTGAGCTGTCAGCACAGAGCCCGACGTGGGGCTTGAACCCATGGACCACAAGATCATGACCCGAGCTGAAGTCAGACGCTTAACCAATTGAGCCACCGAGGCATCCCAATGCAGGACTTTTAGAGTCTCTAGAATATTAAAAATGAACTTTGAAAATTCAAGGAGATATATATTTTTAAGTGACATTCGGTTTTCACATATGGCCATTTTTAAGTTTTGTTTTCCCAAACTGTTCATGAGATGATTCTCAGAGGAGGACATTGCTATCAGCCTGGAAGTCATGTTAGAGGATGTGTTCATGTATGTATTTCCATTCCATATTGCAGTAAAGACTGCATAGCAGTTGCAGTGGTCAGCAGGGCTTTAATAAGAGACAGCAGGTGACAACCATTTATTTGAAAAGGATGAGAATAGATGTTCTGAGGTTTCATTAAGATTTAAATTTGTGATCCTGGGGCGCCTGGGTGGCTTAGTCGGTTAAGCGTCTGACTTTCGCTCCGGTCATGATCTCGCGGTTCGTGGGTTCGAGCCCCGCGTCGGGCTCTGCGCTGACTGCCAGTTCAGAGCCTGGAGCTTGTTTCAGTCTGTGACTCCCTCTCTCTCTGACCCTCTCCTGCTCACACTGTCTCTCTCTCTCCTAGAAATAAATAAAACATTTAAAAAAAAAAAAGATTTAAATTTGTGATCTTGGAGTTTCTGTAACTTTCCTTGTTTGTATTCTGTATTTATTTACTTACTAGCCTAACCATATGGAAATGTGTATCTCCAGTTAGTGGTTAGAGAGGGAGAAGACAAAACCACAACAGAGAAGAAACTGAAATTAAAATTATCACAAAAGTGATTTAAAAATGTCTAGTTTTATATTTTCATATATTTGTCACATTGTTAACTCATTTCATTCAGAAATCATAAATACTGCCAACAGTATAAAACAATAATCAAAGTCATTGATTTCAAGGTTCAGTATTCTAAACTGTCATTGATCCATTAAATATTGCTAAAATTGCCATGCATACTTGGTTCTCCAATATTACACCCTGAAACTGTTAAAATATAAAAGCTTTGGAATAATGACATAGAATTTAATCAACTTTGTTGGCTATAAAATTTAACATTAAAAAATAATTGGAAAGGTTTTCTATTTCCTTTGTTTTGTAAAAACAACTTGCAAAAAGGAGCATATTGAGTTGTGAGAATTCACAGCCTTTCTATGTTAACTGTTGGGTTTAAGTAAATGTCAGTGTTCAAATTTTCTCACAAAGGAATAGAGTCACATATTGAAATACCTTTTAAACCAAGGCAACCAAGAACTGCATTTAAGATCAAAATGGGGAATTACATAAACTAAGTATTTAAACATTAACTTAGAAATCAATTCATATGTGGCTTAAAAACAAAAACACAAAAAAATATATATTATACTATATATATATACTATACTGAAACTTAAGTATATAAACACGCTAAAAATACTGACCTAATTTTGGTATGTTTATTCATAACCACTCAACCATTGATTTTCATAAAATTTTTACTATGTAGATAAATGCTATTAGTATCTTTGGAATTAGTTGAGACTTTATTGTGGATGTGATTTCATGAGATGAGAGAATGTGGAAACTAAGCTAAATACTGTTCAAAGTTTTGTGTCAAAATGAGATTTGATCACCTGTTAACATAAGAGCTCATATTCTTTAGTGTTTTCCACTTTTGGATGGATGGTCTATTGGGGTTTGAGCCATATTTTGTTGATGATTTGACAAGGGTAACTTTTTGAAAGGAAGTGAAATCAGTGTGATGGGTTCACTGCCTTCATTTGCTATATTAGTAGGTGTAACAAGAAGCAATAAGCCGTTAGTTAATTTTGCATGCATTTTAAATCCTTTTTTAAAAAGTTTATTTATTTTAAGAGAGAGCATGAGAGAGATAGCACATGCCTGTGAGCAGGGGAGGAGCAGAGAGAGGGGGAGAGAGAGAATCCCAAGCAGGCTCCAAGCTGTCAGCATAGAGCCCCATGCAGGGCTCAATCTAAGGAACCAAACCATGAGATCATGACCCAAGGTGAAATCAAGAGTCAGGGGCTCAACAGTCTGAGCCACTCATGTGTCCTTTGCCTATATTTTAAAACCTCACTGTAAGACTATAATAAGATTTCTACAAGTAGTGGAATGATATGATAGGGAGAAATAGTTTTTTAGAGGCATATTTGACTCTGCTACTGGTAACCCTTGGAAAGTTAGCGCAAATATATCACAAATCTCAAAGATGTCCCACCCAGGAAAAATGAGAATTATAAGAAATTCATTACAAAAGATACATCATAAGCATATATATGCCATGCCATTAACATTTTTTCTATTTATCTACCATGTTTACTTCACTCTTTTCACTCATTGAAGCTTGGAGATACACTGACCAGAATTCTATTGCTTAGTGAAATACAGCCTATGAGCTATAGTATACAAGTCATCAAACTCTTACATTGAAGTACCTTTTGCAATTTCTTGAAGTATTTCTCATTCTAATAATTTAAGTAGTGTAATTAGAATTCACAAAATAAATAATTGGGCATTTATATTCCTTTGCAAATATCATACCAATTAAGTATCTAACACAATGGGATTAATCTGAATTGTAAAACTTTGAAGAAAAATTGCCAAAAATAGAAGTAAGATGTAGGCAAGTGGGCCTCAAAATTGTATCTCAAAAGCATGCCAGAAATCAGAGCAGTTAGGTGAAGTCATTGCATTCATTCTAAAAACCTTGGAGAGCTGTTCTCTTTACTTGTGCCTTTTTTAAAGCTTATTTACTTATGTTGAGAGAGAGAGCATGTGCATGTAAGCAAGGGAGAAGCAGAAAGAGAGGGAGAGAGGGAGGATCCCAACCTGGCTTGATCTCACGAACCAAACACTGAGATCATGACCTGAGCCAAAATCAAGAGTCAGATACTTAACCAACTGTGCCATCCAGGCACCCCTTTTCACTTACGACTTAACTGCTATTTTTAATTTGGTTTATGTGTTGACATAGTCTGACATATTATGAGGTTTTTTTGTTTTTTGTTTGTTTTTGGATTGAGAGAACTTTTCTCTCATAAAGATCATAAATAAATATTTACCTATTCAGGCTTCCACAGTATTTTTAAAAATCTATACTTTTACATAAAGTTCCCTCTGGAAGAAAAAAATGTGGTAATACTGACTTTATGGTCCCACTTGGGCAACAGTTGGATAGAATCCAGAACCATCTGTTGGGTTTAGAAGAGAAATATACTTTCTGTTACCATTGTTTTACATCTAATCTTCTTTCTCATTTGTGAATTTTTTCTCCATTCCTAACAGTTAATCTAGAGATAAGGGCTCACTGAGACATTTCATTTAACATTGCTAGATAATTTATAATGAGCAGTCAAAGACTATGATAACTTGAATCAAAATAGACCTAGAACTATATTAATCAGTAGAAGTTATTAAGAAAAAATAAAGACATTGAAATTTTAATGATAAATATCATTTTATCAAGAAAATCAAATAATTGGTTCTTAATCTGTTAATATGGGAATTTCATAAGTTAATATAACATCATAGTATGGAATCAAAGTTAAACACAGCAAACTTGATTATGTATGGGAATAATTTATGGTCTAAAATCTCCCCATCCAGTGCTCTTTCTCCCAGGGAGAAATAAATAAAGAATGAGAGTCAGATCCAATAATTTGTAGCCATCATTCATGGTTTTATAGGTGTAATTAGTAAGCTTAAGTGGAGATTTACTATCTCTCGAGTATGATTATATATGAATTAGAAGAGTCTGAAGTTACCCCACACTATATGAAAATACAAACCATATTAAGAGAAATTGGCCAAAATATAATAAAAAATTAAGATACTCTAACACTTTCATCTTAAGTGAGTCAAGAATACCTAGTTTATCTTTAATTTGCAAAGGGATAAATAATCATACTGAATATGTGGTTACAAATAAATGTCCCTAAACCATATTATTTAAATTGACACAAATATTAAAATTTACACCCTGTCATTAATTTTTTAAATGCCTTGGAAAATCTGGTAAATATAGTTTGCATTTTCCAGCTTAAAGCATGCTAAAAGAAAAGTGTCACATATAGGAAAAAAATCATTGGCTTAAAATAATTTTTAAGATCCAAATCATGTTTATTTTTACCCAAATCAATACTATTGCAAGTATTATTACATTAAATTTGCACATAATTGTGAAAATAGCAGTCTTTTAGCATCTACTAAACACTGTTCTAAGTTCTTTACAAACATAAATTCACTTAATCCCATAACAACTCTGTGAGGTGGATATTATGATCATTGTCTGTGTTTTATATATCAGAACTCCAAAAACCAAAATGTTTAATTTACACACTCGGTGTTATACAGATAATAAACATCAGTGGGGTGATTTGAACCCAGGCAGTCTGAATCCAGAAACCACATATCCATAATGGACCACAGACCCATGACGTGTATGTATAGCACATGTGTGTTATATTAGTAATAGAACAGGTTTTAGCAGGTAAAGTGAGTTACCTGGGTCACAACATTATTGAATGGTAGTTCTGACAGTAGATTATGATTCTCCATCTAGCACGGTCTCTTTGAACTAAATCATCTAAATGTTAAATTTTAATCCTTATAAATTCATTATTTATTAAATAAATTCTGTGTTAATGCTAGGGAAAATCTGTGCATTTCTTTTGTAACTGATTACTAATTACTTTTGTAACCTAATGAATTAAGTTTTTCTTTTTATATTTGGGAAAACTTCAGGAGAAACTGCAAATCATGAGAACAGTTTCAGGGCTAAGAAATGTGTCCATAGCCTAATGAAAATCCCTTTTTACCTCCCTAAAGATGATCCTGGAAGAAACCAAAGTCAATTTAATTGATTTTTATCTCATTACTAAACTTTACGTAGAAGGAACCATATATTTGCATTTTGAATCTTAATCCTTATAAATTTATGCCACCTTCATTATCTGGCTTAACAGTTAGCCACTCATAGTCACTTCATAAATTATCATGAGATAAAACGATTGATGTCACATAGGAGCAAGGCATATGGAGTCAAAAGGACTCAGATGTCCCGGTTCACATTTTGATTCCAAGCAATCCACTTTATGTTTGTGTGCCTCAGTTTTCTCAAATATAAAATGGGCTTGTGGTGAAGAGAAACAAAAGTAATGTATGTGAGAAAGCTGTGCAAACTTTAAATTGCTTTAGACAATGTTTACTAAGGTTCTTATTTGAAATATTCTGGATCACGGTTGCTCCAAAAATAATGAATACCATTAATGAATCATCAATTTCCCTTCCCTTATGTATTTTTACCTTCTGGGCTCTCTCCCCCACACTCTTCCTTAGCTCTCGTGAAGGGGTTACTAGTTGCCACTTCAGGAAATTGAATTTCATCTCTTCCAAGGCACACTTCTTGGTCTTCACTATGATCTCGGTTTGTGAGAGAGGAAACCCTTGCTGCATATCTCGAGTAGTCAGATTTAGAATAAAGATGGAACTGTATAGCTTCTGCCAGGAAATACTGTCAGTCAATCTAGCAGTTGTTAATAATCGCAAGTGGATTTTTTTTTCCAACATTTTTTTTTAATGTTTTATTTATTTCTAAGAGAGAGAGACAGCGTGAGCAGGGGAGGGTCAGAGAGAGAGAGGGAGTCACAGACTGAAACAGGCTCCAGGCTCTGAGCTGGCAGTCAGCACAGAGCCCGACGCGGGGCCTGAACCCACCAACCGCGAGATCATGACCTAAGCGAAAGTCGGACGCTTAACCGACTAAGCCACCCAGGCGCCTCGTTTTTTAAAAAGGTTCTTGAAAATGTTTTTTTCTGTTAATATTTCACCTTTCTTATTTTTATCTTATTTTTCAGAATTATCAGTCCACAATGGATCGGAAATTTAATGGACTAATTTCTTTGTACCAGTTAGAATATTTTCAACCAATGAACCATTTCCCAAACAATGAAACAGACTGCTTTTTCTCATATCTACCCTCTCGTTGCCCACTACTTCAGCCATCAAAATAATATTACTATTGAAAGAAATGATTGGGCCTTTGTAAATCTCACTTTTAAAACCAAATAGCTATATTCATTTATTCATCTAGCAAATGCTTTGCCACCTTTGAGAAAGTGAAATTGGACTTCCTTTTAAAGTGTTGCTTTTGTTAAAATGATACTGGATGTTAAGAAATGTGTTTATTTTTTAGCTGTTGTAAGTCTAAAGAGATTTTTTGAATACTTCAATTATAAAAACATTTAAAACATACAAACTTGTGCAATTTTTATTTTAATGAAGATGAGAAGTTCATTAAAGAAGATAAATATTTCATTAGATGTTAAATAAAACAAAGAGATTTTTTGGCTTCTCTCAGCACAAAATTCCTTTGAAAGATTAATTAATACATGCAAATTATGCAAATTAGACCCATGCAAATATTTTATGAAGACAATTAAGGGAACCATTAATTACTGCTTTTTTTGCTTCAGTGAGATTCATTCATTTAATTTTAATTTCACTTTAACTGTTTTGATGTATAATCTTGCAGCTAAGAACTTTATCTTTCCTGGCGGGTCACTTAAACTTATAAATTTCATCAAGTGAGTGCACAGAAATCTGTAAAGATATTCTCTAGACTATGTTTAGTATCAAGAGAAATTTCTGACACAATGCACTCCCAGAAACAGGGAAACTGGAAGGGAATGTGAGCTCATTCTTGGACAAGGTTCAACTGCTGGAAAAGCAATTAATTTGCTTTGGCTGTGCTAATATAGGGGAATTAGAAAGTGTGACACAAGACAAATAGAAATAATTAGTTCCCCAAAATGATGTTCTCATTAATATGGTTCGAACAGTCGAAATAAAAAACATTATTGTGGCATGTCTGCATTCTGTCCCTAACCATGGGAGGGGGAATAATGCACCATAAGCATTTTTACATTTATAGTCTAAATGATGATGTTTTATTTTTTTTAAAGAAGAATTTATAGCAAAGCATGTTATATATTTTGAATATGTAAACATACACACGCTATCAAAATTGATGGCATACTTTCCATCACCAGGTGTTTAAGTACCAATTTTTTATTTTGTGCATACAAATCCTGTAATTTAGTGAATAGACTTTAAAGTGAGGGTTCTTTTTCTGTAATTTAAATATTTTCAGATAACTTTTATAACTCCTGAATTATAAATAACATTTTTCATATAATAAAAATATATTTATGTTCCACCTCAAAGAAATAATGGTGAATATTTATTAAAGGTTCTTTTAGATGTCCGAGCTACTTTTACTGTGGAAGTGTGGATACAAAGAGAGGAAGCAGGCTATGTGAAAATGAAATGCTGGAGTTAGTCCTCATCTCTATTTCTAAATGGTAACCTTCAGCTTTAGTAGGCTTTATATACACTTTCTGTTGCAACAGTCATCAATGAGCAAGTTAATTGGATATAATGATCATCAATTTATTCTTTTGATAATAAAAATTAAAGGACTCAAAACAAAACCTTATTTTAAATAAGCTTTTCTTAAATCTGAAGATTATACTGTCTAAAGAATATATTAATGGAATGTATTGATCATAATGAAAAACCAATTTCTTCAACTGTCTAGTATTCATAATAATAAAAAGTATCATTAATAAAAATATATATAATATTAAACTGACACAGGCTTATTTTTCTACCTATCCTCTGACATTTCTCTCATTCCTACAGCCACTCACTGTTGGTACGAACCACAAAAAGTTATAAGGGGACACACTTCATCATCGACATTTGTTGAGCTTTTTACTGTTTTTATGTAAACCCACAGATCTTAAAATTAAATTTTCTTTCTTACAAAAATCATCTCATTTCATTCATCCTGACACTCATAAATTCCCTACTTTCTATTGCTTACTTACACTATCCACACAGATGTATGTTATGCCTTCTAAATTAGGATCATCTGTGAATTTCATTGATACACTCTGTTTAACCACTGTTCCATATCACTAATTATGACAGTAAATCAAAATGGATCTAGCATTGATCTTTTGGGCTCCCTGCTAATATCTTTCTCAATTTCCATTTATCACTGTTCTTTGATTATGGTCTTCAGACAGTATTCAAGGCAAGCCACAAACACATTCATGAAAAAGCCAATTTAACTCAATTGTACTATGCTAACCAAACATTATGTTTTCTATAAATAATTGGTCTGTTTCCACACTTAATTGGAATTTAGTTGTACAATGTCTTTTTTACCCTCTTTAAATCCTCAATTCTAATTAATATTCCTGATATTCTCTATGTCCCCTGAATTCTCAGAGAAGCTACCAAATACTATACTACATTTACTAGAAAAAAATGATGTCAACTATACTACAAACCGAGTCCAATCATGTTGCTTTAATTTAATCTGCATAATATTTGGGCAATGGAGTAAGATTTGAAACCACAGAACAAACACAATTCAAAACAACAATAATAACGAGAATCATGCTTTTACCCCATAAGAACTAAGAGTTTAGAAAATTAGGTCTATCGAAATAATATGTTGAAAATAATTTTATGTAAGTAATAATTAAAACAAATGATATTCTATTACTATTTTCAGCAACTTCATACTTCACAGCCTATTATGTCTCATTTAATGTTAAGTTACTTATTATGTAAGAAGACATTTACAACAAAAACCTATAAAAGGCTTTTAGAATTTGGTGTTTAAACATAGCCTCCTGTGTTCAAAAACAAGATTTGCTTTCTTATATATTTCTTAAAAGAATAAAAATGCTTCTACTGAAATTATAAGAAAACATTCTTCTAAAATTTTATAAAATATCTCAATTCATGGCTATCTTTGACACTTTCTATTTAATAATAATAACTCTGTCTAGTTAAATGAGTAGTTAACAATGACCTACGATAACTATGGAACAATAGTCTCTTTATTGGTTACAGCCTGCAATCAATATCAACTTTTGTCCAACTTAATCAATGCTGTCTCAAATTGATTAGCTGCACTGAAATGCTGCCAAACACCAGAAACCAGTGCCAAGAGATTCGAAGTAAATTTATTATTGTTTTAGTTTGTTCATAGTAATATAATTCTAATATTTATTTTTTAGATCAAGAAAAATAGTTGGAGGTAATTCTGATAGTGATTACATTACTTGTAATTGCCTCAACAATTGTTAATATGCCATGCACACAGCCCAGAAACCAGTTTTGATGTTTTAATTAACTTTCTCTTCTTTCCCCTTTTTCTTTTTTTCTTTTCTCTTTTCTTCTTTCTTTCTTTCCTTCTTTCCTTCTTTCTTTCCTTCTTTCCTTTCTTTCTTTCTTTCTTTCTTTCTTTCTTTCTTTCTTTCTTTCTTTCTTTCCCTTCCTTCCCTCCTTCTTCTTCTTTCCTCCTTTCCTTTTTCCTTCCCTTCTCTTCACTTATTCTTTCTATGAAATCTTCACATGCCCTTTTTTAAGCTAAATAAAAGCATCTTTAAAAAATCTTTAGATATGAAAAATTAGGCTCCAATTACAAAAACAGTCTTATAAATTTCTACAAATACTTTACCGTGGACCTATACCAACATTATATTATAAAGACCAATTTTCTGTAAAAAAAAAAAAAAAAGAAGTAAATTACATAACAGAGTAATAATAGCTTCAGTGTTTATCAGTTAGTTGCTAGGCACTGTAAATATGTTAACTCATAATAATAAAATTTAATGTTAATAGCTAAAACTTAACTGTATATGTATTCTTGCCCAGTATATGCTAAGTGCTTTACATAGATTGTTTTATTTAATCCTTCTAAACAGCCCTCTGAGGTTAAGCAACTACTAAAGGAATAAACAAAATAGTGAGGCAGAGATTTGAATCTCATTCTGACTCCTAGCATTTCTTAATTCTTTTTAAGTTTTATTTATTTCTGACAGAGAGACAGCACGAGCAGGGCAGGGTCAGAGAGAGGGAGACACAGAATCTGAAACAGGCTCTAGGCTCTGAGCTGTCAGCACAGAGCCTGACACAGGGCTCGAACCCACAAACTGCAAGATCATGACCTGAGCCGAAGTCGGAGGCCCAACTAACTGAGCCACCCAGGCGCCCCATCTCCTAGTGTTTCTTAATTGCTAGTTCTATAGTGGTGCCTAGAAAGCCTCCACTCCTACGTTAAACTTAAGGGTTGTTTTTTTTTTTTTAGGTATTAAAAATATAAATGTGAATAAGATAATTTTATGAAATTAAATTTAAATAATAGTTTCAAAAAGATTTTAGAAGTCCTAAGTTTAGGTAACTTTCAATTTAGGGCCATTAGAGGGAAAAAGTCTTGGAATGCCATTTAGTAACTGTTCAAACACATACTGCATAAGAAATGGAGGTTCTCCAAATGTCTTATATTGTCACAATTGGATTTGTGTCTGATTTTAAATCGATCTTAAGCTCATTGCATGCTAAATGGCAGGGATGTAGTTATCTAAATATGATTAATTTTTTACTATTTTATATTGCCTCTTTGGTTTCTTCACTTAGGGTGAGTTTTCCCCGGTGTGTCTGGAAGTATCTATAAACATGGTATAGGCATAATGATGGATTAAAAAGTAAAAGCTGGAAAAGAAACATTTTTTTTCCAATTGTTTATCATTCTCTAGTAGCTGTCAGTAGACTATTTTGAACTCTTTAAGCCATTAACAGACAACGTCCTAACTATTCAAATTGGGGGACAGGAATGCAAGTGTTATCGTGGAAGAAAGAAGTTAAGTCCACACAGCAAGACATGGAGGATAGAACACAGACTCTGGGGTCATACATATGAATTCAAATGTCTGTGGCCCCGCTTATTCACAGTGCAAATGTGAGAATGTTAACTCGCCATTCTGAACTTTAGTTATCTCACCTTTCATGTGTACTGATTTATTTTGAGGGGGGGGGGTGTGAGTGGACGAGGGACAAAGCGAGAAGGACAGACCTCCACATGGGGATCAGTCTCAGGAGTCCTGAGACCATGACCAGAGCCAAAATGCAGAGTGGGACACTTAACTGACTGAGCCCCCCAGCCACCCTACTTACCTCATCTTTAAATTACAATATATAGGAAAGGCTCAATAAATATCAGCTTTCATCCACATCACTATTTGTATAAGCAAATACTTCCACTTACTATATAATATCCCTAAGTCTAAATGAAAGAAAATGCATTACTAGGAGATTTATTGAGTGTTATAACATTTGATTCAATAAAATAAATCTTGATAAAAGATATAAATGCCTCTCATAAGAATGATATGCATTATGATGCTTTGGAATTGTAAGTGCTGAACAAATAATAATCATCACATATTTTAAAAGAGTAAAAAAAGCATATTTTGGCAATCCTAACCTAAAACAATCGGGATGTGAAAAGCAACTGTACTATGTTGTATTCCCAACACTGATTAACTCATGTTATAACCTTTAACAAGTATTTAGTCTCCCTAAGTCTCACTCTCCTTGTTAGCAAAACGAAGAGATTCATTTGATCTTTAAAGTCCTTTGTTAGTGCTAAGGAAATAACATCATGAAAGTGTGCTTGGCATATCATCTTTATTCAATAAATATTTGCTGAATAAATAAATAATTTTAAAATTCAGCCCATATATTCAAATATCTAAGAAGCAGAAATTTTTTTAATTAGAAAAAAAGGGATCATTAATGTGAAGGCCAGTCTTTTATGTTGTTTTATTGGAAGAATATTTGGTTTTCTATGATCTGAGATCAGTCAAAAAAAAAAGAATAAAAAGCCAAACAGTTCTGATTATGGCCATTGGATGTAAATAAAAGACACGTACTTTCAAGTAAAGTCAAGATTTTACAAGCATAACTTGAAGATATTCTAAGATATCACAGGAACAATGGTCCACATTTCCATTGATTTTACCAATTTAATTTTTTGTTTATGAAGACAGGTTTTCTTAAAAAGAAGAAGCCAAATCTATTTGGAAAGTAAACTTTCTAGACTCTGGAATTTTATAAAAGACATAGATAATACATTATAGTTTGTGTCTATATATTGAAACCGTAAATAATTTGTAGAGAAGATTTAATCATGTAAAATTGTAACAAGTATAAGGTTAATGTATGTTAAACAAAAGGTGAAAGTATTATTTTAAAAATGTAGCTATAGCATGTCAACTTAAATGTAAATTTAAAATGGAAAAAAAAATAAGTGTAAGTAAATATTCACAGAATCCAAATCTTATGTCAAATCTGCAAATAAGAAAGCAATATTACAAACACATACAAGAAGCATAAACACATCTTGTTAACTCAGTCTCAGATATGAAATTTAACTCTTCCAGAATCTGTAATTCTGAGTTTCCTAGTTTGAATTACATTATCCTTCATTTCCTAGCATCAGTCTCTCCAACCAAAGTCTGAGAAATGTCAGAACAAGAAGGACCCTCGGCATCTACAAAATCAAACAGGTCCTAAGTCATCAGTGGTTGATACCTTTCCTTCACGACATATCAAACATTCAGCACTATGAACATGGCACAAATATCTGACATATTTGGATGCATCTGTCAAACATACAGAGGCACATTGGTCACCAAAATAGGCATGGTTCACACTCTGCTCAGGTACCTTTCAGAGGAAGAAGACCTTGAAGAACTACAGATGCATAGCACGTTATTGTGGAGAGGAGGACAGTAGGTCAAGAAATCTTCAAGAGGAGGAACTAGACCCAGGGGTCAGGGAGGAGCTGCAGAGCAGTGGTGGAGTCTGGGCAGCATTCCTGGAAACCGTGACTTCTAAAACATGGCTTCAAGGATGGGTCAGTAAAGGCAAAGAGGAAGGAATATGCCCCTGAGACGTCGAGAAATATGTGGGATGTTCAGGAAATAAAAACATGAAAGAAAGAAAGAGAGAAAGAAAGAAAGAGAGAGAGAGAGAGAAAGAGAAAGAAAGAAAGAAAGAAGAAAGAAAGAAAAAGAAAGAAAGAAAGAAAGAAAGAAAGAAAAAGAAAGAAAGAAAGAAAGAAAGAAAAAAGACAAGAGGATTTGAAGATAAGAGAAAAGAATTGTAACCAGTTTGGTGCGTGAGGGAGGGAAATTGTGCTCTGTGCTTCCCTTCCTAGAAACGAAGGAGGATACTGCATCAGGCAGATAAGGGCTTGGGTTCCCTGGGGAAGGAACCCTGGATGAAGACAGGTTTGCAGGGGATCATCATCCTTCGGGTTTTGTGCCCTGGACCTTGAAGCCTCTGTGAGACCTTGAGGCAAATAAAAGTTGGACACTACCTAGAGCTCTTAAGATGTGTCTGAATGAGATAGATATACTTTTTAAACCGTCAAACCACATACGTTAAATAAACCATTTAAGTGGGTGCCATTCCCTAGGAAGAGAGATTTAAAAGAGATTAGAATTTAACTGAAGAAAGCCATCATATTACAGATTTGACATGGTATAGACACAGTGTCGGGATGGGTGGGGGCAGAAGGGTTTAGGTGGATATCTTTATTTTATTTATTTAAAAAATTAAATAAATTAATTTTGAGAGAGAGAGAGATACAGAGCATGAACGGGGGAGAGGCAGAGAGAGAGGGAGACATAGAATCTGAAGCAGGCTCCAGGCTCTGAGCTGTTATGATAGCACAGAGCCCAACATGGGGCTCGAACCCAAGGACTGCAAAATTATGACCCGAGCCAAAGTCAGACTCTCAATCACTGAGCCACCCAGCTGCCCTTGTCAGATATTTATTAACTCATCCAAAAAAAGTATCCAGTGAGTATTTAAATAAACTGTCTACTCTGCATATTCAAAAGATTTTACAAGAAGCTTTAAAGTAAGATAAAATTTTCCAACACAAATCATGACATACAAATCTGTAAGACTCAAGCCATGGGAGTTAATCATATAATTCAGCTTCTGAAACAAGTTGTTTTCTAAATTTTTTATGCTTATTCTCTAACCATATTATCTCCACCAAACTTGTAAATTTTGAGTTAGTTACTAGAAATATCAGCAATGAAGAATTTATCCCTGTGTAGCATGAGACGATTTACTTTATGTATCACAAGTATTTAAATTATTTAGAGTCTCTTTGCTCAGGAATATTTTCCAAGCTTCTTTCTGGTTTCTTCCTCCCCTCCTCTACAGTTTTTACAGAAATAGTGGTATTAAATGCCAATGAGGCAATATTTAGTCTAATCCGAGGTTCTTATTTGGAGGTAATTACCTGGCACTTGAGTGGTATTTAAGTGCCCAGCTGCTAGGTGACTAACTCTTGGGCCAAACATGGCATTTCTTTATTGCCAGAATGTTAAAAATAAATAAATTCATGACAAGCATAGAGAAACGTGGGTTTCTTTTGTCTTTCCTAATTAAGTTGAGTTTATTTTGGAACAGAAAATAATGTCACTTATGGTTGAACCGGGAGCAAAAAAGAATACACAACACCCGGGCTTGGGGACACCAAGACAGAGAAAAGCAAAGGGACTAAGAGACCAAGTTTGTGTCATTCTTATATTGTAAAGCAGCAAGTGCTTATGGCTCCCAAAATGCATGACATAGACCATTTCGCCAATTAGCAATGAATTCCAGTTCTTTCGGTGACTCTCCCATCGTTGTGCTTAGACTCGGAATTTAACTCAATAGTTTTTACATTTGATTTCTTGCGTTCACAGCTAATTTTGTTCTGTGTCTCAAACATATTAATAATGTAGTCTCAGGTTTAAAAAAAAGCTTCAAATGTTAAATGAGCTTATTTAGTGGGGTTAGAGCAGCAAAAGATGATCTCTTTGCTCTGCCCGGTATTTTAAATGTCTTGGGAGGTGCAACTGCTGTTGAAATACCTTTTTAGCAAATAAAACATAAAAATACAGATTCATCTACCAGTTTTTATTACATTGGAGAAAAAAAATCATAGTATCTAATTAAAACCCTGAATATTATGTGTTTTGTTGAAAACTAGTTGTGCTTTTGAACAATAGAATAAAACCATTAAATCCAAGGATAAGTGTGATAAAAGTGGAGTATTACTGATTATTTACATTAGAATTCAGGAACATATATTTTTAATTGATCAGCTGAATGAATGAATGAGATGAATAAGATTTTATATTACAACTAAAGCAAACTATTAAATAACTCCATAATCATTTATATTTGGCTTTATGTTACTATGTATAATTCTCCTTCAAGTGTTTTTTTTATTGCCTTAATTATAAAGTTGTTTGGGTGAGTTTTCTTTGTTACTCAACTGAGAGCATTCTGGATCACAAAAGGAAGGTCAATTATGATTTAAAATTGTACTCAGAATAAGCAAATCACAATAGAAATTGAGGGTAGTCAATACTTCAAACTTATACAGCATGACTTTATCCATATTAAAGTGTATTTTGAACATGTGGATTTTGCAAATTAAAATTAAAATAACTATAGCCTGGTTGATGATCAAAATATTACTGATAGCAAATTCCTGGAATAAACATTAGGTCAACCATGCACAATGTTTAATCATTGCCCAATTGCTTCTTAACACTGACAACAAATCTTACATGAATGTGAAGGAATATTTTCTATCATTTTTCTTGGATTGAGTTTGACAACCTTAAGGATTCTGTAGATACCAGATACTTTATATACCACATCTACCTGGAGACTCATGTGCTTTCTTAGACCACTTTGGCCATAATTTTGGCACATTTATGTGCCACTTTTGGCACATAATTTTGCTGATATCCATAATACTGTAAAATAATACGACTTCCCTACATGTACAATTGCATTAATCTTGTATCTGTAAGGAGATATCTCATAATAACATGGTTATAGTCTCAGGATTTAAAATAATTACCATTTTTTTGGTTATATATATATATATATATATATGGAAAAACATTCTTCAGGAATGCTTTGTCAAATTTCTGATTTTTACTTACTGCGTATCTGATACTTTACAAAAGTGTATTTTCTTTACACTAAACCGAAAATGACACTTTTGGAGCTGATTAAGTAGCACAATTAATGTCAAACAATATCCTCAAAATGATTGAGCTTAAAATGCAAAATAAAAGCAACTGGGAGGATTATAGCAGTTAATCATTTTAGGCTTCCCTTTGAAGAACCATCTTCATTTAAAATAGAAAACAAATACTCTTTTTACTGTTTAGTATTCATGTTGTTAGACTGAGTTTATTGCCTAGAATAGATGTTAGACTATATATAAATGTTACCTTCAGATTTTGTTCTTTCCTAATAGTGTGGTCTCGGCAATGTACATATTTAGCTCTTCTGAGTGTTTAATATAACTCCCTTTAGTATTCTATATATGATTTTGCTCAGCAGATTTGTGTTATTAAAATGTATATAATGGCATACAGAACATTCAGGAAATCCACAGAGGACTAAACAATCTTATTTATTGTTAACATTCAACCAGTCTATTTTGCATGTAGTTTGCCGTACCTGTCACAAAAAAAGAGAAGGAGAAATCTTCGAATTTAAGAACTACCTATTTGATTAACCCATGCTTTTATTCACAGAATATAGAACTTACAAACCTTTCCTGCATGAAACCGGCTTCAAGCATTCCATAAACCACATTTACTGTGTCCAAGATTAAATCATACATTGTTTAAAATTAATTATTCCTTTTTAATTGCATTGTATAAACAGAAATGACCTGTTAATTTAAAGAAAATCTATCAGCACAAAATGAATTCACTCGTATAAACAAGCAAGATGAACTTGACCTTGTTTGAACTTGTTTTGATGTGGCCCAGATGGTAGGCTACATGCTTGAATAGCAGGCTAAAGCGGAGGAAAAACTCATATAGCAAGATCTAGATTTATAGCCTTTTGCAAATTCCTACCTTGTATTGTCCTCTCAGCATCTGTTCTGCTGCCACTGCGGTCAGCCTCTATCTCTGGGGTCAGAGAGTCTAAAAGCACAGAAAGGTAAGAGTGACACATATTTCATTTGATTCTATCGTCCTTTAAAAAAGAGCAACCTGTTACTTTGGTGCTGAATTAAAATTACATACATCTGTGTCATCTTGGAAAGGCTGAACAAAGACCATAGCCACAAGAATCATCAAAATCTTTGAATAGATAAATAAGTACCGCAAAATTGTTCATAACATGGGATAGGGAGCGGGAAGGGCTCAGACGAATATTTTAGCCTATTTCAGTAGAGACAGGTTTGGTTAAACAGGAAAGCGAGGTCAGGTCCCAGATACCGAAGTTAAGTAACAAGACAGTGAAGGCATCTATGAAATAAAGCGTTTCTCCAACACCTGTGACTGCTTCCCACTGGGCTCTCAGCTACAAACACAGTTTACGGAAGCACTAGCCATAGAAAAATATAAAACCACAAACACAGGTTTAACTTGTCTTTTGACAACTAAAAACGAAAATTAGCCATGCATAAAGATGTACCCTCTTACCATTTAAGACCCTGAGACTGTCTGTAGAAGCTGCCTGCTTTAGTGTTTGTTCTGCTTGCTCACGCCGTTTTGTCTCAAATTCAAGTGCTTCCTGTAATTTTCTCTTTGCCTTCTTCTCCTTCTTTAGCCTCTTTTGAACTATGGCTAGAAAAGAGTTCGTATATTATATTTTAAAACATTTTTGCAATGCTCAAACTTACAAATGATCTACGTTTTTTCATTATATATATAAATATATACTTATATTTACACACACACACACACACACACACACACACACACACACACACACACACACACACACACATATACATATATAGCCCTCCCTGCTGGGCTGAGTCTACTTATGCAGAGTAAGTTCAAAAAATCCCATCTTTACCTAAAATAAATCCCAGTGATGTCAAAGGAGACCAATTTTTATGTAACTTTCTACTATTGTATTATGAAGATACCTTTAATTGTCATCAGTTGGGACAGATTTAAGGGGAAATTAATGTTAGTAAATATTTATATACACTGATAAAAGAAGCCTGATTAAATTTTGTGGATTAGTCTCTGCCTTTGAATCAAAATAGAGTAGTTAGAATAATGCAACCTCTATAAGCATGCCTCCTATTTCTATGAAGCACCAATTTTTGATGACTAAATGGAGCACTTTCCCTAAAGTTGCTTTGCAAAAGTTAAGATTTTTTCCTTGAAATTTTAAAAAATGCAATAAATATTATTATTGCATCTAACGAGCTAACTACTCTTAATTATTAACATATAAGCAGTCTAGATGGGGATGAAGCTATTGTAATTTGCTCAGAGATATTGATAATTACTTTAAGCAAATTCATATGTGCTATAGCATAGTTTAAGAAAATCATATTTTATTCTGCTGAAATATGGCAGAGACTAAAACCTTACTAATAATTATAATAATATGCTATTGCTGGCAATGATGCAGTATTTATATAAAAAATGAGATTATGATACAAAAATTAATCTTGATACATTTTCTCCTACTGGACAATTTAAATATTTGTATATAATATGTAATCAGTAAATAGAAACAAATAAATGATGTTCATAAAATGTATGTTACCTATACTTTCAGTATGATAATTGTTTTAGCTTTTATAATTCATATAAGGTAAGCAGTCAGCATATGGGGTTATGCAAACATTTTTCTTTAGAATATGTATACTATGTATATATATATATATATATTTTTTTTTTTTTTTTTTGCTGGTTGATAAATATTGTGGATGTGAATATGGCAGAATCAGTATGAGAAAACCCTTTTGGTGGAAATAGTCATAAGGACTGGCATTCCAAGTTTACTTTTTGATTTTTTACTACAGATTAAGAATAACAACATTATTATTTAATACAGTATTTAGTCAAAATGCAAAATAAAATAACAAAGTTTCAACTAAGAATTTGTTTCAATTTTTCATTTCCATATAGCCAATGGTTATAATAAATATTGTTGAGATGGCAGACCATTAACGTGGAATTTTGTTGCTGGTACCATATATTAACAGAAACTGCTTTTATCAAAAGGTACATTGGCTATAGTCTTATAATAAAAAGAAAACTGGCTTTGAATAAATGCTAATTTTCTTTATTTAATAGTGTGAAAGTGAGGTGCCTGGTTGGCTCAGTTGGTTAAGCATCTGACTTTGGCTCAGGTCATGTTCTCACTGTTCCTGAGTTCAAGACCTGTGTCAGGCTCTGTGCTGACAGCTCAGAGCCTGGAGCCTGCTTCCGATTCCACGTCTCCCTCTCTTTCTGACCTTCCCCTGCTCGCACTCTATCTCTGTCTCTCTCTCTCAAAATTAAATAAACATGAAATTTAAAAAAAATAAATAGTGTGAAAGCCATATTAACAAAATCATTTGCCTACTGTATCCCTTTCCAAAGATGACTGTTTATCTTTGAAAATAAACAGTATCTGAATTATTTATTTAGATTGTATATTTCCATGGCACAAAGGTCTCAATGCCTTGCCATTGACTGCTTAATGTTTCCACCTCTGTGATAGAATCAAATGATATTGCCATGTTCTCTTTTCAGCATAGTACACTGCTTCAACAGATACATTTATGATAGATAATTATTGATAACTATAATTGATAACTATAAATATCTTTAATTTATTGTTCACAATTAATTAAATGGGAGGTTCATGAAGTGATCTGTGAAATGTTTTGCCCTCTAGTGGTTAAAGAAAAAAAGCAAGATAAAGTCTCCAACAGATTTGAACCAATAAAACTCTGAAGTTCTCTCAAGTAACCAAAAGATTATTTTAGGAATTCAAGGATCTATCGTTAAGTCTTGTCAAAGAGAAGAAGAAGAGGAAGAGGAGGAAGAAGAGGAAGAAGAAGAAGAGGAAGAAGAGGAAGAAGAAGGAGGAGAAGGAGAAGGAGAAGAGAAGGAGAATTCTCCAGGTGAGAGTAAAATCAAGACATGGCCATCTCATGGAAGATGGTTCTATGTAATGAGCTCTTTGACCAGTCTTCATTATTCATACAGTACACATCCCATTATCAATGTTTATCTTATCTTGATTACTTAGTACCTAAATTGATATGAAACTACATTGTCTAGAAGTGTCCTATACATGTACAGTGATGGCTTCCCAAATCAGCCTCATCCCAGAAACTGACTAGCTATCGCTTCATAGTAACTAATGAAACAACCTGCTAAGTCTTGCTGGTTTGAAAGACAAAACAGAAACAATGATTTCCAAATGACTGTGTAAAACATGTAGAAGGAGAATACATGGAATATTTATATTGGATACTTATTAAATGAGAGAATAGGTGCTCTCCCTCTGGAGTACTTAAGATAATCTTATGGTTGAGGCAAAAGGAAAGTTGGTTATAATGAAAATATTCTTAATCTCATACATAATATAAACACCCACATATGAATGACCTTCAAAATCATCTCCACATGCCCTGTAAAGTGTGTTAGAAGAGGGAATTCGTAGATTGGTAATATTATTATTTTTACCCACTAAAAATTCATATTGGTTTATACATTAATGTGTACTTGACCTTGTTGGATGAAAAATGAACCATTCAGACAGAAAATTATACAAACACTCAACTCGATCATTTGTACAGATATTCAACAGTCTTCAATTTCAGTTGATAAATATTTACTAAATCTTCTTCGCTTGAATAATCAGTATTTTCTACTTTAGCTTTATTACTTATCTCTTAAGTTTTTAAAGGGAAATTGTAAATAAATGCAAAATTTTTCTTCATGGCTGTCATCAGAGCTAATTTTTATCTTATTTGTTAAGCTCTATGAGCAATAAAAATGATGTGAATAATGGTAAAATAGATATATTTCAATTCCCTGAGGTATGAACAGAAGAGAAACCACGTACTCTGGAGAAGAAAAAAAATACAATGAGCCCAGGATTCAAATCCTTCTGTGAACTTCAGTGATAGTAAATTAACAAAAGAGCTATGTAGTCTCTTAGTAAATCACAAAACATAATATTGTTCTGTTAAATATTTTATATAAAGTACTACATTCATTTGGAAGTTTAGAAATACCTCTGTTCTTTTGTTCCATAGCCAACTGTTTCTCAAGTGTTTCTCTTAGTTCTCTTTCCCTTAAAAAATCCATCTTCAGCTCTGTTTTTTCCAGTTGGACTTGTTTTTCTTGAGCTCTGGCATTATCTATGGCAACTTTCAAGAGCCCCTGTACAAAGAAGGCATTTCAAAATTGTAATATTTTGGTGAAAGTACATTTCATTCATTACTAAAAGCATCTTTAAAAAGGAACCAACTTATCAAATCCCTTCATTCTTGTACATTCACTCTTTATTCACTAGAACAAGTACTGTAACTAAAGCATGGAATTTCTAAATCTAATTAAATTGTATTAGGAAGACATGGCTTTTTAAGACAATTTTTAAATGTTTTATTTATTTCTGAGAGAGGGAGAGAGACAGTGTGAGGAGGGGAGAGTCAGTGAGAGAGGGAGATACAGAATCGGAAACATACTCCAGGCTCTGAGCTGGCAATCAGCACAGAGCCCGACGCGGGGCTCAAACCTACGAACCATGAGATCATGACTTGAGCCAAAGTTGAATGCTTAACCGACTGAGCCACCCAGGCGCCCCTAGGAAGACATGTTTTTGCCATGCAGGTTTGATTGCCTCTAATTAGAATATCCAGATCTAAAGCTAAATGCGGGCAGCACATCAGCATGGTAAAACAGGAGCTGAGGAGTGACAATCCGGCATGGTGTACACTATACCCCGGGGTCCTAGCAGCACACACCTATCCCTTGGAACTCATTTTCTACAATTCCCGACTGAGATTATACTGGACATAATGCTTATCTTTCCATTTCTCAAGAAAATTGATTTCTGCACCAGGGGTTTTGCTCTTTCTGTTCTCTTCCTGAATGCTTTTCCTCCCATTTTTTGCGTGGCTTATGCCTCACTTCATTTCACCTCTGTGTAGTTGCCACTCAAGAAAGACTTTTTCATACCACTCTTTCTGGAATAGCCCTCCAACCCATCTCATTATTCCCTCCTCAAAATTCTCCATATCATTTATTATTATGTAATATTGTCATGTATGTATTCTTTCATTGCTTTATGCTGTGTCTCCTCCACTAAAATGTACATTCTCTGAGGCAGGGACATTTTCTGTCAGTTGATCCTTGTCCCTAGGCCCCAGAGAATGCCTGCTATATAGGAAATTCCAAAAATTTGATGAGTAGAAATTATAACACTGGTATATTTTTCTTGACACATAATAATACATGTAAGGGATCCAAAACCTACTGATTAACAGTGCATTATGTTTAAAAAGTTATTTAAAATGATTATAATAAATTGAGAATAACTTTTAGGGGACTATTTGACAGTATAACTCAAGAGTATATGGTAAAGTATTTATACAACTGAGAATGGAATCTCATATATACATATGCATATGCATATATGTATGTAGGTTGATTTACTCTTTGATAATTAAAAATTTAGTCATATTCTGAAATTCTTGAAAACGAGATTATGAAAACATATTAAAAGTATTCTGCACGTGTTCTCTCCTAATATCCTTGAGAAAATTACTAGTAAGCGTTAGAGCTAACATATCCATGCTTATCATCTCGGCAATACAAAATGCCTTTTTTGAAGTAGAAGATATTTTGCCTTGGTCTGTGAACACCAGACATTAAAACTTTCAGTTGAAATAATAAATCAAATAAAAGGTGGTGCTAGTTCATAGATCTGATCTAGGATATGGCCCTTCGTGCGAGAGACAACATAAGCAGTCCGAATCTGGAATTTCAACTCCGGCTTGACTTGTTAGCCCAGTAGATTAGCTCATCGACCCTCAGATCAGCTCACCAATGTAGCATTATCATAAGCTGTTTTCTTCGCATTTCAAGCACATATAAATTATTTCATGTCTGTTATGGCTGACCCTGAATTTCCTGGTATAATTCTTGTGATATGAAACAAGCTGCAGAGTTTCTTCATGGCTGTCTGCCCCTCCCTACTCTTTTGTTTTTAACAATAAAACATAGCTGCTAAGGAAACTGCCGTCTTAACTCAATTCAGCAACATTCCTGTGTATGTTTCTTCTTCATCGGGAACAAACAATTAGTAACAAATGAAAGAGATCATTACATCAAGTGCCCTTTTAGATCACCCCAATTAAAACTTTAGTTTAGCTGTATTTTAATTCTAAGATACCAAATTCTAATTTTCTGCTCTGATTGCTCTTGTTGACTTATCTTTGAAAGATGTACTCTCTGTGCAATGTCTAGAGATTATTTAGCAAGATGCCAATGTTGGCACCACTTAATGTGTTGATTGGTTGTATTATCAGTAGCTGTTTAAAATAAATTACTATTAAACTATTATTGTCCTTGGCTGACAAAACACAATATTTTGGTGTTCCTTAAATATGAAACAATCATTATGAGTAAACATGTTGAATAATGTTAACCTGTAACTCTAATCTGTGTAATTTTATATTAATATTATTTAATTTTATATTGATATTTTTATGTTAATATTTGTAAGGTATGAAGTTGCTAAGAGCATTTATGTTTACTGTTTTCTTTTATCACAGTTGCTGCTAATGTCCCTAATGGTAATGCATTACCTATTCCTGCTGATTATGTCTGAAAAATACTAGCTTTAAGATCCAATACCCTCCAGGGACTACTTATAAGCAATATAAAATTAAGTTTCATTTTTAGACTTTAAATCAGTGCATATCAGTAGGAGTCCAGTGTGAACAAAAATCTGCACTAGAGCCAAACTGATACATATGCAAAAATATGTTACTGCCCGTGACAGCTTTGCTGCAAAAAATACAGAAAACCGATTAAGTTTCAATGCAGCAGGGGGCTGGGAAAAGCAATAGCAAATAGTGTTCACAACATCTACAAATCATTAGGGCACCATTTCAACCATCAGTGATAATAGTACTTTCAGATTTGTGTAACTTCTGTAAATTTTCCAGGTAGATCATATGCAAAGGTCACAGTAAATGCTGAGTCTCACGTGGACATGCAGTATTGAGCAAAATTCCGCAATGACAATTCTGTGATGATGAATTACAGCAAAAGGCACAAGGTTTAAAGCATGAATTTTTCTCCAGGGGGAGGTCAGTTATGATGTTGGACAATGACAATTCTAAAGAAATGCATTTCAAGTTTACTCTATGGCACAGCAATTATAAGAGACGATGATTGGCCTCAAATTTCTTTCTCGTGAGGCATGACTGTTGTCATATGCACACATGTTTTGCTTTCTAAAATGATCTACCTTGTAAATTTGATTATTTTAATCATTTTTCAGAGAATGAGTCTATATGTATTTCTTTTCAGAAGGGCATTGTAATTGATCTAGCAGATTTTCTTCTATTTATGTAATCTAGAGAGTACAAATATCTGCTTGTATAATGGAACTTACAGTAATACTGATATGAAGAAAATATTTCTTAATCTGCCAGTTAGACCCTAGAGGAAAAGCTTCCTTCACCATGTTTGTTTTTTATACAAAAATTGTTTCAGAATCAGATAGTATCAGAATCAAAGTTCTTTGAGTGTCATTGGAATTAATGTGACAAAATTCTGCTCAGTAATGCATTGTGTCTAATGAGAGTAAACATCCTAGTTGAAGGGGATTTTAGTGATTGCCCATTCTAATTAAAACCCTTTAAAGTTGAAAAACAAAAACAAAACAAACAGACAGAAAGGTCCAGAACAAACAGATGATTTGTTTAAAATCCCAGACTAGTAAATTGACTACGCTTAGATCAGAACTCCCAAGCTATATAAACTTTTTTTTTTTTCTTTCAGTGTTTCTTTTCAGGATGAGAAAGAGTAGTGTCCCTAGAAACTAGGAACTTTTGTAGACAAACAAATATATAATAGAACAGTGTCGACCAATACATTTTCACAGAAGCTCTTATAACAAGAGATACAACTATACTTAGTTTGGTATTATGGTTACTGTTTCCCAAAGTCAGTTAGTAACAGACACTCCCTCAAAAGCACTTCCATGTACAAAACTCATCTTGTGATTTATATGATTACGTATAGCAGTATGGTAACACGGGCTCTGTAATTATCCTACCTATATTTAAATCCAGACTCCATCGCCATTGTATGACCTTGAACAAAAACTTGTCTGCTTCCATTTACTCATCTGTAAAATGGAGCTAATAATGAGATACACTACGTGGGATTATAAGCATGATTCAATGTAACACTATATAGAATTAGCACAGTGATGAACTGTGGACATGGTGATTTGTAGTAAGAAAAATATATTTGGTCTTCATCTCAATCCTGGCATAAAGGTCCTACAATGGGTGGAACTTCCTAAGTGAAAAGAGCAAAAAGGTGAAATGGGTGTCATTTTTTATTCATATTAAGCCCTTCCCAACTACACCAGAGTTTATTTCAACCAGGTGACTTTTGGAAAGCCCTAAGAATGTGGGTTGGTTGTCAGGGGAACTAACTCTGTGATTAGAAGGATGGAAATTTCAGCCCCACCTCCCTGATCTGTGGGAGGACAGATGGGCTATAAGTTGAATTAATCAACAACTGTGGGTGATTTAATCAAGCATACCAATATAATGGAAACTCTATAAAAACTCAAAAGAGTTCAAATAGAGTTCAAAGAGCTTCTGGGTTGGTCAACATTTGGAGGTATGGGGAGGTGGTGTGCTCAGAGAAGGCATGAGAGTTCGGTACCCCTTCCCACATGCCCTGTGCATCTCTTCCATGTGACTGTACCTGAGTTATGTCCCTTGATAACAAACTGATAATCTAGTAAGTAAAATGTTTTCTTGAGTTCTGCAAACTTCTCTAGCAAATTAATTGAAACCGAGGAGTGGGGTGATGGGAACTCCTGATATAAACTTGGTCAGTAGCACGTTATAACTTGGACTTGGAATTGTCATCTGATATTTGGGTAGGGGGCAATTTTGTGAGACTGAACTCTTAGCCTGTGGGATGTAATGCTATCTCCAGGTAGATAATTGAGTTAAATTGTATGGTTTCCAGCTAGTGTTGCAGAATTGCTTGGTGTGGAAAAATCTATCAGACTTTTGGTGAGCAAGTGTCGGAGGTGAAGTGATGTTGTAGTAGGGTATTGAGAGTAGAAGACAAACACAGAAGTATTTTTTGTCTATACAATGACACATTAAGATTGTTCAATAACTGTTAGTGTTTACTAGTATCACTACTATTATTGCTGTGATATACAATATAAATTACTAAATACAGTATATAGTCCAGACTTTAAGGGATTAATGCTATTCTCATCATCATAGTAAACTATGTTTAGAATACTGTGTTTTTTTGTTTTATTTTGTTTTGTTTGGTTTTATAATGAGCTCTCTCCACATTAATTAAATGTGATTAAATATGATTAAAAAGATATAATGTAACACCAATATAGCTGATCTTAGTCTACCCATAATTTGAAGCCAATGTCCTGTATGTTTTTTCTCTTTTTGAAAGTTTCCTCCTAATCATTTTGTCTGTATAATTAAAATGACATTAAAAATGCAAATAAAAACTATTAACTTTTTAAAAATGTATAATATAACATTATTGGCCATGGGATTGAAATGTAAAGACTGAAAGATATATAATCAGAGTACTTTGGACTTAGTAGTGAGTCAGCTTCTTCTTCATTTTCTTTTGTCAAACACAGAAATTAGAGAATACTTTATAAATACCATAGTTGGATTATGTTTATTTATTAGGCCATTGTGTTGTAAACTGGGACTGGCATTTACTATGATTTGAGCAATCTCTTTAGGTCTTCCTTGTGTATTTAATTCCTCCCTAAATCACAGTGAACCAAACTTCTATCACATATCCCCTTATGGAATCTATCTTCAATGCTATCCTCACCCCTAACTAAATATCATATTCTCTACCTTATTTTACCTTTCTTTTTAAATTTATTTACCTATTCTTATTTTAATATTTGTAAGTCATTGTAAGTTATTCTTATAATAAAATAAACAATGTAAATTATTTGTTCCAAAATAGCTGTAGCTATTTAGAACAAGAAAGCTTGGATTGAGAATTGAAAATTCTCCTTTAAGTGTGCTAATTGGGTAGCCCATGTTCGGAGGTGTCACATTCAGTAAATTGACACTGAAATTCTAGTTTCCTCACTTAAAATCTCAAAGGGAGTTCTCCAAGGACATGTTTCAATAAGGAAGCTATACTAAAAGATTGCCCACACTGAGAAAAACAAAATCCACATAAATATTTTTTAAAAAAATCATAAAAAGCAAAATCTGGAATGAATCCATATCACTCACTTAAGTGAAATTACTATCCTTTATGGTATATATATATATACCTTTATGGTATATATATACCTTTATGGTATATATACACATATATATGTGTATATATATTTAGTACATATAGTATATTTAAACATGCTAGTGTATAGTATTTCTCTAAGGTCCTCTTTTAAAGCAAAAAAGAAAAATCATTTATGAAAATTCAGTTTGGATATGTCACTGAATGGACATCTGTACTAACCATTACAAATCTGAAAGTTGAGATTTATGAAATATAAAATATCGTTTTGTGGAATTATTTAGTATTAGAAAATAAACCCTTAAACACATTATTTTGAAGGGATTTTGGTCATTAATTGTAAGAAAAATAGACTTATCTACATTAAATTTAAATATAACCCAATGTCTTAAGTTTAATTAAAGTAATAAATATACATAATAAAGCTTTAATTTCACATATCGTATCGTATGATTCGAAACATCTAACCATTTTTAACTCAATTTTTTCATTGCCTTCCTGATAAAATATCTCTAAACGAAATACGGAACTTTAAACTTACCACTCAAAAAGTATGTTACCATTTTGAAATAGAAAGCAGAGAACTCCATTATATATAATTGAAATTGCAGAGGAAATTGAGGTAGGCAGAATGTAATTACCCAAATTAGAATTTGGACAGCAAACACATTTATACTGTATGCCTAATAAGCCAGGGTCATGACTGCTTAAACATTCTATACCATTCCTAGAATATTACTATAACTCAATAAATGTGGCAATAATAAAGGAACTAGGATTCACAACCTTTTCCAAAATGATGTGAAACCATTACTGAACATAAATCCAGTAAACATGTGTGTATGTATGTGTACGTGTATATATATATGTACATATATATGTATATATATGCATATGTGTGCGTATTTCTATGCATAGAACTCAGTAAGATTTTTAATCTTTAACGTATATGCATATATATATGCATGTATTGCATATGTATGTGTATTCCTATGCATGGAGCTCAGTAAGATTTTTAATCCTTATTTTCCCTTATGTGCACATATGTGAATGCACTGAAGTGGAGAAGCATAACTTATTTTCAACAAAATATTCTTATTGTAGGTGTTCTAACTTTGACAGACCCAGATCCCTATGATTGGGGATTGGCAATAAACAATTTGTCTTGACTACTGTCCTATCATCAACTCTTGCTAAAATATGTCCTCAAGGCTGGTGGGAAGGTCAGAAAGAGAGTATATTAAATCTAGAGTTGCCTTCAATAACATATTTGTTTAAAATTTGTGCATTTTAAAACTGGGGTTTCCTTTTCTTTCTTCTTCTCTCTTTGGAGAAATAATTACAGTTTGAGGTGACACAGATACATTTCTAGTCTGGGAAACCTGGCATGGGGTTGGTGGATAAATACTCCTAAGCCAACAGTATGTGACTCAGAGATGTGAAATTCATACACAATGCAAGAGTCCATTTGTGAACCCATTCTTCAGATGAGCAAGTTGCTTTATACTGATGAAATCTAGAAATGTTTTCTCTGCTGAAGTTGAAATTAAATGACCAGTTTGCTGCTTAAACACATTTTAGTTAATGAAGATACATACAACTGGATGGAGAATTTTAAGTGAACTCTCTGCTCTTTTTTGGTTTCACATGGAGTTCTAAACATAACAAAATTAATTATTCCCTTATTTTCAGAGTGTAAATTCAGAAGTGTTTACAGATATTTTCTGAAATCATTTAATTTAACAAAAGAGAAATTCATTAAAAACTCTACCTCATAAAAACAATAATATGGGTCAAATTTATAAAAAAATGTATGTTTATTTAAAAATATAATCAATTATTTGGCCTTGATTAAGTTTAGGCTAGATTGATGATTTATTTCAATTACTGAGATATAAAACCTAAAGTTGAATACAGTTCTGGAGACTCTAATTACATTAGTATTAAAAATGCCACATTAATAGATGAGAAGATATGTTACATTAAAGGCCTTCTGTTATGTCCTTGGAGAGGTAAATAAAATTAATTACATTTCTACTGGGAGCAAGTTTAATATGGTAGGAAATGTGTACAGGAAAATATCACTAAGAATGAAGTACTAGCATAAAAAATTTAAAAAAAGAAAATACAACAAAAGTAACAGCACAGTATCTTCAAGCACATTCTTACTATTAGCTACTCCAAATACAGAGAAGTAGAGGGCAAAAATCTCCATCTGGGATCCACATGATCGCTTCATGTGTGGGCAGGAGAATTATGCTTTCTTGTATCCCAAACACTCTTATTATTTTGGCTCCATGCTCTATGTTATTGTTAACTGTAAGTATTTTTGATTCATAATGTACTGTACGTAAAATATACATCCTGGGGACTACATAGGAAATCCGTGCAAAGTTTTGTATAGCTTTTTGAAGTCTGTTCTTTGAAGAAACCCTATTAACTGAAACAAACTTATTTATGAGAGAAGGGATTTTTTGGATTCTTTTATATTAGACATATTTTAAGTGACTAAACATATCATTTCCTCACTGGAAGGCCAACAGTTTAAAAATAACTAAATATTTATTAGAACTGGTGTGCCGTCGTTTAGTAAATCAGAGACAAACTTAAACAGTTAGATTCCTCCCATCAGTTGGCAATAAGAAGAGCATTGGTGCAGAATGATTTTTTCAAATGCCCAGGTCATTGCCACCGAAGCTTTTATTAAGGCTGAGTATACCTATTTGAATACTTCTAAACCAGTTTGATTAGTGTAGCAAGTTCAAAATCTTGAACTGCTGGAAAAAGTTCTATGTCATGATTTAGGCAATCTCATGAGTGGATGAAGCTGGATATGAATTCAGGAAAAATTTACAGCGGAGTCTTGCAGGTTCCTTTGTCACAGGTAACAGAAAGGCCTACCTGTATGTTAGTCAGCAGGGTCTCTATGGAGGACAATCCATCAGGAAACAGAAAAGGAGGTGGAAAACCTGGAGGTAGTGGTTGTCCATGCCCAGTTAGAGAAAGTTTGTCAAGGCTGTCTCTTGCGGTTGGTGTGGAAAGCGGGGTCTCATCTGTATGTGATTGAAACAAAAATATAGAACAAGTTACGCTTGTCTGTTTTTATTAGACCTCAGTAATGGCTTCCCTAGTGGTTTCCAGAACATTTATTGCAAATTGGTTCCTGCTATCAGGAGAAAATGCTTTCTGCTGAATTTTCTTTAATGAAAAAGCTGTGGAGATACAACAAGATAACATTAATGAGTAACTTTATAAGCCTTTTAAATGCAGTCTCTAATGAGACTGAGTTTACAGTGCCATAGAATCTTTTTAAAACAAATATTATCTCACATATAGTTGTGATAATATACTCAGGCTGACTTTATGGGGACCTTCCCAATTATCTCATTTTAGTTTGTTCTGTTTGGATTGACAATAGAATATTTCTAGAGCTTCGTATAAAAGAAATGCTTTGTATATTAGTATATTTGTTCCTCAATTAACCCTTCCTTTGTATTGATGATTTGTTCAAATATATTCATAAGGAATCTATAAAAGAATGTACAATTAAAATTTGTCATTTTATGACTAAAAAGAAAAACTGGAATCAAATATATTCCTAAATTATAAACGAATCATTCAGTATCATTAAAACTAAAGGTCTAATTCAACTAATCCTGAATACTTTTTACCTTCTTATTGAAAAACTAGCCCTTTATACATGAAAAAAGAGTCCAAAGAAAGGATAATGAAACACAACTTCCACAACAATATTCAGAAAATCAAACATAAAACCCTCTAAGATAAATTAAGCTTTATTTTGTCTATTGAATATTCTTCAATATTATAAGCAACTTAGAGTAATGTCCCAATATGGACTCTTTTTACTCTCTTACTCTTCTCACTCAGTTCTTTATTATTTAAACATTTTTTTTACAGTTTCATTCAAGACACCTACAAGTTATGGCTTATTTTAGTTTATTATATTGCAGAGAAAATTTTATTCATGGCAGGATTCTCAATTTTATAAATATTTTCAT
This sequence comes from Proteles cristata cristata, assembly GCA_017311185.1. Classification (NCBI taxonomy): domain Eukaryota; kingdom Metazoa; phylum Chordata; class Mammalia; order Carnivora; family Hyaenidae; genus Proteles; species Proteles cristata. The sequence continues at coordinate 506,874 of JAESUZ010003350.1, read as the reverse complement.
ATTTCACCCCAGGAAAATTAATCAGAGCAACGTATTTGCAAAGTCCTGATAGTATCTCCCAATTTTGCAAGTGGCTAAAAACTTCAGCACACTTGCCTTTATGCTTATAATTTGATTCCACTGTTCTCGATCATTCCTTTATTTTTCATTACAACACCTAACCACACAACACGTTTTCCAATTACCTCTCTCTAGGGCAGAAATATTATGGAAGTAGCCACACTTCTCTGTCTCTAACTAATGTCAGAACAAGTTAAATTCATCTCCCTCACCTTCCCACATTTCTAGTTAACAAACCAAAAGAGAAGAGAGGTTGGGGAGGAGAGCATCGGACACAGGTCTTCTATTAACTGCCTCCCTTCTCACACTACACTCACTCCTCTGCGGTTTCTCCTTTCTCACCCTTCTCTGTTGACTTACTGACAGGCGATCTGAGGCAGCAGGTTCTAGAAGAAGAAACGGAGTAAGCAGCTAAAGTAGGACTCACTGTGTCGTTACTATTTTTTTTTTTTATCACTCTTGTCACTGGGGTTGAAGAAAGACTGCCTTGCATGGGTAGGGCTACTGCATGGCTAATGTGATCAAGATGATCTTGGACACCCTTTACCTAGCTGTCATAAATTACTCCTCCAAACCAAGGCTGCTAGTGTTTTCTCATAATAGCTCTAAAAAGGCGCTTGTTAAACATCTATGTGCATGTGAAATTGTTTAAGAATGGAGAGCAATATTTTTCGATCAGCATCACCTTAGCTGTCACATGCTAAAGAAAATGTGGCTTAATAGATCATGGGGATAATAATTGCTTGTCTCTTGAAGAGAGGCATAGAACCAGATGACCACCTGAGTTTGCTTTCAGCTTTAGAGACTGATTCCACAATTCTTTAAAGATCATCCAAGAAAAAAACATATGAATGTATACACACACACACACACACACACACACACACACACACACACACACTCACACATTTGAGTATGATTTCCATCATTCCCATGACTATTCGATTTAACTTCAATACATTTATGCTTGACTATGTTTGGCTGTTGTGCAAATTAATTCATAAAATCACTCATGACACACACATTTACATAGCCAATATTTACTTAACATAAACAATGTGCTAGACACTGAGGACAGAATGCTGAAAAACACAATCTACAAGCCTCAAGCAGCCTAATCTGGACCGGAGTGATTGATCCCAACTGTTAAGTAGCTAATTCCTATAGTTAGTGAAATATTTTGTCCTCCATCAGTATTTCGTTAGCTACTCCATTTTTCCTGATAGAGGATGAAAATTGTTCTACGTGTGTGTGTGTATATGTGTGTGTGTGCGCACGCACACATGCATGTGTGTCATCTATTTTTCTGCAGTTGTTTCAAAGGAAAGCTTATGCTCATCTTGGTCTTCATGGTTTCAACTACCATTCAGTATAGACTCACATTATTGGATTCATTCATTAGTCATTTTATATAGTAGAGATATTACATAAGGTGACTCTACCTTAATTTGGAGCTAAGAAACAATAAAATTTAGGGCACAGTAATGGCTAAAGAAATGAAAAATAAAGAGTGATTCTTAGATCAGTATACATTTTTGAAAAGAAGACACAGTAATCAAAGATCAAACATACAAAACAAAAATATTCTTTTGGGCTTCAAGACCCTACTAAAAAGTTGTCATTGTGCGGCAATTAACATCATAGAAGGTCTCATTTAGTCTTCTTACAAAGATAGTAAAATTGGGAATATAGTTCTTCCTTTTGAAATGAAATGACCTTTGATATCCTAAATGTTCTAAGAAGATTAAAGCAACTGTTTGAGAGGACAGACAAAATGGAAAAGAGTTTTGACATTACCTAATCTCCACTGACTTCAAACAGTGAACAATGATGGAGCACAAATTCACAAAACACCTTATTCCAATTTGATATATCTGCACATAGTTTTTAAAGTTTTATCTTTAAAAGAAAGCTTGTCAGATGGCATGTTCTTTAGTTTATTACAGCATTTGGCAATGTAATCTGTTTTTTGTTCTTGAATATTTTGCTTTCAAATAATTTTAAACTTATGCACGGGTTGCAACAATCACAAAGAATTCCTATCTATGTACTCCTTGAGTGTGTTGCACGGTAGCCCCCTAAAATATATACCCATGCCTAATACCTAGAACCTAGTGATGTAGCTTGCTAGGAAAGAGGATTTTTACAGATGTGATTAAGTTAAACATTTTGAGGTGAAGAGAACATCCTGCTTTAGGATGGGTGCTGAATCCAATGACAAGTATCATTATAAGAGAAAAGCAGAGGGAGACTTGAGAGAGACAGAAGAGATCCACAGTGAAGAGGAGGAGGCACAGTGGAGAGGGAAAGAGAGATCACAATTTCCCAGGCATAGTAAAGGCATGATGATGACACCCACCAAAAGCTACCAGAGGTAAAGCATGGATTCTCCTTTATAGCCTCTTGCGGGGTGGGAATACTTTGATTTTAAACCTCTGTCTTCCAGAACTCCAGTAAGAAAATTAATTTTTGTTGTTTCAAGCCATCAAGATTGTAGTAATTTTTTAAATCAGCCCTAGCAAACTAACTCAACTCCTTACTCAAATTCACCAATTGTTTGCATTTTACCATGGTAGCTTTGAAATCATTTCTCTGTCTCTCTCCCTCTCTTGTTCTGTGTGTATGTTTACATATGTTTGAACCATCTTCCCTTTTTATCCTAAAGTGTAAGTGTACATTTCATAACTATAAGGACACAATCTTACCTGACCACGGTAAAATCAGTAAGAATAATATACAGAGAATACTATTGATTAATCAAGAGTTTGTATTCCAATTTCATTATCTGTAGGATATTTTTTGTAAAGAGTTAAATAATAATATATCTCATAATGTACTTGACAAGTACTTGGGGAATATTTTCTCTGGGCTTGTGATAGGTGTGTTGTAGCCTCTAAGATGGCCTCTGATGATCCTCCCTCTTGTGAATCACATCTTTTCTAGAACCTTCCCTCTCCTCTTAATCTGAGTCAGATCTAACAAACACAGAAAAACATGTGTTGGGCTGTCCCTTCCAAGATTCAGTTATAAAAAGTTTATAGTTTCCATTTATCTCTCTATCTTTCTCTTATATTTCTTGCCCTAGGAAAAACCAGCTGTCCTGAGACAGCCCTGTGGAGGTACATATGACAAGGAACTGAGGCCTCCCAGAAACCATGTGAGCTGGTTTGAAAGCAGAAGCCCCCTGCCTGGTTGAAACTGTAGATGAGGCTACAGCCCAGGCTGATAGCAGAGCTGAAACCTCATGAGAGACCTTAAACCAGAAGCACCCAGCTAAGTTCCATCAAATCCTGATCCATACAAGATGAGATTTTAAATGTTTGGTGGCTTAAGCCACTAATTGTAGGGACAATTTGTTACACAGCTATTGATAACTAGAACAAGGCATAACATTCTGAATACTTTGGAATACGTTATAGAAAATGACTTAGTGTCCAAGATATATCAACTACTTTGGATGTAACAACTTCTTCAGGCATCAATTCCCTCAAATTAAAAAAAAAAAAAACAAAACCCAGTAGGTTGAATGAGACAAACTCCAGTGTCACACAGATGTAAATTTTCACCTTCTCTATTATCTCGTAAAATTCTTAAAAATTAGTTGAGTGGATGGGGTGCCTAGGTGGCTCAGTCAATTAAGCATCCGACTTCAGCTCAGGTCATGATCTCATGATTCATGAGTTTGAGCCCTGCCTTGGGCTCCATATTGACAGCTCAGAGCCTGGAGCCTACATCAGATTCTGTGTCTTCCCCCCTCCCTCCCCTCCCCCATTCTCTCTCTCTCTCTCTCAAAGTAAATAAACACTAAAAAAATTAAAGAACAGTTAAGTGGACATTTCACCTATATTGAGTGGAGATTTCACCTATATTAACTGAAAAAGAATTGAGTCACAGAAACACAAAATTTCAAAGCAAACTATTAATTATATAGGTTTACTAATTCCCTTTTACAAAGATTCTTAACTTTTCTTGCTTCATGTTATCAAACTAGCATAAGTTCAACCATTTATAAGGCAGGCATTCCCTACAATTGGGATGGTAAATTAGATGCAGCTAAGGATGTGTACTCCAAAGAATAAAGTAAGCACTTCTGAAAGGCGCATTAACTAGGGTACAATTTTTTTTTAAGTACTCCATGTCCATAGGGGACCAGCAGTTATTCCAGTTCTCAAAGGAGTTCTTGTTATTTTTAAATTCCTAAAAAAGAGTCGTTTATAACTTTCTTGTATTTTAATTCAGTTGCAGGGAACCACAGTGGTTTTCCAAAGGAAAATAGAACTGCACATAATACAATGTCACAAGTGATTTCATCCGGTAACCAGAAAAATACTGATTAGCATTTTAATAATTGTATAATAAACATAATGACAGTAAAAACAACATACAATCAATTAAGATCCATTAGAATATAATGGACAAGATAAAGAGAAGGCGAGATAGAAGATAAGGAAATGTTTAAAAATCCAAAATCAATGAAGTATGAAAAAATGGTATTTCATTCTGCTCATCATTTCATCTCATGATTCTCCTTGTATTTTGAGTCACATATCAATAAATGACTATCAGTAAGATTGATGCCTCTGTAAGACAGCTTTTTTTTCCATCCAATCTTATCACACATAACAATTTAGCAGGATATCCTAAGGAACAATGTTGTTTAAAAAAATAATGGGCCTCTACTTTTAAAATGTTTTCTTTCCTGTTAATAAAATCTACTCAGTTGTTATTTTCATAACTAATCCCTTTGGGTTTGAATTATATATTCTCTTTCAAGTTCTTGTGTGTGTGTGTGTGTGTGTGTGTGTGTGTGTGTCTTTTTGTGTCTGATGTCTTTTATTACATCATAAATTCCAAGTAGAAAAATATTCACTTTTAGAAAACCATATGCTCTAAGGGAATTCACATTTATTCATCCTAAGTAGATAGCAACATTATCAAAATAAAAAAGTCTCCGTATTTAATGTTTACAAGTGATCTGGGATTTTGCATGAAGATATTATATTTTTATACTGGAAAAGTAAAAAAAATGGTAACAAAAATTCTAGAGACTATGGCTCTATGAGTAGTTATGTATTAAAACATGAATGTTTCTTTGCCTTTTTGATACATTTTCATCACAATTATATAGAAAGTTACATTTACTGATGTAAACTCATCAGCCACATCATTCAACTGGAGTACAGGCATGAATAACCTAAAATACTAAGGGTTGCTGTTTAAAAGATTTATTTGAGACTTATATTCAGACATCAGACACAGTTATTTGAATTGAGTTCAATCATATCTTCAATCCTAGTTCACCCCTACTATAGGACTCTGTGTTTAATTTGGCAATGGAGGGGCGCCTGGGTGGCTTAGTCGGTTAAGCGTCCGACTTTCGCTTGGGTCATGATCTCGCGGTTGGTGGGTTCGAGCCCCGCGTCGGGCTCTGTGCTGACTGCCAGCTCAGAGCCTGGAGCCTGTTTCAGTCTGTGACTCCCTCTCTCTCTGACCCTCCCCTGCTCATGCTGTCTCTCTCTCTCCTAGAAATAAATAAAAATATTTTAAAAAAAATCATTTTAATTTGGCAATGGAAACTAATAATAAAATTGAATAATGTGATTCAGAGTGTAGACTTAAATTACAGATGGTCATGTAAACTTTTTTCTTTTGATTTTTATCTTCTCATGAAATAATGAATTCCGAAATATCACATCAAAATTTATTTGCATGACTTTCCTGTATCTATTTCAATTCTTAGAAAATATCCAGGATATGAGAGAGGAAAGCTAATTCCCTGTATTTAATTTTAAGTCCAGTTCTCAAAATCTGGATACAGCTATGGTAAAATGAAAAGCAAAGCAGGCTCGATTCAGAAAGTGTGAGTTCAAGCTCTGGCTCTAGCAAGTATTGGCAAATAGTAGAGCAAAAATTCCATCCCCTATATTCTATGAGATTCATTTGATTTATTTATTAAAAAGATGATTACAAACTCAAAGGATTACAGTTTAAATCCAATTAGATCGTGTATATGAAAGTGTTTTGTAAAATATAAAATGCTAACAATAAACTATCAATATTTAACAAATTGCTACATGTATTACACATTTCCTTCTGTAAACTTGGCCGCAATGTGCCATGGGGAGACTCTTGCTCTTGTACCATAAGCATGAGACTTCTACACTATTTCTCTCTAATGAGGCTCATGATGATGAAGTATTATGTTGAAAATAAAATTATTACTATATGTTATTATAGTTGCCTTATACAAACTAACCCTGAATTAGTTCAGCGAACAGTTAAAATTAACTATGATAGAAATAACTTGAGAAAGGGCAAAAGGATATGAACTAGTTTATCAACTTCTCTTCTGGCAGCAGGACCTAGAGGAAATGGGTAAGGTGACTTACACAGAAAGAAAACAGTACAGATTCTGGAGAAATCGATTGTCAGAAGCATAAAAACAGTTACGAGTTTCCTTGGAACAGTATTTGGATTTGGAGTTGGGGTGAATGAAGGGAAGGATTTACTATGGAGAGGAGATCATTGTAAGTGACTGTTTGGCAGGATGATGAAGGCGCACTAAAATAGACACGAAACTCACGGTTCTGCCTAATTTGATGCATTTTAAAGTACATATTGCACATATATGCAATTATCACCTTTAAATCAGTGCTTATTAACTCCTGTGTAGTTTACCTTTGAGATGCTGTTGGAAATTAGGGACCACTCCTTAAAGGTAGAAATAGAACATAGAATCTCAGCTCCCTGACACAGAGTAAGCACTTATTAATATCTGTTGAAGGAATATGTGAATGAGATAAGTTGAGGCAAATGCTGGACAGTAAAAAGGCAGAAATGAGAAGGATGTAAGTCTCTGGCACACCCTGAGGTTACATCACAGCCATGATAGTAAAACTAAAAATAACCTTCTATTGGAAAACCACTCTATTGATTGCCAAGACAATTTTATAGACATTATCTTGCGTTAGGAGGAAGCTCTAGAAAGAAGATTTAAAAAATGCGCGCAATTATAATCTCAATAATGTTATGTGCCAAAAGATGGACTCAAATGGCACCCAGTGGTTATTAAGAAAAAGAAGAGATTATATTTGGATGATACAAGTTTGGAAAGAGTGAAGAAACTAAAATCTTCGTGGCAAGGTGTGTTAGAAACAAGCATTGAATATTGGGAAAGAATTAAGCAGGAGGAGGTGAAGTGGTTTTATAAGGAAACCATGCAGGGCTAACTGTTCAAGGAGAACCGTGATCCTGAGTGCCCTGAAAAAACTTTGTATTTTTAAAGGGAAAGTGTATTTTCTATGATTATGCTCAAAACAGTGTTTAATTTCTGACTATTCTATATTTATATTTAAAAAAATCTACGTATGAAGGAAACTCTAAATCAATTATAGATTAATAATTCCAAACAGAGACTTGACAGCAAACTCCTCACCACCTTTGGAACCTGAGACAATGAAACCACGCACTCTGATATCTGTGTGTACATTTTTTTTCCTGCCACAGCTGAGATGTCTTGGCAAAAATGGAATGGTAACAAACATTACACACACACACACACACACACACACACACACACACACACACGCAAACACACATTTACCTTTTAAACATTTTGGGTGGCTATTACCCCTGCGTGTTTGTGAAAGTCATAAGTCATAGTGTTTATGAACGAGCTGGCACAGCTACGCTGAAAAGATCCACTTAATTGACCTCTCTGTCTTTTCCCTGACCCTGTAGGTTTAACCTCACTGCTGATACTGCAAGTGAATATGGGAAAACAGTTATTGAAAGCTGCATAACACACACGGTTATATTTCCTCAGTTGATGTTTTGCATATCTGCACAGTAGGGCCATTAAGGGTTCTAAGAGCACAACGGAAACAATCACAGCGTTTGTTTTTAGATGACTGACTCAGGACATGTACACCAGGCTTTATATAGAAACTGTTTTTGTTTTATTAAGGGACTGTTTGCCTGTTAGTGATAACATCATTAAAAATAAATGAAAGGGGGCTGGTAAAATGCTTCCCAAAAGCAGAAACCTAATTAAAGGTGATATGCCTGCTATGAGGCTTTTTTCAGGACTCAGAAATAGAACTAGGTTAGTTCTCTCTCATTTTATAAGGCCCAGAGAAGACCTCACAGTAAAACATCACTTCTGATCTAATTTTCTATTTCTGTGTACTTTAATAATCTACTTTGCAGTCTGTGCTTGCCCATAGAAAGGGAGCTAGTTTTGTTCCCACAGATAGCTGCTTCATCATGTCACACTGCATGAAAAGAAAATCTGATGGTTCGGGTCAAACAAAAAAATGTACTCTCCTCTTACAGCAAATCGTATTGCTTGTGATATACCGTCACAGCAGTTGAAATAATGCACGCACAGTTCATAATCCTAAAAGACCACTTTGGAGAGCCTGAGTTAATGGTAAAAAACATTTCCAAATCATGGTTTATAATTTCAGAAAGAAAAAAAAAGTAGACCCTTTCATTTTAAGGGGTGGAGTTACTCTAATTTCATGGATGGTGGAAAAAGCAGGAAACTGCATTCCCTTGATAACTCTACCCTTATTGTGCTGTGACCTTGGCCAATTTACTTAAATTTACATCTGCCAAAAATGAGTTTCTGAAATGTGCTTTGAGAATTTTCAGAGGGGGGGGGGAGTTGTCACATCAATTCAAGGCCTTTTCAAAATTAATATTACTTTAGAAGTAAAGAGAAAAAGACGAGAACACTAGCCTCCCTCACAAAGCACTATAGTTTGATATCCTGGTTTCGTCTTGTCACCACTGCATAGTTCAGGTTCATTTCTGAGTCTCCAAGCTGAAAATGAATCTTTTGCTAAGTAAATAAAACAGAACAATTCCCAACTTATCCCCCTGAAGTATAATAAAGTAGCTCTGGTATTATAGATTATTTAAACTCAGATTTGCACATAGGTGTTAGACTAAAATTATCATGGGATTATAAAAAGTGTGAGAAATCTTTGGAAATCATTTGGTGTAAATTTTCATTTTTCAGACAGAATAAGTCTGATAAGTGATTGACCCAGAGTTCTTCAAACCCAAGTTTGCAAATTCCCACTTCTTTCTTCATTAAAAGTTAGAGTGTCAATTTAGAGGAAATACAGGGAAAGAATATTCTGAATGCTTCCAAGGGTATGCATACCCACAAAATACATACATTTAGGACAACTGAAGCATCACAGGATATTTTATAAATATTAAGGAATTTTAGAAGTGATAATGATAATGTGATTTAAAGACAAGAGCCCTTATTGTTAAGATACATACACTGGAAATTAAAAAAAAATTACAGATTGAGTAAAATATGTTGGAGATTGAGTTCAAAATTCTCTGAGGGAGAGGAGGAATTCGGTGGGGGAATTTATAATACGAGACGAGGCTTGCAATGATCATTTTTAAAGCCAAATTATGGGTAGGTAGATGGGGGGTTCATTACTCTATACTAATTTTCTGCTTGTTTGAAATTTTCTACAATAAAAAGGTTTAAACATAAACATAATGCTACACAGTAAAAATTCTATTAGCTCATTTTTCTTTCAAAATTCAGTCTTTGATATGATGAAAATCATCAGCATTACCATCAAAATAACTAGCATATACTGAGTGCTTTCTGTGTGGGGAAAGCCATGTTCTAAGCACTTTGCATGCATTAACTAATTTAATCCTCTCAATAATTCTGTTAGATTGTTACCAGTGTTCTACTCATTTTACACATGAGTAGAGAGAGGTAAACATAGTTAATTAACTTGCCAAGAAAACTCGGCTAGTAAAGAGAGGAGCCAAATTCAAACCTAAGTAGTCCTGCTTCAGAGCCTTTAAACATCCAAGGAGTAAAATATAAATTATCTGTAAGATTTTTTAAATGCATTGGTATATGTGTTCAAGCATAAGAAACTCATATTGCAAAAAAGGCAATAATTTTATAATTATTTTATATCAGAGTAGAAAGAAAACTTTGACATTTTTCTTTCATTCTTTCTTTTTTTTAAATTTTTTATTTATTTCTAGGAGAGAGAGAGAGAGACAGCAGGAGCAGGGGAGGGTCAGAGAGAGAGGGAGTCACAGATTGAAACAGGCTCCAGGCTCTGAGCCGGCAGTCAGCACAGAGCCCGACGCAGGGCTCAAACCGACGAATCGCGAGATCATGACCTAAGCGAAAGTCGGACACTTAACCGACTAAGGCACCCAGGCGCCCCTCTTTCATTCTTAATCAAGGCTTCACTTACTCCTTAATGTTCATCCTAAGCAGACAAGATTCATTCAAACTGGAGATTTGCACTGTCACACTTGTGATCACTCATTTCTTTTTTAAGTTTATTTATTGATTTTGAGAGAGAAAGAACGTGAGCATGAGTCAGGGAAGGGGCAGGGAGAGAGGGAGGGAGAGAGAATCTCAAGCAGGCTCCACAATGTTAGCACAGGGCCTGATGTGGGGCTAAAATCCATGAACTGTGAGATCATTACCTGAGTTGAAAACAAGAGTCAGATGCTCAACCAAATGAGCCACCCAGGCATCCCAGTGATCATTCATTTTTCAGTTAAGATATCTATCCTAGAAATGAAATTCCAGATTCTCACCACCTGGGATTAGAGACTTCCCACCACAAGTACAATAGACACTTAGCATCATCCCTAATTTCAGGTAACTCCTACAAATTCCCCTGTTCTACACATTTATTAAATGTCAACTTTACTAACAAAATCTATACTTCCTTTGTGAGAAATATCTTTTTTCTATTTTTATTTATTTCTAGGAGAGAGAGAGAGAGAGAGACAGCGTGAGCAGGGGAGGGTCAGAGAGAGAGGGAGATACAGAATCTGAAATAGGCTCCAGGCTCTGAGCTGGCAGTCAGCACAGAGCCCGACGCGGGGCTCGAACCCACGAACCACGAGATCATGACCTAAGCAAAAGTCGGATGCTTAACCGACTAAGCCACCCAGGCACCCCTGTTTGTGAGAAATATTTAACCATGAAAATGTCACGTTTAAAATGACACATGCATTCCATTAGGTAAAAACACAAACAAACAACAACAAGACCTACTTAAATATTCTTAAAGCAAAAAGTTACAAGTGTCAAGGGACTGACTGCAAGAAGGAGCCAGTTCCATGCCTTACCCATTCATCAGCTACAATCCAGCCTTGGGTATTGCCACAAATTATCTCTTGCACTTGTTCCAGTTTAGCGTCTCCTGATTAGCGTCTCCTTAATTTCCTCACCATACACCCTTAGCCATGAACTTGCCTCACTTTTCACCATAAGAACTTTGTTTAGGTTTTGGGTCCCAGCCCGACTCCTCCCACCTTCCTCTCTGTCACTGCGCTCCACGCTCGTGCCAGAAACTCCTGGAGTTCTTGGCTACCACTGGGCTCTGGTAAGACATCAGGTACCAGGCTGCTGAGATGCTCCCCTGGACAACAGCTTGCTGATCTAGATAAATTAACTTGTGTAAGTTGGCTACTTTATCACAAATAATGACTCCTTCTAGGCCACAGGTGTGTTTTACTAGGCCTCTTTCTTCTCACATCCCTTGCCACAATCTCCTAAGACGTGAAGCATGGCAGGCAGAAGTAGCGCTACACTTTCAGCTTCACAGTCCTGAACCCACTCATGTTTTCTCTCCCATTTGGAACAACTCACAACTAATACATTTCACTGGGACTATTCCAAATGATCAAACTCAATGAAAATTATAACAAAAAAATTCTTTGTAGGTTTGTTTCCTTAAATGTATATGACATGAAAAACTGAGGGAGGTAATTCTCACCATCTTGTTCACCACTGTAACCTCAATGCCTGACCTGTGACACAATTTTTATCATTGATTGATTCAATACCTGAAATAATTAACCTTCAAAACTAGCTAGTTGGTTAAACCCTCTGTTCTTATACTAATAAAGATACATTAAATCCGAGGTTAGTCTACATTTTAAATTAATTGAGTCTGATTGAATGAAAAGCTACGTAATATAAAATGCTTGCACTCTGGGTTGCCTTTTTAGAAATGCGAATCCAGCATAAAAAACCTTTTCTACCTTATTTACAATATTTTTTAAAGTTTCTTTTTATTTATTTTGAGAGAGCGATAGAGAGCAAGTGGGAGAGGGGCAGAGAGAGAGAGGAAGACAGACAGAAGCCCAAGTAGGCTGTGCACCATCAGCGCAGAAAACAGCACAGGGCTCCAACCCACAAACTATGAGATCAAGATATGAGCCAAAATCAAGAGTCGGACGCTTAACCAAGTGAGCCACCCAGGTGCCCCTATTTATGATAGTTTAATTTAAAATTTAAAACCCTAAATTTCAAAAATTGTGTAAATATACTTGTGGCTATCCATACAGAAAAGGGACTGCTTAACGCGTGTAAAATACTTTAAGATTGATTCATGAACTAGAGAGTGATGTTGGCTGCTCTGGGCACTAGTGGACATACCATGACAGAGGGTCTGTGCAAAGGCTGATACGCATCCTGTCAAGAATATTATAGAAACTCTTCCTTAGAAATTGATAGGAGGTTAAACTAAATGACCTTTTTATCCCTTTTACCTATTGAGATTTTATGACTTCTTCCTTTAAAACTAACTGCTTTCTAACATAGTCATATAAAAATGCAAAGGAGAGCACTAATTTTTAGGATTTAGGGAAATATAAAAAGTTAAGAGTGTATGTTTATGTCAAAGTCAGCATTCTTCCCTTGGCGAGAAGGGGATTCTTGAACAGCACAGCTGCTATTTTGCAAGTCTCAGAGCATAAAAACATAACGCAAATTCCCGGACCTTTACTACATATAAGTTTTAAAACATTGATTTCCAATTTATAACCACTTGTTCTTTGTAGCAAAGAAAAAAAGATGACATTGCCAGATTTATAAAATTGTTGTTTTAGTTTTTTGGCGTGTTATATTTAAGAAAACACATCTGTTGGCTCACACAAAGTGAAACAAAAATTGAATACAGCAATGAGGTGTCCTGCCTCAGTTCTTCCTTATTACCTATTTTTAAATTCAATTCAAAAAACTGCTTGAAATGTTAAAATTGTTTTACATCCCAAATTAAAAAACACAAATCATTTTGGGGGGCCAATTAAAGTATTTCCTGTTATCTTCTACTTTATATTCTATGTGGCGAATAGCATGGCTGCCTCAGATTCATTTTGAGGAATTTTCTTTTAAATTATAAAGAAGTTATGCATTCAAGGTGGAATTGTAGCTGGAAAGGAAAGCTGTGTTAAGGGATCTGAGGAAGGGTGGTGTGGATGAGACCCAGGGAACGTGAGGAGAGTAGGCTGGCACAGGTGTCAGAGAAGTAAGGGTCCAGGATGCAGGAGCTGCCACAGGCCAGACGTGAGGTCATGGCCCACCATGGTCAGGAGCGCTCCGGGCATGGGCGATCATCTTACAGAAATGGCACTTCTTTCTAATCATGCACGTCTCGTGAGAACACAGGACTATTTTATCATCTTATGCCCATGTGACTATCCATTACCCCGGCATGTTCAATTCAAATCACTCTAGCATTATGGCTACCGAATATTTTCATCTATATTTCTTTATTGTTAGTCTTTCCCCATTAAATGCAAGCTCCTTAAGAATAAAATTCCTCTCTGTATTGAAGGTATGGTGTCCCCTCTACCTCTAATAGTGCCTTGTCTTACTAAGGCTCTCAAGAAATATGTGTAGAGTGAATGAATAAATGCTTAAAAGGTATTTCAAAATGAAATAAATTAATCTCTCAAGCTATTTCTGAATTTAATTTTACTCAGAATTCTCAAATTTGTAAACAAATATATTAGTTAAAGATTCATCTTTTCTTAATGTTTATTTTTGAGAGAGAGACAAAGAGACAGAGGGTGATTGGGGAGGTGCAGAAAGAGAGGGAGACACAGAATCCAAAGCAGGCTCCAGGGTCCAAGCTGTCAGCACAAAGCCTGACGTGGGACTCAAACTCATAAACTGTAAGATCGTGACCTGAGCTGAACTCGGATACTTAACCGACTGAGCTACTCAGGCTCCCCTAGTTAAAGATTCTTGTTAATAACAATCAGGAAGGACTGAGAGAAGTTATATTCCTATAGATAAAATGACTCTATAGTATCTAATGTATTTGTTGGATATTCAAAGAAAGTTGTAGAATATTCAAGTAAATGTATACAAATGACTACATGCACATACACACATATAAATACTAGGAACATATAGGTACATAAATGTGTAGAACTCGTATATATTTAGCCAGGAACTATTCTATATTTAGACTATTCATCTTTTTTAAAACCTATCACCAAAGGCTCTAGGCAAATAGAAATAAGTTTATTATTTGACATCATAAATTATCTTTTGTTACTTATTCCTTCTCCCCATATAGAAAGATTTCAAAAGAATGAAAAACCCAGAAAAAACCTGAAAGTTTTACTACTACTTTCTATTTCATCTCAGCATATGTACTGAAACATTATTTCATAAATGAGTAAATACTAATGGAAAAGTTGAGAACAATTAAAATATTGAACTATATTAGAAAATGCCTCCTATTTGAAGAAACAAACCAAATATGTAAGTTTCACTACTACATTCTTGATATACATGAAAAACTCACATTGCTCTTTAAATGTCATTTTACAGTAGAAAATTTAAATACCATAATAACAGGTGAAAATAGTATATTTATATGCATTTTCAAAACTCACACATAACTCAAAATTCTAATATGTCTCCACCGATGAGGGCCCAGGACAGTAGTTATGGGGGAGAATTTATAGTGGAGCCACTTCGTTTGGAATCATCAAAATACAGTAACTTCATTGTTTCTCTTTTAATGTATTCTAAAATCTCAAATTCTCCACAGCATACAAATTCTCCACAGAAATTTGAACACAGTACATTGACATAGATTCAAAAAATATCATGGGGGCGCCTGCGTGGCTCAGCCAGTTAAGTATATGACTTTGGCTCAAGTCATGATCTCACAGTTCTCAAGTTCAAGCCCTGCACTGGGCTCCACACTGGTTCTCAAGTTCAAGTCTTGCACTGGGCTCCATACTGACAGTGTGCAGCCTGTTTGGGATTCTCTCTCTCCCTCTCTGCCCCTCCACAACTCGCCTGCATGCACACACATACACACACACACACACACACACACACACACACTCTCTCTCTCTCTCTCTCTCTCTCAAAAAAATCATAATCTAAAAATTTTTTTCTTCACTATTAAAATTATTTTCAGAATTGTTATATTTAATAATAAATTTCATGAGACTGTTTAGGAAACCAGAATAGCTCTGAAATATGAACTTATCTTGCCAATTGTTAAGTTGGCAAATCAGCCAAGTTAGAAGTTAGTCTTTCTAGAAATATTTATAGGTGAATAGCCAATTCAACATGATATGGTGTGTGCTCTAACAAAGATAAGAGGAGAGGAATATTGGAGCAAATAAGGACATTTAGTTCATCCATGGACTTCCTGGAGGAAGAAAAATCCAAGCTCAGAATGAAGGAAAATCAGGATACAAAGCCTTAAGGCGTAGCTAAAACCTTCATATATGGAGAGATGGAATACATTTTGGAAAAAACTATATTTTATTGTCTCAAATTTTATACCATTTCTAAACTTGCCCTCTAGTTAGATTAATTCCTTTAAAGGTTAATATATTTTTTCTATCACCTATTTATTGAAAAAAATAAAAATAAAAAAACCTCTTGTCTATCAATGTTTGATCTCATTATTCCCACATTTCCCTGGTAGGCAAAAAATGAGGCTAGGTTGAAAGAAAGTTATCCCAATGAGCCCATGACAATCCTAGTGATTACCATCTTGTGTTCTAAGAAATTCTTTTAAGAAATGATTCTAGAATCTTCCTCAGGGTCATTATCAAGGGGCTTCTTACACTGTTCTGTGGACCTTCTATTCTTTTTTTTAATTATAACTGCATTAGCAGTTAACATATCCATTACCTCTTGTCTATGGGCCAGCAAATTCAGCTGTGATTTAGTTCAAATATCTTAGAATATAATTCATATAGCCTGAATTCATTTAAAATAGCCAAGACTTTTCTTACCATCTCTTCATCTATCTTGGGCTTTGTCTCTCTTGAACTCTCATGATGCCTACTTTCACTATTTTTATTTTCTCTTAGAAAGATAAAGCAAAAGAATAACATGTACCTCTTTGTATCATTTTGGATGTAGGCTATATATACTTAAAGAGAGATATGCTAAACATTACATCGTTATTTGTTTACTTGACTGTAATTTGAGTTTATCCTAAACATGGAGTTTCAAATTCTGAGGGGAAAAGCTGGTTATAGTTTCTCTGTGCTATTCAATCTGGATTCTAGATCAAGCTTTTCAAAAATAAAGGATATTGACTAAGCCATTCTTTTCTCTGTCTCATTTCCTAAATAATTAGGATAAAGTTTCTGCAAATGTGCCCTCTTTATAGAATTTTTCCCTCTTTACTGAATAATTCTAAATGTATATAAACATTTTGTGTTACATCCCATCTTCTAAAAAAGAAAATCTCCCTTGATATCATCCTTTCCTTCAATTACAGCCTCAAGTTTTCATATCCCTTCTCAAGTGTTATGTACACTCTGTAACTTCACCTTCTTCTCTTGACTTAATCTTGAACTCACTCTAGTCAGTTTTTATTCCTCCCTTTCTAATAAAACTACTTTTTCTTTTTTTCAAAATCAACCATGATGTAAACATTACTAAAACAGATAGTTGATTCTCAGACCTCCCCTTACTTGACTTATCAGCAGCCCTGGACACATTGATCATTCCTTCGTTCTTGAAATACTTTCTTCACTTGGTTTCCAGGTCACCTCTCTCTCTTGTTGTCCCCAAACCTCAATGGCAGCTTATTCATAATCTCTTTATTGCATTTCTTTTTTATCCAATCTTTTCAAGCTCAAAATATTACAGGATACCTTCTGACCTTTTCTCTTTGCTATATGCATTCCCTCATGATCTCATTCAGACCCATGCCTTTAAATACCATCTATATGCTGATGGCTCCAAAATTTATATCTTTAGCCCAGACCTTTTGCCTGAACTGCCCTCATCTCTGGACTCAAATCTCCACTGGGATCTCTAATAGGCCTCTTGAAATTCACATGTCCAAAAAACGAACACTTAATTACCCAATTCCACAGCTGCTCCTTCTATCATCTTGTTAATCTCAGTTCCATTCCATTCTTTCTTCTCAGAGTAAACTAAAATGATGAATTGGTATTGTTTCATTCTGGTTCATATAGCTACAGAGAATACGTAGAAATACAGATCTGAATATATCTATATTTATATGCAACCATGAGAAACATTCAACATGATTTTGAGTTAAGTTTACATAAATAACATGATAATGTTAGTATCTTTTTTCCGACTTTTACTGTGCTTTGAGACTTCTCTAAGTTGGTTCCCATAGATCTATTTATTCATTTGAAGTGCTGTATGAAATTACTTCATACCACTATGCTATCTTTTATTTACTCATTCTTCTATTGCAGTGTTCAATCGGTTCCAAAATGTTTGGTATGATAAACAATGTTGCAGTAAAATGCTTATTTTATCTACGTATAAGACCTCTGAGTGCATTATTTTATGTTATTCTCACAGAACAATCTTGCTTAGTATTATCCTTTTTCACCATAAGAAAAGACAGAATCTTAAAGAGACTGTTTGATTTTCCTACAAGGACATGGACAGAATTTGAAATCACACTTATGCCATTTCACCATTTAGGGTCTTTTCCTACAGCACTAACTTATCTGGTTCTAAATATCATGAAGTTTTTGTAGGAATAATACTGACAGGGAACAGTGAGAAAGGCCCATGACCAGTCCTAATCCCCACTTCAATGAAAATTCTAGAAAATTGTCAGTGGGCAATGAGAGCATGAGTATAGAAGAAATAGGAGTATTGTGGTTGTAGCCCCATTTAGAAATCTACTATTTAAAGCCTTTTTATCAACTTGGTATGCACTCCAGTTCTAGAAATATTGGCAAGAAAGTCATAGAAACTAAAGTGTGGCCTGAGGAAGTAGTAGAAATCAAAGAGAAAGTTTTAGTTTGTGTGACGGAGACCCAGGAAAAAGTACCTGCCATTAACCAAACAAAGAAAATGAGAAAGAAGACCCTCTACAATACAGCAAGGTATGGGGTGGAGTGAACTTAAATACTTGATGATGTTTTCTTTGAAATAAAGGTTCGTTTTACTTATCAAGACTTTAAACCAAGAATTTCTATTTGCTTTCTGAATAAGAAAAAAGTATGAGACACAAATAACAAATAGAAAAAAGAAAGTAACACCACTCTGAGTCCTTATAGATACAAATCTAGATCTGTGATAATTACCTTTTCTACTTTCCTTTGCCTCTATACACATGCCATTTGGCTCCTGACTAGAGATTCAAACACGAGAAATCACTGAAACCAATCATTGGAATCAGTAGAAGGAGTAATAAAAGCACATCAAGCTAAGAGATTAAACAAGCAAACATGCAGTCTCAATTTGTCTTTACTGATCTGCTCTGGCCTTGGGTATTGATTTTAATAATTGTATTCCTGCTTTGTTTCCCTATGGGAATTATCCCTAATGTTCTTACTGTGGCCCATCTTGTTCCAGAAGCTGTATCTTGGTTCCATGTTCAATAACTTTGTTTCCCTGGGCCTTCCCCTCTCAGCCTTTCTGTTTCTGGAAATCTAACCCAGAAACCAATTCTCCATGGTCAGATGCCCCCACTATAGTATGCATGTGTGTATGCATATGTGTGTGTATTTTCCCCCAGAACTTCACTTTTGCCTATCATTACCACTTACAGGCCTTCAATTATCACCTACCACCTGCCAGAACTTTCTTGCCACCGATCTGTTTCAACATCCTGACTCTACATCATGTTCCTCATATCTAAGGTTTTGTAGAAAGTGAATATAGTGCTTTTTGTTCATTTGTTTGGTTGGTTTACCACATGAAGTAAGCAGCACCCATTATGAAGAAAGAGAAAAATTAACGGCATAGAGGGAGAATCCCTGTTTCTCCTCTAGAGAGATAGGAGGTAAACATAGAAGAAGAGAAAAATACCAGAACAAAGAGGAAAAAGTGAAATGTCACCTGATGAAGCCTGAGGATAGACCACTGAAGTGGCAGGAAACATAAAGATTTAGTCTAATAGACTAATGATTTGGATCATTTTGTTCTCTGACAAACCTTCCTTGGATTCTAAAGTATGAACAAACTCAATACAATGCTATCAAATCCTAAAGCTATAAAAGCCCTGTATAAATAAATGTTGATGTTTTCATGTGTAGATTACCTACAAAGAATTGTGCAGAACTTCAAATGCAATTTCAAATGTATCCACATTTGTCAAATTATTGTGTTTCTGAATTGATTATTAGAGGCTTTTTTTTTTTTTTTAATATAAGAAACCTGCCAAAGAGGGGTGTCTGGATGGCTCATTTGGTTTTAGCGTCTGACTCTTGGTTTCAGCTCAGGTTATGATCTCATGTTCTGTGAGATTGAGCCCCATGTTGGCTCTGCACTGACAGCACAGAGCCTGCTTGGGATTCTCTCTCTCCCTCTCTCTGCCCCTTCCCTGCTTGTGCCTCACTCTCTCTCTCAGAATAAACAAATAAATTTAAAAAAAAAAAAAAAGAAACCCACAGAAGAATCATTATGCCTTTAAAGAAAATCTAGAAAAATAACCTCCCTCCTTCTCTCCCTCCCTCTCTCTCTCTTAAGAATTATTCTTCCTAGGAAAGTATGAAAACAGAGATATAGACACTTTGGAAAATAAAACGAGATCGTGATGAGTGGAAATGACTAGGCTTCAATTCAACACAAGTATAAGTAATAGAACACTGAAAAGAAATATGCACAGACTGAGAAGTATACACAGTAATTGGAACCATCTGCTAGCAAATTCAGGTACTACAAGACCTGTTTCAAAGACTAAATTGGACTCATTTGTTATTAGCAGTATATATTTGCATTCAATTAATGTGTTAAAATCCTTTAAAAGTATGCTCTCTTAAGTGGGTTAAACATGCTCATTGTAATCTTGTTTATACTAATAATTGGCTTAGCAAATCTTTTCTTTATATCTAGTACAAAGGTAAACTTTATCAAGCCCAAGCTAAATTATCATAAATTCCATATTAGCAGAAACCAAATTAATGAGGTTTGATTGTACCAAGAAAATTGCTTTTGCCATTTGCTTAATTTCATCTGCTGTATATAATAACAAAAAATTCAAGTGATGGAAGGGGTAGATAATTCAGTATTTGCAAAAATATTAGTAGAAGCAAGGCAGACTTTCAGAAACTCTAATTTAGTGTTATATTTATTTGTTTAGGTTCAGTGTGTAATATGATGTTAAGTATATTACTGTACCATGCTATTATGGAACAGATGTTAAATGCAATGTAAAAATGTCAGGGGTAAATGATTGATGATCCTCTCTGCCATTTCAAAGTAAACCATGATTATTTATATGCTCTGGACATCGCTTGAAAGCATCATATTAAATCTAAACAATTGATCCATTTTCAAGGGTTTTTGTATAATGTATTATTTATGTGTTTTTTATTCTTTTGTGAAAATGCCCCAGTATAAGGAAGTGTTTAGAGTCTCAAGTGCTCCACCCAGTCCATATGGTAGATTTGTTCTCTGTGTAATACTTACCTTTTCCCTCTAGGCCCATATGGCAAGTCCATAGGCTGCCCAGGCCCCTCTGTCCTCTACAGGGGCCATATGGCAAGTTCAGTGAGCACTCATTTACCTTGTATTAATATTTTATCTGCCTCAGACAGAAAAAGAGATCAGATTAAGTAAAGTCAGCCCCTGAAAATGGTTTAGCCATATAATCAATACTGAGTGTCAATGTGGTATGAGATATGGGTTCTGTTATTTCATGTATATTAAAATAGCAAATCCATTTGAATAATTTATCAAATAATTTCATAAGCTCTCTTGATCACCTGATATACATTGACAGAATACTGTTTAATTATGCTAATCATCCAGGCAATATTAACACATGATAGTATAAGCTTCTAAAGTTTAGAACTGGTTTAAACATATAGGCTTTGATATATCCAAAGAGATAAGACTGAATCTAAATTATAATCTATATTACCATAGTAATTGCTCTAAAATTAATTCATTGTTATAACATTTGCAACTATAGGCTAAACTTTCGCTGTCAACTTAAAGTCATTAAGAAACCCTCAGTACTTTATTTACAGTTAGAATTTATATAAAAAATATGGAATAAATTAACATGCTACATCTCTGCATCTTCTCCTGCTTCTACAGATTCTTATAAAGGTACGAAATGAATAAACTTCATGGGGTAATTTATTTCACTGTAAATTCATTTAGTTGATAAAATCATTATTTTCATAACATCATTTATTTCTGAGCTACAGATATTATCTCTCTCTTTTCTCTTTAACATCTGATAGCATTGATATATATGGATATGACAATATATCTCATAATCAAATTGCTATTCCCAGCACTTAACAACTCTTCCAGAATATGCCACAGAAACATGCCTATTCTTTTTGTTACTCACAGTTACATATGTATATTTCTTTCATCTCCTTCGATAAAAAGATACTGGCCTTATTTCTTAAAACACCTTCATTATTAATAACCTGAGCTCGGTTATTCGAGATGAACAGAAACAACAATGCATCCCACCATCTTATGGCAATTTATTTTTGTTAGACCTTAGAATTCTTGTCAGTTTAGAGCATAAAATCTGATGTGAGAATGTTCAAAAGAGGGAGTTCATGCTTTGTTGCTTGGTCCTTTCTTCCATATATTTAAATGTCTTCTTCTTGGACATGTCTTTTAATCAGGCAACTTTCTTTCCACAAAACAGTTCTAAATAGTTGTGGGTTTTTTGGTTAGTTGATTTCACACAATGCATATAGCCTATTATCATGTTCTGCCCATGTTTCCTCTGAGTCCCTGTATCTGTAATCATACTTGTTCTGATCTCTGTCCAGAATAGATTTGCTGAGATCAGATCATATAGGTGATACGAAACAGATTCCGGAGTCATTTGAAATTTTAAAATGATAATATTGAAATAAAAATGTTAATGTGTTTAGGTCTGTCACCTGTAAGTGCAAGTAAAGTCATAATTAAAATATAAAGACAACATCAGGATCTCTGACAGCTTATTTTAGGCTTGTATATATAGAAATATATTTTAATGAAAATATAAAAGTTTAATTTTATGCACTGAATATTTTCACGGAGTCAGCACTTTGCTATTTTGTGATAACATGTTAAAATTAATGGGATGTCTTAACTAAGTTCTTTCTGCATATATACATATAAAAGAGGGAAAGCTCTGAACCTGACTTCATAAATAACATTCGCTGTGATTTTGCTAAAGTTTAGATGTGTGGATTTGTATTTGAAATCCTCAGAAGGTTACAGGGTGCAACCCTCCAACAATATCTCTGAGTCTTCAGGGACAAAATCCCATTATGTGGAGTTCAGTGAAGGGGGTAAACACCACCATAAAGAAATACAAATTGCACATATTTCCCATTTAGCTAGTGTCACCAAAGTTCACCATTTAGAATTCTAACCAGTTAGGACTTATTCTTGGAGGTCAAGTACCTTGTGAACCTTGTCATCTCATTGATGACATCATATCCCATCCATCAGTTCTTTCAGGAGCACACTTGCCATCTGTTCAGCTCACGTTGTAATAACTTATTAGACAAATTCACAGGGTAACAATCTGTACAATGACACTGTTATCTTAATGCTGGCACATACTGAGATAACAACCACTGTTTCTCTGTCAGAGCACAAGGATTCTGCCCTCCAACTTTAAAACAGAAGTGAGGAGGCCATGGAAACTTCTTAGGTATATGGAAATTACAAGCATATGGGCAGAAACATTTTTCTCCATTGTAGGATCACAAATGAAACTCTCCTCATGAGGAAGTCATTTCAGTAGATGATCCCTGCTTAGGGTTTGTGGGCTGAAAATTCCTTTTTTTTTTTTTTTTAAAGAAAATTCATATAGGAATCAGATATCTAAGCAGTATGCCCCTGTATCCCACAGAAACTTGAAAATAATAACATTCATAACCACCAAGCAATAAAACTCAAAACCTCCTTTCCTCTTGCTAAAATAATATAATTACAGTGATTTCCCAACCTGTTCCAGAGGACTACAACCTCTCTTATTTTTTTTCCTAAAGACATTTAATTAGCAGAAAGAGGGTCTCAAACATCTAACTGACACTGCATACCTGCAACTCCAATAGGTTCTTTGGCAAAACCAAGGGCAGTGTCCAAGATCACGTACCTACATCTTAGCAGCTTTTTTATCTGCAGCATAGAGTTTTTGGGCATGTTTAACCTAGCAGTGACAAGGGCCTTATGACTTGATGAACCCCCACACAACAATCTCTACATCCCTAAGGTTTAAAAATTATATGTTTTTAGAGACGAAGATGGTTTTTATTTTGCATTACATAAAATGCATCCTCTGTTTCTTCTTTTGGCTTGTCATTTATTCCAGCTTACACTGTGATCAACATTGTACTAAAATAAAGTCAAGTACAACAGCCGCTCCCTGCCCATCAAAACGCACAGACGTCTGCCAAGCACTTGTAACAGCTGGTGTTACATTAATTAGTTTAAACTATTTATTTCATCCATCTCCAGAGCAGATTGAGCAAAAACATTAGAGATTATTCTAGCATCTGTAAGTGCCCTGCAAACATTAACCAAGGAAAGTTAGAATATTCATCGTATCATATATACACATATACACAAATATATATTTATACATATACATATATATGTAATTTATGAATCTGAACAGTCATTATAAATGAGTACACTTTATCATATACTTAGTGAAGAGATGTTTTATTAACTGCCTTTATAAACATAAGTTTTCATCTTATATTCATCTTTTGTGTCCACAAAGTTCCTCTCTTTAAAAATTATCACTAGAAAGTGATAATAATTCCTGGCAGCATGGGCCATTAAACAATATATGACATGGACTGGGTGACTCAGTGGATTAGTCACAGATTTTATGGCCACTGTTGGAATCCTGCCCTAACTACAGTGATCAAAACACTGTTATCAAATGGTTGTAAAAATCTCAATTAAAATTACTTCTATGGCCTCCACTAGGTTCTTAGCAAACTACATCCCATAACATGAATCTACACGTTATTGACAAAATTAACTCAACTGCCACTTTTTGGCTTAGGAGAATTTAGAAATTAACTATCTAACTGACTCTTCAAGTAATGGTTGTCAACAGGGACTTGATTATAAATGTGTGTCCATTAAACACCTGTCAGTCTATGCTTTGGGTAAGGCTTCTACAGTTTTAAGTCTACATTATCTTTCACCATGTTTTGTCTAAACATGAAATACATATGTATTAAACTAACATTGATGCACCTGTTTATGAAAAACAAAAACATTCTGAAATATATGAGGACTAATTCACAAAAGTAGTGAATCCTGGGGAATAATCAGGGTTTAAAAATTTTTGTTGAGGGTTGCCTGGGTGGCTCAGTCAGTTAAGCGTCTGACTCTTGATTTTGGTTCAGGTCAAGATCTCAAGGTAGTGAGATCTTCGCCCTGGCTTTGGAGCCAGCTTAAGATTCTATCTTTCCCTTTCCCCCGGTACCTCCCCTACTCACATGTGTAGAAACAAAATAATAAAGAATTTAAAAAAAAACTAAAAACCGAAAATTTTTGTTGACTATCAAAATAGTCCTATGTAAATTGCCTTGAGGTTAATTATTTCCAAAGCAATTTGTTTTCCTGCACCAAAAGCAATACCATGAATAGTATTCAACACATAACTTTTTCAACTAAAGGCAAAAAGGCCTATATGATAGATAGAAAACAAACATTTAGGAACTATTCTGATCTTCAGTGAAGGAAAGTAAAAAGAAGTAAAGAGCATTAGGGAAAACAATATTAGATACCTTGGCAAAAGTTTTCCACATAAACAGCCAGAAGTCCTGAAGCAATACTCATTTTCCTAGAGTTAAAAGCTTTTGCTGTTTTAACCTTACTCGGGTCAAAAATCAGTCTCTATAAAGGAAATTAATTTTACTCCTTGGCATTATATTTTGCTATAGTCAGTGCAAAAAATAGTATAACAAAAATTTAATGCCATATAATTCTATTTAGATTTATCTCAGATTGGAATAACACAGATGTTGAATTTTGAGATTAAGCAAACTATTAAACTGCAACCTTACGGTCACATTGTCTACTTCTCTATATTATTGTGTCTTTTACTTATAGGTATTTAGCTTATTACCTATGTTGGTTAATGGACAAGTTAGCCATTACTATAGGATTGTCATAGACTGTTAAAGAGTTGTGTCTCCCCAAAATTCATATTCTGACACCCTAATCTGCATTGAGACTGTATTTGGAGATAGGGTCTTTAAGGGGATAACTAAGGTTAAATGAGATTGAAAAGGTGGGGCTCTTATCCAATTGAGCTGGTGTCCTCATAGGAAGAGAAAGAAATGCCAGAGAAGCCAGCACAGAAGAAAGGCTATGTGAGGACATCGTGAGAAGGTGGTGCCTGCAAGCCAAGGAGACTCAGGCTTCAGCAAAAACTAAACTGCCACAGCCTGATTTGGGACTTCTGGTTGCCATAACTGTAAGAAAATAAAGCTCTATTGTTTAGGCCACCCAGTCTACAGTATTTTGTTCTGGGCGCCCTAGCAACCTGGCACAGGACCTACAGCACAGATACTGGAAACCATCACAGAGTGAGGTACTCATGTCCCCCATTCGACAGTGCCCTTTAATTAGTGATCACAGAAAATAGTGTTCCATTTGTTTCTTACAGCAGCCCTGTGAGCTATGAGATATCCCCCTCTTTCAATACGAGAAGTCTGGGCTCGTGGAGTTTAACTGGCTTGCACCAAAGCAGATTACTACTAAGTTATAATGGTGGTCTTATACTCAGACTTTTGAATCAAATTCCAAGTTTCAACACTCTGTCCTAGACCATGGGTCATTGAACTTTATGTATAAATAATCAATCTTCAAATTTTAGAACCTTTCAGATCCCTGAGAAACGAAATGCCGACAAAGATGAGAGAAGTACAGTATTTTAGGGAAAAAGTTCAGAAGAGACAATATCATATTTCTGATCAGACATAGCCCGTGAGCAAACAATGTTTCCCGCATTTTGAAATTATTGACAAAATAAAATAAAAAGAGGAATAATATTTTGTGGCACCTAAAAATTATATAAAACTCAAATTTCAGTGTCCATAAAGTTTTATTGGAACAGAGCCACAATCATTCATGTGTACATAATCTATGGCTGCTTTAGAACTCTTAACAGTAGATCTGAAGAGTTGTGACAGAGGCCACATGGCCCCCAAAGCCTAAGATATTTACTATCTGGCCTTTAACAGAGAAAGTTTGCTGACTCCTGTGTTATCCAAGAGGATTAGTAGCATCTTTTATTATGACTGTTTCAAATAGTCTATCTCTGGCTTTTCCAGGGATCCTATTTAACCCATAACAAATTTAGAGAGTATCACTAATGAGCTGATAGTATTCTTTCAATTAGTGTTAACCTATATTTATGATGTTATTCTATGGGGGAAAAGGAAGTTTCAACTTTCAAACAATGCACATGTGAATTTTTGGAACATAACCTGCTGGTAAATTTGTGGCTGCCTGGTTCAGAGATGACTGATGATGAAGAAAGATGATAGAAACAGCATTCACCCATATCTATACTCTATTCACTTATTCTTACAACTTCCCCCTTCAGCAGACACTTATTATTCCCATTTTTCACACTTGGAAAATGAGGATTAATGTAGCTAAGGGAGCATCACAATTTAATAGCACACACTATGCCACCGAGCAGGAGGTAAAATCAAAGTTTCCCTGGGTCCAGGGCTCACGGTTCCAACCATTATGCTCTACTATATACAGTAATTTCCTTTTGGTAAGTATTGTTTCTGTTCATATTTTAACATTTTTATTAACAAATTGTTCTAAAAATAACATAAGAACAAAACAAATTATTTTATTTTTTATGTTTTAATTTGTTTTGAGAGACAGAGAGAGAGAGAGCCAGTGAGGAAAGGGCAGAGAGAGAATCCAAAGCACACTCTGTGCTGTCAGCATAGAGCCCAATAAGGGGCTCAAACTCTGGAACCCTTAGATCATGGCCTGAGCTGAAGCTGAAAGTCGGATGAGCTTATTACCTGATTGAGCCACCTAGGTGCCCCCAAAACAAAGAATGTTAAAGCTTTTGTTAAAGAAACATCAATTGGATTCAAAACTGATAAAAGCAATATTCATGAGCATTGTGTAATACTTTAGGAATAATGTTTCAGATAACATATTGTTCAAATTTTTCAGTCCTAATCCACATAGCCTACATGAATGTGTAGGATTAAACACTGGCATAGGAATTGATACTGATATACAGTTAAAACAGCAAATTTATCTGGCCTCCATAATCACCATTACTTATCATTCCTAATATTTCCATTAATAAAAGGATTTTAGTGAGGTGCCTGAGTGGTTTAGTCAGTTAAGCATCCAACTCTTGGTTTTGGCTTAAATCACAGTCTCATAGTTGTGAGATTGAGTCCTGCACCAGGCCACATGCTGGGTATGGAGCCTGCTTAAGATTCTCTCTCTCCTTCCCCCTCTGCCCCTCCCACGCTCTTCTCTTTCTCAAAAAAAAAAAAAAAAAAAAAAAAAAAGGTAAAGAAAAACGGACTATACATTGAAATAAGGTTAAAGATTTGGTAAGGCAATTTAGAGAGAAAAAACACAAAAGGAGTTCAAACTTGAGTTTCTTCCTGATTATGTCTGAGTCTCAAAAAATCTGTCAATCCTCTCTAAACCTCAATTTCATCACCATTATAATGTAGATAGAACAGTACCAATTGCAGAATAGTATTGTTAAGATTATATGTGACAATGCCATGCTCTTGCCATCACATCACAAACTCATGAGGCCCTGGAGGAAAAAAAATTGCCCCATAAATGGAAAACACAGAGATAAGCTGAGGCTTATCCCCAAAAGTGTAAAAAAGAATTTAGTGAAGGTGAAAGAAAAAAGAATAATGAGGGAAAATTAAAGAAGGTAATCATATATAAGACTGAAAGGATAAGTTAACAAGGCTTCAGAAATCTAGTACAAACACACAGACAAAATGAGAATGGTAGCAATAAGTGATTGATTATAACAAAAAATAACTAGTCTAAAATATATAAAGATTGGATGATATATACAGAAAAATTATGTTAAACAATTATATATAAAATTAGAGAATATGTATCAGGGAATAGTTCATCCAAGTAAGACAAGCAGACTTAAGAGGAGATTGAAATAATGGGAGTTTGTCTCTAACACTAGGAAGCGTATAAAACTACAGAGATACATACCTTTGAAGTAAGTACAGAGGAAACTTTTAAATCAGTATCATAGCATTTATTCCAATAATATAACACGGAAGGAGTTGGTTGGGTAAGGAGGTAAATTTGGCAGACATGTATATAGGCAGAACAAGATTGTTTTACAGATGGGGTATACACACACACTCTATTCCCCACTTACGGAGAATGTATACATTGCAGCTAAGTCATTTCCAAGCTCTGTCTGTAAGTGTCCAGAGAACATGTCTGTCCCAGTCATTATGTTAAATAAATGGCATCATAGTTAAGAGAACGGACCCTGGAGGGAAACTGCTGGGCCTCAATTCCCAGATCTGTCTTCTACCTACGAGCCATGTGACCTTGGGCTCTGTCTTGTCTTCTCTGTAAAATGGAGATGATGAGAGTAACCCACAAAACTTGCCATGAGGGGTGAGTTATTATGCCTAGTATTTAGAAAGATACTTGACATATAGGATGTTCTATATAAAAGTTTGCTGGGATTAGTTAATCCTTTGCAAACAAATGGGGGGTAGAGATGATAGTTTTCTTTCTGTTTTTTTTTTTTCTAACATAGGCCATGACTTTCCCATATATAATATATACATGAATATAGATAATACAGATTAGATAACATCTATAGGTATATAAATGCATGCAGATTTATTATAGCTTTAAATCTCATTTGTATCTAATACAAGTTCAATGGAAATTAAAAATATTAAACGTATTTTAAAGCACACTTTAAAGCCACCTCTTGGGAGGAAAAAGTTAAATGATAATCTTTTAATCTTTCAAACTCAAGGAAAACTATTGTTTCTATAGGCTTTCTTGTAAGCAGACACAACATTTGTTGACATTCTGAAGCCATAATCCATCATTTTCATCTCTTCATGGTTGACTCCTCATGTTTTCTCTTCACCCAGAAAGTTAAGCAATCACCTGATGCCAAAGTATCAGGTAAAAATGCCAAATCACATGTGATCAGCTTCTACAGGATATTTAACCCTACGTCCCCTCTCAAATGGCCATGCAGAGGAAGAGTCTCTCACTTAGTTTAGTAGTTAGCCACCATACTGTCCTTACTAATAATAACAAATCCATTCAAAGCTTAAAAATAAATGTTAATACTTTAATTTCAAGAGAGCTTAAAGTTCACATTTTCTTCTCATTTCAAAAGTCATTGTTTTGTTGGTATTTATAGCACAATAGAATTTATCATGTGACATTTCCAGGAAACTGCAAACTACCACAGTATAACAACCAAATTCAAATTGCTCTACTGTGTGGAAGAAACTGGAGTGTTCCAAATAACGAATGGAACATAAAGCACATTGACCACAGAACTGTAGTCAACATATACAGTATTCAGAAGCAGGGCACTATCAAGATCTGCTCATATAAATAATTATTTGTTTCACGGGCAAGACATGCGTACAAAGTTCGTGAGGACAAGAACACCCTGGGACACATCCTGGGAGCTTTTCCAAACCGGTACCTTCACATGGAAATACAAATCTCAGAAGCACCTGGAGAACGGGAGTGAGGCTAATGGACTGTAATTCAAAAAAGTGCTTCTAGTTCCCCTACGGCCCTTCCCACCACTTGCCCCTTCTTGAAAACCCCTTTCTAGCTATTTTGATGCGAGCACCACTTTGGCCCCAAATAATGCATCTTATTCCTTTTAAAAATCAAGATCAGTGCAAATATACTAATGTTTTACAACTTAGTAAATAAACAGGTAAAACCTTTGGCTTTTAAATGAATTCCACTATAATCTCTTTTTCATGGCACAGTACCATTAAGATCAGGAATAACCATACTTTTATTATTCTTTTATTCCTCCATGATATAACTTATGATGTTTAACCCATTTGATAGTGTTACAGATGAAAAGTTCATTCCAAAGGTTGAATGTGGCAGAGCCTTCCTTATTCTAAAACTATATACCATCTTACTTGCTGACGAAATTGTTTGCTGACTGACTTGAATTTTTTCCCCTTTTCTACCTAAAAGTTAACTGTTAAACTTTGCTACAAAACCCTTTGTTCTTATTGAAGTCACTTTGCTTGTCTCTCCTACTGTAAGGACACCAAATCCTAAAAGCTGGCAAGAATGCATATGTTTATTTCACCATTGCTCTGCAATTACTGAATGCCACTTAATTATAGCAACAGATGCTCGAGTGTAGGAACCAGAAAAATCAAACGCCTCATTTCCAGGTTATTTTTTTCCATTGCTTCTGCCAACAGCAGATGTGTGAGCCCCTTGTGCTCTGGCGTAAATACTTATCAAATCCTAACAGGTCACCTATGTCACAAACAACATTTCAGATGCAACTGTTTCACCTGATAATAGGCTCTGAAAATAAAACTGTGAGCTGTAAATACAATGTATTCAGAATGAAATGCCATAATGTGAAATTGCTTTTTCTCTAGCTACAACTGAAGTCCTTGACAGTTTTTGGCAGTGATAAATCACCCTCCCATTAATTGTCTTCTCTCTCATTGTGAGGTGAGCTGCTAAAAGGGGCAGTCAACAAAAATGACTTAAAGGACAAATTTTGGCAAAAAGACAATGAAGAAATCTGTCATTGCTCAGCCTCCAGTAAACTGTCGTGAAACAATCAAAATATATGTAGCTGAAGTGTTTATGTCTTTGTTACAAAGATTATAGAATGATAAGTTTCTGTTATAGGAGAGGAAGGACCCAGAGAAACTTAAATTGTGGATCCTTGACACCCTCTTCCAAGTGATTTTTCTCCTCTAAGACGCATTACTGTCGCTTAGATATGAACATTTTTCTCATCTATTCAGATTCACACTCTGACCTAGAATAAATGAAAAGTTCCCCAATGTGTGATCACAAGTTATAAAATCTTGTTAACGTCATCTTGAATTGGGTGTAAATTTAATTTTTAAAAATTAATTTCAGAAATTCTTGAATAATATACTTTGCTATAAAACAGGGAAAATAACTCATGCTATCTACATCCAGGAGTATGTTTGCCACCAGTAGACAATTTAATATTACCAGATGCAGTATGAGAAAATTATATGTTACTACAGTGCCTGTCAAATGCACCATTTACATTTTAGTTTATATTCAGAGGTAGTAAGTAAAGATGCATCAAAACTGGACCCATGTCTGTTCCTGCATTAAAATTGTTCATATTTACTTCATGTAATTAATGTGTTGCTTAAGTTGCTAAATCTCATGTCTAATCGAACAAGAACCCTAAATATAAATGGTTCCATTTTTAGAGATGTACCCAGTCAACCTTCTTCAAATAGCAATAACATATTTGCAAGAGATACAGAGGCAAAATGTTAGGACCATAATTATGACATGGGGCAGGATAATTCGAATTAAGCAAAAAACTCTAAAAGGGAAAGCACGCATTCAAGAATCCTTATGGAATACAATTGAGCATCCTGAAGCATGATTGGTATATTTCATGTCAACGCTTTTTTTCTAGAAAAATCTGAAATAACTTTACAAATAATTTATGGGTATTTCAATTAATACAGGAAACCACTGAGTCAGTAACTCGAAAAGGAATGGTTCAATATATCAACAGTGTTCCTGCTAATAGATAGATGTCTGTGGTTTGCATTAAATGGGGCGAGATAAAGAAGTGGTATTTTGGTACTTCAACAATGTAATTCAATAAAGAGCCCAAGTTAAATAAGGAAAACTTAAAATTACCCCACATCCTATTTTGTAGCCCAAATGGAATGTTATCTGAATATTAATAAATATAGTTTATCGACTCTGACATTAAAACATCTTTTGAATGACAGAAATAAAAATTAAGGGATTGATTTTTTTTTTTTTCTTTTTTGGTGATCCGCCAGTTTGAGGGCTTACTGAGAGCATATGTAGATAGCATATTTGCAAGTCCATCTCTGGAGGTTTGCAAAAGGCCCTTAGCTTGTGAAAAACAGCAATGTTATTTTTTTTTTAACGTTTCCTATATTTAGAGATTAAATCGCTCACTGCACAAACCCATTTGGAACAGGCGCGAAGGTGAAAAGGATAATCAGTACAGTCACTGGTCCGTGTTTCCTAAACGCTTTTGAAAACATTACTGTGCGCAGGCATAAAATTAGCGGCAGGACCTTAAAAAGGCTGGCATTTAGCATGACTTTTTGGAAAGTGACACCCTCATTTTTTTCTTGTAGGATATCATTAAATTTCAATCGCCCTATGGCAGTGCCTTTCCATTAATAACCAATTCACTGTGTCACTTTGGCTCTCCTTTGAAATAATGAGCCTTTGCTTCGCTTTAATAAATTTAAACATATTCTCAAGGCCAGGGAAGATAGGAAACCGCAGATGGGCTGAGAAAAACACGATTCATAAATCCTTAACTGCCTGAGATCGTTGAGAGCAAAACAAAGTAACACTCGTAAAATATTAAACAATCCCAGCTGTATGAGGGAAGCTTCATTAACAAAAATGGACTATTTACTGCCTTGCTCAGAGCCTGTGGGTGGAGAGAGTCAAAGAAATCTTTAAAAAAAAAATCCACTGCCATTTCTTGTTGTGGTTCCTTAACTAACTAATGGAACAATGAAAATATTATCCGGAAAGTCTGGCTGCCAAAAACTAATAAATATATTTCAAAATCCTATTAATTATTTTTCCTATTGATATATTTTATTTAAAAAGTAACAAATAAAAGTCTGCCATTTTTCTTCTTGGAAATGCTTCCAGAATTTGGAAGTTATGGAAGGCACGACGACTGCCTAAGTACTCAAAAACAAAATGATAATAATGAGCAATGTGAACATCCTTATCCAGATGGTTTCGAAGGATATGTCAGACTAGAATCAATTGGTTACTTCCTTTTGCTTTAGTGTCTGTATCTTGTCATCCACCTAATTGTCTAATACCTAAGACATTTTCTATCATTGAGTTTATCAAAAACTTTAAGACTGGTAGTAGATTTGGAATCACAATTAAAGGTTGGAAATTTGGTGCAAAGATCCTAACATAGCAGATGGAAATTATGAGGTATCATCATCAAGGGCAACATTTTAAATGCCCTGCTTCAAAACCAAGTCCCGCTTGCTGGTGGTACACAAGTTTGAAGAACCAAGAGATCAATGTCAGTCTGTTAAATGCTAAGAACTTAGAAGCTCTAACCTTAAAGACAAGCTGACAATTTAGTGGACAGAATGTCAATACTTCTAAACATTTCAAGGGCAAAAATATTGCTTTATACAATCTGTGTCACATTTATTGCAAGAAAAGAATTTAGATTTTTCTTCTGTATTCTGTCAGCACTTTTCCTTTTATTATACAGAGATACATAATTAAGGAGTTCAATATGGAATAATGCAGAGGCTGACCCTTTTAACAATACGTAGCAAGTCTTGTGATATTACAGGCTAAAACACAAGAAAAATGCAAATACATTCATCCTTTTTCAAGCACTATATATTTTACTAACTGAGGCCTTCCTTATATGGATAAAATTTCAGAGTATGTGAAAAAGCACTTGAATACACAAGGTCTTTTTCCTCATCATTAGCAGTTCCATTTTCTTATCATATTATAATGGAAGCAACTAATTGGTGACATGGTTCCCAAAAGACAACCTATGTTGAAAAGTAATTTCAGATTCAGGTTTAAGATCACATATACGGACTCCAGATGCTGCCTGCACATGCGTTTCTTAATCTGTAAAATGGGATAAACAATAATATCATCTCTCTCCAAAAGTCATTTTAGGATGAAGTTAGTACCCGTCAACTTCAAATACTGCCTGACACATAGTAAGCAGCCTATACAGGTTAGATTGTGACTTAGCTTTAAATACGATAGGTTTGAAGGAAGTATTGTTCTACCCTGATAATATAAATACGTTTAATGACTATTACAAAGAATACATAAAATAAACATTTGCTGTTATGGAAGAACATGGTGGTTTGTACTACTATCACAAAGCTATTTGTTGGCAATTCTTGTCAGACATTTAAGACTTCCTTTGAATCAAAATCCTGTCTTCTCAGTGAACTCTGCTGGGGCTGCCTGCCACTTTCAGGTTTAAAATCTGCCTGAGGCTCAACTCTTCTATGGGAAGTTTAAATTTGACTATTACATTCATCTGGTATTAGATCTGTTATTAACATCTATAAGATAGTTTCATGAGATTTTTAAAACACTCTCTTTCATTCATACTCCTAAACAGTAAATAGTTATATAATAATTATAAATAAATAGGCATATGTATCTAACACTATTTCTGTTTTGCGGAACATTACTTGCTTTCAACCACGTTCATAAAACCCGCTCACTATAAATTCATCAATGTAGAATATTAAAATATATTTAGTTACTATTACATGCATCGTTCAACTAATTTGTAAAAAGACAGTAAGATGTTGTTAAAGTAGTAATGTTAAGTGTATGTATTTGCATTACACATAACTGATAAAATAATTTAAATATCTTGTAATTAAATAAGATATTAACTATACGACTTTTTAAAATATAAGTTAAGTATCATATAGTTAACACAGTTACAAATTCTGAAAGCAAATCATTTTTTTGTTTTCCACTTCAAAACACCTTGAAAAGTCACCAATTATATTTTCTTGGAACTGGGGTAAAAAAGTTGAAAGGACTTCGATAACTTAGATGGCATGAGGATGCCATAGCAAATCAAAGGTGAAATAGCATCTAATTTGAGTCTAAGTGACTAGTCCCTGAAAAGTTGGTTTTTTCTTCTCTAATAGTCCCTCATCAGTGAATACGGGAAACAATTACAATGAGAGGCTTGTGAGCACAGAGTCTTTGCCACTGGGCCCTCATAAATCTTGCCAGTTCCCAGTGAACAACACCAAATATTTGCAGCTGAGGAACATTTGGTCTGGCTTAAATTAACATATCTCAGCAGTCAGAAGTCATTAAGCTTTGCCAATGATTTGAAACAATTTTTTTTTTCCATTTCAAAAGCAACATTGGCTTTTACTTATTTTTCTGGATGAAGAAGATAGTAAAAACTAAAACAAATGACATAAAGATAGAAGTTACGAAGGACAAAAAAAGATAAAGGTCTTTGAACTGCATTTGGTGAATTGTTAACACTTTTTAAAAAGTTCCCTTAGCTCTTATGCATATAATCAAATGACTCAAGATGATACACACCAATTAGATGGCAAACAGTGAGTCAACTATTGAAGTGTAGATACAGTTCACCATTACTTCTTTCTGAATGTAGGCATTAAAAATTGTAAAGCTGATAAAAAATTTCATGAGAAAGAATAACCCAACATTTCTATTAATGTTTCAAAGGAGATTAAGCACAAAAAGACAGAAATATGCCTGTGTATTTTCCAAAGCTCAGTTCTGATACAGAGTTCATTCCAGCATAGGAACATGAGCAAATTGATCAGAGCAACTCAATAATTATACCAAGGCGTATTTTAAATACACAAAGATAAAGTGAAAATATTCAGGTGAGGAGCCTGGAATTTAGAATGCAAATCAATTCATTCACCTGTTTATGTTAATTCATCAACTGTGTGGTAGGGACTTCCTTCAGTAAATAATATTGCCTCTGGAAAAAAGCAGATTTTAGAAACATAATGCTTGATTTCAATTCCAGGTTCCCTGCAGGATGGTTGTGTCAGCCTGAAAAAGTCATTTAACCTGCCAGAGCCTCTTCTGTAAAGTAAGGATAATAATATCCACCTTTCAAGTTACTGTGAGGATTACAGATGATGTGGGGAACGAAGTTTCCCATGCTAAATGTTCTATAAATGGTAGCTCTTAATACTAATAGTTAAAAAATAGTTAAATTAGTGTCATTCTCATAAGCATGTAAATTCTTACATAGTCTCACACATAGTGAATCTTCTTAATTGACAACCATACGGCTAAGAAGAGGCCATTTATTATAATAGATAATGACAAGAGAAATATATATGCTTATCACAAAAGAGTGGGAATATGGAAATAGAGGGTGAGGAATAAATAAAGCATTTATTATGTGCCAGCAGCTATACTGATTTTATTGTTATGTGATTTCACTCAGTGCTTCAAACAATATTTTGATTTGGATATTTCCATTGGTCTATTATTAAACCACTCATAGGTGAGGTAATTGGGGGTTACCAGACCAGATCCATCTGCCTTCAGGTCTGTGTGCTCTCTCCTATGCGATGCCACAGGCAAATGACTTTAGAAAATACTGCTAAGGCTTCAGAAAACTTTATGATATATTATTTTGTCAAAGGGTATACTCTTCCTGGATCTGTATATCACCATGCATTTTAAATGCAAATTGAGCCAATCGTGATTCCTTAAACATATTAACTGAGATTATACAGTTTCAAACAGTATGCATTCTGCTTGTAAATATTTTAGATTCTTTCCAAGGATAAGATACAAAGCAACTGATATTGAAGAAAACAAACATTTTGGAAAACAAAACTCGGCATCCAATATTTTAGTGAAATGGCCGCTAGATGGTAAGCAATTAGGACCCACCAAAAAACTTCAATTTATAAATACTCAAAGAAAAAGACCCGTATGCAGATCTTTTCTGTCGAATTAGGTAGTAGTTAAGAACAATATTTGCATTATGTTGACTCTTTCTCTGATGCAGAGTTTTTTGAAAGATCTTTGAAATATAATTAAAGCACACTATAAAAGATAAATACAAAACGATGGAAAGATGGAAAAATGAAGTAGTAAAAGTTTGAAAAAGCGACACAATACAATCAGTGAAAACACGTAATAGTTTTTGGATCCATATGCCTTGAAACAATGAGGAAAAATTAGTTACTTATTTTACTGGTTAGAGAAGGATCTGGAACAATAAATAAAGCTCTCCTAGTGCCACATGATCAATTCTAGTTCATGATACGCACTTGCAGAAAGGGAAAAACATGTTTTGATCACTGTTTCTATGTATCTTTGTTAATTCTGATTTTCCAACTCACATGGAACATTTGTTTTAAAACATATTTTCTTCTTTATTAATATCTGAAGGTTGTCCTACATTTTTAGAGTAAGTCAAATAGATTTTTAAATGTGCCTTAAGCTTTTAAAAGAAGTTACATCTTTTTAGAGAAAGAAAATGGGTTGGCAGAGAAGCTCCAAGGGGAGGTGGTGAGTTTGTAGTCCCTTCTTAAAGTCACCTGTCCAGTTGCCTACTGGACCCACCTTCCCAGTTTCAGGCCTTCAGTTTTCTCTTGGTAAGTTGTGCATCTCTAATTACTTCATAGAGGAAAGAGAAAAGAGAGCCTAGCAAATCATGCTTCCTGCTCATATTGTAGTTAAAAAAAGTCAAATCCTTAATATTAGAAATTATTACTTTGACATTACAGTAAGTCAAATGACTTATACTGAATATGTATTTATTGAGTAGGTCAATATAAAAAAAACAAAGACTTAAATCATATCTTTCATTTATAAAAATAATTTTCATCTCATCTCCAGGTTATTTCCATGTGAATAAAAGAAAAAGAAAGAATTTCTCAAGATCTTTCTAAGCTGATTTTAGGTTATCATTTCCAGGTTTTATTCGCTCCTTATGATCAACATGAGGGGGAGGACAGATGGAGATGGGAGGAGGTGTAAAGTAATTTAGAAGAAAATATAGATAAAATAACAATAACAAAAATACGGTAATTATGTTTGATAATTATTAGGAATGAGGTAACTCTAGTTTTTCAGGAAAAATTATATAATTTAACAAAGCATAAGTTTTATTTGGATTTTATGCTATATTTAACATGTATGTATATATGCTATATTCATCATGCATTATACATATAAATTGTTAAATTCATTCAAATTATTTCAGAACATAACTGAATTTCATATACACCGTATTCACAGTCTCCTAATGAAGAAAGTGCTAGGGAGGAACTTACATAACTTTACAAAAGAACAGATAGTTGTCTTTGCATAAACACTTGGGATTTAAAGAAAAAGTCAAATGCTAATTCACCAGGAGTTCATAAAATTATGGCTGAACACATCTAGAATGAATTGTGCCACTTAGTAATCTTTTATGTAAACTCCTTTTAAATGTTTATTTTTTAGAGAGAGAGAGAGAAAATGTCCACATGTGAGTGGGAAAAGGGCAGAGAGAGAGGGAGACAGAGGTTCCAAAGAGGGTTCCATGATGACTGCAGAGAGCCCGATGTGGGGCTTGAACTCACAGATGGCGAGATCATAACCTGAGCCAAAGCTGGACGCTCAACCCACTGAGCCACCCAGGAGCCCCTGAAATTCAGTAACCTTAAATGAAATGCACAGAGTAAAACACTGACTAATAAATTCAATTTGTATAATGAGATCATCAATTTATTTTTTTAATGAGCTCAGAAATAGGACTCGGTCTGTTAACTGTTGAAACACTAAAACATACAAAGAAAGGAATGAGTAAAAACAAACCAGCCCCCGATACATAAATGCAAAGCTAACATTATGGGAAAATGAGTTAAATTTCTAAAATTAATGGTTTTAAGTAATTTTGTTATAAGCATTGTCATTTTCTGTGCTTGTTTGTTCTCAGAGATATTGTTCTCAAAACAGGATGGTAAAATGAAAAATAAAAGCTCTGTCAAATGCCTGTCCTGTCACGCTGAGTTTTTAGGCATCACCCTTAAAATGAATATAGTAATATATTTGTACAAAGAACCATAACCATATTAACATAAATGCACATAGTAGGTACTCAAATGAACTCTTGCAGTTATTATAATGTTCATTTTCCAAATTCATTCAGAAAGCAGAAAATAAACTAATCATATTAGTGAATTACTTTTTATAAGTCCTATGATAACAAAATAATGATAAAGTCCTTGGTTTGAGCACTGACTATTGTTAAGCCTTTAGATTTTTATCATTTTGGAAAGATAATTTAGTTGACAATAGTTCTTTGGGGCTTTTAAACATATTGCATTACTAGAATATAATATTAAAATCTAAACTTTCAAGAAAGTTTGTGAAAAAGATAAATTTCATTTCTAAGAATTTGTTTTAATTTTAAAAACACTAGTGAGAGAGGAAAAAGAGTAAAGAAAATACAAAATTTATAGATCAGTTTAATTTTTCAGATATTCATACCCCACAATTTAACATTTACTGTTTACACGTTAAACTAACTGTTCCACCAAAAGCAATCCAGAAGGGTTTATCCAACATCACTTCACAAAATAACTGGAAAATCTTTACCAAAGTAAAACCAATCTAGCTCTCTCTCACAGTTGATTATGAAAAGTTTGTACTATTGATGAAAAAGAGATATTGAGGAGAACTGAATGAAAAATGAAATATCTACTGTGTTCATATGCTTAAAGATTCCTGGTTTATAGTAGGCATTTGGTAAATACCCATTGACTTGTTTCCATTTTCTGTAATTGGTTGAATCATGAGAATAATAATAGCTTGAAGAAAAAACTTCTGTCTTAATAATCCATGACAAGTTCTAATCATCTCTTCCATTTCGTGTTTGCGTTAGTATCTTAAAAAAATCGGGATGTAGGTGATG
The DNA here is from genome assembly GCA_017311185.1 of Proteles cristata cristata. NCBI lineage: Eukaryota > Metazoa > Chordata > Mammalia > Carnivora > Hyaenidae > Proteles > Proteles cristata. The sequence continues at coordinate 466,822 of JAESUZ010003350.1, read as the reverse complement.
ATAGCAAGTTACATATGGATATATTTCTCCATTAACTTTATTTTTAGGAGTCAAATGACACTTTCAGATTAACAAATATACAAGACTATGCCTAATTTCAAATTATAATATATGTTCCTACATATGGGACACATGATATTTAAAAAATTAGTGACAAGTGAACCCAAGAGACACGGGGGAATACTTTTATCCAATTAGAAACGACATATTTCGTAATAAACTACTTCTCACCAGTAAATCACTGTTTTTAAAGGGACTTGCTGGAAATTTTGTTTAAAATTTTTGAAAAAAATACAAAAAGCAGTATCAATTAACATTTTTTTTACCATTTACATTTATTTATTTATTTATTATTATTTTTTTTTTTTACAAATAGTTTATTGTCAAATTAGTTTCCACATAACACCCAGTGCTCATCCCCACAAGTGTCCTCCTCCATGCCCACCCCTCCTCCCCCCACATCCACCAGTCCTCAGTTTTTGTCAGCATTCAAGAGTCTCTCATGGTTTGCCTCTCTCCCTTTCCCCCACCATTTCCGCCCTTCTTCTCCCCCTTGGTCCTCTGTTAAGTTCCTCCTAATCCTCCTATACGTGCACACATATGGTATTTGTCCTTCTCTGCCTGACTTATTTCGCTCAGCATAACACCCTCAAGGTCCATCCATGTTGCTACACATGGCCAGATTTCATTGTTTCTCATTGCCATGTAGTATTCCATGGTATTGATAAATCACATCTTCTTGATCCATTCATCTGTTGATGGACACTTAGGCTCTTTCCATGTTTTAGCTATTGTGGAGAGTGCTGCTATGAACATTGGGGTACATGTGCTCAATTAACATTTTTAAATGATTAGTATAGAGCTCCTGGGTGGCTCAGTTGGTTAAGCGTCCTACTTCAACTCAGGTCATGATCTCATGGTTCGTGAGATCAAGCCCCACATCAGGCTCTCAGCTCTCAGTGTATGGAGCCTGTCTCAGATCCTCTGTCCCTCTCCCTACCCTTCCCCTGCTCTCTCTCTCTCTCTTTCTCTCTCTCTCTCAAAACTAATTAAACAAGTTTTTGAAGTTTTAAATGGTTAGTATGTAATGGAAACTGAGTCACAGAGAAGCTCTTCAAACCGTATTTTGTAAGATTGTTTTTCAGCATTTTTCCCTCATCAGTCTATTCGGAGGTCAACTGTCAAGAGAATAAAAAATGTCTCATATGTAATTCTTTGTATGTCAAATCTAACAATCAGCACCAGAGAAGAAAAAAAACTGTGAGAGTGAAACTGGAATCTGTTCAGAGAAAACTCGACCCCTTATCTGCCTACTATGTCTCAATGCTTTAACTTAGGCGTTAGCACTGTAACACTGAAATCATTATAAACACTTGACCATAATTATCTGAAGTTTATATTAAATTCTAATGTGCCATTGTAAATAATCTCTTAAAATCATTTTAAACGATTTTCTTTTATTTTCTTTAAATGTCATCTTTTCGACATTTTTCAACATCTTATAGAAGAAGTTCGACTTTTCTCTCTCTGTTTAGCCCTAGGAAATTCTCTGCGTCTAAAACATATTCAGTCATCCGTCTCTTGCTCTCCTGTCTCTCACACATTTTACAAACGGTGTTGGTACCCAGAATAAAAGAGTGCTGAAAAGAAGAACACCAGCCTGTTTATTTTTTATTGGTCTTTGTACAGGAACCCTTTCTCTGTCTCTCTCCACCCCACCTCCGTGCCACTGACGGAGAGACTCACATAAACACGCTAGAATCTTGGTCAGGAAATTAGACATCTTATCTTTGGGTCTGCAAAGTAAGGACCAATAACCTACGGCTGCGGCACACTTCATAACAACTGCCTTTACAAAATGAAATTTTGACTTCTTCACGGCTTAGCTACAAGAAGACAGTATCAGTAGGCCTGCATTTCTGTGCAATATGAGGGGTAGTAAAAGATTTCAACATCTGACAGGGGAAAAATGAATGACTGATAAAATATCGTTGAAATGTTCTGTCAATGCAGGGCAACATTTTCAATGTTGATTTATATTTTTATTATTGTTTACTTTCTTAGAAGACTCAAGGTATACTAAATATAGAGCACATAAATTGAAAGAAAAATATAAATATTAATAGCAAAAAAGAAAGAACCAGATCTTAAAACAAAACCAAAAACAAGAACAAACAAACCAAAACCAAAAACAACCAACAGACAGATACTTGTTTATAAAATCTAACTATCCTTGTTAATTTACCTGTGCGTTTACTTTGCTGAGGATTTGGAATCATTGAGTCCTATCTATTATCTTAAGAATATAAATCATAAAGGAAAAAAAATTCAAGTTCTTTGAAGTTCTCCTGTTAAACTTAACCAAAATATCAACATCAGATATTTTAGCCTCTAAGGAGTGAACAATGTTTGATGATCCTCAAAGTCAGGAATTCAGGAATTGCAGCTATGTGAGAAACAAAAGAAATGAAGAAACAGTGTCTAGATTTTAAAATGAAAATATAAAATAATATTCTAAACCTTAGGTTAGAAAAAAACTCTTCTGACAGAGGCAGGCAATGATTGAAGATAAAGTAGTGTTTATGAAAATAAAAACTAAATTCCATTGTCACATAATATTATAAAAATATTAAAGTTATAATTCATTTTAATGGTATATATACTATTGAAAAGGAGGAATAGTTCAAATTTATTACTAAGTGGACTCACTAAAATCAAATCATGCCTTTAGTTTTATTTATGTCTATGGCTAAATAAGTTTTTCAATACAAATAATGCTTTTGAAATTGTAGATAAATTATCCAGATAAATTCTAGATTTTTTTTCACCTTTGACATGAGGAACAACAAGCTAAAAATCACTTGGAAAAGTTTTGAGTTCCCAGCTCCCAAACAATATGTAACATATCTGAGCATAATTATGTTACATATTAGTTACATTAGTTACAACTAATATGGTATAAGTGTAAATGCTTTATGTAATTTAGTAAATTTTACAAAGTAGGAAAATAACATTTAGAAAACATGTGGTATCTGTGTAGCTCAGTCAGGTAAGTGTCTGTCTCTTGATTTTGGCCCAGGTCATGATCTCACACTTCATGAGTTCAGGCCCCGTGTGGGGCTCTGTGCTGGTAGAGTGGAGCCTGCTTGGGATCTTCACTCTTCTCTCTTTCCCAGCTCCCCTCTCAAATAAATAAATAAACATTTAAGAAATGATAGTAATATTTAGAAAACCAAGCTTACCATTATCAACATATTAATATGTTTATTATAATGGACATAACAATGTATAAGACACGATATATAAAATTTACTATAAGAAAAAATGAATAAAGTTTAGTCTAAGAAAACATTAAAGAGGTTTTTAATTTTTTTTTTTTAGAAACAAATTTATAGTCCTTTCATTTCCCATTTCTCCCACCCTGATCCCCTTTCCCTGCCTCTGGCAACCACCAATCTATTACTCTGTATGTATGAATAATTTTCTTCCCTCCCTCCCTCCGTTCCTTCCTTCCTGCCTCCCTCCTTTCCTTCCTCCCTCCCTCCCTTCCTTCCTTCCTTCCTTCCTTCTTGATTGCACACATTAGAGAAATGATGTGGTATTTGTCTTCCTGTCTGACTTATTTCACTCAGCATAAGTCCCTAACTATATTTCTATAATTTATATCTCTGTCTCTGTCTATATATCTATCATCTACGTGTCTGTCTGTCTGTCTGTCTAATCTATCTCACAACTTCTGTATTCATTCATCTATCAATGGAGCAATTTCGTATAAGAAAGCCTTCTTATTCATTCATTCATTCATTCATTTTAAAATTAAGTTGTCTCCATGCCCAACCTTCAGCTTGAACTCACAACCCTGAGATCTAGAGTCACATACCAAACTGGCTGAGCCAGCTAGGCAATCCGGTATAAGAAAACTTTAAAGGGGTACCAGGGTGGCTCAGCTGGTTGGGCGTCGGACATCAGCTCAGGTCATTATCTCACAGTCTGTGTGTTCAAGCTCTGCACTGGGCTCTGTGTTAATGGCTCAGAGCCTGGAGCCTGCGTGCGATTCTGTATCTCCTTCTCTCTCTCTGTCCCTCCCTCACTCATGCTCTGTGACTCGCTGTCTCTCAAAAATGAATAAATGTTAAAAAAAAATAAAACTTTACAGAAATTTTCTTATAGACATTTGTTTGTATTTTTAGACCTTATACACATAATGGGTACAAAGATGTAAATTTTCTTCACACAAATTAAAACTTTCAGGTGGTTTCTCATGAGCTTAAGAACCTCCAAATAACATATTACTAATTTTTTATTTCAGCTCGGAAAAGTTTTATTAATTAAATAATCAAAATTAAAGGAGAGAAAGTGATTATCAAATTTTAATGAAATGATGAGACTTAGAAAATTTCATATGGAAAGGTACAGTAAATTTGTCGTATTTTACCTACATGGTAAATTTCTTCATTCTGGGCATTACAAAAGCTTAAAACTACATCAGATAAATATCTTTTTTCACCAAGTCAGTGCCTTAATACAGAGTATACTTTGTGTGAAAATATTCGTAATGAACACTTGCATGGCTTAGCTTATTCATGCACTGACTTTATTTACTTTATTGAAGTCAAGATCACCAATCTTCACTTTATATATTTCTGATAATTTACCAAAATACATAAATGTTAGTGCAACTTTATGACAATTGAAAATATTTGTATAAATATCCCAAAGATTCAAAAAGCCATCTCAAGATTTACTTAAAAAGTGTCTTGAACAATGACTTAACATTTTCTCCCAAGTTGACTAAACTAAATGGAAAACATTCATTTAAATGCATACGTTTTAGTTTGTTGGATAGTTTCTTCAGGAAGCAAAGAGTAAAAGAAAATTCTGCACCACATTGGGGTAGAAAATGGTAAACATAGCGTGTTTTTGTTTGAAGGACTAATCCCTAGATTTGTTTTGTTTGATAAAGAATTTTATTTGCTCTCATTTCACAAGTAAATGATTAAGAGGAATATATTGATCTGCTCCTCCTAATCTTTATTCTAGTAAAAATTAAACAAATATAGATATAACTAAACATCCTTTAAAATAGTACAATTGGGAGTCTAATTTAAGTAACTTTTAAAAAGTCAGAAGGTAGTCAGAAATCTCACAATTTAAAACACTTAAAAGAAAAGTGAAAAATATACATAATTTGTACATATGATAAATATTTTATATTTGTGTTTTATTACACACACACACACACACAATTTGCTCATTGGTTTCCAATATTTTTAGCAGAAAAAATCTTTTCCAAGTGAAATTTTATCCCTAAAGGTCTAGGTTAAAGGATTAGTCTATGGAATACTGTGGTCTCTTCTCAACCCATTCTGGAGACACCCTCTCCTCTCAGAACTCTAGGGCTGATTGTGAATTCTCCACCTTCATGACTTCTTACACTTTTGTCTGCCTTAGTCTTTATGAGCCAGCCACCAGGTTTCATGTCAGGCTTGTTCTGCTTCAGCCCTTAGAACTTGCTGGCTCCTTTGCCTAAACTGTCTTCCCTACAACTCCTGAACTTCCCACGGCTGCTAGCCCTTGCCTTGTCATTATGTCCTCAGTTCAGATATCACCCCAGAGAGGCCTCTTGGGACCACCTTATCTTGTGATACTGTGCCCTATTCCTATCACAGAATCCCATTTGGTACTGCTTACAGCCCCAAATAACATCTAATATTCCTTCCTGTGTTGGCTTCCCAATTTATTTTCTAGTTGTTTATCATAGATCTGTATCATGAGAATATAGCTCCATGAGAGCAGAACTTTGTTACAATCTCTTTCAACTTTTTTCTCTCAGAAGCTAGCACAGTGCCTGGTCCTCAGGTTTCAGTGAATATTTGTCGGTTAAAAGGAAGGGGAAAAAGAGGGATGAGGAGGAGAAAAAGAAATTTCCATAATATATTTTATCACAATGTCCAATTCTATACAAAAATTAAGTCTTCGATGGTTCCTTGATTTCTTTTTTGATGCCATCTTGAATGCACTGTAATAGATTTATCACACTACACTTTACTTTTGCCCCATGTTTGTTTTTCTTATTAGAAATTGTGCTCCTTGAAAGAAAGGGAAGATGGTGGTGGCGTAGGAGGGTCCTAGGCTTGTCTCCTCCCACGAACACAACTAGACAACTATCAAATCATCCTACCTACACTGAAATTGACCCGAAGACTGACAGAACAAACTACACCACTAAAGGAAGAGGCCACATCAGAGGTAGGATGTGGTAAAGGGGAGAAAGGGTTCACTGAGGCTGCAGAAGGAAGGGAGCTGTGGTTGAGGAGGAAGGAGAGAGAGAGAGAGAGAAGTACATGTGGAACACACAAAGAGAATATTTTCCCAAAGCCACTGGCTTGGAAAATGTGAGTTCTTGCAACCAGCAAGGCTTAAAGCCTAGAAATTGTACTCCATGAAGGGCCCTGTGTTTCCTTCTATCTCCAATATCTGGTATGAGGCTTGATCCACAGAAGCTTGGCTCAATAAACATTTGCCATTTTCTAGGAATGCATAGAAAACTAAATATTCATATATTTTATATATATGTATATTCTTTTCCATCAAGTTCTTCCTACTGAAATCATAAATACATGAGCAATACTGACATTTTCCTTATAAGTCTAAATATAACCCCCCAAAATGCAACTCATGCATCAGATATGCAGCCTCTGCATTTTCACTGAACCCTTTCTTACTTCTCTGGACCTGCAAACATAAAATCACCCATAAACTGGATCTCACGTCACACTATTGTTTCTTGACCTTTAAAGCTATAAGCCCCACCCCAGGCCATGTCATTTAAACATTCCACATTGGTTGTTTTCATGGCTAGAGAAAGGAAGGTGTTAAAATGGTACTAAGTTTAAAAATATAATTAATTGAACTTAGAAGATGAAATGTCTAAAAGCCATCTTCAATTTCATCATTTCATTAGGAAGGCGATACATGAGTGTAGTGCTATGAGTGTTTTGTTTCATATTGTGTTGTTTGTTTTCCCTGGAAGGGGAACCATGTCACGTAAAAGTGACTCTGCTGTGTTTGAAGAAGCAGCACCAGTGCAGGAAACCTGGAAAGGTCTTTCCTACATACACAAGAATTCTGAGCGAATTCATACATACATAACAATTCAGAGCACAATAAAGAGACAGTGAACTCGGACAAACACTGACCCTTTATTTACATAGAAAAACATAATACCTACAGTAAGTTAGTTTAACATAATTAAAGAATAGTGTGGTTTAGTTTGGGAGGTATAGAAGTATTACTTTTCTCACTATGGTAGCCTTTAGTTCTCTGATGTTATTAAATAAGAGCAGTGTAATTCCACAAGACCAGCTATAAAACCTACAGTGGGCCAAAAAGCTCTCTAATGTCCGGATAGAGTGAATGTGCTACTAAAAATCTAACAAATGAGGGGATATTCATGAAGATGGATTCTGAAAGAACTGGATTCATGTGGCTCACTTCTTTAACGTTAGATCTGCTGGAAAAAACAAACAAACAATGGATCCTCAACTGTTAATAAAAATCAACAGAGTTAAATATTCAAACCACCCCATGAATTTTCTCAGGGGAGCAGTAAACATCAACTTGAAGGAGTTTCTGAAGATTTTTAGGAAGTACAAGCAACAGTTCATCCAGTTTTTTAAAACATCTTTAATTTTCTAATATTTATTTATTTTGAAAGAGAAACAGAATGTGAGCGGAGTAAGAGCAGAGAAACAGGTGAGAGAATCCCAAGCAGGCTGCACACTGTCAGCACAGAGCACTACTCCAGGGTGGATCTCACAAACTTTGATATCATGACCTCAGCTGAAATCAAGACCCAGACGCTGAACTGAAGGAGCCACCCAGCCACCCCTAAGATCATCTTTAAAAGGGACTTCAGTATCAAATGTTTGGCACCTATCTTACAGAGGTCTCTGCTTTTATTTTTAATCAAGATTTCAGGGTCAAGTAAAACATGTATTCTTTGCATTTTAGTTTTGTGTAACCTTTTTTTTTTCTTTTAAAGAAGTGACTAACAGTGTTAGCAGAGTAATTAGAGTTTAAGTTATTTTAGGAAATAATTAGATATTTATTTTTGCTATCACACTATAATTCATTTCTCTTTCCTCAGTATTACAGAGTCGATTACCAACTCTTGGTTTCCTCCTGCCTCTTGAACTTGCATGTTCTATGGCCCGTAGTGATATTCATTGATGGGTGCTCCTGATATTCAGAAAAATGCTTTTCTTTGCTTCTTTACCATAAAGTTCAGCAGTGACACCAAAGAGTAGGCTGTGTGCACCCTTTTAGTTATGAATTACAAGAAATCGTTCCTTCGAAACACTCACTAGAAAAAGAAATTCTTTGAGAAATAACTTCAGAATTAACTGGTTTGATTCTCAACCATGAATCTATAATATGTTTGGCTAATTGAAGCCAACTTGCGAAACTCCATAAACTCTTAGAAAATCTTAATGAAGGACGCTTCAATTGAGATAAGAATTTACAATGATAAAAGTAATTTATCTGCACAGATTCCCCATGTATTTTGATTTCCTAAATGAAGTTTGCATTTCTTTCTAGTTCTCTTTCAATATTATTTGACACTGATTTTTAATTAATTAAATGTGGAAAAAAAGAGAAGAAATTACACCAAGTCTACCTTTTTACTCTGCATTTTTCAACCAAATCAATGCTAAAACTGTTATGAGATTCTACAGTTAATATATTGATAAGAGAAAGCATCAAAAGAAGTTAAAACTAGAAAAGGAGAATTTTAAAATGTAACTATCAAAGTACTGAATCTGGTTTCAGTCATCTCTTCTATTTTTTAGGTTATTTTAAAATATGCAAAATAGAATTAATATGATTTAAAAGATCATGTTCTTAATTATATCAGAAAATATTCAAAATTTCTTTTCAGTATCAACAAAATAATTCACCATTGGCCTAAGATAAGCTTTAAGAATTTTTGCTTTCATGTCATTTTTTTCTACACTATATAGCAAATGATTATTTATAATATGAATTCACAAGGCAATCTAATTGGAAATATTTTCCAATTAGATTCAGGATTACGGCCCTAAAATGGATGCATTTATGTTAATAGAAAAGTATACCTGGTACATTTTATCATGCATTAGAGATTTTAATCAGGTAATCTACACAGCATCTGGAAACCTAAGCAGAGGCAGAGTCTGCTATAACAAAGGCACTGTAACAGTTCACCTTCAGTGAAGAACAATAATGCATTATTAAATTCACTTTCCTGCTCAGTGGTTACACTTAGCTGACCACAGCAAATTTGCTCTCTGCCTGGTCCTCACAAGTTGGCAGAAAAATAGATTCTGTCACATTTAACGGGTTTAGAAAATGACAGGATGCCTCTTTTGTTTTAACTATAAACCATAATCTTTCAGAAGTAAATATAATTACAAATGCCTTTGGTCATGTCATTCTTGGGACAGATATTATATGTGGGTTATCACAGAAGCGTATATCACCATAACTATCAATAAATGGAACTGATACTACATATCAAAAAATCCAGATTTTTTATGGTGCTTTCATTCTGTATAACATCATAATTCTTATGATGCAATAAAAAGTCATTTTGGAATCTTATAGAGCTATGGACATCACGGCAACTTGTGAGTTTTTGTTTTATTTGAATTTATGTTCCACAAATTAGGATATTTGGTCTACTGTAAAAATATCATATTCAGCAAACACACTAATGAAGTTCTAAAATATTGCCTAAGTTAAAATTAGAAGACTTTCAAGACATTATTTAAATGATTACCACCATAAGGAAAAATCTTCATAACTGGTTACCTATTAATCCCATAAACCCTTTCTTTACATACATACGTATCCTGTCAATACATATATTATAAAGTAAATGTCATGTTCCTTATTTTTCATTGAATAAAAGTTATTACTTTTCAGAGCATTCTTCATAATTCTCTAATTATGAACTACCTTATTTCCCTACAAAGATTTTCATAAGTTAGAAGTAAAAATTATAATGTGAATATTTGTAGAAAATAATTTTATTTTTTTAAACTGAAATTTGATGGTTCCATAGGAATTTTATTGTGGAATGATTTGCAACTAGGTGCACAAGATTTACCAGTCAACACTATTTTAAGCAAAGTTAGATTGCTTCCTCAGGTGATCCTGAGTATCAGTTACTCAAAGAAGTATTTTTATGGTTTCCCGGAAGAACTTTTTATTAGCTCTTAAACATTCTTTTATGCCTGACTTAATTTTGCTTAATGACTATGATTTAAAAAAACAACCAGCATGGTTTACCTTCACATTCAAAATGCAAATAAACTATGCAATGCCTTCAGTGAAAAGGTAATTGTTAGAAAATAACAAAGAAAACAAATGCATTATTGGCTATTTAAGATCCGAATTAATTCTTTTCTTTACAAGAAGCATACTGGCTTTACAATTTGTTTACATATTTTATAGATTTTTTAAATCTATATACCAGTTTATTTATAGCAGTTTTCATTATATTATTATTGATAATATCCTATGAATTATTTGCTGTCAGTAAACAGAGGTCTGCTATAATTAAATAAAAATAATGGAAAAGCATAACATTTTTGTTTGGAATATCACTGACATTTCTCAATGGTGTTAAGAGTTAAAATATTGTTATCTAAAGAAAATATACATTGAGAAATTTGCTTTGCGATTGACATTAATTATGTTGATTCCATGAGTTCTGAAAACAAGTCCATGCAGTATTGCATGGAGTTTTTTAAGCATTCACTGTCCTTTAGTTTAATATCCTTTTAAAAAGTTATTGACATTTATGGCAAAATCACTGATCTTTGCCCAGTTCCCTTTTTTTCCGCATTACAAATTATAAAATTGTAAATGAAGTATAAAAAATGTGCAATTGTACAGAGACCTGTTATATGAAAATGAGAAAATATAGCCTATTTTTAATCTTCTGAGATCACTTCATATATGCTATAAGTTTCCCCATTTGGCGATAGAGACTTTAAATTAGACTAATTATTTATTAGTTATAAATAATTGCAAGAAGCAGAGAAATACACTTATTGACAGTTTCCTATTGATTATTGATGATATCACCTTCATGATTCCAAACTACCCTCTTAAAATGCTTCTCTGATAAATAAGTATGTCTTTAGAGGCCTGTTTAAACTAAATAAGAATAGGTTTATCTCATCTCTATCAATTACCATGATTCTTCAAACACTGACAGTGTTCAGTCAATGAGCCCGTCATACATGAATGTGGTAAGATGTTCTTCTGCAAAGAGAAAATATAAACTCTATATTCTAACTTTAGAGTTTCTCACTATACCTTCAATACAACAAAGAGAAAAGAAAAGCCAAACCAAACCAAACAATCATAAACCAGTCTACATGTAAGAAGGGAGTCTAGAGTTTTAACTATTTGAAGCCAAAAGTAAGGTTCAGTTTGGAAAATAAATGGGCATTTTGGGAGAATGAAAATCTCAGCTACTTATATTATTAGCAAATATTCCAAGCCTACAAAGTCTCTTAGGATAACACGGATTACAGCAGAATAAAATATATCTGAAATAAAAGATTGGAGATGCTTAAGGAATAGAAATTTATGGTAAAAATGAGGCTGTGTTCAATATTATTGGAATAGACTTCTCTCTCCTCTTGCCCTTCTCCTTAACTTGACTGCTATTTGTAAGTTGGAATACAGTATGACACGTGACTATGCTGAGGTCTGAAGAATTTAGGTTCACCTTCAGAAACTTATATACAACAACAAAAGCAAATTTTGATTCTGTTGCCTTTTGTCTCAGAGTAGATTGGAGGATACACTGGAATTCTTACACATTTTTCATCAGGGTCTTTAATAGATTTAGTCTTTAATAGATTTAGAACCCAATGCTTATTTTTTTTCTTCAAAGTGGATCCTCATAAAGACCATGTGAACTAAACAATCAAAATACTTAGCTTAAAATAACAACAAAACTGCAAGAATATGTGAGTAATGGCAATTCAAAGGAAAACTACAAAAAATCCTGATTTGCATAATGCTTCTATTTCCATGTATAGAGGCTTAGTTCAATTTCTAATTTCTTTCTCAAAAGACAAAGGAGACTAACATTCTTGAGCAGATAACTCTGTGCCAAATGTTTTTCTAACTTAAATTTTGTGAGGTAAGGAAATACACTGCCCTTAAATTTCCCATCTATCTTGATTTGGATTTTCTTTTAGATGCAATAAGGAGGGAGAATACTGATTTGGAGAAAATAGCACTATTTGCCTTCAAAAATGTTCCCCTTGATGACAAGACTTAATTTCTGACAGAGGTCATATTCAGTCTTACATCCTACCTGTGAATAATAGCAAAATTAAGAAAGATACTCTATCCTCAGTTCAAGGTTTAAACAGGGTATCTCTCCTAAAGGTCCCTACGAAATGCTCCTCGTTCCCCTTATCAAGAGAGGCAATACAATAACATCCCTTAACAGGATAGTGTTTTGCTGCATCTTTCCCTAAAATTCTCTAATTGTCACCAGTAAAGCAATGCACACAATTGCTTGCAACAATTCTCAGCTTAGCTGAAGGTGGAGAATTACACCTTTTGTGTTACTATAAGATACCTGAATGAAAATCTTCCTGTGTATTCATCATGGCCATTAAACTGGAAAGGAAAAGCTAAGCCAGGAAACACATGGCCATTTTCTAATAGACTTTATGATTTAGGCAAAGAAGAAATATAGCATTTCTTAATAACTCATATATGGATTTGTCCCTTAGGATCATCACCTTTATTCAAAAGCTTCTCATTAGTATGTCTTAAAATTATAACTATGTCTTAAGTCCTCCATTCAAAATTCATTTCTGAATTCTCAGCAACAAACACATTGCTCACCACTTAGCCAGTAATTAGAAATGGTTTGCTGAATAAATGCGAATATACAGTCAAAATCAGTTGTGTTTTTTTTTTTACAAACGATAACTTTGTTAGAATGCTGTAAAGAAACCACTTACAGTGATTTATTTAAAGGTATAAAATTATGACTATGAAACTATTCCATATCCTTCTACAAATGATTCTTGGAATTGTATTCTTTTTTGGTGCTATTACTTAGATCAAATGACAACTGATCAGATAAATCATTCACTCATTTATTCAACACACTACAGTGCATCAGGCATTGTGACAGACACTGAAGATCTGGTTGTAAATAAAGCAGACTCAACTTCATGTTCACTGTTTTTGCAATAGAGTGAATTATGTAAATAAAGCAGACTCAACTTCATGTTCACTGTTTTTGCAATAGAGTGAATTATGATTTCTATCAGGCTGTTCCAGGTCAACTGTCCACCCACTCTGCCTTGTTCTCTGTGACCTCAAGGCATTTCCACGTCCCCTGGATGACTCAATCAATTGGATGCCCCAGCAAGCAGATTGGATGCAGCACCAAACTGTGACAGGCTGGCTTCTACTAAGCCCCGGATTACTGCATTATCCTCTCCTACCACGCCTTGAATCTAATGCTATGCGCTGTCTCTTTGCTAATAAATTCTAACAACAAACTTTGTGGTTATTTACCAGGTACCACTTGTCCAGTTTTTAAAGATGAAAACTAAAGGCCCAGGGTGTTAAATAACTTACGAAGTTTACAACTTTAACCAGGACTCGAATACAAAAAGGTCTAATTCCCAGGCTATGCTATTTACCCCTATGCTAGAATGCTCCAGTGATAATTGTTTCTTAGATGAATATGAAATTATTTTGTGAATTCAAACTTTTTAACAATAGCCTTATGTTACTTCTGCCATAATAGAATATATAGTAATTGATAATAATCAAAAGTAACAAACAATAATGTCAATTAAATAACAAATTCATAGAATATAATTCAAAGAATTATATACATATGTTTTCATGGTCTACTAACAACCTTGAAACATTTAAAAGTTATTCTAATTTTATAATTAACACAAAGATAATATTAAGATGTAAAATTATACTTAAATCTATACTGATATACTTTAAATGCAGAAAAAAAAGACAAAATAGTTTTTACCGAAAAAAAAATGAACACAAGGTAGTCCACAGAATTTCAATTTTGCTTCTTCTCTAATGATAAAATTTAAAGGTTAATATAATTACAAATTTGAAATATATAGCTATCATCATTTTTAAATGTATCCTAACCTTGTTTTAACATATCACAAATGAAAAGAAGGTTGAACCACTTGTTTCTTCCATAAATGCCAAAGGAAGAAAATTATTCATTAATTTAACTACATACCAAGATAC